>OX422212.1:637485078-638107578 GCA_949130495.1 Sambucus nigra | reverse complement strand
TCTATTTAGGCCAAACAAAATTTTATCAAATTAAATTATCTTGACTTGAATTAAATTAACTTAAACTTCACCCAAACTAATTTTAGCACCAAATAACACTAGTGTGAAATTTAAACCAATTTTATCTTGAATTATCCTAAGCATGCGTTCTAAGTGATTTTTGCAAGATGAAAAATAAACCAATCACACTACACGCCGATGTACGAGAAAAATTCAAATGGGAAAAACCTCGGACGGCTCAAACTGATCCTTATATGCCGTTTTATAGCCTTCAATGGCTTACATGCCTTTATAAAAGCCTGACGAGCTTTCACGCTCATGTCAAGGCCCACTATCTTTTCAAGATTTGAGGAAGAAGATGAGAATTCCTAAATAATAATAAGATATAAGCAAAATAAGGTAGACAACGGATGCAAAGGACATCAGTAAAAAGAAAAGTAGAGCATCAGGCGATTAAAAATTCATGGCTGCCATGGATTCCTTTCATATGGGGTTAAAATGAGAGGAAGAAGGTATAGGACTGTCCACATTTGGATTATATTTGGGAGAAATAACAAAAGGTTCGCTTGGACAAGGGGCGAAACTACTGCTTGATAGAGTTTGGGGTGTGAACCTAGTATGCCCTGGTTCTTACTCTAGCCTAACTACCTACAAAGGTCATGGTAAAAGTTTTGATGTTATTCCTGGGCATTCTGCCTCAAGCTCAAGTGCGTAGTTGTACACTCGTTGTACGTCGGGTGGAAAATTCATAAAGGTGCCAAATTATTTCTTAATAAAACTGACGAGTACTATAAGAGAGCATTAAAGGAAAAGAAAAAAAACAAAAACTTAGTGAAATTAGAAAAATCTCCCTCACTCTCCACGACAGTCAAATCCTAAGCCAACCAACTTAATAGCCACCTAAACCGTAGGAATCCACTAAAAGTTTTACACATTAATAGATACACCAACCAAAAAGACAAACCAAACAAACAAAATATAGAAAACCCTAAATGAAAGGTTGCATGGGGCGTACCTGATTGACGAAACTAAATAGGAAAGGAATAGATAAGAAGGTACACTGTCAAATCCCACAATCACATGATAAATCAAAGAACGGTTGCATAAATCCACAGTCGCTTATGAAGAAGATGAGCAAAGAATGTCGTTTTTCCTTTTCTCTCTCTCTCTAGATTTCAAAACCAGTAGAACAAGAAGAGATTAGAAAAAGTAAAAGACCTAGGAAAGAAAAAAGCTTTGGTCCCGACTTTGTAGTCTATCTTGTTGAAGGAACTAGAGATACATCTTGTAATCAATATGCTTTGACTCTTAGCGTTGAAACAGACCCACAAACTTATAGTGAGGCAATTAAGTCTGTAGATTCAGCATTTTGGAAAGAAGCTATAAATGATGAAATGGATTCAATTTTGGGAAATAAAACTTGGAAATTAGTAGACTTATCTCCAGGATCTAAACCCATTAAGTGTAGATGGATTTTTAAAAAGAAAATGAAAATAGATGGAACAATTGATAAATTCAAGGCTAGATTGGTTGCTAAAGGTTTTACACAAAAAGAAGGAATTGATTATTTTGATACCTATGCACCTGTTGCTAGAACCGCCACTATTAGAATTTTAATTGCATTAGCATCTATATATAATTTTGAGATTCATCAAATGGATGTGAAAACTGCCTTTTTAAATGGTGACTTAGAAGAAGAATTTACATGGAACAACCTGAAGGGTTTGTTATGCCTGGACAAGAAAATAAAGTATGTAAACTTATTAAGTCCTTATATGGCCTAAAACAAGCACCTAAACAATGGCATGAAAATTTTGATAAAGTCATTATTTCTTATGGTTTTAAAATTCATGAATCTGATAAGTGTGTTTATAGTAAATTTGCTAATGGTAAAGGTGTGATCATTTGTTTATATGTAGATGACATGTTAATTCTTGGTACTGATTTAGAAAGCATTAATAATACTAAGAGTTTTTTGTCTTCTAAATTTGATATGAAAGATATGGGTGTAGCTGATGTCATATTAGGAATGAGAATAATAAGGAAAGATAAAAATATAATTCTCACTCAATCTCATTATGTTGAGAAAATTTTAAAGAAATTTAATCAGTTTGATTGCACACCTGTTAGTACAACTTTTGAACCACAGCTAAAGATGATCCCTAATAATGGTAGAGCTATTTCACAATTGGAATATGCACGAGTAATTGGTAGTTTAATGTATGCCATGACATGTACTCGACCAGATATTGCTTATGCTGTTGGTAAATTAAGTAGATATACTAGTAATCTAAGTTTATTGCATTGGCATGCTGTCAATAGAATATTAAAATATTTGAAAGGAACTATGGACTATGGTATATACTATAGTGGATATCCTTCAGTATTATAAGGGTTTTCTGATGCCAGTTGGATAACTGAGCGAGAGGATCATTCCTCAACAAGTGGATGGATTTTCACTCTTGGTGGAGGAGCTGTTTCTTGGGGATCAAAGAAACAAACTTGTATAGCTGACTCTACTATGGTAGCTGAGTTTGTAGCATTAGCTGCAACTAGTAAAGAGGCAGAATGGATAAGGAATTCATTAATTGAAATTCCAGTTTGGCCAAAACCAATGCCTCCAATATATATACATTGTGATAGTGAGTCTACACTTTCCAGAGCTTATAGTAAAGTGTATAATGGAAAGTCTAGACATATTGGCCTGAGACATAGTTATGTCAGACAAATGATTACAGATAGTGTAATCACAGTGGATTATGTAAAATCAAGTCAAAATTTAGCTGATCCTTTTACAAAAGGTCTTGCAAGAGGACTGGTGTCTAAGACATCAATAGGGATGGGACTAAAGCCCATTAATGATAATCACTCTTGATGGAAACTCAACTTGAAACTTGATATATTCAAGTCTCAAGTTCAATGATTAAAGTACATCATACGACGTGATTGTAAGCACTATAAAATTTAACATCCCAAGGATAAGTGCTTAGAACATGTAATGAATAATGAAAGAGGATGAGTTTAACCTTAATAGATTTATGGTGTTTTAAGTTACATGGACACCTATGATAATCTACCTATATGAGTGTGGAAGTGGTGTCGCTTCCTATGAGAACTGGGCTTGACTCTAAAGCACTCATGAAATCAAGGTACAGACACAAGGCCTAATTCATGTGTCGGCTTATATGGATAATCAGTGACTAAAAGATTTGTGTGTGAAGACAAATCCGGATAATCAATATAGATTGATAGTTCAAAGACAAGTCTACTATACTTTCATGGTTAACCTTGACGAACCTTCACAGGGTATTGGTTCAAGTCGTGAGACACCAATGCTTATACACAGTCTTACAGACAATCAAAGATTTACAAAACTTATTTTGAAAATGGTGGAGGAATGTTGGAAATTTTTAAAATAAGAGAGTAAGAGTTTTTTGGGTGTAAAAGCCTTAAGAGCTTGTCCCACATTGGAAGTGTGAGGAAGAGGTGGGAAGCTAACCCAAATATAAAAGGGGATAGTGTCCCACATTGGAAAATGTACAAAGCTAAGTGTCACCACTAAGCTATAAAAGGGGTGGGCAACCATTGAGTCCCACATTGGAAAAATGTTAAGAATTTGTACACTTAATAAGTACAAATGGAAGATGAAGAGTTAATTCATCTAGCATTTAAGAGGCTATTCAAGAGACCTCAATACGGTGCGAAGCACCGTACGCACACGCACACGCACACGCGCGCGCGCGTGCGGGTGCGGGTGCGGGGCAGTGGGCTGTAGAGGCGCTAGTGGCGCACTTTGCACTTCGCATGCCGCGTGTCCGCAGTGGTAGCGAGTTTCCGGGATTCGTCCGGGTCGGATCGCGGTAGCTCGGGCGCGGTCACTTTTTGGTTGACCCGTGCAAAACCGATTCGGTATTATTATACCTGTTCGGAAATGACTTGGGACTGTTGGTAATTAACAGTCATACCATTTCGGAAATAACTTAAGACTGTTAATTCAACAGTCATGACTCTTGAAGGCGAAGCCTTTCATTATCTATAAATAAAGGCTGCCTAAAAACGGAATTAAATTGATAACAAAAACCAGTTTCAGATTTCCAGACCCTGCTATTACTCTCTTACAATTTTCAGGAGATACAAATTCTCTTATTTTGTTTTGTGCACATAAACAAAATAAGAACTTGATTGACTGTTCTTCGCTGCTACATCCAAGGGCTGTCTTCAAATATACAAGTTGCAGACAGTGCAATTGCTTCATTGTATCTTGAGTATGGATTTGTTGATTCCCGTTTGTATACCGAAATTCTTCGTGTGGGGCAAATACTGTATTTAGGAAAGTGACATCACGCCTTGAAGTTTTATAGTGACTGTTCAGAAATTACATTGTTGTATTGAAGTTGACATTTTTGAGATATATAAAGAGTTCCATTTCTGTATTTGCATTCATAATATCCAACAAATTTGGAATGTAACGAGAAACATGTACTTATAGTCTCGAAAAGGAAAATTAAAATGAAATATCATAACACGAAATATGTAAAGCCCGCACCTCAATCGGTGGTACTGTGAAACTTCCCACGTGACTGACAGTAATCATTGTAGAGAGACGATTCAGTTACTTGCCACATGTCATTAAATTCCTCCAGAAAATCGAACTTATTCTTCTCTGTGTGGGCCGACCAGACAACAGTTATGACGAGCAAAAAATACTCCGTCCACACATTTTCAAGCAACAACTGTCGTTACGTCAATCCACATACACGAAGTTTTGGGGGCTTATTGTTATACCCACATATTTTTAACCTACGTGGAGAACATGTGGAACAAGGAAAGTCTTATATCAGTATTATGTTTGGGGGTCGGTCTCATACAATAAAGAGGTCGGATCAGATATCTATCAGGTCGGCTGTCTTCAGCAGACATTTGCCCATGACTGGTGCACTCGCACCGTATTTTTCATAAATACATGAATATCCAAGTAAGACTTATAAACAAAATAGGAAACGTGAAAGACGCGAGGATCACCATTATCGTCCTCCATATATGGAATGTGGCCAATTCATAGTAATCTGTTATGATATATGTAATCAGGTTTAACCGCTTAACCTATAAAGGATGTCAACCTGTCATTTAGAGAAAAGTGTTAACCTCCTATAAATAAAGGGATAACCCACATAGAATTGGGATTCACCCCCGCATACACAGAAACCCTAATTGTATACACGATATCACAGATTAAGTCACTGCACCCGTGGACATAGGCTTCATTCAAAGGTCGAACCACCTAAACTTAGTCTCATATTCATTGTCTCTCATCCTTATTCTCTGTCTCATTTTGATTATTATTTCTTTATTTGTTATCATAGTTTCATGACTAATATATAAATCAACTCACCATTTTTAGACGATAACACTCGTCAAACACCTTTGAAATGTCGTAGGTGAATTACAAAGGCTAAAAGGGATGTGAGAGTACACAAAGATGCCAAAGGGACAAGTAATGGTAGTTTTCTCTTGGTCTTCAGGGTCAGTGGGTATTTGGTTGTACCTTTAGTATCCGTCTAGATACAGTAGTAAGCATTTCCAACTAAGCATTGAAGCATTTAGTCAAGGAATGGGAGAGGGAAATGGTCATTTCGAGTGACACCATTGAGCTTTTAATAATCAATACAAATACGTCAACCATTTTGTATACGACTGGACATAATCATATTATCACTATCTTTTTATGACGGCGATGATAGATTTTTTTAGCACAACAAGAATGGGACTTACTAATTAGCTATACGATATGGGTAAATGATACCACCATTAAGCAATTTTAAAATTTTATCTCTCACGACTTCTTTCATCGTAGAACTTAGTTGACGTTATGGCTCACGAGAAGTCTTGGCACCTTCCTCCAAATGAATGCAATGAATACAAAGATTGAATGTCAAAAGGATCCACCCTATAACGGTGCTATGTTTTGTGATTATGTGGACCAATTTATCTTCTTGATCCATGGTTAGGTCAGAGGAAATTGTAACCGGGTGATAATTGTTTGGGCCTAAGAAAGTATATTTCAACACTGAGGGCAATGGATTAAGCTCCCAATTAGGCAAAGAATCGAGGGAAGCTATGGACTCATGAGAGTCCGTAACGGATCAATGTGCCTCAAATTTATTTGATTATATTCCAATTCACACTAAATTTTAATTAATCCTAAAACATGCAACTATGTGATTCAAGATATTAACTAACCAAAGAATGCAATCACAAACAATGCCAAGTTTCAGGAAAAAAAAAACTTTCGGGTAATTTTTTTATTTCACTAAAGTTTTGCAAATCGCAACTTACAATACAACGGAGAAATACTGCAATGAATTCCCGCAAGAACCCACAAAGATCGCAACCTTGATATCATCAGTGGCTTCCCTCGAGAACTCGTAATGACCGTAGTCGTCAGCAATGAATACCGTAAGATCCATAAGAATCGAAATTCCCCCCTCAACAGTGAATACCCTCGAGTATTCCCAAATCCAACAATAAACACAACACTCCACAATAAAAACTTTGTGACAAAAGTGTTTGGGTTCTAAAGAAGATTTTTAAAAGTAATTGGGATTGTTTTGATGAATTTAAAAAGTGTTTTTGTCCTAAAAGGTGAAGAGTTAAATGTAGCAGGTCTGCAGATTACGTAGATAGAAAGTCTTAATTAAAAAGCTTAACGAAACAATCATTTAGAGGCAACAAAAATATTTTAAGGCGACGGAGGTCGTTAGAACAACTTAAAGCATGTCGTTCGAACGACAGAGACATATCATTTGAATGACCTAAGTAACGACCTATAAAAATCCAAAACCAGTATGTGGTCATTTGAATCAAATAAGGAATGACCCTTCGTGCGACCTAAGAAATGACATGTGATGTCATTTGAACAACATTAAGATGCCGTTTGAATGACTGAAGCGAAAAATATTTAATTTTTAATGTCCGCCTACAAGTCTTTAAGAAAACATTTTAACTTAGAAAAATTCCTCATTTTGATTTAAAACAGTTTAGAAAAATATTTCAATACTTAGTAAAAAATCTAAGCAACACAAAACAAATCTTTACCAAAGTATACCTCATGTTGCGCATATGTTGAAGATGCTTGATATTATTCGGATCTGTCTTCTTGAGCATATGAATGTGAACTTCCTTTGACGGTCGTAACGGGATAGGATATACTCAATGTAAACTAGGGACGATGAAAAACCTGTCTTTACAAATCTCCCCCTATGTCTATGCTGGTACTCTCTCTTAATTTATTGCTTAGGGGAGCTGCTCCTAATTTTTCTCTCACGTATTGGTTTTTAACTTTGTCCTTTCTAATAATTCCTATCATCCACTGTAGCATCCTCATCTCATTAACATGGAGACTTTGTTCATATTTTTCTTTAATGACCAACACTTCGCTCTATACAGGGTCGCTGGCCTAACAACTGTTCTATAAAATTTTCCTTTTAATTTATTAGTTATCCTCTTATCGCATAACACTCCGCTCACTTGTCTCCATTTCAACCAACCAATTTATATTCTACTCGTAGAATCCTCATCAATATCCCCATTACTTTGTAACATTGAACATATATAACGAAATTTATTAGTTTGGTTTATCACTTTTTCTTCATTTTTTAACTTTATGTTACTCGACGCCTCATTATTAAATTTACATTCCATAACTTCCATTTTATTTCTATTGATTTTTAGTCCCTTAGACTCTAAGAATTTTTGTGACACCCCGCCTAATTAAATACCGGGTGATCTCTCATTTATTAAATTAAATCAGAATAACCAGTTGGTTCATTCTTAGCATCACTGTCAAAAAACTTTTTATTATTTACAAACCCCCTAGTATATAAAAAGTTGATGTCAAAATTTTATCTTTTTAATTAACATGAACTAAATAAATAATAATGAGTAAATAACATTCACCATTAACAATCACCAATTACTAATAAAACTCATAAAGGATAAAGTGACAAGATAAATAATTATGACTAGAATAAACACTTCCATCCTGGACTCCAATTACAGTAATCCATGATAACATAATCCATCAACTGAGAAATTGTAAAATAAACAAATGTATATAAAGTATCTTAATAAGGAATGGCAACATGCCCGACTGTAATGAAAATCTCATAAGGAAGACATAATGGAACTGAGGCATCAAATGTCAAGGACCTGCAACTTTCATAGCAGCTATAGCACGTCAATCGATTTAATCTGTTAAGTCTGGTGTCCTTGTGACTGGGCACCTAAAATGTTTTACAAAAAAAATAGTGATTTGAAGAGAACGGGTCAAAGCCCAATAAAACGTTTTAAAAGTTTAGCAAGTGTTTAAAATAAAAACTACCAAATATTGTATACATGTTAGGTTTACGTGCTCTCACTTGAGATGCTCACCTCTCATCTAATGTGCACACCTAACGTGTATATCTAACCTATCATTATTATGCTACCCCGTCTAACTAGTCCAATTCAAGAATATTTCTTCATAACCTAAATCATTGTGTTCACTAGTATCGCCTATACAATATGTTACTAAATATTTTATATCGGATAGACGATTACGAGTTTCTCATTTTATATTTAATTCTCCGCCATATTAAGGCCATTTTAGATGTCACTATCTTACTTTTCAATTAAGCTCACACAGTTGGATAAATCACCAGTATATACATTTATCGCACTGTTATATATTTATACTAATACAACACCCTGAGGCTGAGACCTACGGTTCATTTATACTCTGCTATTAAGTCCCGATACATCACACACTATATAAAGGACTGTTGGTTTAGTATCTCTCTTAAACCATAATTGCAAATCACACATACTGGAGGCAAACATTGTTCCAAGCCAAATTGGTCACGCACATACCTACTCTCCCATTTGGCCGCCAAAACTATCATACTCATGGATAGCTATTTCCAAGGTTCTATGTTCTGGGTACAAGTCTAAAATCCACCCAATGGGCTCATTAGGATAAGACGGTCCACGACGCGAAACCTCCCCCGATAGAGAATAGCATAGGTATGTCATACACATAAAAAACTAAACGATAATTATACACACAACATATAAAAATCATTAGGCATCCACGCAACCCAATTTCCAAAATTCGTACGTAGTATATTTCTGTCTAATACTCACGTTACTTTGTAATTTACAATCTTTGCCCCAGTCGTATCTTACCGAGCATAATTCTAAAATTTAAGCCCTTTTTATTTCCCTTTATATATTCCTAGTAGTTAGCCCAATCTCACACTACTAGTACATGTAATTGGATCACTCACATTCACCCTATGTCATTCTCCTTTTCTTGAATGTATTATGTTAAATTTTAGACTCAATCGCAAGAAATTTCTTTTTCTGAAATGTCGTTCGAACGAATCTGGAATCTCATTTGAATGAGAAACCCAGGTCATTTGAACGAACTATCGAACGACATCCTCTCACAATTCTCATTAGTAAAGTCGTTCGGATGAGGTTGTTCGAATAGGGTCATTTGAACGAAACTTGGAACAAAGTTATCTCTGAATTCTCGTTAGAATTCTCATTGGTAATCTCATTCGAACGCGATCCACTGAATCAGGAATCCACATCTCCTTGGGTCTTCATAACTAACCTCGACCCATAAAAGCAATAATCCTCGTCTCTTAAGGACCTCAGAACTGACCTCGACCCGCTGAATCTGTCAACCTCATCCCTTAGGTTCTCAGAATTGACCTAAAACCTATTTCACAATGTCTATGTCGTGTGTATCATTTGACGGCCTTCACTTGTTACAAGATCTCCCATAGAGTGTTTCTTTGTAGAAACTGCATCCTAAGATCCCCTAAGCACCACCTTAGTTCTCTAGCGCTCAATTATTCATCGCAAACTCTAGGTCATACCCCAAGTACCGATATAGAGGCCATTGGGCACTCTTGGGCCCCATTTTACTCTAATTAAATTCCTCACCTGAACGAATGCTCATGAATCTTTAAAGGTCTCCGAATACCCTTTCCAACATTCCACCCTGTGTATGAATTGGCCTTAGGGTTCGGACGAACGATCTGTTTTATTAACGAAAAATGATCTAGAGACCACCAGATGCCCTCAGGCTCTGTTTGACTCTTGTCAACTCTTTAGCTCGAACAAAGCTAAATGGATCTTTAAATGACTCTTAATACCGTTTTAACAGTCCACCCCGTTTGCAACTCAGCCTTATGGTACATATGAATGACCCATTTTACTCTGAAGGGTCACTAGGCGCTCCCGAGTCCCGTTTGACCTAGGTTAACTCTCTAGACCGAACGAAGTTGAATTAATATTTAAAGTACACTGAATAAAATTTTGAATGGTCCATTCCGTGTGTGAATCGGCCTTATGGTTCAGATGAACGATTCATTTTCCTTTGAGAATTTCATGTCTAGTGACCAACAAGCGCTTTCGGGCCTCGTTTAACTTTGGTCAACTCCCGAACCCATGAGTGGCTTAATACATTCTTAAAGGGATCTAAATACTCTTTCTAAAGGTTTGTCCCGTGCACTATATCGTCTTACGATTTGTGTTTTACAGTTATTTAAAAAAAATACTACCTCAGACTATCGAATGATATCCCCAGGACCCTGCCTATCGACAGTGTGTCTAGGGTTCGATGTTAATAGGCATGTCTAAGACCATGCTGATCGATACCCACTTGGTCCTATAAATACATGCCATGACCTCACTTTGAAAAGAACCCCTAAACATTCCTCTCAGCAATTCAGAGAGAACTCCCTCGAATTCAGAGTAGTTTTTCCCTTAAAATCCCATTTCCCACATTTCTTCCATCCTTGTCATATCTTTTGAGTGAATTCCCATCCACCTCCTCAAACCATCATCACTTCATCTTGATATCAGTGCAACTACAATCAATATATACTTTAAGTCCTCACAATGAGGTTTAATTCTTCCCATTTTTCTTTAAATTCTCTTATTTTTCCTTAGTTACTTAATTTTCACTTTATACTTTACTTCATACATCACATATCTTAATTAAATTTTTTTATTATTAGTATTCACACATACCTTATTTTAATAGAAAAACCCAAAAACAAGAAAAAGATGCTTCACTTGTAAATTCCAAATGGGGATTTCTCATCACACTGTCTCACACTAAAATACCTTATTCTACATACACACACACACACACACACCTAATAAAGTCACCGGTTTGATTTATGGGTTAAAACCACCTCATATTGTCATCGAACTATGTGGACTTTGATGCCCCCGGGCTACGTAGGTGTCTTGGGTAAATCCCTGGACTCGAATCCTTCCACATGCAATTGCTACTTTGTTCTTATATACATATATATATATATATATATATATATATATATAATCCTTCTTTAATAGTGATTTGTGAATCGACAAACACTTACATTATACTTTTATTACTATTTTGGAAACACTCATATGGATGACCTCACTCCGCCATTATTCATAACTTGAGTCGAGCGATTCTGCCCTCCATTTATATTATGCACATAAGCACACATCACAGAGTTCTACAAGATAAGAATAACACATGACCATGAAAGACTGAAAGGACGCGATGGGTGCCTAACACCTTACCATTTCGTAACTTAGTCCCCATATCCTTGAACTATATGGTTTCGCAAGCACCCGTATTGTCCTTGATGCCTTTCTCTTGAGGCAAAAATATTATTTTTGCCCGTTTTGTGCAAAATAGGATGGCGACTCTATCTTTACATTTCACCCCACATCGATGATGGTCGAGCGCCCTGAGAAAGGATGCAATCCCATACACACTGAAAAAAGGGGAAGGATGGAGGGATCCACCTCGGGAGATGCATTTCCCCCTAGTCCCCCCAGAGTGACCCTCGGGATGGCCACAAGTTGATTATGCTTACTTTGTGGAAGCATATTGCTTCGTAAGGCATATCTGGAAGACGATACTTCCAATGCCACTAGATGGATTTTTCATCTCCATAAACTAAATAGAAAGTTCTATAAACTCTTGGCTTCCTTTTGGTTGTTTTATAACCTCAAAGTACCATAGCCAACGTATCATACCATGCTCTAAGAAATTCTTCCATCATCTTTGCCAAAATGTTGACAAAAGTTTTGTTTGTAGCTTCTACTCGGTCATTACCTTTAGGAAGAGCCGGTATTGAGGTGTGGTGGATGATTAAATAATTATTAATTAAAATTATTACTTATTAGTTTATAAATAGATTCCCATTATCTGAATGAATAAGATTAGGAATGCCAAATTGATAAATGATATATTCTTTAACGAATTGTGCAACCAATCACGATGTTTCTATTTTTAAAGTTATTGCCTCTGCCCATTTTATAAAGCATTCAGTCGCCAGAAAAATCCATATTTTCCCCTAGATGGAGTCTGGATTATTCCCAAAAGTACAAACCCCAAGTGTGGAAAAGATATGGTGTTTCCAAGAAGTGTAGATCAACCGATGGAACATGAATGAGGTCAATATGGAGATGGAAGGTCTTTTATTTTTTTACAAACTCCATTGAATCTTTCTCAATCGTTGGTGAATAATAACCAAATGTCATAAGTTGGTCATACAGTTTGGCTCCTCCAGTGTGAGTTATATCATGACCTTGCTTGATAACTTTTTCTATCTCCTCAGTTGTTATGCATCATAATGGTCTGTTAAAACATCCTTGCCAATAAAGCTTTCAGTCTCTTCTTCTGAGTGTTATGTCATTTTCTTTCTATTTTAGAACAACTCCATCTTTCCTAAAATCAATGTAAGGTTGCCTTCAGTCCATTTAAGCTTCTAAAAAGTTGCACTCAGATGGTTGAAAGAAATCTTGACACTTGGAATATTCTCTTTATACTGCATCTGCATCTTGCTTCATTGAAGGCTAAAAATACCCATATTTGAGTTCTTTTATATAGAGGAATCTCGATGGTATCACAATATTTCTCATGATTTCCCTTCAACCATTTTGATCTGCTTCTGGTCCAATGAATCTGGCCAACCATCCCCCATGATTCTTATAGTATAAACTTCCTTGAAGAAGGAAAAATTGTGATACTCAGTAAGTTTTATCAAACCTTTTCTTGTCTCACATTTCTTTTGTATCTTACCTCTCTAATAGGAGGCATCATTGTTAGGAAAGAGATGAAGCACAAATGATGGAGCTGTACTCTGATGGATCACTATAGTTGTAGAGTCACCTTGTATACCCATCTTTTGTGCAATTATAACATAAGTATTGACATGAATGTTCATCACTCTTGGATGCCTCTTGACTTCGATCTTATAAACCTTGTAGATTAACTTACGTATGATTGGTCGATGAGGTGTTTCAATACATATTCACCATTCATTTTTATATACAACACATTTTAGGACCCCCTAAGTCTCTCCTTAGGTCCCTAGATCATGTGTATACATTTTTGTATACACTTCCCGTTTACCACAAGCCCTAGGTCATACTCTGAGAATCGATCTAAAGGCCATTGAACCCTTTCAGTCCTCGTTTGACTCCGATTAAGTTTATCATCAGAGAAAAAGCTCAATAAATCTTCGAAGGACTCTGAATTCCCTTTTCAACGGTTTGCCCCGTGAAAAAATTAGCATAACCGTTCGAACGAACGAACCATTTTACTATTAAAAACTGATCTAGAGGACACCGGGCGCTCTCGAGATTTGATTTGACCCCAATGAACTTCATCGTCAGAGATAAAGCTTAATGAATATTATAATGGAGCTAAATCCCCTTTCAAATTGTCCGCCCCGTGCACGAAATGGCACAACCGTTAGGATGAATGATCCGTGTTCCCCTAAAAACTGATCTAAAGGCCACCAGGCGGTCCCAGGCTCCGTTTGACAAAATACAACCTTCATCTTGAATGAGATTAAATGAATCTTTTAAGGGTACTAAATAGCGTTCTAATAGTCTGCCCCATGCACGGATCAACCTTACGGTAAGGACAAATGACTCGTTTTACTCCAAAAGGTCACTAGGGGCTTTCGGGTCCTATTTGACCAAAGTTAACTCTTCGAACTGAGAGAAGCCCTTTGGAACATTGAAGTTCCTTGCATAAGATTTCCAATAGTCCACTCAATGCTCGATTCGGACTTATGATTTCGACGAACGATCCTTCGTCGTCCAATGATCTCCTGTCCAAAGGATCGACGAGCACTTTCGATTCCCATTTAACTCAAAGTTAACTCCCGAACTCAGGAACGACCAAAGGATTCTCAAAGGTCTCCGAATAACGTTTCCAATAGTATTCCCCTTATGCAATTTGGACTTAGAGATTGAGTTTTACGACCATTTTTTTAGAAAATCTACACGAGAGTGCCAATTACCAGGTCCATTTTCCAGTCTATCAGTAGTGTGTCTATGGTTACTTGTTGATAGGCAGGGCAAGGGAAATACCGATAAGCAATCCTTGAACCTATATAAGGAGAGCATGAGTTCACCTCGATCGGAACCTCAGAAACATCAACTTCAATTATCTCAGCAACATTCTTCTTAAGTCAACTTGGTTTTCTTGTTTGAAACGTTTCTCCACCTTTCATTTCCATCACTTTCACACCAAATTTTGCAAAAATATCCCTAACTTCTTCACCCACTTGCAAGGAAGCTCATCAACAATCAAGATCAATCTCCAAGTAGCCAAAGAGGCTCCAAACACTCTTCCCTCTCTTTAAATTTCTTTATTTATATCAGTTCTGAATTTAGCTTTTACTTTAGATCATACTCATATTAATCTTCAATCCATTATTAGTAATATTGCACATAATATGTTTTCTATAAAAAAAACAAAACAAGAAAAGGAGGGTTCCACCTATAAATTTCAATGGGATTTTTCACCACATTCTCTCATAACTAAACACACCTTTTTCTTACACACACATGTAATAAAATCCCAATTTGAATTTATGGGATAAACCCCAACCACGTGTTGTGTGCTAACTATATGGACTTTAATGCCTTTATAGGCTACATAGATGTACCGGGCTAAAACTCGAGACTCGAGTCATATTTTCCCAATTTCCTTTTTCCCAATTTTATCCATACATTATTCATATATATCATACTTGATGATGCTAGAATCAGCACCACCAGATGAGGTGTTTATAAGCTCAATAGAAGTATAACAATGGCAGCACAGCTATATAAAGAAGATAATAGAAGGTGGTGAGGAGAAGAGGGTAACACACCGGAATATAAGTGGTTCAGCCTAAATTGGCCTACATCCACTGTGAGTGTGTGAGTAATATCACTGAATGATGGCACTAATGGCCATGAATACAATCTCTCAAGCTCTCTCTCTCTACTGTAGGTCTAGACAGAGTTTTAGCTAGGGTTTAATAACTGGGATCCTTTTGCAAGGTAGGGGATGATCCCTATATATAGTGCCTAGGGGGTGTAATGTACCCCCCATGCATGTAATGAGCATGTGTGTAGTAGCCTCACCAATGTGGGAGTGCCATCTGTCACTGACACATGTAGGTAACGATGATGAAATATTCCCCCCACATGTGGAGAATAATCTTGTTACAACTGATTTGTGCCTAGGTGTCCTTATCCAAATGTTCAACAGATACTCGGCCACCAAGTTGGTGGATGACCTCGGCCTAAGAGAGGACGAGCTGTAAAGGCGTGATCTCCGTTCAATCCGAGATGAGTCATAGGGACTCTCAGCCTGATCCCAGCCGAGACATTATGCTAGGTCGGCCCCAGCCGAGGTAGGAATAGTTCCCTGCTGACGGTTATTAAGGCTTCTTGTGACCTCAGCCCAAGCCGAGGTTGTACCGGTTCCAAGTTGAGGGTTATCACGGCTCCCTGTCACCTCGGCCTAGGCTCGACCGAGGTTGCCATACCTAGGTATATGTGAATGCTGTTGATGCCTATGATGCACGCAGTGTCCATTGAAGTGTATATGGTAGTGTCGACTTGGGCCGAGGTAGGTCTGGCCGAGGGATGATATCGTGGACCCCTGGCCTACATAGGGTCGATTAATGTCTCGACCGAGGTTGGTGTCTCTGGGCCGAGGTAACACTTGGGGCATATCAATCACCCCCCAGCCCTTAGTCATATGCGAGAGCAAGTGGCTAGGGGATTGCTTCGCCTCCGAGGCCTGTCCGTCCCAAGTCGATACCTGCATGACATCTGTCCCAATCTAAAGCGTGCAAACTTGGCTGCGTGTGCTGTCAGTTGTCTCTTGGGTTTCCCAAGGCAATGATGGGCCTTGGGAAGTGTGCCCAAGTACTTAAGGGTTTAAACCCTTCCTTTCTCTTTCTTCTTCTTCATTTTGTTTCCCGCGCACGCAAAAGCTCTTGCGATTTTCTCTCTCTAAGTTCCTCCATTCAACGCCCTTCTGCAGAGGATTTCCCCTGGTTTTCTCATGAGTTCTCTTCGTTTCATCCATCAATTCATCTTCAGGTACTTCTCCCTTTCCATTTCCTTTATTTTTGGCATTTAGTTTGAATTTTCTGGAGAGATTTTCGAGTTTTTCGATGGTTCTTTGAGTTTTTCGGCGAGCTCCATTAACTCCGGCGAACTAGGTTTTCTGTAAACTTCCCTGTTCAATCTTTAAACTCCTCTATTTTATAAGCAATTCCTGTTTGTAGCTTAGGAAGTTACCCCAAGTTTAGTGTCGTCTCAAGTTTTGGGTCGTCCTCTGATGCTCAGACCCCTGTACCAGCTTCTTGAGGACTTCCCTTCTCTTAGAGAGAAGACTTTAGAAAAGATTAGGCAAATAGAGAGAGCTCAGGAAGAAGCTCGTAGGTCAGAGGAGTTTCCTGTCAGACCCCTCTTTCCCCTACCTCTCAAGGTGGTATATCCTGATCCTCTTGAGAATTTCTATCAGACAGACATCTCTGCCAACCCATTGCCGATGTCTGAGTCTGAGTCTTCCACCTCAGACCCCATGTCTGTGGACTCTTTCCAAGAAGCCATGGATTTTACACCTCGCCCTAGTCAGTCCCCTGACCAGGCTGAGGTCTCTAGCCGAGATTCATCCCAAAATGGCTCAAGCACCTCAGATTCTTCATCAGAGGTTGAACTTGTTGAGCTAAGCGTGGCTGTGCCACCCATTCTTGATGCCATCCCTCTTTCGGTCGTTACAGGGGCTGAGTTCGCTCAGAGATTCCCTGGTCACCCATCTACGTCTACTCCAATCGACGTTGAGCTTGATGAGGATGAGGATGCTGAAAGTGATGTTGACATCTCTGAAGCAGCCGAGTATGAGAGCACTATCACTGAGGTGGACCTTTTGTACTTCAGATATTTATACTCCATCAGTCCCTCAATCAAATTAAGGATACCTCTGAGGGAAGAGAGGGCCTATCATGGCTAGGATGGAGAAATCTGCTTGTATGAGCAGATGTTTAAGTTAGGGTTTTGCCTACCCATCCATCCTGTCATCAGATCCATTCTTTCTTTCATCAACTTAACCCCCTCGCATCTCTCTCCCAATGCCTGGAGAGTCATTATAGGGACCATCATCTTGTGGAGGTCAGTCCACCACTCTGACCTCCCAGTTCAGGTCTTTGCTGGTTGCTATGTCCCTACCTCGGCCAAAAACCATCCGAGCTACTATCATTTTGTGGCTCGGAGGCCTGAGAAAAAGATGCTCCAGGTGACTCAGACCTCCAATCACATTTGGAAACCCCGCTACTTCTTCGCCTCAGGGCCATGGGAGTTTGGCTCATCTGTTCCCTCTTCCACATTTGAGCCGAGGATACCCCTCAAATGGGGCAAGGTCATCATGTCTGCCAGGGCCGATCCTGGTCTAAGCCTTAAAAATATCCAAAAGGTGAAGGCCCTGCAAGATCAAGGGGCACACGGCTTGTTTGTTAAGTTCGAGCATTTGCTGACCCCTCAGTTTCTCTCAGGGACGAGCCTGGGTGGGAGCCCCCTTGTCGACTTTGGTAAGGATTTTTCTTTTTATTTCAAGTCTAACCCCTGATCATTCTTTTTTGATTTCTGACTCTTATCTTTTCACTTTTGCAGAGAGACCACCAGGTATCCCAGATGAACTGTGGGAGATTGCCGCTCCAAGTTTTGCAAGACTCGCAAAAAAGGCTGGCCTGAACGCTCCTCCTTCAGCTCCCTCTACATCCAAATCAAGGGCCTCAAAGAAGAGGGCCCCCGAGGTCCATGCCTCTAAGGATCAGAGGCCAACCTCGAGGCAAAAGAAGGCTTCTGAGGCAGCAATCCCAATCTCGGCTGACACTCTGACGGCTCGTCTGAATCAGCTGAAGCTGAATGACAGCGTGGTCGACAACAGCAGACAAGCCATGGACGCACTCGCCTCTGTAATGACCGAGGCAGATAAGCATTTCTACCCAGCCATGGACACCCCCCTGCTGGTTGAGTTCGGCCTCCACAGAGTCGTCCAGGTATGAATTGTTCCTTTGTCAAAATTTGGCTAGTGCAACGTCTGATTTTACTACCACCTAACCTCTTCATTAACTGTGCAGGGTGCGACTGCCATGTACCAACTTTCCAACTGGGCCATGAGGAAATTGCCTCTCATTCAAAAGGGGCAGGAGGCCGAGAAGGTTGAGAGTGCCTTGAATGCTGAGGTTGGCCGTCTGAAGTCAGAGCTGCAGAACTCTGAGAATAAGGTCAAGGAGTTGGAGACAGAGCATGCCAAAGACATCTCTCAGCTCCTCCAAGATCACGCTAATGCCCTGAAAGGCCAAAGATGACGTGCTGCAGCAGAAGGTCAACGCGGCCGTGAAGGCTGCCCTTGCAGATGCCTCTGATCAAATAATTTCTGACTACAAAGGCTCAGAGGAGTTCATGGGTTTTGGCTTTGAATACCTCGAAAGAGGTATCAAAGCCGCTACCAAATGGGCCGAGGTCAGAGCGAAGGAGGTCGGCACTATAAAGGCCTCCGACTTTGTGGGCCTCGGCTTCGCCGACCCTCAATTTGCCTAGGCACTGTAAGAGGTAGAAGACGAGGCCGCTGCCCCAGCCGATACTGCAACTCAGGGAGGGACCGAGCTCGGAGGGACAGACCCTGCTGATGATGTGGCTGAGGTGGCCAAAGATGATCAGGTTAACCCAGTCGAGACTGTCAATGCTCCCCCCTCAGACCTTTAACTTGTAACAAATTTGTATTTTGTAACTTGTAATTGAACTTGTAATTTGTAACCCCTCTGAATGTTATGTAATCTCTTCTCTTTACTGAATGCCAATCTCTTCTTTTATTTTTATATCTGAATGCCTCTGAATGCTATTGAGCTCTGAAGTCATTACCTAATATGTTGTTCTCATAACCAACTTCACCAAATTAATGATGTTAAAGGTATGAGGTCATCTAATTAAGGTGTCTGAGCTCAGACCTCGTCACCACCGAGTGATGTTATGAGGGTCTGAGGTCATCACCTAAGAGGTTAGCCTCATAATAAATGTCACCAAATTAATGATGTTAAGGGTCTGAGGTCATCTAACTCAGGTGTCTGAGCTCAGGAATCATCACCACCGAGTGATGTTTTGAGGGTCTGAGGTCATCACCTAAGAGGTTAGCCTCATAATAAATGTCACCAAATTAATGATGTTAAGGGTCTGAGGTCATCTAACCCAGGTGTCTGAGCTCAGACCTCGTCACCACCGAGTGATGTTATGAGGGTCTGAGGTCATCACCTAAGAGGTTAGCCTCATAACAAATTTCACCAAATTAATGATGTTAAGGGTCTGAGGTCATCTAACCCAGGTGTCTGAGCTCAGACCTCGTCACCACTGAGTGATGTTATGAGGGTCTGAGGTCATCACCTAAGAGGTTAGCCTCATAACAAATTTCACCAAATTAATGATGTTAAGGGTCTGAGGTCATCTAACCCAGGTGTCTGAGCTCAGACCTCTTCACCACCGAGTGATGTTATGAGGGTCTGAGGTCATCACCTAAGAGGTTAGCCTCATAACAAATTTCACCAAATTAATGATGTTAAGGGTCTGAGGTCATCTAACCCAGGTGTCTGAGCTCAGACCTCGTCACCACCGAGTGATGTTATGAGGGTCTGAGGTCATCACCTAAGAGGTTAGCCTCATAATAAATGTCACCAAATTAATGATGTTAAGGGTATGAGGTCATCTAACCCAGGTGTTTGAGCTCAGACCTCGTCACCACCGAGTGATGTTATGAGGGTCTGAGGTCATCACCTAAGAGGTTAGCCTCATAACAAATTTCACCAAATTAATGATGTCAAGGGTCTGAGGTCATATAACCCAGGTGTCTGAGCTCAGACCTCGTCACCACCGAGTGATGTTATGAGGGTCTGAGGTCATCACCTAAGAGGTTAGCCTCATAACAAATTTCACCAAATTAATGATGTTAAGGGTCTGAGGTCATCTAACCCAGGTGTCTGAGCTCAGACCTAGTCACCACCGAGTGATGTTATGAGGGTCTGAGGTCATCACCTAAGAGGTTAGCCTCATAATAAATGTCACCAAATTAATGATGTTAAGGGTCTGAGGTCATCTAACCCAGGTGTCTGAGCTCAGACCTCGTCACCATCGAGTGATGTTTTGAGGGTCTGAGGTCATCACCTATGATGTTATCCCCATGAAAAATCTCTGATCTAAAAATGAAGCAAGGACTGTGGTGGAAGCTGATTATTATTAATAACCTCTTCTCAATAAGATGATACATTTACATAAAATTCTAAGCAACATCATCTGAAATATCTCTTCAGGTGGTCAGCATTCCACGGGTTAGCGAAGGGTTCTCCCTCTAGGTTTTCTAGCCTATAAGTGCCAGGCACAACCTCTTCCATTACTTTGTAGGGGCCATGCCAGTTAGGGTGTAGCTTGTTTGTCTTCTGTAGGGTCTTCTTTAGCACTAGGTCTCCCACTGCTATGGGTCTTGACTTTACCCTTTGGTTATAAAATCTCGCTTCCCTCCGCTGGTAAGCTGCCTTCCTGACCTCTGCGTCTTCTCTTCTCTCTTCAATAAGATCCAGGTCTAGCCTCCTCTTCTCCCCATTGCTGTCAGGGTCGTAGGTCTGAATTCGATGAGTTGGTAGTCCTACTTTCGTTGGTATGATAGCCTCTGAGCCATGTGCCAGCATAAATGGGGTTTCTCCTGTGGGTGTCCTTACCGTGGTTCTGTAAGCCCATAGCACAGCGTAGACCTCTTCTGTCCATCTCCCCTTCGTGTCTTCTAACCTCTTCTTGATTCCATCCAAGATGGTTCTGTTTGTGACCTCGGTCTGGCCATTTGCCTGAGGTCGACCAGGAGATGAGAAGAACTGTTTGATACCCACACTTTGGCAATATTTCTCTAAGGAGGAGTTCTTGAACTGGGTCCCATTATCCGAGATGAGCATGTTTGGGAGGCCATATCTACATATGATGTTCTTCCAGGTGAACTGAAAGGTCTTCTGCTCTGTAATTGTTATCATCGGTTCTGCCTCTACCCACTTTGAAAAGTAGTCAATGGCAACTATCAAGAATCTATAGTTGTTGACTGCTCTTGGCAAAGGTCCTACTAAGTCAATTCCCCATACCGCGAATGGCCATGGAGAAGAGATTGACGTCATAGGCTGATGGGGTTGATGAGGGATAGTGGCGAACCTCTGACATTTGTCACACCTCTTCACGTAGTCAGCAGCGTCCTTAGACAAGGTAGGCCACCAGTATCCCTGAGTGATGATCCTCTTGGCTAAGGGCCTTCCCCCTATGTGACTAGAGCAGGAACCCTCATGAACCTCCTGTAGGACCCGAGGTACTTCTATAGGATGCACACATCTGAGGAGGGGTAAGAGAAACCCCTTCTTATACAAGACATCTCCTACCAATGAGAACTTGGCAGCCCTGTATCTCAACTTTCTTCTCTCCAGCTTGGACTCAGGTAGCTCCCCCTCTCTTAGGTATCTGACGAGTGGGTCGATCCATGAGTCTCCTTGGTTCACATTGTGATAAGGACTACTGACCTCGTCCTCCTCGATGCTTGCCTTTCCTAAGACCTCGATTGGGATGGTCCTTCCCAGATCTGTCTTCATTACCGAGGCCAGCCTTTCCAATGCATCAACGTGACTGTTGCTCAGTCTAGGCACTCTCTTCAGCTTGGCCTCTTCAAAATACTCTAACAACCCTCTTACCTTTTTCAAGTACTTGGCCATCCTTTCGTCCTTAGCCTCGTATACTCCCAACACTTGATTGACGACCAACCTTGAGTCACTATGGAGTAGGAGTCTCCATGCTCGAATATTTATTGCCAATAAGAGACCTGCTATCATGGCCTCATACTCTGACTGGTTGTTTGAGGCTTGGAAGTTGAATCTCAAGGCATATTCAATGTTGGCACCATCTGGAGCCGTGAGTATAAGCCCCGCGCCGCTTCCACTGTCACAGGAAGAGCCATCAATGAAGAGGCTCCATACGTCTGCATCTGAACAGAAGACCCCTTCTCTCATAACCCCCTTTTTGAAGAGGTATCGATCCTCTTCGTTCTCTTCCACTCTGCCCCGGGTTCGGCCTTGGATGACCTCTTCTCGGCCTCGGAAGACGCTAGGTACAGTCTCTTCCGAATCTTAGAAGACACTACGGGTCGTCTTTTCGCCCTTATCTAAGCCTTTCTCTATCTCGGCCTCTTCCCAGGTGAACTCTACGACAAAATCTGCGAGGGCCTGCCCGTTGATGGCTGTCCTAGACTGGTAGGTAAGATCATACTCTCCTAGTTTAATGGCCCAGGTCATCAGTCTTCCGGACTTCTCAGGTTTGTGTAGAACCTGTCTTAGCGGGGAGTCTGTAAGGACTACCATGGAGTGAGCTTGGAAGTACGGCTTCATTTTCCTTGAGGCATGTATCAGGGCATAAGCCAACTTCTCCATCCGAGGATAATTTTGTTCAGACCCTTGCATGGCCTTATTATTGAAGTACACAGGTCTATGAATCCCATCCTCTTCCCGTATGATGGCCGCGCTAATGGCTGACTCGGAGACTTCCAGATACACAAACAAACTTTCCCCCGCGATGGGCCGAGATAGCAACAAGGGAGACCCCAAGTAGGACTTGAGGTGATCAAAGGCTTTTTCACACTCTTCGTCCCATTGGAAGGCCTTCCTTAGGACTTTAAAGAATGGAAGACACTTATCCGTTGCCCTAGAGACAAACCTGTTAAGGGCCTCCACTCTTCCAGTGAGTCTCTCGACATCCTTGATGTTCCTAGGAGTCTTCATGTCGAGCAATGCCTTAATTTTCTCAGGGTTTGCTTCAATCCCCCTCTAATTAACAATGAACCTCAGAAATTTCTCGGCTCCTACCCCGAAGACACACTTCGCTGGGTTGAGCTTCATTCTATACGAGTCCATGACATCAAAGGTCTTCTCAAGGTCTGTTACATGAGTACATGCTTTCAGGCTCTTCGTCAGCATATCGTCCACATAAACCTCCATGGTCTTACCTATCTGCTCCTCAAACATCTTATTGACAAGACGTTGATACGTTGCTCCCGCATTCTTCAGACTAAAGGGGATCATCTTGTAGCAGTACGTCCCCTTGTCAGTAATGAGGGCTGTTTTCTCAGAGTCTTCAGCATCCATGAAGATTTGGTTGTAACCTGAATAAGCATCCATGAAGCTCATGAGCTCGTGCCCTGCCATTGCGTCCACCATCTGGTCTATCCTAGGCAAGGGATAGCTGTCTTTCGAGCAAGACCTGTTCAGGTCTGTGAAATCTACACACATCCGCCACTTTCCATTAGCCTTAGGCACAATGACTGCATTTGAGAGCCACTCCGGGTAGGTAACCTCTCTTATGAACTCGGCCTCTTCCAACTTTTTCACCTCTTCCCGGATGACCTCATACTTCTCTCTGGAGTAGACTCTTCGCCTTTGTTTAATAGGCCTGGCATCTCTGTCCACGTTGAGCTTGTGGGTCATGACCTCAGGGTCGATATCATGCATGTCTGCGTGACTCCAGGCGAAGACACTCTGCCTCCTCCTGAGGAAGTCTATCAACTCTTCCTTGATCCTCGGTTCTAGGGCCTTGCCGACCTGGACGGTTTTTTTCGGCTCGTCCTCTTTGAGGACGATGGATTCTACCTCTTTCGTGGCCTCACCCTTCTTCAATTTCGTTTCATCTCTCGGGTCAAGAGTGTCAATACTGTAAGTGGTGGTTACTCTCTTATGGGCCTCCCTCTCTTCGGCCGAGTTGAAGTAACACTCCCGCGCCATGGTTTGGTCCCCTTGCACTTCCCCTACCCCATAAGGAGTCGGGAATTTTAGCATCTGGTGGACCGTCGATGGCACGGCTTCAAACTCTTTGAGGGCTAATCTTCCGATGATGAGGTTGTAGGCCGAGAAGACATTTTCGTCCATAATAAAAAAGTTTATCTTCTTAGTCAGCCTCATAGGCCACTCATCCCCCATTCGTACATCCATTTCATACATGCCCAATGGGTGCACCTTCTCACCACTGAAGCCTATCAATGGGTGATGGTAGGGCACTAGCCTTACCCTACTAATACCCAAGCTCTTGAAACAAGGCCAGAACATCACATCTGCTGAGCTTCCCCTATCTATGAGGATCCTCCCTACATCGCACCCATGCACCCTTATTGTTATGACTAAAGGGTCATCATGGGGGGCTAAGATGCCCTTGAAGTCGAGCCTGGAGAACCCCACTACGAGGGTATCCATGTCCACATTCTTCCTCTTCTGCACTGCATCAGAAGTCGTTAGATTCACAACCTCAGGCTTGGCCACTGACTTGGCCTCTGCTACATGAGCCTTCCTGTCGGCTACCTCAGAACCACCTCCTGCGAATCCCCCACATATGGTGCTAACACCGAAGGAGATCATGCCAACCCTCTTCACCGGGGTGTTGTCATCCTTTGGCGGGAGATCCAGGTCGTCTCCATCATCTCCCTCTCAGTCATCGTCCCTTCTGGCCGGGACATTACCACGGCATCTGTCATTCCTTCTCTTCTTAGGGTCTTCTCTTCCACCCTTTAGAGCTTTGCCATCCACATACTTCCTTAGCTTCCCAGATTTCAGCATCTTCTCAATTTCATCCTTTAAAGCGAAGCATCTATCTGTGATATGGCCGTGATCCTGATGGAACTCACACCAGAGGTTTTTATTCCTCTTATGTGGTGGGGCCTTCAATTTCTCTGGCCACCTCAGAGTCCGATCAGTCTTAATCTCATTAAGGATGTGCTCACAGCTCACAGTCAGAGGAGTGTAATGAGCAAACTTGTCATCTCCTGACCTCTTCTTCCCCTCTTTCTTCCCCTGGGACCTCCCAGTGCTATCGCGGTTCTCCTCCGCATATTTGGCGGACATTGCCTCTTCCGCATTCATCACTTTCCCTGCGGTTGCCAGCAGCTCTTCCATAGACTTAGGAGGGTCTTCCGCCAGTTTCCACAGTAGCTTTCCCTTCTAGAGGCCTCCTATAAGGGCGGTCATGGCTATGCTCTCTTCGTAATCCTCCACCTTCAACTTCTCCTTGTTGAATCTTGCTATGTAGTCTCTTAGGCTTTCACCCTTAGCCTGTTTAACATATAGGAGGTGGGTAGTCTTCTTTTGAGGTCTTACCCCAAAGCAGAAGTTGTGGATGAACTGCTCAGCCAACCCCTTGGAGTTTTCGATCGAGTTTTCTGGAAGAGAGGTGAACCAGCTGTGCGCTGCCCCTGTCAAGGTTCCCGAGAAGGCCCTGCACTTCATCTCATCGGGTATTGAGTAAATATCTGCTGTCGACTGATACATCTCGATATGGTGCACTGGGTTAGTGCTACCATCATACTTAGGAGTCACTGTAGGAGGCTTGAACTTAGCTGGGGTTGGGAACCCCACTATCCTAGCTACAAACGGGGAGCCCTCCGAGTAGCCCCTCTGCAACGGGTCCCTGCTCTTTATGGGGTCCCCTATCTTCTCCTCGAGACGTTGGATAGAATCATTCCAGTGTCTTATCTCATCAACTTGGCCGAGGTTATCCCCTGCCACCTCTCTGTGATGGACAGAGGGTTCCCCAACCACGACCCATTGACTGTTGACCTCTTCCTGCTCCCTGGCTCTTCTCTCCAAGGGTCAGCCCTGATCTGGCCGAGCCTGCCTATTCCCTCTTTGGGAGCCTGCTGCACTCCTTGATCTTGATAGCCTTTGTCTTAGGTCATTAACTGGGCCCAGCCTTTCGAAGGCCGACCCTCTGCTCAACCTATCAAAAGCCGACCCTCTTGGTTAGGCCTCTTCTCTTCTTCGGTCGACACATCCTTGACTCTGCCTAAGAGGTCGTACAGTGTTATCTGACACCTCATACGGCTCCCAGCAGTCTTTCGAGGCTTCTTCAGCTTCTAGGTCATCATACCTGTCCTCTGGGCAAGGGTTTCCCTGCCTCCCCAGGCGCAGGCGCCTAGGGTCAGCAACGTCCCTCCTCCGCTGGGGTGCAGACTGATCCTTCATCGGTGCCTGGGGTGGTCCCCTGGCTTCAGGTAGGGGCTGAACTACCGTCGGAGTGATCATGTCCGGTGAGACTCCAGGTGGCCTTATCATCATGGTTTGACTGAGCTGGGAAAACTGCTCCTTCATGGCTTGTTGTGTTGCAGCTAAAGATTTCAAGGCTGCTGCCACCTCCGCCATTTCGGACTGGGGAGGAGCTTGACTGGAACTAGCCCCTCCACCCCCGAGCGGCGGAGGAGGTGGTGGTAAGTCTGGTGCCATGTGTTATCACTATAGAACTTGAGTAGCAGGTGAGCTTCATACCTTAAAGGACCTCCTTCAATGGTGAAACAACTCCACACAAGGGGTGGTTCCTGGTTCACCACCAGAGTCTCCGGTGAGGTAAAGCAGAAAAAGAGGAAGAGATAGCTTCTCGTTCCCATAGACGGCGCTAAAATGATGATGCTAGAATCAGCACCACCAGATGAGGTGTTTATAAGCTCAATAGAAGTATAACAATGGCAGCACAGCTATATAAAGAAGATAATAGAAGGTGGTGAGGAGAAGAGGGTAACACACCGGAATATAAGTGGTTCAGCCTAAATTGGCCTACGTCCACTGTGAGTGTGTGAGTAATATCACTGAATGATGGCACTAATGGCCATGAATACAATATCTCGAGCTCTCTCTCTCTCTACTGTAGGTCTAGACAGAGTTTTAGCTAGGGTTTAATAACTGGGATCCTTTTGCAAGGTAGAAGATGATCCCTATATATAGTGCCTAGGGGGTGTAATGTACCCCCATGCATGTAATGAGCATGTGTGTAGTAGCCTCACCAATGTGGGATTGCCATCTGTCACTGACACATGTAGGTAATGATGATGAAATATTCCCCCCACATGTGGAGAATAATCTTGTTACAACTGATTTGTGCCTAGGTGTCCTTATCCAAATGTTCAACAGATACTCGGCCACCAAGTTGATGGATGACCTCGGCCTAAGAGAGGCCGAGCTGTAAAGGCGTGATCTGCGTTCAATCCGAGATGAGTCATAGGGACTCTCGGCCTGATCCCAGCCGAGACATTATGCTAGGTCGGCCCCAGCCGAGGTAGGAATAGTTCCCTGCTGACGGTTATTAAGGCTTCTTGTGACCTCGGCCCAAGCCGAGGTTGTACCGATTCCAAGTTGAGGGTTATCAAGGCTCCCTGTCACCTCGGCCTAGGCTCGGTCGAGGTTGCCATACCCAGGTATATGTGAATGCTATTGATGCCTATGATGCGCGCAGTGTCCATTGAAGTGTATATTGTAGTGTCGGCCAGGGCCGAGGTAGGTCTGGCCAAGGGATGATATCGTGGACCCCTGGCCTACATAGGGTCGATCAATGTCTCGGCCGAGGTTGGTGTCTCTGGGCCGAGGTAACACTTGGGGCATATCAATACTGGTGACTCATATTATCATTTCATCATAACGATCAATATCTCGATAAGCACACACATCATATTTTTAATTATTATCTTAATAATATTCCCCCCCCCCCCACTCCGTCTTTTGCATGATGCAAGTCAAGCGATTTCAATCCCCACTTATATACACACACACGCACACTTCACAAAGAAATTAAGAAAAATAGTAGCATAAGCCCATGAAAGATCGAAATGATGGGAAGGGTGCGTAAAACCTTCCTATTTCGTAACTTAGCCCCCGAACCTCTGATCTAATTGGTTTCACAAGCATCAGTTTGTATTTGAGGCCATTCTCTCGAGGCGAAAACATGTTCTTTTGCATAGTTTGTGCAAAATAGGATGGTGACTCTATCTCTTTACATTACCCCACATCGGCGACGGTCAAACCGTTCCTAGAAAGGGAGCAAGACCTTTCTCTCTCTCCCCACCGCGCGTACGAGCATCGACCCCTGATATGGAGAAGGAGATGGAAATCGAATTGGGGAGGGATGGACACAGTGGTGACTCTTCTAGGGACTTACTTGCTTAAGATGTCTAGACTCTATTTGCATGGGTGTTATCATTTTCTACTGGTGTGCATATGCACCTACATGTATGTTCCCTTTTCCCCTCTATTACTTTTTGTATACATCTACCTCATGTTTATATCACCTCTTACTCACTTTTAACTTCACGGACTTGTAAATACTTTCCATATACACCTCACACTACCTACACTTTGTACATAGATTCACTTATATCCACATGTTGTGCACACCACTTAGAATATCCATGTTTAGGTGTCACTAGCATACACATCAACTTATCACACTTGTAGATATCCATGCTCACTTATACTTATCGTACACCACTTGTAGTTGATCCATGCTTAGATTTACTACCACACTCACTTATAGATATTTACACATCACTCATCTCATGTATCCATGCTTAGTTTAAGCCTCATGCTCCATGCTAGATTTACTTTTCATAATAATTATACATTCTTCTTTATTAGTATAGTGCTCATCATACAAAACAAAATACTCTCTCCGTAATATACTTATAAAAATTCATGCATTTTGCACACTACATCACCAAAAACGTGGCTATTGACCAAAATTTTATCCCGTTTTGGGGGGGTCACTTTGTGATGTGTGTTGGTCCGGCAGGTCGCAGTTTGTCTAAGAAATATCGTACTGCTTGATCGAACTCATGACAGGAGCTATATAGGAGGGAGATCGTTCACATACATCAAGTATATCACATTTACTCTCACATGTACCATACTCACGAGGCTTATAGTGAGGCAATTAATGTACACTCAGGTATATCAAATGGCTTGTCCACACGTACTGATTTCCCTCAAAAGCAAGACATATATCGTTGAAGTCATCCTAAAGGGGGAACCTTTCCAATAACCCAACAACTACATACCCTTATATAGGTGTCAAACCTAAGACACTCATATTTATTTTACCTGTTACTGTACGAAACTCTATCGAAATGTAGGGTCAGCATGCCGCCCACAATTTCTCGTGATTTTGTCTTTGTTCAAAATGTGACTCTACCCATGAGCCTGGCAACAAGTCAAACCATGTTTTACATATCTTTTAAACCTAATTTTTTCTAGTCTCGAATCCCATTCATCATTTCTTTTTGCATTTAAGTAAACCTAAAACACGTGAAAATATAAACATGATAATAATCATGTTGAGACTTTCCTCTCGTTTTTCCCTCCTTCTTTACCAAAAGTGTCAAAAACGTTTTTCCTCTTTCTCGTCAAAATATGAAAAATATGTTTCCCTCCTTTTATAAAAAAATAACAAATATATTTTGTCCTCCCCTTCCCAAATGGGGTTAAAAATATTTTCTCTTTTTAAAATAATTCTTCATTTTCTCTTTCAAAAATAAATTTAAACCCTTTTCCTTCTCAAGTCGATCGCATACCCGAACCTTGGCCTGTCTCCCTATTAACTTCGGTCTTCCATCAAATAACCCTAAGCTCCGTCAGTTCTCTCGCTACTTCCCTTGAGTCAAGAATCTACCTTCACCAACCCCCCATGGAGAACGCAGACCAATTACCGAATGTGCAACTTGATTTGATGACAGTCTTAGTCCAACTTATCGCCAAGATTGACAACCTTCAGTCTTAGGTTCTTCCTCATACTGGCCAAGAGAAGTCTGACTCTTTTGAGGTGCCCATCAGGGATGTATACAATAAAGGAGCACATTGAGGAGGGTATCTTATCGATTAATCCAAAAGAGGACGAAACACTAAGATACAAAGCAATTGAATATGTTATGGAATGAGAAATTCTATACAAAAGAGGATTAATCATTTCTCTACTCAGGTGCTTCCATCCAACCGAGGTTCCAAACCTAATAAAGGAAATATATGAAGGTTTTTGTGGAGCTCAGTTAGCAGGAAGATCGCTATTCACGAGAGTCGACACACAAGGTTATTAATGACCCACCATGAAAAAAAAATGTGCCAACTATTCAAGACATTGTGACAAATGCCAAAGATGTTCTAAAATCCACAGGACACTGGGTGCTACGCTCACACCGATAACATTCCCTTGGCCCTTTTCCATATAGGTAATTTACCTTATCGTCCCTCTACGAAAGACAAGAGGAAGGTTCAAATACTTAGTCATCGTGATATATATTACTTTACCAAACGGGTGGAAACATAACCTTTGGTGGGCATGCCTTAAAAGTAGGCCTTTCAGTTCAAATGTAAGAGGGTCATTGTCTCTATGGAATGACATATGCCATCATCACTGACATGAAACGCAATTTGATAACTAAGAGTGTGAAGATTATTTTGTCTAGTCCAAAATACAAAAGTCTCATGTCGCCCCAAGACATCCACAATGCAATGGGAAGACAAAAGTGATGAAGAAAACTGTGCTCGATGGAATTAAGAATATGATAGATTACACCAAGGGAAACTGGATCAACAAAATACAAAGTGTGCTCTAAGCTTACAAGACCACGCTAAGAATAGGCACCAGTGAAACCCCGTACATGTTATTATTTGGGATTGAGGCAGTAGTCCCCACATAAATTAGTTTTCCCACTCACGAAGTGATCAATTTCCATTATTCAAAGAGTGATCGCATGTTAAGGTTGGATTTGGATTTAGTTAAGTAAGTTCAAGGAAATGGTGCACTACATGTGGCATCATATCAGTAAAGAACTGATCGGTTCTATAACAAGAGGGTTAAATCGAGTAATCTCAAAGAAGGTGCTCCAGAAAAGGAACAAACTAGAACCTGATTAGCACGGTCCTTAATGTATGTTATAGTTTTTTTAATTAATAACTTATCGGATTAAAACCCTAGAATGGGAGCCATTCAAATTCCCTTGGAATGTCAAGCATTTTAGAAAATATTATCAGATATCTGACGAAATGTAATCTCTTTTAATTTCTTGTAAGTCGTTTTCAATTCTCAATAAATATCATGAAGTTTCATACAAGATTATTCCCTTTATTCCCTTTTTATATTTATTTGGTAGTGGGAGATGTGCTAAAATTTAAAGTAATCTCAAATAACAATGAAAAAAAAAATAATTCAAAATTCACATAAGACTTTATCTTCGGACAAGCCACGAATGAGAAGTTACAAGTATAAAACTTCATATATGACCCCGCGAGGTCAAGAACAAGATTTTCCAAGTATAAAGCTTCATGTATAACTCCCCAAGGTCAAGAACAAGAAGTTTTATAGAACCTAAATAAGAAATAATCCTAAACATTTGGTCGTTAATGCTAACTAATGCTAGAACTTGGTCAAAATGACAAGATCCACTTAAGTGACCATAAATAAATCCACATTAGTAGAAACCTAAGACAGGACAACATGATTTCGTCGAAACTGATAACCAGTAGGGCATATTTGTTTGTTTATTTTCAGATATATGACCACAAGACTATACTGTCGGAAGGCCACAATCGCATAATAAAATAACCAATATATTAATTCAAATACTCCAGATATTAAAATTTTATTACATAAAAACATCCATCAATAAAAATAACAACTAAATGCCAACTACTTAATCAGATGGACGTTTTCCTAAGGCCTTACCCATTATAGCAAAAGGTACATCCAAGGCATGAGAAAGGACTATTGTACTTAAATCATTATGCCTCAATTGGATGCTAGATCTTGCCCTGTTCACTAGATGCGAAGGCCGACTAAGAACATCATCTCCATGCAAGTCATAGTCTCAATATACTTCTTAATCAAACTGATAGGGATTACCTCCGTAGGAATCCAAGAATTATCAAACTTGAAAGGGGGAGTAGGATGGTCTAAGCAACTAGGGTCATGCGAATACCAAAGTTTATCTTCCTTCGATATCTTCATGATGACAAGAGCATTAATCCACACCCATTTATAACCCTATTTGTGGGCCTACTCAAGTTCCTCGCTCAAATGTGCCAGCGCCTTATCATAATTATTCATCCATATTGAACGATGTTATTTATAAAAGTGATAACTGAGACGATCGATCCTGTCACTTAGCCTCTTGATGGTAGTTGACAGATTCTTTATGAGATTTTCTTGGTCGGCTAGAGTTTTCTTGATTCTTTCCTTTGGAAGAATGAACTCCTTATGATTTCCTCATATATTCCAACTCTTCCATTAGACGATCATTCCCATGCTCTAGGAATGATACTTATTCACTCTAATCAGTCGTGGTCACCTTCTTAAGGATCTCACATTTATCCCACGATAAATTATTTTCATTCTCAAGAATACTAGCTATCTCCCGATTACTCTTCAAGTTTGATTGCATCACAAAATCTGTTTTGAACTACGCTAAAGTGACGCCCTGCAATTTCTTATCAAGCCCACTATCACTACGAAGATAATAAGATCTTTCTCATAGTCAAAAAATAGACTAGAGACAACATCCTTATGGTCATCTTAAAGTTGGAAAATATCTCATAGTAGTAAGCATTTGTCCCTACTGCCCGATGGAATAACCTACTCATATTGAGATAGGCATCCTTGCCTTGGTGAGAAACATCCAAGATGAGAAATTCCTCCACCTCTTCCTCGTCTAGTTCTTCATGACCATCACCAAACAGCTGGTTGCTCCTCTAGAAAATTTCACTTTCAACAACAACTAAACTAGCCATTCTAGAGTCAAATTGAAATGAATATAAGGAAATAAGGTATGCACCAAACTGTTCAAAACCATGAATCATGAAGGAGAAATTTATTAAAAATATAAAGTTATTACAATTAAAATCTGGAGCAGTGCCTTGATTATGCTGAACGAGCAAGTCTGAGATAACACCTGTGATGACCTGGGTCAAAGCACCATCCCAACTCTCCTTGAAGGATGAATTCTTCGATAGTCCATCTAGTTGGAAGCAATATAGAATGACTTATCCCATCCTCGGGTGTAAACATCCTCTTAATACTTCTTGGCCTTCGCATTCAGTTCTACCACATGGACCTTAGCTTGATCTGTAACCTTCTTTGTCTCACTCGTAACCTTTTTGGTCTGGTTAAATTTCTTCACAACATCTCTAGTATCTTACTCGACTTGGGGTTTTCCATCCTCAAGCTCCTTGATAGTATTTGCCATTTTCTTTTAATCATCCCCATGATCCCATTGTATAGCCTTCTATGATTTTTACTTGCCTGTGAAGGACGCATTCACGTCCATAAAATATTCCTTTAACTTATCATCCCTCCTCAACAGCTGGTCGTAGTCAACCAAGAACTACAAAAATCAATAATAGGTAATAGTGAAATATGACGACAAGAATATACTAAGTGGTACTTACGATAGATAAGTTATGGTTAACCCATTCGACCAGCCTTACATGAGGAAGAGAGGATCTTGCAGCCTCATCGGTCGGAAGAACCCCAACTCTAATCAAATCATAAAAAATTCCACGATTCACAATAATGGATTGGGAACTACTTTGGCCCTTATCGAATGAATTTTCTTAGCCAACTCTAGCATGGGAGATGGATCACTCTTTAATCTCTTGAGTTGGGGCTCCTGATTTCTAATCGAAGAGTTTTTAACTATAATGCTAGTTTAGAACACTAGAATCAAATTTTCTTTCAACAGGAGGAGGTTTGGATCCAGATAGGAGGTTAGGATCTTCCCCTAACCATTTTTAATAGAGATATACTGGTCGGCACTTGCAAAATGTCCAGAGATTCAAAGGACAAGGAGGTATCCCCATAAGAGAAATTCCCTTTTGATTGTGGTGGAGACTCTGACTGAGCACCAGAAGACGAAGAAATTGGGTCTTCTCTATTAGTGGGGACCGCTGGAATCACCTTTGTTGAACGAATAGGAAAAGATATAATAGAATCGTGGTATCCAAGAAAAATAGAATCAGAGTTAGAATAAGCTTCACAAATCCTTTATTGGATGGACCAGATAATCGTCAGGTTTGAAAAATTGACCTCTAAGACATAAGGGATATCTTTCTTCTTCTTTACAAAACATAAAGTCAAGAAAATGTGGCTAATAACAAAATTAGAAGGAGGACCAAAATGATGAAAAATATACAAATATGTGTGGATGTCGACATATGCCCTGACTTTTTTGAGAGCAATGAGTCCCCTTTATATTCCTCACCCTCACGAAGAGGGGCAAATTGCAAATCTTAGAATATCAAACCATGATCTCAATAATCCTTAATGGAATTAGGTAAATTCACTACAAGGGATCTTTTGGAAAATCGTGTCTTTAGATAATAAATGTTCTCATTAGTGGTTCCCCCGTTGTAACAGTACATTAACTCCTTTATTCCTATGTTGGTCCCATACCGCTCATTAATGCATCTTATTCAATTAACCACTCTCCAATTTTTCGAAGCCACTTAACTTTGGACTATATCAAAATATTGACAAAACTCTAAAATAAGTGATTAGGAGGAAAGGTAATCCCACTGTAATACCCCGTAATTTTGTGCAATTTATATCTGGATTAATTAAATTAAAATGAGAAACTAATTCGGGTTAAAATAGATATTAATTAGTGTGATTAGAGTTAATATTTAAGGATACGAATTAAATTGAATACTACTTAGTGATCAAGTAATAAAATATTTAGAATGCACTATGTTTAGTCGTGAGTGAGAAATACGACAATTTATGATAATTTAGTTAGGACGCGCATATGAGTCGTCTCGGGAGTTAAAATGTGAAATAACTTGTGGGTGATATATGGGTCATCTAAATAGTCATTTCGAGTGCACCTATGTGTCCAGACAGATCGAGATAGTAAAAAAAAGTATACTCGATGGTTGTGTTTGGGTCCTGGGGTTTTTTTAGACCAACTCGATGCCCTGTAAGGGTATTTTGGTCTTTTGGTATTCTAGGGTTAGAATAGCAACGAATATGGGAAGATTATATTATATGGTATATTTTAGAGGCTAGGGTTTGAAGAAATGATAAATAATAGAGGCCATAAGAGAGGAAGAGGAAAGTGTTTCTAGGCCATTCACCACCACCTAGCACCACCATTGCCACCGGAATTGAGAGGGGAACAAGGAGGTCCATCCTCCATCATAAAACTACTAAAATAATACCTTCATCATCTAAGTCAAGTTTTTAAACTTGCATAAATTGAGTAGTTATAATGTCCACGGTAGTCTATAATTATCTCTCTAATGAAAATAGATTATGTTAGGTGATTTCATGGCATTAATTTATGGTTTTGATTGGGAATCATATTAGAATTTAACCTCCTAAGATTAAATTTCAAAATTTTGTTTTTATGATACATAGATATGGAATTTTTTTAGGTTCTTTATTAAAGAACATGAAGCTTCAATAACTTGGGGTTTAATTTATGAACATAAGATGACAATCTGCTAGAATTTTTGACGTTACATTAAATATTTACAATTCAAATTGTACTGAGAATTAGATTATGAGCCATAGATGTCTTGAAAGCTATAGGTATTGGCATTCCATGCACTTTGAATGATGTCATTTGGAGTTCTGTAAAGAGAGCAATCAACTTTCTACTATAGGCTATCTAATCTGTCAGCATATTAATCTTCCATAATTTTTTACGTTACTTTAAATGTATGACATTTTAATTTTATTTACAATTAGATTGAGATTCGTAGATTCCTATAAAGGTCTAGGTCTTATATTTCCAATGAGTTTTGAGTGAGGTTATTTGTACTTCTGTAGATGGAGAAATCATGATTTTACTAAAGGGTGTTTAATCTTCCAGAAAATTTAGGACTCGATTCGATAGCGCAAAAAATGGCAGTGTCGTTAGTTTAGGTGTAAAACTTTAAATAAATTATTGGAACCATAACTTGAGTAGTTTGGGATTATGGAAAAATTACTGGAATTCCAATCGTATATAATTGAGACAAAGGGGTAGTCGAGGAGTCGAATTTATAGACTAGAACCTATCGGAAATGATTGAACATATTAGTGCACGAGAATCAAATGGGGATACATGGGCAATTGAGATAAAATCGAGATTTGGATTAGTAGAATAATGTGATATTAACTACTAAAATTATAAAAGAGATGATTAGAACTTTTCAAATAGCGAGTGATATTCGTAATAAACGGAACAAAAATGAAGTATGAAATAGTAGTAACGTTGAATAATTGAGCTATATATAGGACGTACTATATGAATATACATGGGTTGTGTGAATGCACGTTATGTGTGATTCTTATGTATATAAGCATACCTACGCTGCCTTCTATCACGAGATGTCACACGTAGTGGGCGATCCCACCTTGGTTATGCTAGCAAGGTCTGGATGTGGCCCCAAAACATAGAACTTAGGGTTGACCATTACTTAAGTGTAAGATAGTGTGACCTATCATTTAGGTGCATTAGGTATGAAAACATCCCAGAGGCTTAAGACTGTGTTCGTTGCTAATATGTATTTATTTGAATTATGGTTCGAGGGTGATTCTCAATCGGTAGTCCTTGATTTGGTACGTGAGGTATATGGACTCGATAGCAGAGTATGAATGCATCGTCGTGATCATCCCAAGGATGTTATAGTCGTGTGTGTGTGTATATATATATATATATATATATATATATATATATATATATATATATATATATATATATATATATATAGAGAGAGAGAGAGAGAGAGAGAGAAAGAGAGAGAGAGAGAGAGAGAGAGAGAGAGAGCCAGGCTCCCATACATACCAAGTTTACATACCAATTTTTTTTAAATAGTAAACAAATTATTTTTGAGTTGAATTTTTATATGGTATTTAAACATTTCAATGGACCTATATAAAAAAATCATCTCAAAATAATGTGTTTTTCTATTTTAAAAAATCATTAAAACTTTTGTAGTTTTTAAAGCTGCAAATGTTTGACCTACTATTTTAAATTATCCAAAAAAAAATTGACCTGATTTTTTTATATGGCTCAACCGAAATGTTTAAATACGACATAAAAAATTCAACTCAAAATCATTTATAAAAATGGGTCCACGCCAGCGGTATGCGAACTTGGTACGTAAACTTGGTATGTATGAGAGCCTGACTCTCTCACTGTCTCTCTCTCTCTCGCTCTCTCTCTCTCTCTCTTTATATATATATATATATATATATTATGTATGTGCACATGTGTGTGTGTGTGTGTGATTTGTTATACTCTTTTGTGGTAGTAGAAGATATAGATAGTGTACTTCTAAAGGAACTTAAGTAAGGGAAACTAAAATAATTATTCAGCAATAATAATCGGCTAATGATTATGGTTTTACGGTAGTGTATAATTGGGGCCATACGAGTGGGATAAGAGTATTAGTGGTTAGGTAGATGTCTATTGTGACTAGTTAGGATGGACAACATAACTAGGTAGGTTTAGTAGGACACGTTAGGTGTGCACTATAGTTCAGAGGTGAGGAACTCGAGGGAGTGTACGTGAAGCTAACATTTATATAACAACTATTCGTACTGCTTTGTTAAATACTTGCAAATATTTTTCAAATGATTTGGGCCCTAACCCGTATCAAATCTATTTTTAAAACTTTTAGGTATCTAGTCACAGTCACGCCAAGCATAATTTTTCTTTCCTTGGACACGTAGATGCAGCTGATGTGGAGACTTACAAGATTTCCATGTAGTCGATTATATTATTGATATTCTAGAGTAGGTTCTCTATTCCCGCATTTGGTGGGCATGTTTCCCTTTTTATTTAGATTTATGTATTTCAGATGTTGGATTAGATGTATTTGACTTTTAACCGATGGTTTATTTGGGGACTTTATTTTTATCTTAGCTTCCAACTTTACATTGGGGTTTCATGTATATCAGTCACTGTGTGTGGGTTTATTATTGACTGGTTCATATTGTTGTATGTTAATGAAAGATAAAAATTTGGCACTACTTGTTAAATTCATAGGGTGTTAGTAATTAACTAAATTTCGACAGTGATGCTAAGAATGAGCCATATGAGATTTTTATTTTATTTTGGTAGGGGACTGGACACCCCTTATTTTAGTAGGTGGGGGTGTCACAGATGGTATCAGAGCATTAGGTTCTAGTGTCCTTAGGATCTTTGAGGCTTTTTGCATTTTAGTATAGCGTTCTTTGATATAGAGCCTTATTATAGGACTGTTGCATTCATCCTTACGTACACACATCTACACTCTTCTGCTGATTGTTTTGTATTTGACAGTGAGCTTATACAAATTTCAATCTCGTTTCAGATGTTGCCAAAGAGAACTTTTCAGACGAGAGAGAATGCTGGGGAGCAAACCCCACAGGGGGAAATTACGACAAAAGAGGTGGCCGATATTGTGGCATAGGCAGTTAATACTGTAATGACCAAAATGGCACAACACTTTCACCAGGCCTAACCTCTGCCGCAGGTGGCACCAGGCATTCAGACTAATCCAGACCCTTCAGCTAGGGAGCGAGTGACGGAGGCCTTTCAGAAGGGCTATCCACCAATGTTTCAGGGAAACTCGGATGAATTGGTAGTCTCCTAGTGGAATAAGTATATTACCTGCCATCTTCACCTTAGGGAGTGCAGTGAGACCCAGAAGTAGATACTATTTAAGCTTGTGGGTGCAGTTTTACAGTGGTGGGAGTCTATAACCACAGCATAGGAAAGGGATGTTATGACCATCGATGAGTTCTTGGTGCAGTTTGGCCGCAAGTATTTTCCGTCCGCTATACGGACAGAGATGCGACGGAAGTTCCTCGATGTTTCTTAGGGAGACTGGGTAGTGGAAGAGTACGAGGAGGAGTTTAGTAATTAATCTAAATTTTATGATGGGCTAAGTGAACACTGAAGAGAAAAGGATGTTGAAATTCATGAATGGACTTACCTGGAAAATCCGACAGCACTTGTTGGGTAATCTGGCGTTAAAGACTTATACTGAGGTCGTTAATGCCACAATACTACACTGCCAAGATCATCGCTTTCGTATAAAATTAAAACAAGAGAGTGGTAGAGACCAGTCAAAGTTGGAAGGCATGTGAGAATGGTGCCAATTGGGCACAACTGCAAGTTGTGACCAGGCAACACGTGCGGGATTTCTGGTAGGGGGTCCAGTTAAGAGATTTAGATCAGGAGGTTTCAGACCCTGAAAACGATAGACCCCCAATTTAAAAAAACTTTTAAAATTGAATTTCCTTTTAATATTAAATTTCCTTTAAGTGCGGAATACGATGGTTCAAATTCAACAACTACACAACCTACAAATTTTAACTACAAATATTAATTTCTTTCAAATTAAAATTAAACTAAACTAAAGGTGACATTAAATTAATCAACAAATAAATTTTCACTTAAACAACTTAATTCAACCCAAGTAATAAAAATTTGCCTAAAAAAATTAATTCATTTTTCTATTTAGGCCAAACAAAATTTTATCAAATTAAATTATCTTGACTTGAATTAAATTAACTTAAACTTCACCCAAACTAATTTTAGCACCAAATAACACTAGTGTGAAATTTAAACCAATTTTATCTTGAATTATCCTAAGCATGCGTTCTAAGTGATTTTTGCAAGATGAAAAATAAACCAATCACACTACACGCCGATGTACGAGAAAAATTCAAATGGGAAAAACCTCGGACGGCCCCCAGCCTTAAGTCCACTAAGTATGGATTTAATTTTACAAGACATATGATTTAATTCCTCGACTCGATGCCGTCCGATCCTTGACGCGTCTTATTGTAAATAGCTCCGCCTAGCCGACAACCATGGACTCCTCCACGATCTCGAAATCCACCGATGAGGCTTTTGGTCTCCGTCACCCTCACACGAAGCCTTTCTTCGAGTGGGAACACCGCGACACGCAAACAAACTCCTTTTGGGTGGAGAAAAAATCAAACTCTCTTTATAATGGTGTAGAGATGAACCAATGGTGCCAAACACTCCAAGCAACAAATATACATATGAAGATACTTAGATATAAACTGAAACATATTGGGTGTAAAACATATGTGTTTTGGAAGTATTTAAAACATGGAAATCAAACACATTGTTGATGTAAAAAATTAGATCACTCTAATAATTCAATCACAGATAAATAAATGAGACAAAAGATTTTAAAGTGGTTCAGCCTTATAAGAATGGCCTACGTCCACTATTGTTTTATTGCTGAGTGCTTGGGAATTATCGATTACAAGAAATTCCGTTATGGATCCCAGATTTTGGATTCAGGATTCAGATTTTCGGTCCTCTTACAATGAGGATTGTACACAGTATTTATAGCCTTGAGGCTGTCATCTGAAAGGGTGATACATTAAATGATATACGTATGAAAGGGTAATACATTTAATGCCCTTCAAGCGTGTGCGTCTAAATGATAAGCATTTAATGAATCAGTTGAACTGTTGGTTATCCAGCTGTTAATGTTTTGTTCGAGATGCAGCTTGGACCGCCTTTATTCCTCGGACCGCCTAAGCTTTCTCGGTATTCAAGAGTTCCTCGGAGCGTATGAGTTCCTCGGAGCGCACGAGTTCCTCGGAGAGTATTGTTCCTCGGAGCGTATGAATTCTCAGAAGTGATTATTATTGCCATGTAGATTGCCACGTGTCATCAGTTAATTGGACCATGTCAGCAGACTAAATTTGGTATCAACAGAAGCCCCCAATGTTTCATAGTTCGAAATTTAAGGAGTATGGAACATTCTTTCTCGGAATATGGTAGCTTTAAATAATCTTCCTGATTTTTAGGAACGTTTCCCTTGTATTTATTTCTCTTTCCAAGTTCGTAGAATCTGGATTTTTCTAATTTCTATGCCCGCTTCGATTCCCGTGTTACTTTTCGTCTTTTTGGCCGTTGTTGCCCGCTTGGGTTCCCGCACCACTTTTCATCTTTTTAGCCGCCGGTAACGTAATCATCTTTTTTTTAATCATTACTTCGCCAGTTCCCAATGTAAGGTATTTAAACTTCACAGATACTTTCATCATCTTATACTTTTCAAATTTCCATCTTTGAGTTTTTCATTATCTTCTACTTTCTTGTGCGTTCGTATCTTCCGTTGTTCATTATCAACAGCTTTAGTCTTTTTTCTGTAAGATCTTCTTCCTTCATCTTTATTTCTTTATTCACCATGGTTTATCCTATCGAGTCTCTAGAGAAATTTCGTTCTGAATTCTCCATTCCTTCCTGGGTTGTCTTGGAAGAGCTTTCTGAGCCTTCTAATTATTTTAATTTGGCTGAGGGACATTGGTTCCCCAGTCTCTTTTTTGCTGAATGTGGATTTTCCTTTCCACCAAATCGATTGTGTCTAGAAATCTGTCAGTATTTTGATGTTGTTCCTGCACGAATAGCCCCCAACACATGGAGAATAGTTAATGGGGTGCATAAATTAAATTAAGTGCATGGAACTCGTATAGGAATTCTAGAAATCATGTACTGCTACAGATGGGCAGTTAATGATAATATTTATTATTTAAAAACTAGGTTTATAAATAGAGCCTTAGTAGTCAATCTCCCTGATGCTAACAGGGATTATTTTGAACATGGGGTTGTTGTAAAACATTGGCAACACCCTCCATTAACCGGAGATGAGGTTTACTAGGGTCCCAGATGCCCTCCTTATGGCAATGGGATAGGTCATTTTTATTCTAATTTATTTATTTTGAAATCATGTTTGCTTTGTGTTTAATAAAATGTGTTACTAATAACAGTGTTTGTTTATTTGCAGTTGATAGCAAGAGAAAGTGCCCAAAAGAAATAGATGTCAATATAACGCATTTGGGACTTATCTGGGGTTTGCATAAAAGGGTTTCCGACGAGCATATCAGGTCGGCTTCCTATTTTCTCCAGTACAAAATCTACACAACTTCCTTCACTGCTCGTCCCGTGGTTAGTGAAGCAGAGCCAGTACCACCCTCTGCAAGTTCTTCGCCAGAATCTCACGTTCCGTTGAGCAAAAGGATGAAGAAGAGAAGGACTCCTACTCTGTTTGAGAAAACTACCTCCGGCTCTGGGGAGGTAAAAAGGATTAGGATTGATGTCCCAAGGGAGGGGACAAAGAAAACTGTTGCAGCTCCTCCAGCCGCTCCTGCGAAGATTGCCGAGAAGCCCGCAGTGGCTCCGAGCAGCTCTACTGCTCTTGGAGAGGTGATTGTGATATCATTGACCAAGGATTCTTCCTTGGTTGTACCTGTTCCCTCGAGGAGGCTGAAGAAGAGCTCCTCGGTCAATTTGGCTGACACCACCATTCAGCCCCCTGATGCTGAGACTGAGGTTCCCACATCTGTTCCCCCGAGCTCTGACATGAGCTCGGTAAAGTGCTTGACCATTCCCGAGGTGCAAGGTAATGAAGATAACCTTACTTAGGATATGGTTACTTCTTTGGCTGCTCGTCATCTTGCTTTAGTAAGTACCTTTACTTTGAACTTTTCGTATTTTCCTTTGTTATTTGTTTCTGACTTTGCTTTCTTTTTCTGTTTACAGTTGACGAGCTGCTTTAACATAATCCTTAAGAAGGATAAAGCAATAAAAGCTTCTTGCTCCTTGTCCAGCGTGGAGGGAGCTCTGGAAGAAGCCATCAAATCTTTGGAAGACTCCCACCAGAAGTATGCCACTGATAAGGCTATCTGGGAGAAAATTTTTGCCTCCTCCGAGCAAGAAAAAGCTCAAGCTGTTGATGCCTCCAAGGAGTTGGAGAAGAAAAAGATTGCCCTGGAGAAGGCTAATAAAGAGCTCGAAGAGAAGCTCAGGGCTGAAGGGCAGCTTGAAAAGAAGCTCAAAGTTACTGAGGAGAGGTTGGTCCATCTTCAGGAGGTAACTCGGCAGAAGGAAGAAGCTGAGCAAAAGTTGAAAGCTACTGATGTTTTGCTGTCCGAGAAGCTTGCCTTGGAGAAGGCCAAAAGGAAAGCTTCCGTGAAGAAGTCCTTCAGCTCTGGCTTGGACAAAGGTTGGGATAAGGGATGTGCTGCCATGGTCTCTCAAGTGGATTATGGAAGTGTAAAGTATTTCAGGGACGGATGGGTTGCTGCCCTTCAGGAATTGAAGGTCGACGAGTCATCCGAGATCTTCCAGAGACACATCCCTGGTCCCCCTCCTACTCCAGAAGAATTAGAAGAGGACGAAGCTACCTCTGAGGAGTCTTCAATGGTAGTGGGAGAACATGCCCTAACCAGCCAGCCTGCTACCGAGCAAGTAGTTTCTTCTTCCGAGCAACAGCTGGTGCTCTCCGAACAAGTCACAGTTCCCTCCGAGCAACCTGCCTCCTCTTCCCAACCTCCCAAGAAGGTTTTAGGAGATAAGGAAAAGGTGTAGTGTTGTTCGGTTTTCTCTTTCTATTTTTCTTTTTTGTCAAATGTAACCAAGATCTTTGTAACTCTGCACTAAGATCTAATAAAATTTGAGTTTTCTTCCATACGGTTGTCTCTTTTCTATTTGTATTCTATCTTGATCTTCTTTTTGATGATTATTTTTTCTTTCTCTTCTAGTTTCTGGCCAGGATGGACCTGCTATTGGCCCATGACACGAAGTTGCTGCAACAATGCAATGAGTACTTTAAGGCTGGTCATACAGACCTGAGTGCTGCACAAATTGCTGATATCCTTGGTCATGATGCTTCAGAGCAGGCAGTGGAGGCATATCAATAGCTGAAGTGTTTGCTTGACCGAGCGGTAGCCAATAATGTGGCTTATTACGAAATGATTAAAGATCTCCAAGGCACCCTCGAAGACCTTCAGCTCCAATATAAAGATTCCACTGCCCTACTGTATGAAGGATATGAAAAGAAGTACAAGCTGATCATGGATGACAAGGGCTACGAGAAGCTTCTTGCTGGTTATGATGTAAGGGAGAGAACCCTAAGGGGTGAAGTTGAAGAGTGTAGACAGATTGCCGAGCTGCTGGAGCAAGAAAATAATAATTTGCAAAAAGAGCTAGCACAGTTGAAGTCTGCAGCCTCTTCTTCAACAACCATAATCCCAGTGACTGACGAGGGATTTTCATTCTTAGAGGTTGAGAATGCCAAATTAAGGGATGAATTGGAGACTTTGAGGAGTTATGGCACCTCTACACCTTCTCGGGGATGAGCAAGAGCTCCTCGGGGACGAGGAAGAGCAGCTCAGGTGCTTGTCGAAGAACAGAGGACAACATCTGCCTTAGAGAACCAAGCTTTCCAATTAATGGCTAAGAACCAGACTTTGTCTGACATGTCAAAGAAAATAAGGGACTTGGAGAAAGAGCTCTCTGTGCAGAAATCAGTCTTGGAGAATAAGGAGCTTTTCATCAAGAGCCTCCACGAGCAGCTAGAAAGGCTAACATACCAATTCGACAAACAGCCCAGGGAATTTTGGATGGATGGATATAATGAAGCTCTGTTCAACTTGGACGATCGTATCCAGAATGCCAACAATGAGGGCTACAAACAAGGCTGGCTGAATGCCTTGGGTGTGTTGAAGCTTGAACAAGGCCATTATCTGTGGGACTACCATGATCCCGGGTTGCTCGACTTGCCTGTGCCCGCTTTTCGTCTTTTCGGCCGCTGTTGCCCGCTTTGGTAACTTGTAATTTGTAATTTATTTCGAATATAATGAAAGACTTTCATTTTTGCTTGCAAATCTTAATTGCTATTGTCTTGTAAATATCAAGTACTTTACACTTATGCATATCTGTTAAAAAGATAATAATATTGTGTTGTTCATCGACCAACTTAGTAAAAGGTTACAAGTATCAGTAATGTTGCTCGATCACTTAATAATAAAGTAATGAGTATAAAAAATGTTTAAAATTTTTCCAACCAACCAAGGTTATTTAAATAGTGGTCGTCGACCAATTATAGTTAGTGGTAGTTTATCCCCGACTCACCATACTTGGTAAAATTTTTGTCTTTTTCATAAAATGTGTCCGACCAACCAAGGTCGATAAATTCTCCTCGTCGACCAACTATGTTAGTACAGTTTGGAATATTTTCTCCTCGTCAACCAACTATGTTGGTACAGTTTAGAATATTTTCTCCTCATCGACCAACTATGTTGGTACAGTTTGGAATATTTTCTCCTCGTCGACCAACTATGTTGGTACAGTTTGGAATTTTTTCTTGAGTAGTCTGTCGAGCTGTGCCGAGTAGTGCGTAGTACTAGTATTCCCCGAAAAATTTTCAATAAACAGAGAGATTTGCAGAATACTTTTATTTTATTCATACTGATGGAACTGCGTTACATATACATCACTGATAATACTTTCGCAGGTGCTCTGCATCCCACGCATTCTTAAACTCCTCGCCTTCTAGAGTTGCTATTCGGTAAGTTTCTGGTCGAACAACTTCTGTAACCCAGTATGGTCCATGCCAGTTTGCCTCCAGTTTGTTGTGCTTTTGAATTACTTTCTTCAGCACATAGTCTCCTTCTTTCAGGTCACACTTCTTCACCCACTTGTGGTAGAACAAATTTGTCCGTTGCTGGTAAGCAGCATTTCTAATGGCTACCTCCTCTCTGACCTCTTCGAGCATGTCTAAATCCAGTCTTCTCATTAAATCGCTGACAGGGGAATTGAAATTCAGTACCCTGTGTGTTGGGAGGCCCAACTCGGCTGGTATGACAGCTTCGCTTCCAAACACCAGCATGTATGGTGATTCTCCAGTTACTACTCGGGGAGTAGTTCAGTAAGCCCAAAGTACTGATTGTAGCTCGGTGATCCAGTTTGCTTTTGCATCATTCAATCGTTTCTTCAACCCGTTTAGCAGCGTTCTGTTCGTCACTTCAGTTTGTCCATTGCTTTGATGATGGCCTGGTGCTGAATGAACCTTCAAAATGTTTGACTGATGACAGTAGGCAGCGAACTCCTCGTTATCAAATTGTGTTTCATGGTCTGTGATGAAGGCATGAGGAAGACCATATCGACAAATGATATTCTTCCAAATAAATTGGTATACCTTCTCGTACGTCATGTCAATGAGTGGCTCAGCTTCTACCCACTTAGTGAAATAATCCACTGTGACGACAAGGTACTTGAACCTTCCTCGGGTCGTTGGCAGTGGTCCAACCAGGTCAATTCCCCACATGGCAAATGGCCAAGGGGAAGTTATGGGTGTCAACAATGCTTGTGGAGTTCTTCGGATGGAGGAAAAGCGTTGGCACTTGTCACACTTCTTAGCATATGCTATACAATCAGTCCTCATCGTCGGCCAGTAATATCCTTGCATCATCACCCTCTGCAAAAGCGTCTGACATGCTACATGGGTTCCACAAGACCCTTCATGGACTTCTTCAATCAAATCTTTCACCTCGGTGGGGTGCACACACCTTTGCAAACCTGCCATAATTCCTCGTCTATATAAAACACCATTAGTTAATACATATCGAGCATCTTTAAACTTCAATTTCTTGGCTGCGAGCTTATCAATTGGCAGTTCTCCATCCTCGATATATGCCCTGATGGGATCCATCCAAGATGGTCCTAAATCAAGGGTAATAAAGTTCATCGTCAAATCTTCATCTATGCTCCGACCAGCCAACACTTCAATTGGGATTGTTCGTCGTAGCTCGGTGCGAGTAGCTGACGCTAGTCGAGCTAGGGCGTCTGCTTTTACATTCTTCACTCTTGGTATTCTGACCAGCTGAATAGTGGAAAATTCTGAAACTAGCTCCTTCGCCTTTGCATGATATCTAATCATCAATTCTCCTCTAACTGCATATACTCCCAACATTTGATTTACGATCAATTGAGAATCACTGAAAACAATAACTTGTTGCACCTCCATAATTTTTGCCAAGCTAAGTCCTGCGATCATCGCCTCATACTCAGCCTCATTGTTGGAAGCTTTGAATTGGAAATGCAAGGCGTATTCCATGTCGACCTCGTCCGGAGTGCTCAAAACTATCCCCGCGCCACATCCTGCTGTGCAAGATGAGCCATCTACATATAGCCTCTATATAGGTAACTCGTCTTCAAATATTTCCTCGATGAAATATTTGCTGCTTCCTTTCATCCTCCCCGGATTTTTCTTGTTCCTCGTCAATCATCTTTTCTTGCTCTTTTACCAACCGAGGTTGGTCTGAGCTTGAATTTAATGATCTTGTAACATTCACTTGCCCTTTTACCAATCGGAGTTGGTCTGAGCCAGTGTTTGTTGATCCTGTAACATCCACAGGTTGATCAGCGAGCAACTGTTGTTCCTCGTCCGGAGTCTTCCCAATTATCTCTGCATCACATCCTGTAACATCCACACGTCCTTTTACCAATCGGAATTGGTCTGGGCTTGTGTTTGTTGATCCTGTAACATCCACAGGCTGATCAGTGAGCAACTTTTACTCCTCGGGGGTATCAGGATAGGTGAACTCCGCTATAAAATCTGCTACAGCCTGCCCTTTTAATGATGATCTGGGTTCATAAATTATATCATATTCACCGAGCTCTATTGCCCAGTACATAAATCTCCCTGATTTTTCTGGCTTATGAAGGGCTTGCCTCAATGGCATATCGGTATATACTACTATGGTATGATCCTGGAAGTATGGCCTCATTCTCCTACTCGCTTCAATCAACTCCAGTGCCAATTTCTCCAATCTTGGATATCTGATTTCTGCTCCTCGGAAGGACTTACTTGTATAATAAATTGGTTTTTGCGCCCCATTCTCCACTCTGATCAACGCCGAGCTAACTGCATTCTCGGACACTCCAAGGTACAAATACAATTTATCTCCCATCACCGGTCTGGACAACAGTGGAGGTGCTCCCAAGTATTTCTTCAAGTCTTGAAAAGCCTTCTCACATTCATCATTCCACTCAAAAGTCTTTCTGAGTGTCTTGAAGAATGGGAGACATCTATCAGTTGCTCGGGAAACAAATCTGTTGAGCGCTGCTACTCGTCCTGTGAGACTTTGTACTTCCTTCTTCGTCGTTGGAGATCGCATCCCTAATAGAGCTTTGAACTTATCAGGATTTGCTTCAATGCCTCGCTGATTGACAATGTACCCGAGGAACATGCCTTCTCGTACTCCAAATATGCACTTCGTCGGGTTCAGCTTCATTTGATATTTATCCAGTTGATTAAAAGTCTGATTTAAGTCAACTAGATGATCGACATCTTTCTTGCTTTTTGTCAGCATATCGTCAACATAGACTTCCATATTGTCACTGATTTGTTCAGCAAAGACTTTGTTCATCAGTCTCTGATATGTCGCACCTGCATTTTTCAAACCAAAAGGCATAACATTATAACAATAAGTTCCCCTAGGGGTAATGAAAGAAGTACTTTCCAAATCTTCAGGTTTCATTTTGATCTGATTGTAACCAGAATAAGCATCCATGAAGCTTAGCAACTCGTGTCCCGAGGTAGCATTCACCAGTTGATCAATTTGGGGAAATGGAAAATGATCCTTTGGGCCTGCTTTGTTGAGGTCGGTGAAGTCTACACACATCCTCCACTTGTTGTTTTTCTTCTTTACCATCACCACATTGGCTAACCAATCTGGATATTTAACATCTTCAATGAAACGATCTTTATGGAGCTTCTCGACTTCCTCCTGTATAGCTTGATTCTTCTCGGGACTGAATACTCTTCTTCTCTGCTTCACAGGCTTGATCTCCTTATTCACATTGAGCTCGTGACATAAAAAGTTTGGGTCTATCCCGGGCATATCTTCATGACTCCACGCAAAAGTTTGTCTTCTGCTTCTAAGGAAAGTTATCAATTCCTATTTTAATGAGGCTTCCAACGATGAACCTATCTGAGTAGTTCGCTCAGGGTGCTCGTCGTCCAGAATAATATTTTCAGTAGCTTCCACCACTTGACCCTTCACGAGTTGTGACTCATCCCGAGGATCCAAGGTTTTAATTTCTGCACCTTCCTCGACTTGATAGGTAGTAGTTTTTTTCTTTGATTCTTCCAGTTCTTCTTGCTCGGCGGATGAATAATAGCACTCCCGAGCTACTTTCTGATCACCTTTCATAACACCTACTCCAAAGTTTGTTGGAAATTTTAAACATTGATGCACCGTAGATGGCACAGCCTCGAACTTATTCAATCCTACTCTTCCCATGATGATATTGTACGATGATTGGACATTCTTATCCATCATGAAAAAGCGTATCCTTTCTGTCCGACAAGCAGGCCACGTACCAATAAATATATCCAACTTGATCGTCCCAAGTGGAAATACTTTCTCGCCAGCAAAACCGATGAGGGGCCTGTGGTAAGGCTCCAGTTGAGATAGTAGAACATAATGTCTGCCGAGCTACCGTTGTCGACCAGCACTCTTGAAATCATTACCTCCTTCATTCTCATCTTGATCACCAGTGGATCATCGTGAGGATATAAAACTCCTACAAGGTCATTTTTCGAGAAACCGATGACCAATTGTTCCTTGTTCACCTTTCTCGGGCGATCTTCCTCAGTTAGATTTATTCGCTGAATGTACGAGCAAGCTTGAGCCTCACCGAGGTAAGCTTTTCTTTCTGCAGTAAGGTCTCCTCCTCCTGCATCTCCTCCTATAATAACATTACAATCAAATGACCCAAAGCGTATTGAAAATACCTCTCGTTCTGGCTGCCTTGGTTTCTTGGGAAGGTCGGGGTCATCATCTGGATCAACTTCATGGTTTCTCTTCTTGTTCTCCTCTGCTCGACGAGGAGATCTAGACCTCTCTCTAGTTCGGTCGTTGTTTCTTCTTTCACCTCCCCGATCAACATACTTCGCTATCTTTCCTCGTCGAATGAGTGTTTCAATCTCGTTTTGAAGAGCTATGCAATTTTTTGTCATATGGCCATGATCCTTATGGAACTCACAATACTTTTCCCTGTTCCTCGTGTCAGGGTCTGACTTCATTTTCTTTGGCCAGTTTAACTCCTCGTTGTTCTTAATTTCTTCCAGGACATGGTTGATATTTGCCTTCAAAGGCGTGTAATTATCAAATTTCTTCAAGACTTCCCATGACGATCTATTATTGGAATGTTTGTCACCACCATTGTTCTTATGCTCTTTCTTCTTAGCCTTATCACCTTCCACCTTGGTTTCTTTGGCGTCCATATTCTTCTTCGCAGACATAGCCTCCTCGGCATTCATAATCTTGGAGGCTTTTCCCATTAGGTCCGACATGGTTCGAGGTGGGTCTTTGGCCAAAGTGTAGTACAACTTGTTTGGCAGCAGTCCACTCATCAAAGCGGTAATCGCTGTCTTCTCCTCATAATCAATGACTTCGAGTTTCTCGTTATTAAAACGAGTTATATAATCTCTGATACTCTCACCAGCCTTTTGTCTAACACTTAACAAATGTGCTACTCATTTAACTGGATTTGCTCCAGAGCAGAAATTCCCAATGAATAACTCGTCCAGTTGAAGAAAAGTTGTAATCTTACCCCGAGGAAGATTATTATACCATATATGAGAAGATCCGGTAAGAGTTCCCGAGAATGCCCTGCATCTCATCTCGTCTGGGGCAACATAAATATCGACAGCAGCTTGATACTGTTCTATATGAAGGGCAGGGTAAGTCTTTCCATCATACTTGGGAGTCACAACAGTTGCTTTGAACTTGGATGGTGTTGGAAAATCAACAATGTCCTGGAAAAAAGGTGTTCCTCGAACAAAGGTTCGTTGTAGAGGATTCTTGGCCTTAGCCATTTCCCCTAATCTATCTTCCAGCCTTTGAATAAATCCTTTTCACGCATCATTTCCTTCCTCGGGCCTATTGGTTCGGCCAACTGATCACGTTGAAGTGGCTTCCTGGGATTTATCTTGACGAGTAGCTGGTCGGTCATAAGATTCATTTTGACGAGCAGCTGGTCACAACTGGGCAGATCCTTCCCTTAAATCTGATGGTTGTCGAAAGCTCCTCGACGCTGCATTAAGAGGACTTTTGTTCCTCCTAGGGCCCAATCGATCGAAAGGAGAGGCCCTACTTAATATTTCCAATGCGATGGCCCTTTTTGGGGAGAGGGTGACACGTTGTTCAGTATCTGTGGCTCGCATTGACGAAGTTCGTCCAGGTTGATAAGAAAAATCTTCAGATTCCTCATTGCGATATGAATTAGCACGCCTAGTACGTGAAGAAGGTGCACGGGTATTTCTTTAGATGTTTCGTGATCCGGAATGGGCTGGTGCACCGCCATGGAGGGTTGGGATGAGTTATCGCATCGTTTCTTGCATGACGGTTTGGCCCTGAGCCAGGTTTTCCATCATTCCAGTCAGATCTGGAATAATTGGTGGAGCAAATGGATTTGGAGGGGTTCCGGCGTTTCGATTTCTGGATTCCGGCATATCAGCCATTGGTATTGGATTAATTTTGATGAAAAATGATATTACCAGTCGTTTCCCACAGACGGCGCCAATCTGTTGATGTAAAAAATTAGATCACTCTAATAATTCAATCACAGATAAATAAATGAGACAAAAGATTTTAAAGTGGTTCAGCCTTATAAGAATGGCCTACGTCCACTATTGTTTTATTGCTGAGTGTTTGGGAATTATCGATTACAAGAAATTCTGTTCTGGATCCCACAGTTTGGATTCAGGATTCAGATTTTCGGTCCTCTTACAATGAGGATTGTACACATTATTTATAGCCTTGAGGCTGTCATCTGAAAGGGTGATACATTAAATGATATACGTATGAAAGGGTAATACATTTAATGCCCTTCAAGCGTGTGCGTCTAAATGATAAGCATTTAATGAATCAGTTGAACTGTTGGTTATCCAGCTGTTAATGTTTTGTTCGAGATGCAGCTCGGATCGCCTTTATTCCTCGGACCGCCTAAGCTTTCTCGGTATTCAAGAGTTCCTCGGAGAAGTACTGTTCCTCGGAGCGTATGAGTTCCTCGGAGCGCACGAGTTCCTCGGAGAGTATTGTTCCTCAGAGCGTATGAATTCTTCGGAAGTGATTATTGTTGACATGTAGATTGCCACGTGTCATCAGTTAATTGGACCATGTTAGCAGACTAAATTTGGTATTAACACACATAAAGTGGAACCTTTTTTGGAAGATTTTCTCTCTCAAAGCTCTCTTGAAAAGTGAAAAGTTATTCTGAAAATTATTCCCACAAAATGGTTAAAAACATGTACAAAAAGTGGGTTAGTGTGTGGTTTCCAAAAAAACTACCAAAAATAAGTTTTCCTGTGCATGGTCGTTCAAACGACTTGGGAAAGTCGTTCGAACGAAATTCCCAAGGAAAACTAGGCCAAAAACTCGTTGGAAAAACTCATTTGAACAAGGTCATTAGAATGAAACTTCTAACGAAAACTCAGGGATTAAATTGCAACCTCGTTGGAAAAACTCTTTCGAATTCTCATTCAAACAACCTTCTCATTTGAAAGACACTTCGAACGAAAATTCAGAAATTCTAGTTTTTCACTGTAAGTCCAAAAACTTTTATCCAAAGTTCTAAAATAAATTTATGAAAATAAAAAGTCATTTTAGACAAAAAAAAATACACCTATAAAACTATTCTAAGTCTCCTACATATATTTAATGCATTCATACCTTTTGGAGACTATGGAATCCTCATGTTGATGATGTGAAATATGGCACTAAAAACTAGACAATGATGAAGCTTTACAAATCTGGACGCTACATCTTTAACAAACTCGTCATAGGCTTGGATGGATACACATGACACTCTGTCCTATGACTCAAATCGTTTTGTCCACAATTAAGCCAATACTACAAACTGACTCGATTGGAAATTTATCATAACAGAATTGAGTGCGGTGGGTTTAGGCAGGGCTATCAGGATCTCATTCTCAGTAGTAGAAGAAACATCCCATACCTCGGGGCCACTAGGGCCAAGGGAATAACGGAGGTGGCCAACAGTGCCACGGCCAGAGGTAGGGAGATTTTTTTAGCCATGGTTTCACTTGTGGGGAGACATACCACACGAGGAGGGATTTCCCAAAGTGAGGCAGGGGAAACTACAGGATGGTATCCTATAGGTACAACCATTACACCAATTCTTGGGTCAATTTCGATGCGAGAATCGCATTTAGGAACCCGTTGATCAGGTAAGGCATTTAGCAATTAAAGGTAAATTTTTTGTTTTTATCCTTATGAGTAGTGGGTAAGCTTCGGGTGACATGGGTGCATCGCAATATATGTTTATTAAAAATAAAATTCATAGGTAAGTTTGGTTTAGTGGGTACGCTGCTAGTATTAGCCTTATTTTTATGCATATAGTCACAATTGGGTAGCGGGGTTATTTGGTACCACCTGTAGGGGAGCAGGTAAGGATACGTAGGTGATGTTTATATTGTGTGATAGTTTTTCTCCTTTTGAGTGTTATGAGGATAGATCGTATTGTTATCCTTAGTATGGATGGTTAATGACGGTTGAGCGATAATGGGCGGTTATAGTGAGGTTTCGTGTTCGTTGTTCCAGGACAAGATGTGTTCATTTTAGGAGGCTTCACCTTAAAGAGGGTCGAGCTCTCACATATACTATATTGTAAAAGAGACTACAACGAGTATATTTGTCTTATTATATTTGATCCCTGTTCATAGGGACTCAGGGTATATCGGGTTTGCCGTCGAGCGGTGAGACTTAGCTTGTTATTGATTTAGCGTTGAGGACTTAGTGATAGTACGAGAGCAATGTTGTGTGACTCCTTTAGTTATGTAGGAGTTACGGATTAGAGCAATACATATGGGGATAATATTTGGGGTTTCTTGGTTATGTGCTTTGGGCCTACGGATCTCGATGACCGACAATGCTAAGTAATAGTGTATCAGGGAGGTTCCTTGTTTGGATTTCACTTATGAGACGTCCCACATATGAACCTTAGTGAGTGTTGAGAGTTAGGAGATGTGTGGTTATTAGGGAATGAACTTAGTTCCATTGTTATTGCACGTGTATGTGGATAAACTATGAGTTAAGAGTTATTTTATGATTTATGGTCAGTGGAGTCGGGTACTGTTCTGTAGGAAGCATTATGGAGCATTGGCATCACTAGTGGATCGATGGGGAAATCTTGAGGATAATTAAGTTGCAATTAATAGGTTAATTGAGTATACCCTTGTTGCATAGTCATGCTAAATATATAAGGCCTAGTTTGATATAAATATGTTACATTTGGTATAATTGTGCAGATATGCATAGGATAAAGGGTGTATGGGTGCCCTGGGTATTTCTATTTTTAGAACTAGTCATTATAAGAGGATCGAATAATGAATATATTTAATTGTATGTCAAAGAGGAAGTTAGAAGTAAAGTTATGAAAGTAACATGGACTTAACTTCATTTGTGGAATGAGATAGTCCGGTTATATATAGCAGGGAGAGCTATCACAATCGAGAAGGGTTGGAACACTGTGAATATACAAATGAGGGATTTCTCTAGCTAAGGGAGGATCCAAAAGTTTTGGTATTTTAAGCCAAGTCGCTCTTAGGCAAGTTCTACAGATGCCTTACACATAAATGGAAGGATGATTTTACTAAATGAGGAAAACTCGTAAAGGGTGAAATTTTGGAGGAGATGCATGCACTATAATTTTCTTTTTAACATACCCCAGGATATGGGAGTAATATGTATGAGAAGGGGTTTGTCCGAGAGGAGTGACCAAAATTTTTGCAAGACTTTGGAATTCCAATGATGAGTTGAGTAGGCAAACTGATGAAATCAGTGATGGATTACTAAGATCATGGGAGGTTCAAGTTTCCTTTGAATGGCGGAATTGGTTGACAAACATAAAAACTATGGGCAATTTGTGGTTAGTTACTTATCGGGTAGTGTGCCCACTATTTTATTAAAGAAATGGAATGAGCCGACACATAGTGCATCACAACATTGCTGTAGATTAGGATGAGACAATGGGAACGAAGTTGTATTTTGAGAAAGGCATAACGCCCAGAGCTTGAGGAGTAGATGGAAATGGTGACTAAGGTCCTGGAGAATGCAATTAATGTACATTGTGAATATTTGCGTTTAATCAGAAGTTACTATGTGCAAATGAGAAATATCGCAAGAGTTAAGTCATAACTAATCGATGATTTTGAAGTCTAACATGAGTGGTTAAGATTGATTGTGGATGTCTCCAATGAAGGGAGTGATGTGATTTATAAATGGGGGAGTGGTTACCTAGGGATGTTAGGATCTTTCCCCAATAAAGAGAAAGGTATAGGCGGTAGAGTATATGTAAAAAGTATTGTTAATGGAGGTGTAATGGGAATAACATAATGTTGCCAACCTTAAGAAGATGTTGATGATGTGAAAGGAACTATTCAAAGGTATTCGTACCAGACTGATTCGAAATCTGAGGACGAAATTCCTTTCTAAGGGAGGAGTATGTAATACCTCGTAATTTTGAGTAATTTAATTGGGATTAATTAAATTAAAATGGGAAAGTAATCCTGGTTAAAATAAATATTAATTAGTGTGATCATAGTTATTATTTGTCGATGTGAATTAAATTGAATACTACTTAGTGATCAAGTAATTAAATATTGAGAATGATTTATGTTTAGTCGTGAGTGAGAAATACGACAACTTACGATAATTTAGTCGGGACGCGCATGTGAGTCGTGACGGGACTTAAAATATGAAATAACTTGTAAGTGATATATGGGTCATCCAAATAGTTATTTTGAGTGTGCCGATGTATCCAAACAGTTCAAGATAGTAAGAAAAGTATACTCGAGGGTTGTGTTTGGGTCCCAGCGCATTTTTAGACAAACCCAACACCCCATAAAGGTATTTTGGTCTTTTAATATTCTAGGGTTATATGACCAACGAATTTGGTAAGACTATATCAGCTAATATATTGCAGAGGCTAGGGTTAGAACAAGTGGGAAACAAGAGAGGTTGATAAGCACCCAAAACTGTATATTTTATACCCCGAATAGACGTATTTTAGTTGCTAATTCTCGGCAATTTGGATCTTATGTGCTTTATTATGTATTTTGCAGGTCGAATGCACGTTACGGTGTTCAAATGCATATTTCAAGGCAATTGGGCAGATTATGGAGCTAATTATCAATCTCGTAACCTTAGCCTACCCTAACCTAGCCTAAACTTTGTTCCGAGCCGTGTGTGTTTGATTTGTTCCCTTATGTATTTTTTATATTTTTAATTTTTAGTTTGAACCGTTTTTATTTTTAGGATTTATTTTTTGATTTCTTTTTATTTAATGATGTTTTATTTTGATTTTTAGTTTTTAGTTTTTAGTTTATTAGGATTAGTTTTTTTTAGGAATTCATTTATTTTTTTAGTTTTATTTGGATTTACATTTTTTTAGGTCTTTAATTTTAATTTTTAAGTTTTAGAATTTTTTTTTACTTTATTTTTATTAGTTTATTTTTTTAGGACATGAGTTTTTATTTTATTTAAGTTTCTATTTTTATTTTTTATTTTTATTTTTTAGAATTTAATTTTTAGTTTTATTAGTTTTAGTTAGATAGTTTTTTTTAGGGTCATGAATTGAAAACAAACACAACCCCTCACACCCTAAATACCTTATGCCATACATACATCCAAACCCATTTACTCACTGACACCTACCTTCCCATACACCCCCCCACACACACAATCTAACTCACTTCATTTTCCCCAACCTAACTTTCTCTCTCCTCACCACAAACTCACACCCATTAACCTCTCTTCTCTCTCTTCCCCAACGCCATTAACAAACCTCATCCACACCCCAACCTTATATTTTCAGACCGAAACCGAACCCCGTCACCGGCGCCCTACGAAACCACCGGCGACCACCTTCGGCAGACACACCGTCGCCGATCCCATTCTCCCACCTCGAGTGGCGAAACCCCTTGAAAACCCATCCGCCCGCGCCCCACCTGCCTGACCTCCTCGCCGCCATCCACTGCCCCGGCGACCTACCTCTCACCTCCGGCGCAACCTGATACCCAGTTCGAACCAACCATCTCCAAACCCACCATGGCAATCAACTCAAACCCATGCCTTACCTCCTACCCTTTTCCCCCCTTGAACCCATTTCCACCATGTAAGCCAAAACCGTGCTGTGAACACATTCCAAACCAAACAAACCAAAACCAAATAAAATACCCTCATGCCTTTTAACCCATGTGACTTAAACCTCTTTTTAACCCATTTCCAAAAATACCCCCAATCCCTTTTAACAAATCAGATTTTTTTATTCCTTCACCCATGTACCTTCCTTACCTCACATCTTTGCCATGCACATGTGCACTTCCATTACCCAATTTACCCCCATGTGCACACACCCCATGCTCTTGCACTCCCAAATACCCAAATTACCCCCATGCTCCATACCCACTATTTAAGGAAGATGAAGACCAGTTTCAGAAGGATCTCAAATTTAGTTTTAATATTTGTGTGATAAAATTCTCTCCATCCCTCTATGTTGAGTATTTGCATTTTTAGCAAATATCTCAATATAGAGGTGTGTAGTGAAATTTATCTCTAGGATAAATTCAACCCCACCCCTCTATTATGAATTTTTGCATTTTTAGCAATTATTTCAAAATAGATTGATGTAGTTGAATTCATCCCTTGTTAACGCAAAAATTCTCCATCTACGAGGACCAATCAGAAAAGGACACATGTCATCCTACGTGGCAATATTCGACACCCGAGGAGTATTAGTCGGCACCCGAGGAGAGTTGGTCGGCATCCGAGGAGAGTTGGTCGGCACCCGAGGAGTGTTTGTCGGCATACCAACCAGGAAGATCAAGGGATAACTATGCATTTAATGTGCATTAATGAAAATGACTATGCATTTAATGAGCATTAATGTACATTTATACTGTAGATGACAACACATAGCATACCAAGAAATTCAACAATTAGATTCGTTGAATGTAGACATAATGTATAAATGTCTACATACAATGAATCTCTTTATCTCCCATCACTATAAATACATGTATTCCCTTAGCCAAAAAGGGGGGAGAGGAGAACCAAAGAGATCCGAGGGAACCTAGAAACCCCATACATAAGATACACATCCTTTCTCTCTCTACACCCTATGGTGCTATTGTAAACCCCTGGGAATAAAATAACAGTGGACGAAGGCTTTTTCTTATAGCCGAACCACTTTAAAAATCTTTGTATCTCATGTGCTTGATTGGATTGCTTTCATCTATTTATCTGTGATCATAAAAATGGGATTCGGTCCAGTTTTTTACATCAACAGATTGGCGCCGTCTGTGGGAAACGACTGGTAATATCGTTTTTCATCAAAATTAATCCAATACCAATGGCTGATATGTCGGAATCCAGAAATCGAAACGCCGGAACCCCTCCAAATCCATCTGCTCCACCAATTATTCCAGATCTGACTGGAATGATGGAAAACCTGGCTCAGGGCCAAACCGTCATGCAAAAAACGATGCGACAACTCATCCAAACCCTCCATGGCGGTGCACCAGCCCATTCCGAATCACGAAACATCTAAAGAAATACCCGTGCACCTTCTTCACGTACTAGGCGTGCTAATTCATATCGCAATGAGGAATCTGAAGATTTTTCTTATCAACCTGGACGAACTTCGTCAATGCGAGCCACAGATACTGAACAACGTGTCACCCTCTCCCCAGAAAGGGCCATCGCATTGGAAAGATTAAGTAGGGCCTCTCCTTTCGATCGATTGGGCCCTAGGAGGAACAAAAGTCCTCTTAATGCAGCGTCGAGGAGCTTTCGACAACCATCAGATTTAAGGGAAGGATCTGCCCAGTTGTGACCAGCTGCTCGTCAACATGAATCTTATGACCGACCAGCTACTCGTCAAGATAAATCCCAGGAAGCCACTTCAACGCGATCAGTTGCCCGAACCAATAGGCCCGAGGAAGGAAATGATGCGTGGAAAGGATCTATTCAAAGGCTGGAGGATAGATTAGGGGAAATGGCTAAGGCCAAGAACCCTCTACAACGAGCCTTTGTCCGAGGAACACCTTTTGTCCGGGACATAGTTGATTTTCCTACACCATCAACTTTCAAAGCACATGTTGTGACTCCCAAGTATGATGGAAAGACTGACCCTGTCCTTCTATAGAACAGTATCAAGCTGCTACCGACATTTATGCTGTCCCAGACGAGATGAGATGCAGGGCATTCTCGGGAACTCTTATCGGATCTGCTCAAATATGGCATAATAATCTTTCTCGGGATAAGATTTCAACTTTTCTTCAACTGGCCGAGTTGTTCATTGGGAATTTCTGCTTTGGAGCAAAGCCAGTTAAACGAGTAGCACATTTGTAAGTGTTAGACAAAAGGCTGGTGAGAGTATCAGAGATTATATAACTCGTTTTAATAACGAGAAACTCGAAGTCATTGATTATGAGGAGAAGACAGCGATTACCGCTTTGATGAGTGGACTGCTGCCAAACAAGTTGTACTACACTTTGGCCAAAGACCCCCCTCGAACCATGTCAGACCTGATGGGAAAATCGTCCAAGATTATTAATGCCGAGGAGGCTATGTCTGCGAAGAAGAATATGGACGCCAAAGAAACCAAGGTGGAAGGTGATAAGGCTAAGAAGAAAGAGCATAAGAACAATGGTGGTGACAAACATTCTAACAATAGATCGTCATGGGAAGTCTTGAAGAAATTTGATAATTACACGCCTTTGAAGGCAAATATCAACCACGTCCTGGAAGAAATTAAGAACAGCGAGGAGTTAAACTGGCCAAAGAAAATGAAGTCAGACCCTGACACGAGGAATAGGGAAAAGTATTGCGAGTTTCACAAGGACCATGGCCATATGACCAAAAATTGCATATCTCTTCAGAATAAGATTGAAACACTCATTCGACGAGGAAAGCTAGCAAAGTATGTTGATAGGGGAGGCGAAAGAAGAAACAACGACCGAACTAGAGACAGGTCCAAATCTCCTCATCGAGCAGAGGAAAAAAAGAAGAGAAACCATGAAGTTGATCCAGATGATGACCCCGACCTTCCCAAAAAACCAAGGCAGCCAGAACGAGAGGTATTTTCAATACACTTTGGGTCATTTGATTGTAATGTTATTACAGGAGGAGATGCAGGAGGAGGAGACCTTACTGCAGAAAGGAAAGCTTACCTCGGTGAGGCTCAAGCTTGCTCGTACATTCAGCGAATTAATCTAGCTGAAGAAGATCGCCCGAGAAAGGTGAACAAGGAGAAATTGGTTATTGGGTTTTCGAAAAATGATCTTGCAGGAGTTTTATATCCTCACGATGATCCACTGGTGATCAAGATGAGAATGAAGGAGGTAATGATTCCAAGAGTGCTGGTCGACAATGGTAGCTCGGCAGACATCATATTCTACTCATGCTTCGATAGTTTGAATCTAAATCTATCTCAACTAGAACCTTATCACAGACCCCTCATTGGTTTTGCTGGTGAGAAAGTATTTCCACTTGGGACGATCAAGTTGGATATATTTATTGGTACGTGGATTGCTTGTCGGACAGAAAGAATACGTTTCTTCGTAATGGATAAGAATGTTCAATCATCGTACAATATCATCATGGGAAGAGTAGGATTAAAGAAGTTCGAAGCTGTACCATCTACGGTGCATCAGTGTCTGAAATTTCCAACAAACTTTGGAGTAGGAGTTGTGAAAGGTGATCAAAAAGTAGCTCGGGAATGTTATTATTCATCCGTCGAGCAAGAAGAATTGGAAGAATCAAAGAAAAAGACTACTACCTACCAAGTAGACGAGGGTGCAGAAATTGAAACATTGGATCCTCGAGATGAGTCGCAACTCGTGAAGGGTCAAGTGATGGAAGCTACTGAAAATATTGTTCTGGACGACGAGCACCCTGAGCGAACTACTCAGATAGGCTCATCATTAGAAGCATCATTAAAACAGGAATTGATAACTTTCCTGAGAAGCAGGAAACAAACTTTTGCATGGAGTCATGAAGATATGCCTGGGATAGACCCAAACTTCTTATGTCACGAGCTCAATGTGAATAAAGAAATCAAGCATGTGAAACAGAGAAGAAGAGTATTCAGTCCCGAGAAGAATCAAGCAATACAGGAGGAAGTCGAGAAGCTCCAGAAAGCTTGTTTCATTAAAGATGTTAAATATCCAGATTGGTTAGCCAATGTGGTGATGGTAAAGAAGAAGAACAACAAGTGGAGAATGTGTGTAGATTTCACCGACCTCAACAAAGCATGCCCGAAGGATCATTTTCCACTTCCCCGAATTGATCAACTGGTAGATGCTACCTCGGGACACGAGTTGCTGAGCTTCATGGATGCTTATTCTGGCTACAATCAGATTAAGATGAAACCTGAAGACAGGGAGAGTACTTCTTTCATTACCCCTAGGGGAACTTATTGTTATAATGTTATGCCTTTTGGTTTGAAAAATGCAGGTGCAACATATCAAAGGCTGATGAACAAGGTCTTTGCTGAACAAATCAATGACAATATGGAAGTCTATGTTGACGACATGCTGACAAAAAGCAAGAAAGCTGCCGATTATCTAGTTGACTTAAGCCATACTTTTGATCAACTAGATAAATATCAAATGAAGCTGAACCCGACAAAGTGCATATTTGGAGTAGGAGAAGGCATGTTCCTCGGGTACATTGTCAATCAGCGAGGCATTGAAGCAAATCCCGATAAGATCAAAGCTCTATTAGGGCTGCGATCTCCAACGACGAAGGAGGAAGTACAAAGTCTCACAGGACGAGTAGCAGCGCTCAATAGATTTGTTTCCCGAGCAACTTATAGATGTCTCCCATTCTTAAAGACACTCAGAAAGACTTTTGAGTGGAATGATGAATGTGAGAAGGCTTTTCAAGACCTGAAGAAATACTTACGAGCACCCCCACTGTTGTCCAGGCCGGTGATGGGAGAAAAATTGTATTTATACCTTGCAGTATCCGAGAATGTTGTTAGCTCGGCGTTGATCAGAGTAGAGAATGGAGTACAAAAGCCAATTTACTACACAAGTAAGGCCTTCCGAGGAGCAGAGATCAGATATCCAAGGCTGGAAAAATTGGCACTGGCGCTGATTGAGGCGAGTAAAAGGATGAGGCCATACTTCCAAGCTCATACGATAGTAGTGTATACCGATATGCCATTGAGACAAGCCCTGCACAAACCAGAAAAATCAGGGAGATTGATGTACTGGGCAGTAGAGCTTGGCGAATATGATATAATTTATGAACCCCGATCATCACTAAAAGGGCTGGCTGTAGCAGATTTCATAGCGGAGTTCACTTATTCTGATACCCCCGAGGAGAAAAAGTTGCTCGCTGATCAACCTGTGGATGTTACAGGATTAACAAACACAAGCCCAAACCAATTCCGATTGGTAAACGGGCGTGTGGATGTTACAGGATACAATGCAGAGATAGTTGGGAAGACCCCGGACGAGGAACAAGAGTTGCTCACTGATCAACCTGTGGATGTTACAGGATCAACAAACACTGGCTCAGACCAACTCCGGTTGGTAAAAGGGCCAGTGGATGTTACAAGATCATTAAATTCAAGCTCAGACCAACCTCGGTTGGTAAAAGGGCAATAAAAGATGATCGACGAGGAGCAAGAAAAATCCGGGGAGGATGAAAGGAAGCAGCAAATATTTTGCCGAGGAACTCTGACTGATCAAAAATTTGAAGACGAGTTACCCATATGGAGACTATATGTAGATGGCTCATCTTGCACTGCAGGATGTGGCGCAGGGATAGTTTTGAGAACTCCTGACGAAGTCGACGTGGAATACGCCTTGCGTTTCCAATTCAAAGCTTCTAACAATGAGGCTGAGTATGAGGCTGTGATTGCAGGACTTAATTTGGCAAAAATTATGGAGGCGCAGCAGATCATTGTTTTCAGTGATTTTCAATTGATCGTAAATCAAATACTGGGAGTATATGCAGTTAGAGGAGAATTAATGATCAAATATCATGCAAAGGTGATGAAGTTAGTAGTAGAATTTAATGTTATTCAGGTGGTCAGGATACCAAGAATGGAGAATGCGAGAGCAGACGCCCTAGCTCGACTAGCGTCAGCTACTCGCACCGAGCTACGACGAACAATCCCAATTGAAGTTTTGGCTGGTCGGAGCATAGATGAAGATCTGACGATGAACTTTATTACTTTTAATTTAGGACCATCTTGGATGGATCCCATCAGGGCATATATCGAGGATGGAGAACTGCCAATTGATAAGCTCGTAACCAAGAAATTGAAGTTTAAAGCTATTCGGTATGTATTAACTAATGGTGTTTTATATAGACGAGGAATTATGGTAGGTTTGCAAAGGTGTGTGCATCCCACCGAGGTGAAAGATTTGATTGAAGAAGTCCATGAAGGTTCTTGTGGAGCCCATGTAGCAGGTCGGACGCTTTTGCAGAGAGTGATGACGCAGGGGTATTACTGGCCGACGATGAGGGCTGATTGTATAGCATATGCCAAGAAGTGTGACAAATGCCAACGCTTTTCCTCCATCCGAAGAACTCCACAAGCACTGTTGACACCCATAACTTCCCCTTGGCCATTTGCCATGTGGGGAATTGACCTGGTTGGACCACTGCCAACGACCCGAGGAAGATTCAAGTACCTCGTCGTCGCAGTGGATTATTTTACTAAGTGGGTAGAATCTGAGCCACTCATCGATATGACGTACGAGAAGGTATACCAATTTGTTTGGAAGAACATCATTTGTCGATATGGTCTCCCTCATGCCTTCATCACAGACCATGGAACACAATTTGATAACGAGGAGTTCGCTGCCTACTGTCATCAGTCAAACATTTTGAAGGTTCATTCAGCACCAGGCCATCCGCAAAGCAACGGACAAACAGAAGTGACGAACAGAACGCTGCTAAACGGGTTGAAGAAACATTTGGATGATGCAAAAGCAAATTGGATAAACGAGCTACAATCAGTACTTTGGGCTTACCGAACTACTCCCCGAGTAGCAACTGTAGAATCGCCATACATGCTGGCGTTTGGAAGTGAAGCTGTCATACCAGCCGAGTTGGTCCTCCCAACACACAGGGTACTGAATTTCAATTCCCCTGTCGGTGATTTAATGAGAAGACTAGATTTAGACATGCTCGAGGAGGTCAGAGAGGAGGCAGCCATTAGAAATGCTGCTTACCAGCAGCGGACAGCTTTGTTCTACAACAAGAGGGTGAAGAAGTGTGACCTGAAAGAAGGAGACTTTATGCTGAAGAAAGTAATTCAAAAGCACAACAAACTGGAGGCAAACTGGCATGGACCATACCGAGTTACAGAAGTTGTTCGACCAGGAACTTACCGAATAGCAACTCTAGAAGGCGAGGAGTTTAAGAATGCGTGGAACGCAGAGCACCTGCGCAAGTATTATCAGTGATGTATATGTAACGCAGTTCCACCAGTATGAATAAAAGTATTCTGCAAATCTCTCTGTTTATTGAAAAATATTCGGGGAATACTAGTGCTACGCACTACTCGGCACAGCTCGACAGACTACTCAAGAAAAAATTCCAAACTGTACCAACATAGTTGGTCGACGAGGAGAAACAATTCCAAACTGTACCAACATAGTTGGTCGACGAGGAGAAAATATTCCAAACTGTACCAACGTAGTTGGTCGACGAGGAGAAAATATTCCAAATTGTACCAACATAGTTGGTCGATGAGGAGAAAATATTCCAAACTGTACCAACGTAGTTGGTCGACGAGGAGAAAATATTCCAAACTGTACCAACGTAGTTGGTCGACGAGGAGAAAATATTCCAAACTGTACCAACATAGTTGGTCGACGAGGAGAAAATATTCCAAACTGTACCAACGTAGTTGGTCGACGAGGAGAATTTATTGACCTTGGTTGGTCAGACACATTTTATGAAAAAGACAAAAATTTACCAAGTATGGTTAGTCGAGGATAAAATCCCACTAACTATAATTGGTCGACGAGCACAATTAAAATAACCTTGGTTGGTTGGAAAAATTTTAAACATTTTTTATACTCATTATTTTATCGAGCAACATTGCTGATACTTGTAACATTTTACTAAGTTGGTCGATGAACAACACAATATTATTATCTTTTTAGCAGATATGCATAAATGTAAAATGCTTGATATTTACAAGACAATAGCAATTAAGATTTGCAAGCAAAAATGAAAATCTTTCATTATATTCGAAATAAATTACAAGTTACATTGATAATAAAATGAAAGTTACATTTACATGTATACTAACTATTACATTAAAAATTCCTACTCTATTGGTATCTACCCCTCAGCTTTCGATACAGGTTCCTCGCCAGCAGGCGGATCATTTAAAGACTGAGGAGAATTGATGAAGTTAAAATCTTTCAGGATCCTGACGTTCATCGCAGAAGGTCGATCTAAAATATGCTCGGGACGAGATACCTCAATCTGAGAGTGAAGATTGTAATCACCGAGGTATTTTGAAATTAAGCTCCGAGGAATGGCCCGAGCTAGAATCCATTCCATGTCCAAATTAAATGGCGGCACAGGCAAGTCGAGCAACCCGGGATCATGGTAGAACGCACAAGAAAGTAGAAGACAACGAAAAACTCAAAGATGGAAATTTGAAATGTAAAATACGATGAAAGTATCTGTGAAGTTTAGATATCTTACATTGGGAACTGACGAAGAAATGATTACAAAAAGGATGATTACGTGACTGGCAGCTAAAAAGATAAAAAGTGGCGCGGGAACCAAAGCAGGCAACAGCGGCCGAAAAGACGAAAAGTAACACGGGAATCGAAGCAGGCATAGAAAAAGCCAGATTCTACGAACTTGGAAAGAGAAATAATTACAAGGGAAACGTTCCTAAAAATCAGGAAAACTATTTAAAGCTACCATACTCCGAGAAAGAATGTTCCATACTCCTCAAATTTCGAACTATGAAACATTGGGGGCTTCTATTGATACCAAATTTAATCTACTAACGTGGACCAATCATACAAAGACACGTGGCTATCTACATGGCAACAACAAGCACTTCCGAGATGATCACACACTCCGAGGAACCATGCCACTCCGAGGAACTCACACGCTTCGAGGAACAGACCCCTCCGAGGAACTCATACTCTCCGAGTAACAGACCTCTTCGAGGAACTCATACTCTCCGAGGAACAGACCTCTCCAAGGAACTCTTGAATACCAGGAAGCTCAGGCGGTCCGAGCAACTCAGGCGGTCCGAGTTGCATCTCGAACAAAGCATTAATAGTTGGATAACCAACAGTTCAACTGGTTCATTAAATGCTTATCATTTAGACGCACACACTCGAAGGGCATTAAATGTACTACCCTTTCAAATGTATATCATTTAATGTATCACCCTTTCAGATGACACCCTCAAGGCTATATATACGGTGTACAATCCTCATTATAGAGGGACCTGAGATCTGAATCCTGAATCCAAACTCTGGGATCCAGAACGGAATTTCTTGTAATCGATAATTCCCAAACACTCGGCAATAAAACAACAGTGGACGTAGGCCATTCTTATAAGGCTGAACCACTTTAAAATCTTTTGTCTCATTTATTTATCTGTGATTGAATTATTAGAGTGATCTAATTTTTTACATCAACATCCCTTATGGGAGGTAAATTCTAATCCATTCCTTTATGTTGAGATTTTACATTTTTAGCAATTATCTCAGTATAAACTAATAATCTAGAATTTATTTCTTTGGGTGAGTTCTAATGTACAATTTTATAATGTTAGGATTTGCATTTTTAGCAAATCTCTTTTATTATTTATTTGTCCATTATGAATTCATCCACTATCCTTTTTATTTTTATTTTATTTTGTAATTTTAGTTTAGATTCAATAAATACATGAGTGAGGGATTGTAATTGAGATATTGATGATGTAATTGAAGTTTCCATTTCAATTCAAGTCTTAAATGTGTTTGATCTATTCCTCTCTTATTACTTTTATTTTAATGATCTCATGCTTGATTTGTTTATCTTATATTTTTTTGTATGATGATTATTAAGGGCTAATCTCCCATTTATGGGATGAAATTTTGAAGCCCTTATGAGTCCAATTTTGTTAGTTTACTTTTTAGCCCAATTTTGTTTACCTCATATTTTTATTAGTTTTTACATCTTAGCTAGTACTTTAAAACTTAGTATATAGTTATTTAATTAATAATCCCTTGAAAAATCCATTAAAAATATAAATAGCAAAAGTAAAAAAATATAATAATAAAATAGAAATGAATCTATATATGTCCTCTCCACTTTTGTGTTTCATCCTTAGATATGGATTCATACCTCACTTACCGCTATATTCTAATTATGTTCTACTTTTATAGGTTTGTGAAGATTTTTTATGGATAGAGGAATTTCGCAACGACAAATACATAGAGTAACAATTTCTTAAGTTATCAGAGGCCATATGAGAGGAAGAGGAAAGGATTTTTAGGCCATTCACCACCACTTAGCACCGTTGCTTCCGAAATTGGGAGGGGCATAAGGAAAAGTAGCCTCCATCACCAAACTACTGAAATTAGACCTTCATCATCTAATACAAGTGTTTAAACTTGCATAAATTGAGAAGTTATAATGTCCATGCTAGTCAAGAATTATATCTACAATGAAAACAAGTTATGTTGGGTGATTTCATGGGATTTAATTATGGTTTTGATTGGGAATCATATTTGAATTAAACCCCTTGGAAATATATTTCAAAATTTTATTTTTATAACACATAAGCATGGAATCTTGTTGCGTTCTTGGTTGAAAAACATGAATCTTGAATAACTTAGGGTTTAATTGATGAACATAAGATTACAATCTGCTAGAATTTTTTATGTTACATTAAATGTATGCCATTTTATTACTTTAAACCCGATTCGGTTGCTCAAAAAATCAAAATTTTGTTAGATTAGGTGTATAACTTTAAATAAATTATTGGAATCATAACTTGAGTAGTTTGGTATTATGGAAAAATTAATGGAATACCAGACGTATATAATTGATACATAGTGGTAGTTTAGGTGTTGAATTTATAGACTAGAACCTATTGGAAATTATTGAACGTATTAGCATATGGGAATCAAATGGTGACATGTAGAGAATTGAGATGAACCTGAGATTTGGCATAGTAGAATAATGTGATATTAACTACTGAAATTATAAAAGTGATGATTAGAACTCTTCGAATAGCGAGTGATATTGGTAATAAAGGGAATAAAATTAAAGTGTGAAATAGTAGTACATTGAATAATTGAGATATATATGGGACGTACTATAGAAATATTCATGGGTTGTGTGAATGCTTATTATGTATGATTTTTTTGTATATTAGCATACCTACGTTGCCTGCTATCATGGGAGGTCACGAGTAGTGGGTGATCTCACCTTGGTGATGCCAGTAAGGTCTGGATGTGTGCCCCAGAATATAGAACTTAGGGCTGACCACTACTTGAGTGTACGATAGAGTGACTTGTCATTTGGGTGCGTTAGTTATGTGCATAGCCCAAAGTCTTAGGACTATGTTCGCCTCTGTTATGTGCTTATTTGATTTATTGTTCGAGGATGATTCTGAATCGATAGTCCTTGATTTGGTACGTGAGGTACATGGACTCGATGGCAGAGTATGCATGCATCGTAATTCTCATCCTATGGATGTTGTAGTCGCGTGTGTGTGTGTGTGTGTGTGTGTGTGTGTGTGTGTGTGTGTATATATATATATATATATATATATACACCATAAAAAATTTAAACACAAACTTTACGAAGCACACCCACAAGTGTTGTACCTTTTATTTTTAACAAAATGTCTAATATACCCCAAACTAAACAAAAAATTACACACAAGCTAACACCACATAATCTTAAACATCACAATAAATAAAAATCTAACCGGTTGATTTTCCCATCGAAACGTTCAAACCCACGGTTAAACCTTGCCAAAATCATCTTGTTCATTTCTTCCTAAATCTCCATTTTCGTGTGTTTGTTGTTTTGTTATGGTCTTTGTTGTGTTGTTTTTATATAGAAATCAAGGGAAAGGGGCTATATTGCAATGGTTGATGAAAAGAAAGTTGATGATCAAGCTTCCCAAACTCAGAATATCCAACTAACACTTGATGATTTTGAGGTATTAAAACACCTTTACACACTATAATCTATAAAACAACATTTAAAATGATGAAAAGATGCAAAAAAAATTGGATGACTGCACATACGACTACCCATCGCCATAGGTGATAGTTATTCTCAATCATAGGTGACCACATCTTGTACCATAGTTATATTTGGACATGGGATCATCGATGATGGTTTCATAAAATCGTGGTAAGGACTACATGATTTGATGTGACCATAGTTTTATGTCCACGGTTGCCTTACATCGTATGTATTACTGTAGCGGTTGTAATTGACCGTGGGATCCATATTGAAACTAAGGTTCAATTATTAAATTGTATATATATTTTTATTGATATTTTTAATTATATTTTCAATTCTTACTGTAGTGATTATTGTATTATCACTTCAGCTAGATGACTCGGTACTTGATGATACGTTTTGGCAAGATATAGACAATATCATTGTACCGAGTGTATCTACTCCACGTACTTCTAGTAAGGAAGAGAATATGCGTGAATGTAATATGAGAGAACAAGAAATAGCATCAACCTCACCCAAATTTTTGCGTGATTTGTTTCCAGAAGAATGATTGGATATTGATGTGATTAATCAAGACCGTACAGTCGAATTCACCACTGAGGAGGCATGTTTAGTTTATTTATATTGTACTCAACATGAATTTTCATTTATACTTGAAATTTCCATTTAAACTGTCTTTTCAGTTAACAATGTTCATCTTGTGCAAATTTTTAATGATCGCAACAAGATAATTGATTGGTGTCCACAAGTTGGTCGCAAGCTTCATGCGGTCGTGATCATTCTGAAATTCGATAAACCAGTTTAGTTTGAAAGGGGAGGGCCATAGTTGGTTGTGAGCGAAGAGAGCTTCATACACCCAAAAATGATGAGGGGGTGAACAAGAAGAGGAAGAGGTTTTTCGAAATGCGAAAGTGTGATTGTCCCTTTTGATTGAAAAGTGTTCCCCACGATAATGTCCGTCGGGGGGTTGAAGTCGTATGTGAGCTACATAACCACTAGGTGATAAAATCACTTGTTGGACCCCCATATGTTGGCCGACTCTCCTAAGAAGAGTGGAACATTACTTCTGAGATGATAAATAATAAGGTGGGCCCGAATGAAATACTTCAGACATTTAAAAAGAGATCAAAATACAATTATTCATCCATACGAACAATATATAACTCTAAAAGAAAAATGAAGAACATTGAGATGCAAGGCCTCACCGCCATGCAATAGTTGATGCATTTTCTCGCGGAGAAGATTAAGTCCACTGGCATAGAAAGAATGAGCAAAATTGATCTGGTGGAGGATTTATTTTTCACACATCCCACCTCTTGCTTGTTGGTGAAATGTTTCTCGAGTGTACATGTGATCGATTGCACCTACAAGACCAATCGATACAATATGCCATTATTTGAGATGATTAAGGTCACTTCCACCTGACAATCCTTTTGCATTTCATTTGCTCTTCTGAAGAGTGAGAAATAAGAGAATTTTAGATGGGCTCTAAAACATTTGTGATCTTTATACGTGCCAGAAGATTTTCCGTAAGTCGTAGTCTCTGACAAATAACTATATTGTATAAACGCTTTGCCTAGCGTGTTTCTACTTTCCACCATTCTTTTATGCTTATTCCGTGTTCAAAAAAACATTGAAGGTGCATGCAAGAAACACAACATCAAAGACCAGGGTAAGAAGGCATTTATGTAGGGTTGGATTGGGTACTATCTGAAAATGGTTGAGTACATACAGAAGAACTGAAAGCCTTTGTATTTTCAGTTCACGCATGCATGGACTAATCGCATACCTCACTGTGGTAACTGAACAACTAAGAGAGTGGATAGTTCCCATCCGTAACTGTAGATGGGTGTCTACCTACAAAAAAAAGTAAAAATATTTTTTATTGGACATATTGAGAAGGAACCACCCCAGGGTCCCGGCAGAAACCCATAATGAGAAGGAACCCCCCAGGTCTCGGTAGAAACTCATATTAAGGAGGAACCCATCCAGGGTCCTGATAGAAACTCATATTAAGCAGGAAACCCCTAGGGTCCTGACAGAAACTCATCAAACCCCCAGGGTCCCGACAGAAACTCATATTGAGAAGGAACCCACCCAGGGTCCCAGCAGAAACTCATATTGAGAAGGAACCCCCTAGGTCCCGACAGAAACTCATATTGAGGAGAAACCCACCCAGGGTCCCGGCAAAAACTCATATTGAGCAGGAACCCCCCAGGGTCCCGACAGAAACTCATATTGAGCAAGAACCCCCAGGTCTCGACAGAAACTCATATTGAGAAGGAACCCACCCAGGGTCCCGGCAGAAACTCATAATGAGAAAGAACCCACCTAGGGTCCTGGAAGAAACTCATATCGAGCAGGAACCCTCAGGGTCCCGACAGAAACTCATATTGCGAAGGAATCTTCCATGGTCCCGGCAGAAACTCATATTGAGAAGGAACCCACCTAGAGTCCCGGTAGAAACTCATATTGAGTAGGAACCCCCAGGGTCCCGGCAGAAACTCATATTGAGAAGGAACCCACCAAGGGTCCCGACAGAAACTCATATTGAGCAGGAACCCCCCAGGGTCCCGACAGAAACTCATACTGAGCAGGAACCCCCAAGTCCCGGTAGAAACTCATATTGAGAAAGAACCCACCCAGGGTCCCGGCAGAAACTCATATTGAGAAGGAACCCGCCCAGGGTCCCGGTAGAAACTCATATTGAGCAGGAACCCCCAGGGTCCCGACAGAAACTCATATTGAGAAGGAACCCCCCAGGGTCCCGGTAGAAAATCATATTGAGAAAGAACCTCACCCAGGGTCCCTACGGAAACTCATATTGAGAAGGAACCTTCAAGGTCCCTTAATAACAGAAAATGTCAGGGCGAGGAGCAGTCAAGGTCTTCCCCCTCAGCTTCCAGAAAAATAGGCCAGGATGAGGGAGTGTCTAACACGAGCAACTCCTCATCATGAAATGTCATTTTTTTAAAAGAACAATAGTATTAACACTTTGCTTTCTTGTATAGGTAGCCTAGCTGAGCAGGCAGGGCTTAAATGGGCCAGTTGGGAACTCCTGGGAGTTTTGGCTTGGCGGCTGAAGGAAAAGGTATGTTGGGCAAGTCCAACCACTTAGCACTATAGGATTGAGAAAATACTAGTAGGAAGACCCAGAAGTCACTCAAGACTACACATAGTTCACACTTAGTCAGAAGTGAGTGAGCAGCCAAAGGGCTGGCTGCTCACAAGAAAAGAACTGTTTATAAAATGAGTTTAAAGGAGAGGGTCCTCTAAACCCCTCTCAAGAAAAATGATTTTAGAAGGGGGTCCTCAAGACCCCCTCAAGCTTACAAAGATTTTAGAGGAGGTGGTGCTCGAGACCCGCCCTCAAGTTTACAAAGTTTGTGCCAAAAGTTACTGTTTCAAAAGATATTTAGCAAATCAGATATTTTGTCTCCATTAGAAGACATATTTGCTTTTGAACTTTGGTTGGCACCAGGGGGCATCTGCCAGAGGGGACAGGCAGAACTGCCTGTAGGTAGGGAAAAATAATACACTACAGACTTTGTCCCTCACCAGCCCTCTAAGTTTTGGCGCTAAAAGTGCCATCCCAGGCTTAGTGCCCAAATATAAATAGGACCCCTGGGCAAGGTCATGAAGGAGGAAAAAACTCAATAGCACTATTACTCTGCCAAAACCACACCAAACCTACCTAGTATTCTCTCCCTGCTCATTCTCTAAGTGTTGAGTGCCTTGTTCTTTCACTCCCCACTGACAGCCATCACTCTCAGGAGTTCCTCTTGAGAAAAAAATACTATTATTGTTGTGAAGTTCATCTTCTTGCAGGGAGGGAGTTCCAGCTGGAGCTCCATTTTTACCAAAAGGATAAGGTTTCTTAAGAAGCTGCACCAGAAGACCTTGAAGACCTTGCAGGAAGTGTCCATTGGAGTGGGTCATGCCTCACCCTTTCCAGTTATTCATAGACCCCAGTCTCACTACCCTCCTACAGTAACTAAAAAAACACTTAACAAATTACACTGATTTGTTTGCGACGGTGTAGAAGGGTATGGATGCATTGCTTGGACACCAAGTCACTCGGATACAAGAGGAGTTTCAAAAATTACTCCAATCCACCAAGCATGGACACAATGAAGCGTTGTTATGAGAGATCCGTGGTAGGGCATCATAGTATGCATTGAAATTAATTATTATTAAGATTGATTGCATGCGATCAGTGTTGAGCATATCAACCACTAACACCCAATATACTGAGATACGATTCTCCCACGTAATTCACACCATATATGGATTACCATGTGTCCACGAGTTGGCCCAATGGGAGAAGCTTGGCCAAATAATTCCACTGTGGGCACTAGACGATCATTGGAAGAAACTTAGCATTGTCACGGATATCCCTCGGTACTGTGACCTTGAATATACACTCAAAATGATATTATTTAAGAAAAGGTGGACTGGGGTAGGTGAAGCCATTGGAAAGATGATGCTAAGCAAGTTAATGGAGATTGCTAAACTCATACCCTTGATGGAGCCCATACAAATTCGTCAAAAGGGTAGGCCACCTAAGGGTAAAAGGGCTGCGGATATATCTATGAAAAGAACCCCTTGTGTTGTGAGCAAGATGTATCATCCACAATGGGACTTAGAAAAGTCTTCGCAAATAAGACCCCGTTGACGGGCATGAAACCAGATACATGGTCTCAGGAGAAGAATATGTATATGAAGGACGTTCCCGAGTACTTCCAATCATTTGTGGACGATATATATGATGTAAAATCGGATGGGAGCTGTGAATATAGGGTGTATTTCCAAAGGTGCGGGTGTTGGGTATGGACTAGAACATTATCATGCTATTCGTTGTACTTTATTGCTTGAACAATTTAGGGACAAGACATTTTGGGCTACCATTATGAACTCCTATGATATTGATGAGTATGAGAGGGGATTGGACAATTTTAGACACTCGTACACAAGCGGGCGTTGGTTTATAATGCCAGAGTTTGGCTACCTTATGCCGAATGAACTGAAGCTTATGGTTGTGTTGATGTCAAACTTTCAATGCTTAACTTTTGTTCCATGCGAAATTGGAAAAAATCTACGATGGAAGAGAATCACGTCACCTATATCCTCAACGTATCAAATATTCATTGGGTGAGTTTGAAATGCACTAGATTTTGTCCCCTACCACCAATTGCCTCTCAGTGGAGATCGACGTACAGTCAAGCTGCCCTAGAGTGGACTACTTTTTTGGGGACCTTCTTACAAACGTTTCAAAATATATGTCCCAAACACATTGTGACGAAAGATGTTTTTTTTAGGAAGAGGGACAATGCCCATAAATTTTATTATAAATTAAATGGAGAAAGAGCCTCTCCAGTGGCACTTACAAGCTCGGACACCTTATAAAAGTGAACAAATGTTGATCGATGAGGCCATTAGATCAACATTGTGACGAAAGATGAACCATGCTTGAAATCATCGAATGAAGATGATGACTTGACGACAACTTACACTAGTGAAAGTCTTAAGGATGATTGTAACTTTTTGTAGCTTTTTATTGCAAATTTTGGTTATATGTAAATTGTATATTGTAGAAAGTCTTGGGATTGATTATAACTTTTTGCAATCATTAATTATATGTAAAGTCTTGGGGTTCTTACCAACTATTGAATGTAACTTTTTGTCTCTTTTTATAATCATTAATATAATATAAATTGGTTATATGTGATAAGCAAGATTATTGGTTATATTTTAAAAGCAAGACATTTGAAATCTAGGGTTACTAACCATAAAATCACACATCACTGTTTAACCTCACTATCCCAATCAGGCAGAGACTTGGTATATTTTCCAACCCAACCATCACGGTTCAATGAAACTGTGGTAAATATCAACACGATGGGTACTAGCCATAATTTCATACATCACGGTTTAACCTCACCGTCAAAATGAGGCAGAGACTTGGGATATTTTTCAACCTAACCATCACAGTCCAATGAGACCATGCTAAACATCACCATGGTGGGTACTAGACGTAATGTCACATATCACGTTTTAACCTCACAATCCCAATGAGATAAAGACTTGGGATATTTTTCAACCCAACCACAACTGTCCAATGAAACCCTAGTATAATTTACCACGGTGGGTACTAGCCGTAAAATCACACATCATTATTTAACCTCACCGTACCAATGAGGTAGAGATTTGGGATATTTTTCAACCCAAACATCACGATCCAATAAAATTGTGGTATACATTACCATAGTGGGTACTAGCCGTAAAATCCCACACCACGGTTTAACCTCACCGTGTGTTTTATGCAGAAAGTTTAAGTATTATTTAACCCAAATATCACGACCACTTGAAATCGCGGTTATTTAAATCGCGGTGACACCACACCGTCAGTGGGACACATACGTTCACACCAGACTGTATACCAATTATCCATAATTGGATCCTATTGTACTTTTTATGCACAACTAAGTATTTATTTATAATGTATTATAATGTAATTTACAATGAACCAAGTATTTATTTATAACTAATCTTGGTACTTATTTACATTCAACCAAGAATAATTAAAGGATTACAAACTGGAATTATATTCAGACACAATATTGTTTACATTTAAGGACATAACACAATTTTGTTTACATTCAAACACATAAAGCAATTGTTTCAAAATTGTTCCGACATGTGATAATTCAAAATTGCGATTCTTTACAATCAATTTTTTTTAATATACAGCTATAATGAAATTGTTCCAACAAATTCTATCTATTTTCAATTTAAACTTTTCTTTCGGGGGGGGGGGGTGTTTATAGGGCCTTTGGCTTGGGGACTTTTTACTTGGGGGCTAGATCGTGTCGTGCCTTGGTTTGAGTTTCTTGACCCATCAATGCCTTTCTATATTCTCTACGTGCATGCGTTCTCTTGGCCTGAAGGAGGGTGTCAAGTTCTGCACATGATAGTTCAAGGACATTCGTAAACTCCTGGTCTGAGCTAACTTCAATAGCCTCCTAGAGCAATCTGATGGCTACGTCTATCCCCTAGTCCAATACTTGAACAAAAGAAATCAATTGACCGATAAATTTTGAAACATTTACCATTTTATCCGAGTGCTTTAATTCTGGCTTGCGTAGTCTATGCTTGGGATTTTGAATGTATGGATGGGATATTTCTAGGTACGAAGACATGTACCCATCCACACTTTACTAAGGCATGGAACTCACCATGGTCGAACATCTGGCATCGAAATAACATGGTCGACCCACTTAAGTTGACACCATTTCTCGATATCAAACTTTAATTTGTAACGAACCTTAGTCTTTCCCCTCTCCTCTGATAAAGGGGGAATTGGAGGTCTAGGGATTGTTTGAACTTGGCCAGCCTGGAGTAGGACCCTCTCTGAGTAATAGGGTTCTCCGACATCATAGAAAATGAGGAGGCCATTGTACCATGAGACCTCCTGAAATGGGTAAGCCTCACTATTTTCAGAGTAGGGATCCCATACAACCTAAACATATTTCCAAATGTTAATACATAAGTAAAGAAAATAAATACTGACTTTAAAACAAATAATACTTACGTCTGAAGCTTTTAAATCATCTAAGGTGTCCCATAGCTTCAATATTTGTGCAAAGGCATCACCTGACACCGTTTGTGCCTTTCATTTTCCTAGACGTGGATCTCTAGGATGAATCTCGAGATTTTTAACACCACTGGACAAATTGAAGTGGTTATATATCCATGCATGTAGTCAAATAGACATATTAATTAAGAAATTCATATATTACAATTAAAAATTAAAAGAATGTGTTAAATTTAAAATATGTACCATGAGAAGGGAAAGATATCCGGCCACCTACCAAAGTCTACCCGCGAGGCAATCCCTAACTTCCGATATATATGGGCTAATACACCCATTCCCCAAGCATAGTCTTTGCATTTACTGACTTTTTGTAAGGACTACAGGTAGTACACTGAGACTCGGTTGCCCGATTTGTCCAGGAATAACAAGCATCCGGAATTTAAAGAAAGTACCCCCTAGCAGTCGACTCAATATGTCTCTTTGTGACACTTTCCCCCAGCTTCTTAACCCTCCCTTTGAACAAATTCATTATCAAGTTAAACTAATGGCATAAACAGACTTGCACTCCTCCTTACCGTCCTCCTTGGTACAACCCAGATATTTCGTAAGACATTCGATTTGGGCCACCTTCTCCTCAGCTTTCCTAAAAATAGTACCGTACATCGATTTACCAACTACCGGGATTTGGACGAGATGGTAAACATTGTTAAGGGTGGTGATCGTCTCGTCGAATGACATATGAAATGAATTAATCTCCGTCTTCCATCGTTCGATGAATGCCAACACTGATATATAGTCTATGTACTGATAGGAGTGTTTTATCAGACCGTACAAACCTGAGTTCCACTCCAACTCTGTAACCCTCTCTTCCTCCCTCTCTATGTCCCACTCAGCAAACTTCTTATAGTGGTACACGCACTTAATTATACCCCTCTCCTCATCTCGATTCCATATAGAGTACCGAAATGGTTATGATAATTTTTCAGCAATTCGGGGTTATTTGGAGTGCACCCCTCAAGCGGTTGGGAATCAGAATGGCTTATTTTTTATGAGCTTTCTTCTCGAGCGCTTTAGATGTTGATAGTTGGATTTCAGATTCTGATTAAGAAGACTCATCCCTATACACCTCCACCTCTTCTTCCTCTCCTACTTTCTCTCCTTTACCATCTCCTTCTTCCTCTCTCTCTTCCTCTATCTCCTCCTTTATTTCCTCCTCTTTTTCTTCATATATATCTCCCTCTCTTTCCTCCTATCTCTATTAACCCACATACGATGATTTTTTGCTGAGAAATAACCCACCAGGGTAGGAATTGGCCGTGAAAACCTAATATACGGTGGTCTATAGACGTGAAAATAAAAACCACAGTGGGATATGGATGTAACTGGGTGAATCATGGTTGGATATGACCATATACTCTTGGCACCTTCGGCGATGGGAAATCGTAGGTGAAGAGAGAAATTTTTTTCAAATCGATAAACCCTAGGTTTTTCAAATGGGTTAAACCCTAATTTTTTCCCCGTAAAGGCAATATTTTTTTAGTTAGATTAACTAGGGTAATATTTTAATAAGTTTATAATGGATTTTTTAAATGTAGTTTGCATGATAGGGCTTAATACACAAAATGAGACCATGATAGTAATGAGAGTAAGTTTTAATGGTGTAACATACCAGAAATGAAGCTCAAGGGTAAGTAGTAGGGGTTGAGGGAAATTTGAATTAAGTTGGAAGGTTGAAATGTTTGGTAGAGAAGTTAGAGAGAGAGAGAGAGAATAGAAAAAGTGAGGTTTAAAATTTTTTGGGTTTTTATATGGGTCAAGGTTAATGTGGTGTTGTGTGTGTTTACTGTTTTGGACAAATATTATGTACTTATGTGGTGTTTTGTACAAAAGGGTGTTTTGTACAAAAGGGTGTTTTGGTGACATTTTTTTGTGTAAATATCAGGACCCTATATATATGTGTGTGTGTAGTTTGTTCTACTCTTGTGTGGTAGTAGAAAATATAGATATTTTATATCTAAATCAACCTAAGTAAGGAAAACTTAAATAATTATTTAGGAATAATATTTGGCTAATGATTATGATGTTAGAGTAGCATATCGTTTGGGAGATATGGGTAGGCTAAGAGTATTAGTGGTTAGGTATATGCTTATTGTAACTAGTTAGGCTGGGTAGCATAACTAGGTGGGTTTAGTAGGACACATTAGGTGTGCACTATAGTTAAGAGGTGAGAAACTCAAGGGAGTGTACGTGAAGCTAACGTGTATATAATAATATTTCTTACTGCAATTTAATTACATGCAAATATTTTTCAAATGTTTTGGGCTGTGACCCATATCAAATATATTTTAAAAACTTTTAGGCATTCATCTATAAGAACGCTAAGGATGATTGTTCTTTCCAGGGACACGTAGCTGCAACTGATCTATAGGCTTGGAGAATTTTTGAGTAGCCGGTTCTATTATTAGTATTCTAGAGTAGGTTCTCTATTCGAGTATTTGTTGTGCGTGTTACCCTTTTTATTAAGACTTATGTATTTCAAACTATATCAGATGTTGGATTGGATGTATTGGACTTTTACCCGATGGTTTATTCAGAGACTTTATTTTTATCTGAAATTCAGACTTTGCATTGTGGTTTCATGTATATCAGTCACTATGTGAGGCTTTATTATGATTAGTTGATATTGTTGCATGTTAATGAAAGATTAAAATTTGACTCTGCTTGTTAAATTAATAGGTGGTTAGTAATTAGTTTAATTTCGACAATGATGCTAAGAATGAGGCATATGAGACTCTTGTCTTATTTTGGTAGGGGGCTGGCTACCCGTTATTTTAAGGGGAAAGTACTCTCAGGTCCCTCAAAAACAAAATTTAGACACTAAAGGAATTTTGACAAATTTTAAACACTTAGGTACACTAATTATCTTCTTGTAGAAGTCCACTCTAGTGACATAACAAGTGGACCTAATAGTAAATTGTCCTTAAATGTTAAAAATTATTAACAATGGACCTACATGTAAATTGCCCTTTTTTAATAGGCGGGGTGTCACACCCACATTTAACAGTAAAAATGGTGGAGAGATAACGACCCTCCTCCAATGCACAATAGTTACAAGGACCTATTAGTAACTCTGTTTTTACCCAAGCAGGGATTACATGGGCAACCCTAAAAATCTCCAAACAACTCTCATCATAGTATACATTATTTTTGCAACAAAGATGAAAGAAATATAAGAGAAGAAGGATTCTTGCAATGAAAATGAAATGGAAATGAGGAGCAACTCACACAAATGGCGAAAATGAAAGGCTAAGAGGGAAGAAAAGAGTCTGAATTTTAGGTTGAGATGAACAAAGGGGGGAACTGATGTTTTATATAACTAAATGACGTCTCCTGAGTTGCACGAAGTGAAATGATTAAATGTGCCCACCGCTTCATCTTTTGACGATGTGTCAGTTCCTAATAAATAAAATGACCAGTGTAACCCCAGATGATTGACTATTTTGTTGTTATTTACAAAAAGTTTCATTAACTCACATAATGTAGTTTAAAATTTTGCAAAATTCTAGCGATCGATAGCCAACCAAATGCCTCCAAAAAGCTCAATAAACCCAGATGGATAATACTCCATCCTTTTAGTTATCACTCACTACAATCAAGAATGATGTATTGAGGGGTTTTATTGTGACCTAAAATGCAATATGACATTAACCAATAACAATATGACACATGTCATAGTACCTAGTGGAACCTATCCAACAGATTAACGTGGTCATCTTTTTTATCCCCTTAGGTCGATAGGATGGCTGACCACCTTTAGGAATGTGAACCATCAGTAAGATGTATAGGCGCACATGGGAATTTCTACAGTCCCCCATGTACATGCATGTGAAGATATGCTAAGTTGTTATTTATAATGTAAAAAGGTGTAAATACCTAATGTATAAAGGTATTCCACCTTTTCTCCTTCCCAGTATTGTAAATAACTCATTTCACCCCTCAGTTGGGGAACAACTTAAAAAATGATTGACACCTAACCCTCGGAAGTTATTGAAAGATTGTACTCAAATCCTAAATATTTACCGATATTACACCCGTGGATGTAGGCACCATATTGGGCTAAACCATGTAAAAATCATCGTGTCTCTCTTTGTCTCTCAACTTTCTCTCTAGTTGATATCAACTTATATTTTATATGGTGTACATAATTATTGGTATAATCAAGCTAAGACTAATTGTGATCATCATACCAATTTTCGACACCAACAAGGGTCATGGCCTATTTTATAAGAACTTTGCTAGAGTCAAAGAGCAAGGCATAACATAATGACACTTTCAATAATATTTAAAAAATATTGAATCAAAGAGCTATTTTTTGGATTCACTATTTTGTAACAAAATTCAATTCTACACATTAGAAAATCTAGAAAAAATGTGATAAGTAAACCATGAGAGGAAATAAGAAAATTTAGGGACTTATATTCCAAAAGATTGACGACATTCTATTCCAAGTGTTATTTTGCTCCACTAAGAAACTAGTCCAACTCAAAAGCATTAAGGAAAGGAATTTTCAATATAACACATAAATAAGACTGCTCGGCAATCCAATTGTCGCACAAAGGGTCTAAAATAGATAAAATAAAAAAAATCTAAAAAGAGGTAAAAGACAATAGAATGCTCACTTTGCAATTTCAATGCCGTAGAAGAGTAAGGTTTGTTTCTTCCTGAAGGATTATTAAATTTGCTTATATTAGGACAATTTATCATTTTACTATATGTTCTGAAGAGTCGAAAGGAGAAAATTGGTAATGTTAGTTGGCTTTATGACTTGAATATGGTTCATTTTGTCAAACATATATTAATATGTCAAAACTAATATACCTTACGGAAAAATACACAAATTGTGTTTAAACGACTTATTTTTCATGAAATTCAACATATAGGTGTCATGAGTTGTAAAATATCTTTCTGTGACAATTTGTTGCATTGTGAAAGTTAATTATTCGATCGGTTCTAAATTTTTTGAGTGCCCAAAAGATTTCCTCAACCAATTGATCATTTTTTCCCAAGCATTTCCCTTTTCTTTAGGATTCTCCATCTCGTTTAACATATTCTATTAAATGGGTTTCCAAGGTGATATGAATGGAATCCTAGAAAAATTACCATTCATGATCATTATTCTATTGACTTGAGAGAGATTTCCTACTTCTTAAAGGAGAATTAAATTATTTTTTTTGTTGGGACCCTTCATCATTTTACCCCAAGCTTTAAGAGTCCAAATGAAAAAATGGTGGAGGGAAATAACATGCTATTTTTCTCCGTGACTTGAATATGGCTAATGTTGTCAATAGGGGTGGTTATCGGTAGGTTTGACCGATATCTAGTGTATACTAATACAGTACCAATTTGTTTCGATATATTTGATTTTTGTATATTTTATTTTTGGTTTTTTAAAAACCGTTACCAATACTAAACCACTATGCATTTCGAACTTTTTGATATTTTCAGTAAATTTTCCTTTCGATAATTTTGGTTTTTTTGGTATCTTTAGTTTCGAGTTTCTATTTCCTTCTCATTTTCTATTGATTATTTTTTTTTATGTATTTTCAATTTTCATATGAATTATATGTAAACTAACACATAAGTAAATATATAATTTATGTCGTAATCATGAGATATCCAATAAATTAGGTGTTTAACGAGAATATTCACATAAGAATTAAAAAGTGTTCTTCTCGGAAACAAAATAAATCAATAAACATGTGTTCTTAACTTGATACATTAACTTTGATTATAAATTTTGTGATAAATGAGTCCACCTATCAGTATAAAATTAAATACATATTAAAAAATTTGTATTTGAGGCATATTACACTAGTGTTTTGAATGATACGGTACAATATTTTTGGTAGATCAATTTTTTAAATAGGTAAACCAATATGAACTACCAAGTTGTCGGTAATTTTGGTTTGCGGTATTGAAAATTAGTAAATCAAAATCATAATTTTTCAGACCAAAATGGTATAGTACGCTAAAAAACCATAGCATAACCACCCCTAGTTTTCAAAAATAGTTTAATGACATCAAAACTAAGAATATATGTTAAAACTATAAAATATATATACCACTACTGTGACACTTGCCCCCACGATTTTTACCACACCCGTATGAATTGATGACTTTATGTCATCCAATTGGGCCTTAGAATTTGTAAGATGAATTATGGGTCAAATTTGGGTAATATAGTGGCCTTGATGAAATTAATTGGATTAAAATGACCTTATATTTAATTTGGAGAAAACTTAGGGTCGTTAAAACGAGATCACAATCTCGTTGGAATGATGCTCCAAATGACCATCAAACGAAAATCACTTTTTCGCATTTCCAGCCTCGTTAGATTATTATTTGAACCCCGTCCGAAAGAGATTGTGTTGTTCGAATGTGGTCAATTCTGATTGAAATAGGACTATAAAAATTAGAATTTTCAGATTCGAAAAATGCTATCAAACTCATAATACTTGGATTAGAGGTATCAAGATCTTAGTGGAGCAAATCAAATAGGGATGGAATTTTTGGTGGATCAAAGGTTAATAGTTTTATGTGCTTTGGGTTATTAATAAGAGATAGGGGATTGTTGGGGGCTATTCAAATACTGCTCCATCACATTTTCACTCTCTCTCTAACAATTAAAATTCTCATGGAGCTCCACCACCCTAGAACCTCCACCCTAAACCACCATATTTACATTATATTTAAGCCTACAGAACTGATATACACCTTTTGTTGGGAAAGGTATTGATTCATTAAGAAGTTATTACGGGATTTTGGAGAGTAAACAAAGACTAAATTATGGAGTATGAACTGGGTTTTCATGAGCTTTCAAGGAGCATGTTAGTAGAGTTTGACAACCTCTTTAAGGCTATCTTAGGAGGTGGGAGGTTGCCATAGATTCATCCTCTTCCATCCATTTTTAGAGCTTCATTGAGGTGGTAAACACTATTATTTAAGTTTAAGAACTCTATGTCATTAGTATTTGATCTTTCATATAGAGTTCTAAGATTAGAATGCATGTATGTTGTAAAAGGTTATTTTCTCATGATTTGTGTAAATTGGTTCAACAAATAGTTTCAAAGTTTGGAGAAAATGATATGTTTCAAGAAGATTTGGTATCAAACATTTTATGAAATAAAATGTTTTTAAAGAATATTTAAAATATATTTATACACAATGCCTTATTAGAGAAAAAGATGGGATTTTCGTGAAGTTAAACATTTATTCATGTTTTGAAGAACAAAAAGTATCTTTTAGTCTTGAAAAGCATGTTTTTGCAAGTATTATAAAAGTTCTTGAATAAATCACGTGTCAAACTCATTTTCTTTGATTTTTTTACTTAAAATCCCTTTTCTCTTATCTATAAACTTTTAATATTTTGATGATGAGAATATCAACTAGTTTAATAGAGATTTTAATGATTTTTAATGTGAAATAAAAAAATAAAAAAAATTCGGCCCCTAAAAAGTGTTAATAAATATTGAAAGTGTGATAAGTGTGTTTTCAAGACTAGTGTGTTAACAAAGAAAAAATGGTATTTTCTGGTAAAGTAGTCTTCTAAATTCTAAGTGATTTCATTGATAAAGAAAGTGATAATGCAAGTGACTTAATGAATTATTTTGTATAATTAATTTCCATATACATAAATCCATTTTTTATCAAATTATATTTTCAATTAATTTAGGTGTGCAAACAAGATGTGGTCCAAAATTCAATTTTCAAACTAAGAATGCAATCAACACGGAAGATGAGGAAAAATCACTAAAAAAGGAAAAACCATATACTTTAGCACTATAAGATTTGAATTACAAATGACTTCGAAAAACTTATACACTTTAAGTGAGACGAGTAGAGGCTTCAAAAATTCAATAGAATGCGACTGTGATCCAGAGTCATCCACATCCAGTTGTCGACCATCGGTATCCAACGATCATCTTCGTCTTCTTTAGTAGTGTAATCCATGTTTCACATTTCAACAGTAGAGATTTCTTTCTACAAAGGTTTATAATTATAGAAATCTTCTTCGTGACTTGATGAAGTGATTTAAATTATTACAGTGGTCTAGAATGTTTATGGAGGTGCTTGATCACAAAAGAGCACTCAAAAGAGCTTTTTTTAATGATGAAAAGAGTTCTTTAGAAGTCAAATCATTTTCAACCTATTTATAAGAAGGTTGGATAAATAGGATAAGTATGAAATATTTGGGATTGATTTCATTTAAAAAACAAATTCTCACCCGGTCGTTCGAACGAACTTTACCTCGTTCGAACGACACCATGGTATCATTAGAAAGAGTTCAAATGAATGCTTCAAATGACATTCTAGAGAAATACCAAAATTTCTCCGTTCAAAGTATAAAGGATCTCATTCAAACAAAGGGAACGTCTCTTTCGAACGACATAATATCTCGTTTGGATGAGGCATAATTTTTCAGAAATATTTTTCTATAAAAATTACAAATGCATTTTCAGAAAAAGTAACCTGTTAAAAAATTCTTAAACCCCATAAATAATAAAGCACCATTTTACCAATCAATACCATGACTTCTTCCAAGGATGTTGAGACGACTGATTCGTACAATGTCAAATGCCTTCAACTTTATCTTCGAGTCCCAAAAAGTCATGTAGGTGTCGTGTTTATGTAACATGATATGGCTATTCTGGTACAAAAATAAACCTAAGCCAAATTTAATCATATCGACTACCCTCTCAAATCAAAAATCGCAAAGTAATGTACATTCAAGTCTTCGAATGGTATGGATCGTCTCTTTGGCTAGATTTAGCTTTATCTTGTATAGGTCCAAATGATCATTATCCAAGCGAAACTTCCTACAAACATGAGACAAACAAAATAGAATAATGCGTACGAGTTAAAGAGAAAGACAAAACTTTCCCTTAATTTGTTATTCTCCCCCTCAATTTGTTCTCCCCCTTTTTATCTGTAATAGACAAAGGACTAGAAACGAGTCATGAAAGATGCATCACATGAAGAAGTAAGACATCATCACATGAATAATCAATAAAGTATAAGTAATGATAATCTCAAATGGCAATTTTACCACCAAATATTTTAAAAAAATCATTTTTTATGTATAATAAATTGTACAAACGTAACACATTGTGAAATAACACTAAAATATATGAATCGTGAATACAAAATGAAGGTGTGTAAACATTTTCATAGGTTAATCAACATAGACATTCATAACATAGGTTCACGAAGTTTTGAGATACTTCTAATGAAAGTGATCAAAGTCTACCCTAGGTGTAAAAATATTGAATTCATGTGAAATTGACTCAAATTAACCCAAACATCATGAACTTAAATGATTCCCACTCTAATAATGCCAAACTAAGTAATGTCATTCAAGAACGTCCGTTGTGCAAACCCATTGACCTTAGACTTTAACTCCCTCAAAATTTCACATATATAAGGATAATTTCTCAAATATTTTTGAAGAAATTAATGTTCATGTATATTGAAGCATTGATGAACTCATACTAAATTGGCATAGCACTTCTGTTTTTATGTGCCTCTAATATTATTAGGATCTTTTTTGTAAATGGAGAATTTTAATGCAAAGCACATTTTGATCGTTCGTAGCCCATTTCCATTGCTATTTAACAATATTTTCCCCAAGAATAAAAGGAATTCGGACAATGGTTCTTACATGAAAAACTTTATCTCTTTTTACATTTGGATCGCTTTCAAGAAAAGTTGAGATGAGAACATCACATTCAACATAAGTCAAGGAAGCGCAATTTTCAAACAAAGTTCGTGTACGTGTGCATTAAAGGTAACAAGGAGTCAAATATGTAGAAAGTAGTCATCAAAGATCAACATAATTAATCCACACATTATTAAGCACACGAATGAAGCACAGTCATGTATTAAAACATTATGCAAAAAATATGTGTATAAATGAAATGAATGGGTGAATATCTTTAAATGTTCATCCATATATGGTGATAAAAGAAACTACAAAACTCTTTTTGTCTTTTTCAAAAAATTTATCAAAATAAGATATTTTTGAATTAGTTTGAAAAATATGGAAAGAAAAACATATAAATACAATGATAATACAATCTAGAAATAGGAATATACGATTTAAACATGATAACCATCCTAAACTAGATAAAGTACCTGAACTCAATCAAGGGCGAAAAAACCTACAAAATTTCTAAGATCCTCAAATCGAATGCATCTAAAAATTTCATGAATATATCGGCCAACTGACGTTCGGTGCTCATAAAGCTCAAGGACATGACCTTCTCATTCACGAGGTCACATATAAAATGCTCGCATATTCTAATGTGCTTCGTGCACGAATGTTGGACCAAATTACGAGAAATAGTCATCGTGCCTTGTGAAATCCTTGAATCTTCCACCATTTTCTTCACCCATAAGAGATGCGTGCAACAACTCTCAACAGCAATATACTCAGCCTCCGTCATGGACAAAGATATTGAGTTTTTATTCATGCTCAACCAAGAGACAAGAGCAGTCCCAAAGTAGAAACACCCACCCGAGGTGCTCCTGTAACCATCAACATCCCCTCCTAATAAATGAAAATAAGTTTATGAGAGAGTTGCACTAAATATTGTACAAAAGAGTCCCACTCACGTATTTTATGATACATTTAAGTACAAATAAGTGTGGCTCTTTCGGGGACGTCTGGCATCGCGCACAAACTTTAACACTAAAGGCAATATCAGGACGATTAGCGATCAAGTAGAAAATACTGCCTATCATACTTTGATAAAGGGATTGCTCTATGTCCTTGCCTAAAGTGTCTTTGCTAGGCCTTGTCGATGTACTCATAGAGGTTTGTGAGTGCTTAGCAGAGTCTAGACCAAACTTCTTCATTAGATACCTTACATACTTGGATTGAGATATGAATATCTCATCCTCAAGTTGATGAACCTAGAGATCTAGAAGAACATATGCTCACCTAATATACTCATCCTAAACTCGCACTCCATCTCCTCATCAAAGGTGTGATAATGGCGGGAGAGTGTGGATCCAAATACTATGTCTTCCACATAGACTTGGGCAACCAAAATAGCACCACTCTCTCTCCCCACAAACAACATCTTATCCATTCCCCCTCTCTTGAAGCCACGAGCTAAGAGATAAGAAGTGAGACTCTCGTAACAAGCACGTGATACTTGATTCAATCCATACAAGGTTTTCTTTAGATAACAGACGTGTCTTAGGTGCTTATAGTTTTCAAAACCTTTTGGTTATTCCTCACAAACCCCCTATTTTAGAATTCCATTTAGAAAGGCACTCTTAACATCCATTTGATATAACGCGAAACACATATGACATGCTATGGTAAGTATTAAGCGGACGGACTCAAGTTTAGCAATAAGAGTGAATGTCTCGTCAAAGTCTACAACCTCGATCTATGTATAGCCTTAAGTGACCAACCTAGACTTATTGCGGACTATGGTACCATTTTCATCCATTTTATTCTTGTAAATCCACTTGGTACCTATCACATTAGACTCTCCAGGTTGGGTAACTAACTCCCAGACATTTTTTTTACAAAACTGAAGCAACTCATCTTGCATAGCGGATATCCAATGCTTGTCCTTGAGTACTTATTTCACATTATTGGGAACGACTAAAGAGGTGTAGAACAGATACCTAACCACATTTTTGGGTTAAGCACGAGTCTTGACACCTAGTGTGGGATCACCAAGTAAATTAGGAGTGGAGTCCATTGTGCTAGCATGAGGAATGTTGTGATCATCACCAAGGGGTGCGGGGTGCAACATCCTCACACTGGGGTCAAGGAGAAATAAACATTGGTGGCTTGTCATCTTAATCAAGACATTTATTGAGTCCATAACCTTAGATATTACAAGATTAAAAACCCTATAAGTCCTACTAGTCGATGAATATCCTAAAAATATCCCCTCTTTACTCTAGAAGTCAAACGTTCCCATGTTCTCTCTATCTCTCAAGATGTAGCAAGTGCACCCAAAAACACGAAAAATACAATAGGTTGGGATTTTTCCCTGTCCATAAATCATAAGAAGTGTGTGGAAGAAAACATACCCTATTCAGCGTATGGCATATGATGTTCACCACCTTTGCCAAAAAATGTCTAGGCAAGTTTCTCCCAAGAAGCATGGATCTAGCCATTTCTTGTATTGTCCGGTTCTTACTCTCAACAATCCCATGCGAGGTGTTGGTGCAACTTACGGGGCCGTTTGGGGGGTGCTTCAGAGTTTCACCCCTAATAGCATGCTTTGAAGCCTAAGTGTAGATATTCTCAAATTTGGGCCATTCTCTCAAACTAGGGGTCCCGTGACCACGCGGTTGGTTCTTACGAGCTACATTGGACTCGTGCGAAGTGTCGGCACCGCTCACGGGGCTGTTAGGGGGTGCTTTAGGCTTTTGCCCCCTAATTGAATGTTTTCAAGCCTAAGTGTAGATATTTTCAAATTTTGGATGTGCTCTCAAACCGGTGGTCTCGTGACCACACAGTCGGTTCCTATGAGTTAATTAGACCCGTGCTAGGTGTCAGCATCATTCAAAGGGATTGTTTGGGGGGTGATTCGGGGTATCACCACCTAACGACACATTTTTAGACGTAAGATATTATGAAATTTAGGCCATGCTCTAAAATCGAGGGTATCGTGACCACGTGATTGTTTCCTCCGAGATACATTAGACCCGTGCGAGGTGTCGGTGCCACTCACGGGGCCATTTGGGGGGTTCTTCGAGGTTTTGCCCCCTAACAACATATTTTTAATCTTACGTGTAGATATTATAAACTTGGATCATGCTCTTAAAGTAGGGGTCACGTGACCATGCGATCGGATCTTCTGAGCTACATTGGACCCGTGTGAGGTGTCGGCACTGCTCACGGGCCATTTGGTGGGTGCTTCAGAGTTTTGCCCCCTAACGGCATGTTTTTAAGCCTAAGTGTAGATATTCTCAAATTTGGGTCATGCTCTCAAATTGGGGGTATCGTGATCACAGGACGGTTCCTTCGAGCATCATTGGACCCATATGAGGTTTCGGCATCGCTCACGTGGCCATTTGGGGGGTGCTTTAGGGTTTCTCCGCATAACGACATATTTTTAAGCCTAAGTGTATATATTTTAAAATTTGGGTCGTGCTCTCGAACTAGGGGTCCCGTGACCATGCAGTCGGTTCCTTCGAGCTATATTGGACTCGTGCGAGGTATTGACATTGCTCACACGGCCGTTTGGAGAGAGATTCAAGTTTTCATCCCCAAACGACATGTTTTCAAGACTAAGTGTAAATATTCTCAAATTTGGGTTGTGCTCTCAAATCGGGGGTCCCATGTCTATGCGGTTAGTTCTTATGAGCTACATTGGACCCGTGTGAGGTGTTGACAACTTGACACTGCTCACGGGACCGTTTGGGGGGTGCTTCAGGTTTTTGCCCCCTAGTGACATGTTTTCAAGCCTAAGTGTATATATTGTCAAATTTCGATCGTGCTCTCAAGTTGAGGGTCCCGTGACCATGTGGTTGGTTCCTACAAGCTATATTGGACCCATACATGGATATCACACCCCTCAAGAGGGTCATTTGGGGGGTGCTTTGTGTTTTGTTCCCTCTAACAGCATGTTTTCAAGCCCAAGTGTAAATATTTTAAATTATCGTCATATTCTAAAATCGGGGGTCCCGTGACCATAACACCGGTTCTTATGAGTTACATTAGTACCGTTCATGGTGTTCGCACCTCTCATGGGGTTGCTTGGGGAGTGTTTTCTTTTTTTCTCTCTCTAACGGCATGTTTTAAGCTTAAGTCTCATATTCTCAAACTGGGGGTCCCGTGAACAAGAAATCGGTTCTTGCGAGTTAAATTAGTCCCGTGAAAGGTGTTTGCACCTCTCACGGGGATGTTTGGGGGGTGCTTTTGGTTTTCTCCCTCTAAAGGCATGTTTGGCAAGAAAATCTGCCTTTTCTTGCCTTTCCAAATTCAGTCTGTTGTAGAGCTCATTGAAATTGTTCTGGAAAGGAGTCCTGGATAATATGATGCATTTTTTTGTTTGGAGTTTGATAGAGTATTCCAAATACGGCTCCTCTTGTTACGAGGAGTGTGCTATTCATCAATAACCACCAATATATGACACTCCAATCGTATTTTCTCCCATTCTTGATGTTTCTCATTTACAACACTCATTTTCCCTTTCTTTGAGTGTTCATTCGTCGTGATTTTCTCGCCGATAATCTTCTCATTCAAATGATAGATTACTCCTAGGATGCCTTAGTCTTTTTATCACAAATACGCGTGATGAATGTGTCGATAGCGTTGACATATACTGTGATGTCTATGCCAACGCTATAAATTTTGGTATTTCTGAACTTTAAAATGAACAAAATTTAAATGATACAAAAAAAATTCATTCCAAAAATGTATATCCAACATTCATGGCACTTCTAACATAATCTATAGAATAACATGCATGTAGAAGTAATTTATTATACTTGAATGGCTATATATACCTTCCATTATCAATGAGGGTTGTCAAGCTCTTAATATTCCTGTGAGGCCACCTTGTAATGTTGAGCTTCCTGGACCTCTTTTGTAATGTTACAAGGTGGCCTCATAGGGAACTCAACATTACAAAAGAGGTGCAAGGAACTCAATATTACAAGGTGGACTCACATGAAGATTAAGAGCTTGATAACCCTGAATAAGGGTTGTCAAGATCTTAATCTTCCTGTGAGGCCACCTTGTAATGTTGAGTTCCCCACACCTCTTTTGAAATGTTACATGGTGGCCTCACAGGGAACTCGGCTTATGCTCAGGAGACGAAGGATGGGGAAGCAGTTTTTGCTGAGCTAGCTCCATAATAGCCCCACCATTTTGAATAATTTATAGTAGCAGCCAGGCCCCATCGTTATGAACAATTTCTTATAGTAGCTCGGACATTTTCTTTTTCCCATTTTTATGATTGTTCGTCACCTTTTGAATGAATGCACAATAAATTGTGCACGAACAATCATAAAAAGGGGAAAAGCCATAGTTCGGGGCTGCTACAATATATTGTTTATAACGGTGGGGCCTGGCTGCTACTATAAATTATTCAAAATGGTGGGGCTATTATGGAGCCAGCTCAGCAAAAACTACTTCCCCTTGCTTCGTCTCTTGAGCATAAGTTGAGTTCCCTATGAGTCCTCCATGTAACATTTCAAAAGAGGTGCAGGGAACTCAACATTACAAGGTGGCCTCATAGGAAGAACACTCAAAGAACGGGAAAATGAGTCTTGTAAATGAGAAACATCAAGAATGGGGGAAAATACTATTGGAGTGTCCTATATTTGTGTTTATTGATGAAGTCCACACACTCCATAATGATAGGGGTCGTATTTGGAATAATCTATCCAAATCCAAACAAAAAAATGCGCCATACTATCCGGGACTCCTTTCCAGAATAATTTCAATGAGCTCTACAACACATTGCATTTGGCAAGGCCAGAAAAGGCAGATTTTCTTACCAAACATGCCATTAGAGGGCAAAAACCCAAAGCACTCCCCAGAAGGCCCCGTGAAAGGTGCAAACTCCTCGCAGGGGACCAATGTAACTATAGGAACCGATCATTTGGTCACAAAACCCTCGGTTTGAGAATATGATGATAATTTGAAAATATATAGACTTAGGCTTGAAACATGCCGTTAGAGGGAGAAAAATAAAAACACCCCGCAAGCGGCCCCGTTAGCGGCGTAAACACCTCGCACGGGACCAATGTAACTTGCACAAACCGTTTGCGTGGTCACGAGACCCCTATTTGAGAATATGAAGATAATTTGAAAATATCTAGAATTAGGCTTAAAAATATGTCATTAGAGTGAGAAAACACCAAACAACCCCGTGAGAGGCTTGAACACCTCGCACGGGACCAACGTAACTCGTAAGAACTTACCATATAGTCACGGGACTCCCGATTTGAGAATATGATGATAATTTGAAAATATCTAGAATTAGGTATAAAAACATGTCGTTAGAGGGCAAAAACAAATGGCCCCGTGAAAGGTGTTGGTGCCTCTTACGGGGCCGTTTGAGGAGTGTTTTTGGATTTTTCCCCCTAACAGCATGTTTTTAATCCCAAGTCTAGAAATTTTAAAATTAACGTCGTGTTCTCAAACTGGGAGTCCCGTGATTATCCAACAACCAAAAACTAACAACAAGCCAGTAACCAATAATTATCCAACAGGAAAACCAAACAAAACCAATAATTATCCCATACTGCTTCTGACATACTATCCAATAAAAAGCCAACAAACAATAATTATCAAACAACCAAACCAAAAGCCAATAATTATCCCATAATCCTTCTAACATACTATCCAATAATAGGCCAAAAACCAATAATTATTCAATAGCCAAACCAAACAAAATCAATAATTATCCCGTAATCCTTCTATCATCTAAAAGATTTAGAAGATAATGCATATCAATTATATAACTACTTCAGTTAAAGTAAAGAGTACCTGATTCCTGCGATCCAAGAAGGCCCTTAAATAGAGTCTTTTGAATGTTTGATTAGACCAAATTGATCCTGGAGCCCCCAACGTATTTTTTTACGTGTACATTTGCTGATTAGTTTCTTTAGTAGAATCTTTATAAAATCAAGCTAATTTAACTTCAATTTGTGAACACTGCATCAATGAAACTAATCAACAAATATATATATACAGAAACATGTGGAAATTGAGTTGGGTCAATTTGATCCAATCACAAACTGAAATGACTCTATTCTCAAACTGAGTGTCTTGTGAAAGTAACTAAACATTTGAATGAGCATAACATATTATCGAAAGTTAACTTACATAAATCATATTAAACATTCATAAAAGTAACTAAACATTCATACATTAAAGTAAAGAGCTATTACAATGTCAATATCATAATATAATACAAATAAGATTGACAAGGATAGCATAATATTTTGATACTCAATCGTCCTCTAAATCAATTAAAAGATCCTTCAAATTAGCATTGCCATCAAGAGCTGACTGGAACTCTTTCAGAGCCTTTAATGCATCCACTTTAGTAATCATACCCTTTGGGGCATGTGCAATAATAGACCAATCGTCATTGTTTATGCACTTCGAGTATAATACATTCTTTACGTTATGAAAGGCAGAAATAAAAGGCTCGTCGACAATGCAATCTTTACTCTTCAGCTTTGATAAATCTACCATAATAAGTTTGGAGTAAAGATCAACTTTGCAAGAATTCATTGCATCCTCCACCTTTACCCAATCACAATAGAATAAGGTTTCTGTGAAATCCAAGTAATCTAGTTATAGGAATTACTGGATTATCCCATAATAGGTTAGCACCGTATTCTATGGATTTGTATCTCTTTTGCTAGCGATACAGGTGGTCAAGGCAGAAATGATGTTCCACTCTTTTGAGTCAAAATATTTTCCTCATATGGTTATGAAATGAAATCAAATTGTAGGTGCGAAATTTCTTAAACTCTTTCGCACAAAAAGTAGGGCCTTTTACTAGGCGTGCAAGCCTAGAATAGACATCACCTCTTTTTATAAGTTACATTTATTAATGAATTTGTATCAGGGCATATTTTTATCACACACAAATAAATAGCAACACACATAAGATGTGAAATTTACCTCTTTTGATACCCATACCCTAAAATCAGTTGTCGTGCAATTTCGCCTTTGATCTTGGGAAATTTCGTTCTCGTACTTACTACCAATAAATTGTAGGGTTTAGATCATAAAATATAAAAAAACATATAACCAAAGAAGAAGAATTCAGTATACAATCACTATCTCTAGTCTTCGACTACATCTTGTGATTCGAAGACAAAACGAGTTGCTTGCTCATATTGTAAATTTGTGAGTTTCACCTCTTTAGGGTTCCCAAATGGCAATTCATCCTCAAACTCCTCAGGTTCCTCGATCACTCATTCTCCATGAGGATTGAACCTCCTCACCTCTTATTTTAGCATATGTTCCCTAGCATATAGATATGATTCCCCTGTTATGTATTCTTGAGCAATTAACTCTCTAATATACTATCTATTCTTTATGTAATCTTTGAAGGTTTTCATCAAGCGCTCACAAGGATTCATCCAATGATACCTAATAAGACCACATAATAAAGCTTCATAACATAAATGCACAAGCAGGTGGATGCTGATATCGAAGAACGATAGAGGAAAATATTCCTATAATACACAAACTGCCTCTGCTAAAGTTGATTTCGTAGCTTTAATGTGCCTTATGTTTACCACTTTTGCACAAAGTAAGCTAAAACACAAATTGATTTGCATAATTTCCTAACGGAAATATTTACCTTCAGAAAAGAAATGCCTAAATAATAGAGGGATTAGTTGGATGATTACGTGCTAGTCACGAGATTTGCACTGTTTCAAGTCATTTTCTTGGTAGCTTACTAATCTTCGTAAATTACCAGAATAGTCGATTCGAGTCTTCAAGTTAAACAACGTGTCTAAGAGGGTCTTCTTCTCACTAGTAGTCAAAATGAAAGCAGCCCCAGGGGTATAAATTCTTCCTGTTGTAGGACGTTGTTTAATAACAGTTTATTCTTTATTTTCATATCATGTAGATCTAGCTGGGGCCCCTCTTCATCTTTGGAACGAGATCCACCCAGACATGTTCCTATCAGATGTTATGCAACATTTTTCTCTATGTGCATCATATCAACTACATGCCTTACACGATGATCTTCCCAATACAGTAAATCAAAAAATATCGATTCCCTAAACCATGACTTCACTTTACTAGGGTCGTTCGGATCCCCCTAACTTTACACTTCAGGTTTACAAATTTGGGGTGCTTGCCTACACACCTATTCCCCATATTCGTAGACATCACCTTCTCCTCGATCTACTGACCAGAAATCTGAGCAGGTGGCATTCTGCACTCGTGACCGACAGGTAAAAAGTTAGTCTTGTTGTTCCTAAAAGGATGACTGGTTGGTAGAAACCTACGATGACCCGTGTAACACATATTACCACTATGTTTTAGCCAACAGGCTTCAGTTTCCTCACCATATATGGGATATATATAATAACCATGAACATTACAATCGGACAAGGTCCCATAAACTGGAAGGTCGTGGATTGCCCACATCACCATTTCTTTAAATGTGAACTCTTCACCCTTATGAGAGTCGAACGCCGTCATGCCTTTATCCCACAACACTTTAAGTTCTTCAGTTAATGGTGCTAATAATATATCAATATCATTACTGGGAGCCTTCGGTCCGGGTATCAACAAAATAACAATGTGAATTCCTTTCTCATGCATAGTGTCAGAGGGAAAATTAAAGACGCCATCAAAGCTGGCTAATAACTCTGACTAGTACTTAAATTACCAAAATGGTTAAAACCATCATTTGAGATTGCAAGACGAATGTTGCGCGGTTCCTTTTCAAATTCATGGTTTTGTTCATTTGAAATTTTCAAGATGGGTGAATCAACTGGATGACGCATCAGATTCCCACCCACCTCACATCTAGCGTGCGGTATCATTGCCTTCGCTATCGATGGTATAGTAAAAAACCATTTTAATCATGGACCAAGTGGAAAATACTTCCAAACCTTTTGTGGGACTTGTGAGCATTTGCAATTTTTACAGCTTTGTCCTTTCCTTTCTCATAAACCACATATCTAGGCTCACCTCATACAGGGCATTCATCCTTCTCTTCGTGCTCATTACGGTATAATATGCAATCAGACTTGCATGCATAAATATATTTTTACTTTAAACTCAAATCCTTCAAGATCTTCTTCATGGTAGGATAATTGTCTGGTAAAGTGTTCTCTTTTAGGAGAATATCTTTAACCCACTTAAGAATTTTGGTTATGCTGTTCCCAGACAAACCAAATTGACTCTTCAAATTATGCAAACCAATCATTTCATATAATGCCAAGTGATCTTCATCGAATCCTTTATACAATAGTCTAACAGCATCGGCTTTTAACCGTATGTTTTCTTGATCTGGTGAAAGTTCTACTTCAAAATTTTCATTTAGTTGGACATAATGCGCATTATCCGTATCCATAGGTTGGTGGTTTTGATGGTTGTGGAGTCCATATGCATCATCAATTAAGTCGGTCATTGGACGATGTGTTAGTGAATTATGTACCACTTCCACTCATTGGGGTTCCATTACATGGTCGGGTACCGACGATTCTTTCGGAACATAAGGTATATTTTTTCATCATGGTATGTCCATATTGTATAGTCTTGACAAATTCCCCACTTTATTAAATGAAACTCAACGTCTTCCAATGACTTATATCTTCCGTTCATACAATGGGTGCATTAACACGAAATCTTGTCACTTTTAAGATTTTTGAAAGCGTATTTAACAAATTCTTGAACGCCATTTACATGACTATTTGAAATTCAGTTAGTCTCTCCCATCCACTCTTTGTATAGTGGGAAATCCATGTAATAATCTTCAAATTTCAGTCTTGTCGATATAGGTTAAAAAATATTGTTACAACTGAAATAAAAATAATATTCTTACAACTGAAGAAATAAAAAATATTATTAAAACTAAGACAAAACTAATATTCTTAAACTGAAACAAAACCATTATTCTTACAACTGAAGTAAAAAAGATGTTATTATAACTGAAATGAAAGAAAATATTATTAAATCTTCTCCAATCGATAAACTTTCCAAACAATAAGACAGTTTGCACAATTCATTAATTCCAACCCTTCCCCGCTCTCAACGTGCACAGGTACATCTCCGCAGCCATTGTATATTTCATCGACCATTATATGAGCCTCACCCGTCTACAATGTTCGTATGTTTACTGGAGTTCTGACATCCCTGGAGAAGAGTGTGCACACCCTAATAACTTTTTATTGCTCAAGTCTATGAAATAATACTTTTTGCCATAGTCACTGTGGGTTGTTGATGATGATCCAAGTCCTGTGACCAACGGAAGCATGGGGAATGGGAATGTTGGGGGAGGCAGTATTTGGGAGGGGAATGTTAGATGAGATGGAATTTCAAAGGGAAATGTTGTATGATGAAGACATGGGAAACCTTGAGGAGGATGGTACTGGTAACCTTGAGGAGGCGGCATTGGGACCCCATAATTTTGAAAAAGGGACACAAGTTTCCCAATTTGATTCATCCACATTACCAGGATATTTATGATATCCTAGACATACCCATTGGTCTTGAACTATCATTCCTCATTGTACATCTCCATTGATCATTGATCGAAGAAAACTCATCCACGAGAGGTGCGGTCTGTTGCAATTTTTTTGGCATATGTGAGCCAACACCTCTCGTCCTCCCCCTTTCATCCTTTCTAAAGGTCTAGGTCAAGGCATCATTTTACAGGTCAAAGTCATCATTAGGGTTTAAACATGACTGAATGTTGATGACCTCTATTGATTCTAGCATCTCAGCTAAGTGCGGTGGGAATTTATTATTTTGTCCCGTCGAGCATGAATAAATAAGTTGGATCGATTTGGTTTTCTACCCTCATCTGAACTATCCTTTGTCCTACTCGCCCATTTATTCTTCAAATCCTCGTATGATTTGGATCCCAGCCTATGGATATTAGTTTTTGGGCCAAAATTAGGGTTTGAGAGAGAGAGAGAGATTGACACTCACCGAAATCGTACACAGAAAGAGAGAGAGAGAGATTGACGTGGGCAAAAATGAAATGAAGGTGGATTGTTTTTAGTATAAAGACACTGGTCATGGCATAGAGTCATGACCTATTACCATGACCCTTAATGTTTTTTCCACATCAGTGTGTATGCAAACATGTGGTCATGTCCGTAAGCTGTGACCCATGCGAGTGAGCAAGTTTAGATGGTCACGGCCTAAAGACGTGACCCTCAAGTTATGGATTCTGGCTTTGGTCACGACCCTTATTGGTGACCCTTCTGTGACCCAACCAGGAGGTAACTTAGGCACGAATTTGGAACCATGATGATCACAGCTTTCATCTGTGACCACGTCCAAGAGCATCCCAGACCACACTGGGTCATGGATATTGTCACGCCAAAATTGATATGGTCCTGGCTTAGGGCCATGACCTGTTGGTCACGACTTATGATTGTGACCCTTTTGGGGTGACCATTCGCATGATTTAGTATAGTGTCTCTCCCATTTTGTCTTTCCCGATAGGCCCAACGATCAACCTCATAGGGATCTTATCAATCTGTCCTTTCGATTGGACACGGGGTATAAGATCCCTTTCACAGCAATAGCCTTGGATCTATTTACACTTGGCTGGATAGGTACCACCTAGACATGGAATGGTCTTTGGGTCGATCAACTTATCCAATCTTTCTAATACCATAGTCCCAACGGGTAACTTATACGCTTGTTTTCTTGAGATATAATCTAACTCAATCCCACTTCCAACTGGAGCACCCATCAAGCCCCCTCACTTATTTTATTTCCACAAGAAGCAAGGTCATAAGGACATTCTCTCTATTTTGACAAACCCAACATCTTCATTATGAGGCCTTATAGTGAAGGCCTTTTATCCCACACTTGGATTTTTTTCCTCAAGAACCTAGAGTGATCCAAACCGTTTCTGAAGATATCATCATTAAAGAACCTTCCTTTATCGTGGTGCTTCTATTTACCCCAGGGTACTTGCCTTCTCATACTAAGTGGGGATATACCTCAGAGAACTATAACCCCGATCGCTATAGTTGACAATTTGGGCATGATCAGGGGGTCCCTCGACCTATATTTTAAGAGTCCCATCACAAAGCCACCTTCTCTAGGTCTTGTTCCTTATATACATCATCTGTTGGCTCTTCCATTTGCATCACAATTGTTGGTCGAATCATTATCCCCTATATCTTAAAGAAGGGGGATGTGACTTCTCTCTTTTCCACCAAATACGAGCCGATGCAGCTAAATAGGATTAACGAGTTTATTCGGAATCCCCCAGTGTATCCGCCAGTTCTTACTTTCCAGCCTTAGAGTTGGGACTCAAGGGAAATTCCATATCGGGGGTTGAGTTCCCTCTAGCAACACTCCAAAACATCCCCCGAGTGAGATACCTTCATACTACCCCATAATCCCTACTACTACCCCAAGGGACAAAAAAGCTCCAATGCCCAAGCAACCTTCCCTGACCAAAGGTGCTCCTGCCTGTAGCCCCTCTCAACCTCTCTCTAAAAGGTCAAATACCTCAAAAAGTGGGAATTCTTCGAAATCCAAGTCCGAGCCCAAGTCCTAAGTCCCTATTGAGTCCTTTCCTATTGCCTCTATGCCCCTTTCGACATCTATAACTCTGAGTGAGGAGATACGGGCATAGTGTAAATGAGAGATTAAACGGGTACAATGTGATTTCCAATTATGCACTCCTCCCATTTATCCCCCTTCAGCATTTCCCAAAATATGGGTCGATCCAACTGAGGGGGCCATATCAAGGAGAAAATGTTCTAGAGTCCCCCTTGCTGGTGGTGGTTCTAGTACAAGGAATAAGACTTTGGGTATAAAACCTAGAAGAAACATACATATGAAGTGAAACTAGCACCCACTGTACCTATTGCCATGATCTCTCCTCATCCATCTCCCCTTAAGACTATTACTCTTGATGATATCCCTGAAGTTGTCCATGGTCCCACTGAACCTCCATCTCCTTCTTCGCCCGTAGTTATTTCCTCCCACTCTTATCCAGAGCAAGGAGTATGTTCTCTAACACTTGGCAATTTTTTAACTTAGTGATGTATACATTATAACACTTGTGCAAATTTCTTTTCCCTGCAAGAGGGTGAAGCAGATAGGCCTTCTTCGCCCGTGAGCCCTTTTATGGGAGGACATTTCGATATTTTTTAGAATGTTGCATCTCCTCCTTGTTCTCCCATGATTGGGTTGACCTATTCTCGTCATTCTCCCTCCCAACGTGCATAAGAGGCTATCAGGAGATTTTTTTCCCCTGTGGAATCCTTTGGAGCTTCCTTTCAGCCAAAGGAGACTCATTTGGCTTCTTCTGAGTCATCTCCACTAACTGTCGTTCCTCTGGACATTGCTTCAGTCTCTTCAAACCCACCAAAGGTAATAATTTTTTTATCTTTTGGCTCTCTTTTGAGCTTAGTTGTCTTACAGTCTACTTTGTATTTTATTGTATCTCATGTTATAACTGCCTCAAACCTGGCTACATCTCTTGTTGATTTTTTTCAGTTCCCTCTAGTGAGGTGCATTGCTAGGCTTGGACCTTTTTCCAACATTACTGAGGAAAGATCCCTTCTTGTGCATTTATCCTCTATTATATGGTGTTTCTTATGTCTAACACTTTGATATTATTTACATATTTCTCCAAGTCTGACTCCTCTCTCACATTCTGGGACTCCACAGGTTCCTCGGGCTACAGTTGGTTCATCTTCTCGCCTAGGGGTTTCTTCATCCCCTGTGGTGGTTGATGCAGCTAGAGTTCAAACTACTTCCGTGGAACCTTCCCCCTCCTGAAACTTGTGCCTTTTCTTGGGGAAGGTACTTAGCCAAGTTCTGAGGTCCCTCTATCTAAAGCTTCAGCTGAGACCTAGAGGGATGTCGAAGTTCCTACTCCTACAGTCACTTCTACTGCATCTGTACTGAGGTAACTACTACCTCCTCTCTCTTTTGCATAAGTCTGATCATTTTACCTATTAAAATGAAGAATAAGAAGCAAAATATAGCTTTCTTAGCAATGAAAACTAATTATTATGATCTACCTATAATTATGGCTTAATAATGAAAAAACACTTGTTAAGATTTTTCACAAACTCCACTGGTAGAGGTGGCTTAACAATGAAAACACACTTTTTAATATTTTCTACAAACTCCACCTGTAGAGATGACTTAACAATGAGACCAAACTTGTTAAGATGTTTTACAAACTCCACCTGTAGAGGTGACTTAACAATGAAAACACATTTTTAAAGATTTTTTGCAAACTCCACCTATAGAGGTTACTTAACAATGAAAACACACTTGTTAAGATTTTTTGCAAACTCCACTTGTAGAGGTGACTTAACAATGAAATCACGCTTGTTAAGATTTTTCGCAGACTCCGCCTGTTGAGGTGACTTAACAACTAAAACATGCTTGTTAAGATTTTTCGCAAATTCATCATTCTTTATCATATTTCAGGTTACGAGGGAACCCACTTTTGTCAAAGAGTCAGCCCAGTGTGAACCCTCCCCTGTTTAATACCCACACCAAGAACTAGTCGCTTATGAGGAATCAAGTCGTAATGATCGTGGTTTAACTACCATTTTTCCTGTTGATAGCGAATCAGGTTTCGAGGTTCCTTTGACCAACATGGCTCCTCATGAGTTCTGCCTCATGGTCTTTGACTAATTTCCCCAAATTATGTATGTCATTGCTCCATCATAGAGAAAATTTTCACTTATTACCCTCAAAGTTTTACTACTGATTATCTCTGTTCGAACATAGTGGTTATGAGCTACAAGCTCCAGGGTATATCAACAGTTATTATTGAGGTTATCAATACCCAAACTTCAAGTCTTATAAGATCCATCATCAATTAGTACTTAGACAATTTGAGGGAGTTGGGCAAGGGTAGTTTCCAACTGAACTAGTTGATCAGCCACTTGAATCTTTTAAAGGGCAATCAATTGGAGATCCAGGGGAGCTCTATCGAAAACATGTATAGGCTCAACGGGCTGAGGAGACTAGGTTGGTGGAGTTGTCTACTCTTCTTGAAGCAGCTGATTAGGAGGTTAAGGCTGCAAAAGAAGCTTTACTGAAGGTAAAGAAAAAACATGAAGTTGTAGTGATTGAACGGGCCCAAGTCCTTACCAGACTTAACGGATCTATTACTGCTCATATAACGTGCTTGGAAGCCTCTTCGGGTTTACTTGGGGATTTTTTCTCCTCTCCTGACCGCTGGTTCCTTCTGGGTTGAAGTCTATTTGTAATTTTTTTATTTTATTATATGTAATTCTTGGGTAATAGTTCCCTCTTTTATAATCCTTTCTTGAGTACATGAATGAAAGAAATTTTTTTTCCATATAATGCATTTCCATTCATTATAAGTAACTTCTATTTGTTGCAAAGATTAAAACTCTTACAATTTTCAATAAATCTTTTATCACATCACAAGATGTAACTTATAACGACTTGCAATATAATTTCAATAGTAAAACAAACTAAATCTTAAAATGAGGTTACTCTCTTAAAAGTGATAGAACTTTAACCACTTGTTATTAATCTTAAAAGGTTTATCTTCTTCCATATTTGAGATTAAGCAGTAACCTGAATCATGAGCCTCCATTACAATGAAAAGTCTTATACAATTCGCATCAAATTTAGGCAATGTGAGCCCCCGAATGTGCTTCACAACTTCCTTCAATACTAGGTCTCCTTCCATGAACTTCCTTGGCCTTACCAAGTTTCCATACCCCCTAGAGAGTTTTTTTGTATATTTAGAAGTGTTGCATTGCATTGTCCCTGTGTTCATCCAGTGCTTCCAATTGTATGTGTCTACTTTGAGGAAGCATGCTTCTTCTCAAGGTATATCTAGTCAATGAAACTTCCAGCTCCACCGATAAAATTTCTTCAACTCCGAATATAATAGAGAATGGTATATACCCTGTGGGCTTCCTTCCTGTCATTCGATAGGCCCACGAAACTGTTGGAATCTTGTTGTCCCACGAACATGGGACGTCTTCCATCATCTTGACCAAGATATTGACCAAGGTTTTGTTAGAGTCTTCGGCCTAACCGTTGCCTTTTGGATATGCTGTGACACCCTACCTAATTAAATACCGAGTGATCAGTCCTTTATTAAATTAAAACATGTATCTCATTTGGTTCATTCTTAGCATCACTGTCAAAAACATTTATTATATACTAACCACCTAGTATTCAAAAAGTCGATGCCAAATTTTCTTTTTATTTAATAACAAACACATGTGAACTAAATGACAATATCCAAACCAACCAAGCCATAATAATAAATCTAAAACAACCACCAGATAAATAACTGAAATAAAACTAGTACTAAATCAACCATCTATTCATAATACAAAATCCATCTAAATGACCAATGAAATCAAACTGAGTCCACAAGACAGAGTCTGATAACTAAATAAAAAAAATAGCTGAAGGGAAACATGCCCAAAAGAGTAACCGATTTGCATCCTAATCTAGGAATAGAGTAACCAAAGAGACTAAGTCCAAGTCCACGCATCGATGGAATAGATCATCAAGCTGGGCATCCCTATGGATAGACATCTAAAAGGTTTTTAAAATATTTTTCACGGTCAGATCCCAAGAAACCGTTTTGAAAATATTTTAGCAAGTATTTAAATTGTTGTTTAAATTACCAGTTATTAGATACACATGTTAGGCTACGAACACTCACTTGATTTCATCACCTCTCATCTATAGTGCGCACCAAACGTTTCCTGCTAAACCCACTTAGTCATGCTACCCAAACTAACTAGGCCTTAAGTATATACTAACCACTACCCGATCTAGCTCACCCGTACCGCCCATATAGTACGCTACCGTATACCCTTAATTAGCATTAAGTCATTAATTAAATGTCTCTTTAACTTACCAATACTGCCCATACAGTACTCTAACGAGTTAATTAATAATTAACATCTCTATTATGTTATTATTAAATCCAATCTAACATTTCACATATGTTATCGTTCAAACCTTTTCATTAAGTTTCTTTACTTCAATTTCATTTCAGATACACTTTATCTATCTTTCCTACTATTTACATATAAGTAGGTTTAGCCGTGTATAGATATGCCCTATCTAGTTTTCTTACTATCACACATAAGTAAGATAAATCATCCATATATATATATATATATATATATATATATATATATGTACAGCATCTCCTGGACTGGCTACCGCGATGCACACTTGCGTACTCTACTATCAAGTCCATTTACCTCTCGTACCAAATCAAGGACTATCGGTTCGGATATCACCCTCGAACCATCAAGAAAACACACATATTGAAGGCGAACATAGCACTAAGTCTTTGGGGCTATGCACATACCTAACGTATCCAAACGACTTATCGGCATCACTTTTTCACTCACATAATTATCCACTATAAGTACTATATTCTGGGGCACAAATTCAGACCTCACTAGAATCGTCAATGTGGGATCGCCCTCTGCGTAGAACCTCCCTGATAACAGGCATCGTAGGTATGTTAACATGCAAGCAGTATATACTAGGCATACACACAACCTATCCATGTGTATATTTATTATAGGCATACACACAACCTATAATAATCATCCGTATAGGTATACACTGAACCTATAATAATAATAATAATAATAATAATAATAATAATAATAATAATAATAATAATAATAATAATAATAATAATAATAATAATAATAATAATAATAATAATAATAATAATAATAATAATAATAATAATCCGTAAGTAGTTTTTATCTCGTGAATATTCAATGTACTAACAATCCACACATAATATCCCTTTTTACTCATTTTCCTGAGTATCACTCACGGCTCTAAAGGTCCTCATCATCCCTTATGTAATTTCAGAAGTTAACAACCTATGAGGTATGATGGATAATGGAGTACTTATCCGTGAGCATCATTACTTCTTTATTGACCAACTAAATGAAAATTTTGATGTTGAACTTCCAAGAGATCTAGAATACATAGGGTTAAAAGCCGATGCGGCTAGACCGTTGTATAAAGATTATTATGAAGATCGCTCGATATTATATGCAATGATTGGTTTGTATATAACTTGTTGTAATAAAGGAAGGGAATGAGTCGAACGCCAGTGGGAATTACAACAATTTTACATAGAATCGAACGGTAGAAAGAGACTCTATAATGTACTGCATATATACACATGCAAATACCATATACATATACATATACTAATGCATGAATCCGTTTGTTCCAAAAATGTTACTTAAGTTGATTAAATCACATAAATATGATAAAAGACTCATTTTTACCCTTTATTACTTAACTTAACATTGATTTCCAATTTAACACACCCGGTTAAATACTTAAAAAAAATACCAACTGTTTAGGAAAAACACTTCATTTACCCAAAAAAAATCATCCATTTTAGTATTTTCCTTAATAACCTCCTTTCAACACTCGCAATTTTCGTGTTAGATAATACTTGTTCTCTTTTTAAAACCTTTCACAACACACACTTGTGTTTATTATGGCTTAAACCATCTTAGGTTGATTAACTATACATTAGGCACCTTACATTAACATTCCTTTCGCTTTACATGGACATTAGTCAATTTCTCATTTTTCTTGTCCACATTATCTTCTTAATCAGAACATTTACCAATTTCATTTTAAGTTAGGTTATCTTTTCTGATATTCTCAGCACAATCAATTTCCTTATCATGTTCCACTTTTCATTATCTTTTTCTCGGAGTTTACCACATACTAGCATATTTTAATGGGCTCCACACCACTGGCCACGCTACTATATGCATTGGCTAGTGACTTTGGGTCAATCACCCCAGGGCTCCAGGCCCTTCTTAATTATTTTTGGTTACATTCGAGTCATTTTTCAATGATTTTTAACCTTTTTCAAATGTCCATATTATTCCACTTTTACTGGCGGAAGCTAAAATCCAGAGAAGCACACCCTACATTTGTGTTACAGTTGAAAATTATTATTTCTTATCCTTTACATGTTTGCGCTGATTTCATCTCGAAAATCAATTTATTTTAGGACCATTTTATGTAACACTTTTTTCAAGATTTTTATTTCATAAAAATGTTCCACTTTACTTAAAATTACCATTTTACCCATTTGTTTCCAAACTTGCATTTCCCTCCATTTTTATAAGTGTTATCTTTCTAGAAACATTGTAAGTTACACACACTAACTTTTTAAATGCTTTTATTTCATTAAAACTTTGGAGTAACACACTTATCAAGAAGTCATGGTATTGACTAGTAAAATGGTGCATTATTATTTTTAGGGTTTAAGAATATTTTAAGAGGTTACTTTTTGTGAAAAGGCATTTGAAGTTTTCATTGAAAATATTTCAAAAAAATGATGCCAAGTTCGAACGAGATTTACTGCCATTAAACAAGATGTTCGCTTCGTTTGAACGAGATCCTTTATACTTTGAATGAAGCAGTTTTGGCATTTCTCTAGAATGTCATTCGAAGCAGTCATTTGAACTCGTTTTAATGAGACTATGGTGTCATTCGAACAAGGTACAGTTAATTCAAAAAACCGATCGAGAATCTGCTTCTTAAATGGAATAAATATAAAATCTTTCATTGTTATCCTATTTGTCTAACATCTTATAAATAGGATGAATGAGATTTACTTATGAAGAACTATTTTCAGAATAAAAAAACACCTCTTTTGAGTTCTCTTTTGTCATCAAACACCTCCATAAACATTCCAAACCCCTGGAATAATTTAGATCGCTTTATAAAGTAATGAGGAAAGTTTTTATCATTATAAACCTTTATAAAAAGAAATCTGTACTATAAAATTATGAAATCGGGATATCACTAGTGAACAAAACAAGACTGATTGGTGGATATCGAGGGTAGACAGCTACCTATGGAGGACTGCGGATCTGAGTCGTATTCTATTAAAGTTTTGAAGGCTTTGTGTTTCTCACTTAGAGTGTCTAAATTTTTTAAAGTGAATTGTCGTTCAAAAATTATAATTTTGATGAAATATATGATTTTGCCCCTTTCAGGGACTTTTCCTCATCTTCTCTGTTGATTGCATGCTTAATTTAAAATCAAAATTTGGACCACATCTTGTTTGCACGCCAAAATTTATTGAAAATAAAATTTGATGAAAATAGGATTTGTGTGTGTGGAAATTAATTATACAAATCAATCCATTAAGTCACTTACATTCTCAAATTGGTATCAGATCAGGTTACACTAATTTACTATGTGACTATTTCCGTAAAAAATTGAGATCAATGTTTTTTTTCAAAAAATTATTGATCTATAAAAATTTGGAATTTAATGGATAGTTTTTATAATTGAATGCCCATTTTTAATGGTTCAAACGATGCATATTGGAAAGATTGTATGAGTTCCACCTTAAAATCTATTGAAGAACGTATCCGATTGGATTTGTGAACGAGGTGGACACCACCCACTATGACTGTTGATAATGTTGTTGGCCCTAAACTTGTCTCTTCGTGGACAAGGGATGAATTTAAATGGAATAACTTTAACTCGTGCGATCTGAGTATCATCTCGATAGCCGTCACCCCTGATGTGTTTTATCGCATTATGAAGATCTGAGGGTATCAATGTTGTAAAAGCTTCGAAGCTGTAAAATTTCACCACGCAATTTGAAACTATCATAATGCTTGAATCTGAATTATTTGATGAGTTTTATACCCGACGTTTTGATATAGTAAACTAGAGTTTCAATCTAGGTGAGAGAATACCTAATACTCGCATAGTTAAGAAAATTTTAAGATCGCCCCCTCGCCGTTTTATTCCTAAGGTTTAATTCGTTAAGGATAATAGATATTCTTAGGTTAGAAGAATTCATAGGTGTAAGGGGGCTTGAAGATAATCTCTGAATTAGACAGAGCTTCCCCAATTAACATAAGAGACTTAAGGGAAGGAAGCGGCATCAAGACGGCGAGGAAACTCAGCAAAGCAACTGGGTGATACAAATCGGCAAGGAGACTTGTTGAGAGATCTTCTGTTTATCTTCCATTTATACTTAGTCAAATTGTACCTTTTAAATTACATTGATTGCAATGCTATAAATATTGTAATATTGAGTGTGAGGTCAAATGGTACCCACAAAGGGCCAGGCTTGTAAGGGCTTGGTAGAGCTTACATGTTGTATCGAATGACCTTGCCATGGGAACTTCAGAAGGACTTGGTTTGGAGGATTTAGAAGTGAGACATCATTAGGATTTGTCCTAGACATCTTAGATACACCTGGTAAAACACGGAGAGATCTTAAATCGTGGAACCTCGTGCAGAGTAACCTTGATTTCCATAATACATTGATTTTTAAACCAGAAAACCCTTTACCAAATGTCACATCTACTTTAGATGATTTCACTAGCCAGCTAAACACTGTACAATCCAAACTAAAGTAAACCCCCGTTGTATTTAGGACTGTCAAACAGTTGGTGAGCCATCTTTGTTGTGGCAGTCTTCTGACGTACAGTGGTCAGGAAAATGGCATGTCTTCGAAGTTAATGTTTATAACGTAGAACATGCTGTCTCATCACGCATTTAATGTTTGTGAATTAAAGTAGGATTGGATGGCTTTCGCATTAATGATACTGAGACATCTCTGGAGGGGTGTGGGTCTATTTATTGGCATCAACCACTTCTGAGAGAGGGGGTTATTTCTAGATTTATTTTCCTTAAGAGTTCATTACTAGAGAGAGAAAAGTTATTACGAACCAGAGTTTTTACCCAGTCACCATTATCATATATTGTGAAGCTTTTAATAGCTAACCAGATAGAGATCAGATTTTGTTGGTGTGTTGGCTTCCTGCCAAGATGTATCTAGGGTACTTACCTCTCTCTCCATTTAAATGAGTTACCTTTGAGTTTCCTTTGTTATCATTTGAGTTATACATGAGAGATTTATGAGTTATATCTATGTTGTTGTTACATTGTGTTTGTGTGTTTATTCTGTGATCATCAAGGATATTTGGTTTACCTGTTATCACTATACCTATAGGGGTTACGCCTCCATATATACTTAAACTACCCTCTTACATTTGGCGACTCCATTGGGGAGGCATTCTTCTAAAAAGTATGGCACAAGATAACATTAACCGTACCCTTGACTTTGATGTTATTCAGAGAAGTGAAGAACAACTGGCGAGGGAGCTTGAGGGTTCCAGGGATGGGATTCCTCGAGTAGAGGTTCCCCAAGTCAAACGGCTATAAGAGACTCAGCAGTCACAAAGGCTTCTGCTAGTGCTATCATGGGACCGGCATAGATGACCCTTCTCATGGGAAAATTCATTGAGTTCTTGCAGACTCCTGGTCCTGTAATGACTTTTGGAGGGGGACAAGATCCCAGCTCCTTCGTGACACCAATGGCGGCTCCGATATCCCCATTAAGAGTAGCCCCAATGTGACATATTCCCATAAAAACTTTTCCCACCCCTGCCCCAACGGTGGGTACCCCAGGTGTGGCAAGCATTCCACATGTGGTCCCTCATCCCATTTCTCCAATGGTTAAGAAAACCACACCGTCTTCCTTAGAAGAAATGAGGAAGGAAATGCAAAAAGAGATGTTAAAGATGATAGAATATTCCTTTCTATCGGCTAGCGAGGTAGCATCAATGTATGATGATTTAAAGACTCCCTACCTAGAGGCTTACAATGAGGAACCTTATATAAAGGATTAGACTCCTCCCATCTTTGAGAAATATACAGAGAAGGGAGGAAACCCCGATGAAAATTAAATAGAATGAGAAATGGTGTAACCAATTTGGTAATCTAAGAAAACGAAACTTATAGTCTAATGGGGTAAACGACAGGAAATATGAATTTAATCATTAAATGATTTGAAGAACTAGACGAGGGTCACAGGTTATGAAATGTAAGGAACTGCACTTAAATTATGTATAATGAGAATTTTGTATTATGAAATCTATTCGAGGATAGGGGTGTCAGACATGAGGAACCACTTGTAGTTAGTGCATAATGAAAATAGTTTATTCTTTACTTGGATGGTTAAATAATGAAAGTTTACAATTGATATTCATTTTAGGAGACGTGTAGGACTGCTTCTTGATGAGAGGTGAGGTACTCATACATGTGAGCGTCGATGGGGAGCCGTGAAGTATGAGATAGTAATAAATTGCATATTTATTGGTGAAGAATACTTGCACACCTCAGGCTCTGACCCAAATTATAAATGTTTTTTTTCCTAGGTATTCTTAATGATAGGTAAAGCAGGACTGGCGATGGATCAGGCTTGTAGTTGCGTTGGATGTAGTGGATTCCGCTCTATTGGCTCTAGTATGGGTTGTGCTTCAGTCTCTTTGTCATTTTATTTCATTCTGAGAAATTGTACGGACATAAACCCAAATGTTTATTTATGTTAGTTGTATTTAGTTTTACATTATGGACATTGTATGGTGACACATTTTTTATTACTTAAGTTAAAGAAATTTTGTTTAGTGTTTTTATTCATTGTGGATTTTGATATTAAATTAAAGAAAGTTTGTATTCCTTTATTGTTGAGAACGGTATAAATTGTTGATAAGCGCCACCTTCGGCGTATCGTGCCTGGCCAGCCTTTACGTAACAAATGGGGGTTGTTAAAATATGTTGCCAAAGTAACCTCTATTGCGTAAATTAATCTATTTTGAGTTATTAAGATGTGCATGTTTATTATTTATGTGATTAGTGATGGCCCAAAATAAGGTTGTTAATTGACCAAATAATAAATATTCATGCGGGAATAAATGTGTGACGATTATAAAATGTCCATGTGAACTATATCTAGTCCCAAAAGAAGGTTGTTGTTTGACCAAATTTATCATCAACATCTGATTTTTGCGCTAAGAGTATCACTTACAAGTTAATGTTTATGTCCAAAGACTAAACCTTAATGTTGTGATATGTATCTTAAATAAGGCCCACCATTATAGTTGTATAAAATTTATGTCTTGCATTTATGTGTTTATTTTAAATATGTCTTGGCATGAATTTTGATTTCAGCATATATTATTTATTTATTTTCTGAATTCAGTTACTACTTCTGCAACTAATATCACTACCAACATGAACTCAATTCCTGTGCTTAACGGCACAAAGTTCAAGAACCGAAAAGAGAATATTATGATGATTCTCGGTTGCATGGATTTAGACTATGCACTAAGGAAAGAACAACCTGCTCCTCTTATAGAGAAAAGTTCCATTAAGGATAAAGCAAACTTTGGGAAGTGGGATCTTTATAATTGCATAAGTCTAATGATGGTTGTGGCCATACCAATGGGGTTGTGGGCTTCCCCCTCCCTCTCTCTTGCGTGCACGCGGGATTGTGCCCTTTCTCAGGGCGCTCGACCATCATCAATGTGGGGTAATATGTAAAGATAGAGTCGCCATCCTATTTTTGACAAAACATGCACTACACCAAAACTGTCGGATTGTCACGGTCATTCACCGTGATAAGTCAAACTTGTCACGATCAATGACCGTGATAAGTCAAACTTATCACGATCAAAGATCGTGACAAGTCTGGGGGTGACAACTTCTTTATCACAGACTTGTCACTGTCAATGACCGTGACAAGTTCATTAGATTGTACTTGTTATAACAAAATTGTACATGTTCAAGCAACGTATATCCAAATAAAATATAAATCATATACCAAATCAAGGCATTTATAATCCATATCCAAATAAAATAGAAATGCAAATATCCATCATATCCAAACCAAATTGTACCAAAATCAAAAGAATATAAATACAATCCAATTTTGAAAATAAAAAGAGATAGAAATAATGTCAATCTTTAGCAGGTCGGAGCAAGAAGGAAGGCCACACAACTTATGAACTGACACACCCCGAAATATGTGGAACGCCTCATTATTCGCGCAACCACACAAGTGAGTTCTCCTTTCCCTTCACCACATGCGTGATGCGCACTCTTGCCTCAATGTCTTGTAGGGGATGTCCATGAAGCGGCATACCCGGGCAAAAGTTCGGATCCCTCAACCCCCTCGCTATCGGCAGACCGTAATATATGTTAAGTATATGCATGCTCGACCAACTGAGTGTTAACATAAGCCGCTCGACCGGGGTCATGATGGGAAATGGATCATTATATGACACCGAGTCCATACGTATCGGCGATGTATTAATGGCGTTGACGTCGGCGTCCTCGTCCTCGTCTACCTATACCTCCTTCTCCTTCTCCTTCCCCTTGCCTTTTCCCTTGCCCAACTGATGCTTCAGGAAGGCTTACATATCTAGGATCGTTGCCTCCAACCTTGATAGCTTCTCGTCATGGCCGTCCACCTTATGTCCCAACCCGCTTTTACTCGTCTCCATTCCGATGATCTTAGACTTCCACACCCACGAGCTCACCCCTAGTCCTTCCCTTACGATCCGTCCCGAGAACTTGGTTGAGTGATCTGAAGTTAAAGATGCTTTGTCGGCATCAGACTGTGACTCATGTACTTCCTTAAGCTTTGCCTAAAATTATAAAAGTACATGATTAGTCAATTAAGTACATAAAAAATTATAACATAATTATAAAATAAACATTTATAACTTACAATGGTGGCTGCGATGCTCGGGGCCACCTCCTTGTCCTTCCCCTTTTTCGTTCGAATTGCCACATAGGCATCGAGCCTATGTGGCCTACCCCCAGGGCCACTCCTCGTATCCTGAAATGAAATAATACATAATTAGTAAGTAATGCAAATTAATGCTAAATTATACTAACTAAAATTAAAGAAAATTACAAACTTGCCATCCTGTGCTCCACCTCGATGTAAGACGTCCGCCCGGAGTAGTGTACATTCAACTTTTTCACTCGATTTTCCCTACTAGATTGGCGAGAGGCCAATTGCCACTCATTGGTCTCATTGTCGATAAATTTCTGCCACTGTGCCAATGAGATTGGCTCCTTGGGGGTGGCGGTTTCACGGAATCTCATAATGGACTCCCGGATCTCCCCAAAGTATTGTTCCCGTAAATTTTTCTTCCACATTTTTGTAATACCCTGTAATTTTAATGACTTTTAAAATAGGATTAATTAAAAGTAAAATGCGGATTAATTGAAATTAATTATGAATAATAATTCGAATTAATTCGAATTGAATATTACTAGAGAATAAAGTAATATGTAATTGATATTGAATATTACTTAGTGATTAAAAGTAATATATGATTATATGGCCGCAAGTAAATAATACGCGAATTATTGAAATTAAGATAGGATACGCGTGTGAGTTATGTCGGGACTAAATTAAAAGGGCAAAAAGAGAAATTATTTTTAAGTCATCCATATGGTCATTTCGCCTGTGCCAATGACTCCGGAAGGGTCGAAATAGGCATGAAAGTCTACCCAGGGGTTTGATTTGGGTCTAGGGTCAATTGGGAACCAAAAAGATATCCCGGAGGGGTTTTTGGTCATTTTCTGGGGGAGGTGAATAGTATCGGAAGGATTGGAGTTTTATTATTTAAAATTACAGTGTGTTAAACCAAGAGATTATTTACCAAAAGACTAAGGAGAGGAAGGCGGATAACTCTAGAAAGAGGAGGGGTTTTGAGAGCAAACCAAGGGTTGCACCACCACCGGAAAAGTGATTGGAAAGGAGAAGGGAGTATTCTACATACATCTTCACCAAAGGATCATACCTACACCTTAAGGAAAGTGTAGTTCTTGTTCCAATTAGTGAGTATAATATCCATGTTAAATTAGAAGGGATAAACATCCATGAAAACTATAAATCAAAGATGAAAATTTAATGATTTTGATGTAATTCTTGAAATAAAAATTATTTAGGATTATTCCTTTGATGAGATTAGAATTAACACCATGATATTTTGGGTTTAATTGATGAGAGAATTTGGGGTTTATTTGTGTTCTTGAGAAAGAATTCTATCATGTAGCTTTTCTTGAATTTAAAATAAGATTAATATGATTCATTAAAATTCCATGATGATTTTGATATGATTTGATGTTATAAATCATGTACATACTTGGGTATATCATTTTGGATGAATTATAAGGAGTTTGGAATCATTTGGTGGAGGTTTTGAGGATAAATAATGTTACAACCTATAGGTAGGAATATTTAGAATAATGACGAACATTGTATGATAAATTTAGGACTGTTTTAAGCGAAATTTGGTACTATGCTCATGCTTTTTTTTTTATATAAAATCACGTTCTGCACAACTTTGTAGTTTAAAGTTTTTTCAATATTGGAGCAGAAAAGCCTCAAAATTATAATTTTTTATTTCTGGGGAGATTATAACTTTATAAAAAAAAAAGCATTATTGGGAATTAAAATATAATCCGGGCTTGTTATAATGAGTCTGGATTTTGGACCAATAAGTATGAGTTGAAGGTAGCTACTGGAATAGTTAATTAAATCCTTTCGGTCAATAAGAGATGTTAGGAGTAATGGGAAATGTGAATAAAATGTGAATTATTATTTATGGGATAAACTTGAAATATACTATGTGTGGGATTTATATATGGGATGAGAGTATACCCATTTGTTGATATATATACATATTCGAGATATAAGTATACTACGTATGAGACTTGTAATATGGGATGTGCTTATGCCCTATATATATATATATATATATATATATATATATATATATATATATATATATATATATATATATATATATATATATATATATATATATATAGGTTGAGTGTATACCTATATAATGATTTGTGTGTATGACATACCTAGCCTAATATCTATCGACGGGAGGTTTGCGCATTGAGGACAGTCATATCCTGATGAGCCTCTGGGAGGATTTTTGACTTGTGCCTCATAATATAGAACCTATCTGTGATAATGATAGTGATGATGGTCATATGGGTGCGTATGTATGTACGTAGCCCATAGGCTTGGAACTATATTCGCCTCCAATATGTGTGATTTGTGATGATGGTTCGAGTGAGATACTGAACCAATAGTCCTTTATATAGTGACGAGATGTATTGGGACTAGATAACAGAGTAGTGCGTGCACTGGAGCTGTGTCTCGGGGTGCGGTATTGTATATATATAATAGAGTGAATGTATATATATATATATATATATATACATGTGATATTATCTACGGTGTGATTTACGTAGACATGAAAGATAAAGAAATTTGTAATTAAATTAGTATGAGAACACTTAATTATATTGAGATTTGAATTGATATATTTATTTATTACATGTATTGTGAAGGAAATACTTTGGGAAAGATAAGGGCTATGGTTAGTTGATACAATGAGATAATCTAGTGAAGGTTGGAATAGTAACTAAAATAAATTGAGGATACGTTAGGCGTGAACATTAGTTGAGAGGTGAGAATATCAAGTGAGAGTCCGAGGATCTAACATGTATATAATAATTGATAATTATAGCATTTATTCACTTGCTATTTTAAAAATCTTTTCCAATCGGTCTATGACCCATTTTCTCTTGCATATTCTCTTCCCTCTTGTATATTCTATATTAGGTGTCCAGCTACAGGGACGCCCAACTTAGAGGATCGCATATTTATTTGCTATGGATGCTTTGGAGGGTGGACCTTGCATTAGACACATCATTTTATTGATTCATGTACTCTATAGTCATTTTCTTCTATGGCATGTTGTCAATGGATCCTTGTCATTTTCATTTTATCTCAGTCATTAGTTTTACTTATGTTGGTTTTGGATACATTTGGTTTGACTTGGTTTATTGTATTGAGATGTTTTAAACTGGGAAGTTTATTCGATTTATATTAAATAAGTTATGATGGTTATTATTTATTATTCATTGTTGTGGATTGGGTTATATGATAAGCGATTGTTATTGTTAAAAAGGAATTTTATTTAAAATTAAAAGTTTTAACACTAGCTTAATTGAATACTAGGTGATTAATAATGAAAAAAAAATTACTTTTCGACAGTGATGCTAAGAATGAGCCAACTGAATAATGCGAATTAATTGGATAAAGGATTGACCACCCGGTATTTAATTAAGTAGGTTGTTACAGTTTTATATTGATACCTCAATTGCTCCAACGTGGGGTCCCTGCGATATGCGCGCAGGCCGAATTGTTCTTATCAAACAAATACAAACCATCATGTAAGTAACTATTACATTTATAAATATAAATATTAAATACACAACCTATAGCGCCCCCCAGATGTTCATCTTGAGGTCAATAGGCACGACCCTCCAATCAGTGTACCCCGCGGTGAAAATCGCTTCCAATAACTCCAGCGCTCTAACTAATAATGCCATCTTATTTTCGACGACATCCCCTAAGCCCCATTCTGGGGGCCTACTGTCCGAGGAGCCCTGATCTCCTCTCCTACCGCATCCTGATGAAGTTATTTTCTGCAAAATTTATTATAAGTAGTACAAAGATGTATAAGAACTTTGAATTAATGCTCAAATCCGATAATAACAATACATACCAATGTCACTTTATACTAATACCAATATGAATATCAATTTATACCAATACCAATATCAATACCAATTTATACCAATTTCAATTTATACCAGTACCAATACCAATTAATGCTTAAATTGATGAAAATTTTAATTAACATATTCACTTGGTTATTACAAGCATTAAAATGATCAAGTACAAATAATTTGAATACTTATTACAAATAAAAAAATTGTTTTGAATTTGGGTTATCATAAAAAATGGATTAATATTTGGTAGGTGCATCCAAGTCATCCACACTACTGTTTAGACGCTTTGGGGCATGTAGGATGATTGACCACGGATCTTTGTTGATATACTCCGAGTAAAACACTTGCTTGACCTTTTGAAAAGAAAAACAAATGGCTCATCGCTCACGTGTCAGTTGCTCTTCAACTTGGATAAGTCAACCATGATCAAATTCGTGTCAGGATCAACTTTACAAGTATTTTTATCCTCAACTCTTACCCAATCATAGTAAAATACAACCTATTTGTAGTTTACATAGTACAATTCAAATATATTTCGAATCACACCATAGTAAGTCATTTCAGTTTCAACGAGGTTTTTATCTTTCGCGCTTGCTCGAAAAAAAGTAAGAGACATCTATGAAATGCCTGAGTTCTGTACATTTGTATTTTTCTCATACACCCCTGCATCGAATACGTAACTCTCGATACTTTTTGTACTCTTATGACAAGAACAAGGGTCCAGTGGCTAGATGAGAAAGCCTTAATGTCACATCACTCGTTTTTAAAAACTCGAAATATAGATAAACTAATTAGGTTAGTTGTAAATATTCCTTATAATGTGACATTTGATAACAGTCTATATTAATTATAATTACCTCGTGTGACACCCACAGCCTAAACTCGCTGTCTGATTGTGCCATTATTTTTCGTCTTTTATTATTTTCACAGGCTTCATATTTTCTGCATAGATCGTGACGAAAGTATTATCAAACTAATCATGTAAAAATTAAAATAATTTAATAGTTAAAATAATTTAAACTTACTTTTTCCATTCCTTGACATCTTCATGTGTGTCAAGAAAATAATGAGCTACTTATTCATGTTGCAAACTCGTTAATTTCACTTGTTTGCCCATCCCATAGCCACCCTCATCGATGAACTAATCATTGTCATCCACACTGTTCGAGTCAGGCATATATTCCCAAGTGTAGATTGATGACTCCACGGTGATGTATTCCTCTCCAATTGATCATTTAATGTATCGTGTATTCCTGACGTAATCTTTAAAAACTTTCATCAATATGGCTACATCCACTGATATCTTATTGGTCCACAAAGAAGTGCCTCGTCGCATTGGTGTACCAACAAGTGAACACTTATGTAAAAGAAATATGGGGAAAAATACTTCCCCAAGACATAAACTGCTTTGTTCACCGCCAATATTGCAGCCACTATGTGATCTCGATTGACTACCTTCTCACATAAAAGTGAGAAGCGGATACTAATTTGCATAATAGCCCTTAGAAAATCCTTATGCCCATAATATGTTTAGCGATGTTCATCTCTGCGAGCATCACATATAATATATGGCGCGCCGGGTTATTCTTCTAATAAGGCAAGTCAAATAAAACTAATCTCCTAGACCATGCCTTTCTTGTCTCAGTTTCATTCTCAGTTGGGGTGTTCTTATGCTTGACATTCTTAAATTTAGGATTCTTACCTGGCATATTAGGGACACAATCAGAAGAATTATGTTAATACCAAAATTTACCACCCTACCTGGACCAATTACAAGCCAGCATGTGTCATCCAATGTGGCACAAGTCCAAGTCAGCCTGGTACCAAAGTGTAAAGACACAAATTTCTAATTGAGTCTTATGTAGTGTTGGCTCAATTACAGACAAAAATATTTGAGTAATAGGATAAAGTTCATGTGTATCCATCCAAGCCTATAACATGTTTGTTGAAGACGTTGCGGCCTACTTATCAAGAAAACATCATTGCCGAGTTTCAGTGCTATGTTTCACGTCATCAACATCATATTTCAAGTCTCCAAAGGTATGAATGCTTTTAAATATTTGTAGGAGACTAGGAATAATTTTTAATGGGTGGAATGTTCATTTAAAATAATATTTTTGGGCTTAAATCAAAAAATGCACTTTCTAACATATCGTTCGAAATTGTTGTTCGAATGAGAATGTCGTTCGAACGAGAATTTCGTTCGAACAAGTTTGCCCATAAGTTTCCCATTTTGACCACTGCAATTTTGTTAGATGGTCGCTCAAACGAGACTTCGTTCGAACGAAAATCTCGTTTGAACGAGATTTCTGGGCGGGAACAGTTTTGGCAGTTTTACACTATTTTTCCACCACTTTGTCCGACTCCCTTTTGACAGATTTTGTACCAACTTTGGGAAAGAATTTTTCTAAGACTTTTGCAACATATTTGAGAGATTTTAGAGAGCAAATATTTCCAAACAAAAGTCCCAATTTTCATGTGTCAAATTTAACTAGAAAATTTTCTCATGCACAAGTGTTTACACCAATAAAATTATTTTGTTTAGAATTCCAAATATTTCTTCATATATATAATATTTTCTTGGAGTTGTTTGGCACCATTGGTTCATCTCTACCATAAGAAGGAGAAGTATGGCTTTTGATTTTATTTCCCATAAAAGAAGAAGACTTTTTTCTTGTGGCGTTCCCACTCGGAGAAAGGCTTCGGGTGCGGGTTGACGGTTTGTTCCAAAAAGCTTCATTGGTGGATTTCAAGGTTCTGGTGGAGTCCGGGATTGTTAGTTAGGAAGAGGTGGTTACAAGAAGATGCATCGGGGCTTGAAGAAGTCGAGTCAAGTGTATAAATTATTATTTGAAAATTTAAAATTGGAGGCCTCATGTCTCAACAAGATAAGAAGACTTGTTTGTTGCGGCGTTCCCACTCAGAGAAAGACTTCGGGTGTGGGTTGACGATTTGTCCCAAAAAGCTTCATTGGTGTATTCCAAGGTTTCGGTGGAGTCCGGGACTGTCGGCTAGGCAGAGGTAGTTGCAAGAAGACTCATTAGTTCTTGAAGGAGTCGATTCAAGTGAAGTAAGTCATATATCTTGTAACAGTAAATTCGTACTTAGTGGACTTAAGGCTAGGGGTCGTCCGAGGTTTTTCCCGTTGTGGGTTTTCCTCGTACATCGCGGCGTAGTGGTTTGTTTATTTTATCTTTTGCAAAATCACATTAGATGCATGCTTAGGTAAAAAGATAAAATTGTAGTATTTGAATTGTGAATCTTGAAAAGATTAATTTTTTTTAATTGAACAATCCTATTCCGCACTTTTAGGAAATTATAATTTGAAAAATTAAAATTGGGGGCCTCGTGTCTCAAAAAGCGGTATCAGAGGGGGATCGCTAAATTATTGCGTTTAAGATCCTTTTGAGTTTGTAAAATGGAAAATATGCCTTTTTCAATATTTCATATTTTCTATGGTTCAAGCATGCTTGCACATGACTCCTCTCTTGCTATATCATATGAGTAATTGCTTGCATGTTTTTCATACTTTAGCTTTTGTGCTTCATGTTATATTATCATGCTAATTGTATGCTTGTTTGTCATTTTCTAGTCATTGCTTTATCACATATCTCATGCTAGAATTATGATTTTTATTTATCTTTTGTATTATAGTTCTTTCATTTTAGTTTGCATTAAATGAAAAATACAAAAATATTTTGTTTGTCTTTTGAGTAAATATTTTTTTTGTTTTGGCTAAAAATTTCAAAAACTCAAAAAGATATTTTTTGTGTGTATTTTAGTTTGACACACTTTATGTGGCATATGCTTGTGTTTGAATCATTTCCTTTTCGCTTCCATGTGGCTAGAACTTTTGGTTAAGATTATCAATCCTTAAAAATGTTCTGGGTCATGCATGCATGGAGTAGTTGGATTTTGTGTTGCTTAATGGATTCTATTTTTATATGCCTCTTTTCACACATGCACGAGCTCATTTGAAATTTAAATGTCACATTTATATTGGAGCTAAGTGAGATGTTCTCCAATCAATTTATTCATCTACATTTTTCTATGACTATGGAAGATTTGTGCATGTAATAACCATTTCTCGGATGTAAAAATAGATAAATATGTTTATCCGGTGTAGTAGTTTATCAATGGAATCGGACTGTGAAAGATAAAATTACTTTGCGTGAAAATCCACCATTGAATTTTGGGCCTTAAAAATATAGCATTAAAAAGAATACTTGCCAAGGCCGAAATAGTTTAGTTAATATGTTCAAAAGAAAAGAAAAAAAAAATTATGAGGAGTTTGGTTGGATATATTAACGGGTTTGCACAATAACTTTGAATCCTAGTTAAGATTTTGTTGTCATGATTCTATTGGTTTGTAGAATCATCAAAATTTTAGGCTTATGTGCATTGTGTATGTTTGTTCATTGAGTTCAATTTATATTGTCACATGAGGCTATATCTAAATGTGATAAAGTTTTGCAATCAAATGAGAACTCCATGAACATATTTTAAGTGATTGGGTCGAAATTTAATTGTTACTAGTTCACACCCCTACACTTCCATTTCCCACATCTATTTGGACACATTTATGCCATACGAGTGTAAAAATCTTAATATATTTTCTGCCATACGTGGCGTTTATACCTATGTATATGTGCGTGTGCGTTAGTACTATTCATTATGTATACATATATATTGTATTATTTTTTGTTTTTGAGTCTTTGCCATGTCTAACTAGTCCATTCATGCTTTTCATTCATATTTGGTATTCATCATTGCGAATTTTGTTTGATATCACATGCTTAGTATCTTATTTGTCAAATTGGTATCATTTTTTTTTTTTTGCATCATATGTTGGTATCTATTTTTCCTTGTTATGGATTAGTTCATGATATTGTTGCCCATATGCTTTCATGTTCTTATCACTTTATACTCAATCATGTTTACTTGCTTCCCATACTTATAACCCTTATGTAATTTTTAGGGGGATAAATGGTACTTAGTTAGATTGGGGGAGAATGAGTGATTAATTAATTCTTAATCCTTTGTCTATTCCGGAACAAAAAGGGGGAGAAGTGGTTTCTAAACCTTTAGTTTAGGAGATTTAACTTAGGGGGATACGCGACCTTCTTAGGTAGATCATAGTGGATACAAGGGGTGAATTAATTTAGGGGGAGTATTTATTTTAATTGCATTTAAAATTTTGATATTCCCTATGCGTTTAATATTTTGCTTAAATGTGCAGGAATTATTCTAAAGACAATTTTCATCGGCAAAGATAGTAATCATCCTTGGGTTTTTGGGTTAAGGTTGTATTTTTTATTTTTGGGTGGGAAGTTTTTGAGTCTAGTAGAGCTTGACGGCCCTTTAGGATTTTTGTTCGGTTTTTATCCCGGAATAGCCAAAGGGGGAGATTTGTAAGGACACAAATTTCCAATTGAGTCTTATGTAGTGTTGGATCAATTCCGGACAAAAACATTTTAGTCATAGGATAAAGTTCATGTGTATCCATCCAAGCCTATGATGTGTTTGTTGAAGATGTTGCGGCCTACTTATCAAGAGAACATCATTGCCGAGTTTCAGTCCCACATTTCCCGTCATCAACATCATATTTCAATTCTCCAATGTTATGAATGCTTTTATATATTTGTAGGAGACTTGGAAATTTTTTTAGTGGGTGTAATGTTTATTTAAAATAAAGTTTTGGGGCTTAAATCGAAAAATGCACTTGCTGACATTTCGTTCGAACGAGAATTTCGTTCGAACGAGTTTGCCAACGTATTTTCCCATTTTGACCACTAGAATTTAGTTAGATAGTCGTTACAAGGAGACTTCATTCGAATGAAAATCTCGTTCGAACGAGATTTCTGGGCGGGAATAGTTTTGGCAGTTTTACACCATTTTTCCACCACTTTGTCCCACTCTCTTTTGACAGATTTTAATCCAACTTCGGGATAGACTTTTTCTAAGAATTTTGCAACATCTTTGAGAGCTTTTAGAGATAAAATATTTCCAAACAAAAGTCCCAATTTTCATGTGTCAAATTTAACTAGAAAACCCTCTCATACACATGTGTTTACACCCATAATATTGTTTTGTTTACAATTCCAAGTATTTCTTCATATATATAATATTTGCTTGGAGTTGTTTGGCACCATTGGTTCATCTCTACCACAAGAAGGAGAAGTTTGGGTTTTGATTCTATTTCCCATAAAAGAAGAAGACTTGTTTGCTGCGGCGTTCCCACTCGGAGAAAGGCTTGGGGTGCAGGTTGACGGTTTATCCCAAAAAGCTTCATTGGTGGATTCCAAGGTTCTAGTGGAGTCCGGTATTGTCAGCTAGGCAGAGGTGGTTACAAGAAGATGCATCGGGGCTTGAAGGATTCGATTTAAGTGTAGAAATTATTATTTGAAAATTTAAAATTGGGGGCCTCGTGTCTCAACAAGATAAGAAGACTTGTTTGTTGCAGCGTTCCCACTCGGAGAAAGGCTTCGGGTGCAGGTTGACGGTTTGTCCCAAAAAGCTTTATTGCTGGATTCCAAGAATTCGGTGGAGTCTGGGATTGTCGGCTAGGCAGATATGGTTGTAGGAAGACGCATCGGTGCTTGAAGGAGTCGAGTCAAGTGTAGTAAGTCATTTATCTTGTAACAGTAAATCCGTACTTAGTGAACTTAAGGCTAGGGGTCGTCTGAGGTTTTTCTCGTTGTGGATTTTCCTCGTACATCGCGGCGTAGTGGTTTGTTTATTTTATCTTTTGCAAAATCACATTAGATGCATGTTTAGGTAAAAAGATAAAATTATAATATTTGAATTGTGAATCTGGAAAAGATTAATTTTTTTTAATAGAACTATCCTATTCTACAATTTTAGGAAATTATTATTTGAAAATTCAAAATTAGGGGCCTCGTGTCTCAACAAAAGCCCGACCAACAAGGAAGACCGACCAACAAGGAAGCCCGACCAACAACCTGTGTTGCCAACTAAGTGACAGCAGTCTTACAGCCTGTAGTGCTAATAAAGCGACATCATGCATATATTTAATTCTCATTATGTATTGATGTAAATTCCTAACGAATGAAGGCATTCCATCATTTTACATGACAACTATCAAGACCCCTCTTGGGCTATAAAGACATTATATCACCTTCATTTCAAGGGACTGAAAAAACAACTCAAGGTAATCAATACATAACAGTGGACGTAGGCTACTCCATTGAGCCGAACCACTTTAAAATTTCGTGTGTCTTGTTTATTTTAATTATTTTATCTGTGATCGATTAATTAGGCCTGGTCTAGTTTTTTGCATCAACAGATTGGCGCCGTCAATGGGAAACGTATTGCTAAACGTTTTCACTCATTCATCATCCATTGTTGAAATTCAAGAATCTAGCACTAGAAATGAGGGAATTCCACCAAATCCCCTTGCCCCTCCAAACAACAATGATTTAACTAGGATGTTGGCTTTCTTAGCCAAAGGTCAAGAGTCTATGCATGATACTATACGACAGTTAGATCAAACTCTGCAAGCCGGAGTTCTTGCACAAGTTGATCAAAGGAATATGCCACCGCCGCCAACAAAAAGTGTTGGGCATAGCCATTCCATAACTTCTAGTGATACTTCATACCTTCCTAGATAATCTTCTTATATTAGGATAACTAATTCCACTGATGCACAATCCCTCATCCCAGAAAGATTGAGTGCCTTAGAAAGGAAAAGTAAGGCCTCTCCTTTCGATCATTTGGGACCCCAGGGAAATACCCTACTGGTTGCATTCAGAAATACTCGACGACCAAGCGACCTAAAGGAAGGTTCAACCCAATCCAGATTAAATACCCGATGAGCTAATAGGTCCTATCAGATATAAGGTTCGCAAGAAGAAAGTTCAACACGATCAGTTGGTCGATATGGAAAAGTCGCCACCAACATATCTGTTGCTGACAGTGATGCTTGGAAAGGTTCCATTTGGCGGTTGGAAGACGAATTGGGAGAAATGGCCAAGGCCAACAGTCCTCTCCAAAGAAGTTTTATTAAGGTATACCCCTTTGTGAAAACCATTGTAGATTTCCCTACGCCGACCAAGTTTAAAGCTCCATTGGTCACTCCCAAATATGATGGGAAGACTGATCCAGTTCTTCATATAGAACAATACCAAGAATCTATTGATATCTATGTTGTTCCTGATGAAATGAGGTACAGGGAATTTTCAGGAACAATCACTGAATCTGCTCAAATCTCGTGCAATAGTCTTCCTCGGGGACAAATTTCTTGCTTCCAATAACTCACCGAGCTATTCATTGGTAATTTTTGCTTTGGAGCAAAACCAGTGAAGCGAGTAGCTCATTTACTTAGTGTAAGATAAAAGGAGGGAGAAAGTGCCAGAGATTAAATCACTCGTTTCAATAATGAGAAACTGGAAGTCATTGATTAGGAAGAAAAGACTGTGATCACTGCCCTTATGAGTGGTTTGTTGCCTGACAAACTGTACTAAACTTTGGCAAAAGATCCCCCAAAGATGATGACAGAATTATTGGCCAAAGCAGCAAAGATTATGAACGTTGAGGAAGTTATGGTTGTTAAAAAGAATTCAAATGTAAAGGCGAAAGCAAAGATAGAAGGGAAGTCAGATAAGAAGGAGCACAAGAATCACAATGAGCGTAGGAATTCAAAAGTAAAATAAAGCCTAGATCGGCTTAGGAAATTTACTAATTACACTCCCTTAATGGTGGATATACATCATGTTTTGGAAAAAATCAAGGAAAAAAATAATTTGAGTTGGCCTGAAAAGTTAAGATCACCTGCTAATAAAAGGGATAAGTCCAAGTATTGTGAATTTCACAAAGGCCATGGTCATACGACTAACTGGTGTATTGGTATCCAGAATGAGATAAAAGCACTCATCCAAAGAGGAAAATTGGATAGATTCTGTAAGGACACAAATTTCCAATTGAGTCCATATATAGTTTTGGCTCAATTCCGGACAAAAACATTTATTCATAGGAAAGTATTTCATTGTAATATTCTCAAGCCTATGAAGTGTTTATTGAAGACGTAGCGGCAAAGAGTATAAAGTATCATCAAATATGTCGGTTTACGTGCCTCGTGTCTACGTCATCAACTATGGTTCCATGCTCCCAAGGTATGAATGCAATTATGTATATATAGGAGTTTGGAACAAAGTTTATTGGGTGTTAGGTTTAATAAAAACTGTGTTTTATTTTCAGAAAGAATTAATTAGAACTTTAAAATAAGTTTATAAAAGTTTCTGGGCCAAAATCGAATTTTACAAACTTTCTGGTCGTTCGTTAGAAATGTCGTTCGAACGAGTTTTTTCGTTCGAACCAGGTTTCGTTCGAACAAGTTTTGCCAACGAGTTCTATACTAATCCGTCGTTCAAAATCTCGTTCGAACAAAAGTGTTCGTTCTAACGAGATTTCCAACGAGATTCTAACGAGTCCAAACTGGAGCGTCGTTAGAAGTCTCGTTCGAACGAGAGTTCGTTCGAACGAAATGTCATTCGAACGAGAGGCCAGGCGGGAACAGTTTTTGGCAGATTTTTGGAAGTTTTGCACCCACTTCCCCACTTGGTTTTTAACCAACTTTTTCACAGTTTAATAGGTGCGGGAATCACATTTTCCAAACTAATATTTCCATAACTTTTCCAACCTAGTTTATCTCTTAGAGAGAATTTGAGAGAAAAAATTGTTTAGGAAAATGTTCATGTTTTGAGTGAGATTTTTAGAGAAATATTTTCATCACTCTAGTGTTTACACCCAATTGAGTTTATTCCAAGTTCTATATTCTTATCAATTGCTTGGAGTTTGGCACCGGTTTTCTCTACACCGAATTGAAGAGAAGTTTTGGGTTTTGCTTCCACCACCCACAAAGAAAGAAGAAGTGTTTCCATGTTGATTTACCCACACGGAGAAAGGATCCATGCTTGGGTGACGGTGACCATATAAAGTCCTATCGGTTGATTCCGAGACCGCGGTGGTGTTCCGAGGTTGTTCGCTAGGAAGAGGTTTCTACGAGAAGAAGCGTCGAGGCTTGAGAGGGATCGAGTCAGTCGTTGTAAGTCTATCTGTCTTGTAATTGTAATTCCATATCTAGTGGACTTGTGGCTAGGGCCGTCCGAGGTTGTTTCCCGTCTTGTATTTTTCCTCGTACATCACGGCGTAGTGTGATTGGTTCATTTTATCTTGTACAATAATTTAGAACGCATGCTTAGGATAATTCAAGATAAAATTTGGTTTAATTATCACACTCATTTAAATTTGGACTTTAATTAAATATTGGGTAAAGTTTATTTAATTCAAGTCATTTGCTAAAATTTGGTTTTTGCCTAACTTGCTAATATTGATAAACATGACTTAGGCAAATTCTAGGACTTGGATTAATTACTTGGTGTAATTTTAATTTGTTTTGTGAAACTAAAATTCATTTGTTGTGTTTTAGTTGAACCATCACTTTATAACGCTTCCGCATCGATTTACACAAAAGTAAATGATTACAGCTTTTTCAAATTGGTATCAGACCCAAAAACGATAAATTATTTCGTTAAAGATCCTTAACTAATTTTTGGCTAAAATGGATTTTTCCCCATTTTCAAAATTTCCTATTTTCGATGGTTCAAACTACGCGTATTGGAAAGCGCGTATGAGATCGGCACTAAAATCTATCGACGAGAGAGTTTGGATGTCTGTTGTTAACGGGTACTCCCCACCAACCTATTTAGTTGAAAATGAACGTATTATCAAACCCGCCGATAGATGGACTGAAAATGAGTTTAAACTTGCTAATTTTAATTCCCGTGGTTTAAATGCCTTGTTTAGCGCTGTCACATCGGATGAATTCCGACGTATTATGACGTGTGAGACCGCTAAAGAAGCTTGGGATATTTTACAAATAACTCATGAAGGAACTAGTGTCGTTAAAGCTTCAAAACTCCAAAACCTCACCACTCAATTGGAAACTATCAAAATGAATGAAAAAGAAACTTTTGATGAATTTTATGCTAGACTTTCTGATATTGTTAATTCATCTTTTAACTTGGGAGAGAAAATACCTGACGATCGTGTTGTAAAGAAAATCTTAAGGTCCCTACCCGATAGATTTATTCCAAAGGTGACCGTTTTAAATTCTTTACCCACTTTAGCCTCTACGAAATTAGAAGAGCTTGTAGGTGATTTACAAACCTATGAACTAGATATGTTTCCCTCTAAAACTGAAAAGAAAATCGAAAAGGGCGTTAATTTAAAAGCCCGAAAAGAGGTCAAACAAGTAGTAGAGAGCGATAGTGATAGTGACTCGGAAGATATGGCTTTGTTTTCTCGTAAATTTAGAAAATTTCTTAAATTTAACAAAGATAAATTTAAAAATGATTTTAAGAAATTTGATACTTCTAAACATGATAAAAGCGAGAAGATTTCTAAAGCCGAGAAGTTCCCTAAAACTAGTAATGACAATTTAGATAGGGACGAGTCTAACAAGTGTTTTGGTTGTGAAGGTTATGGCCATAGGGCTTATGAGTGCCCCACTAAACTAAGGAAAGAGGGTAAACGACCCACTGCATATAATGCGACCCTTAGTGATAGTGATATGGAAGAGAAGCCCGATTCCCCCACTAAGAAAAATTTTGTGGCTTTTATGGCTAGTCATGTGAGTGATAGTGAGAACTCATCGATTGATGAAACGATAGCACATGCCACTTCCAAGGTCATTGTACATGATTCTCCTGTTTTCTATGATAGTGAGAGTGGAGAAGAAAGAGGAGTGAAAATGAATAAGAGGTTAATATGAGTGAACTTCAAAATGCTTTTCAAGAACTTTATAAAGAATCTATTAAATTGAAAAGAGCTAATTTGAAGTTAGAAGCTAGTTTAAGAGAGCGTGTCAAGGTCATTGATGAAAATGCTTTAATAAAAGACCTTAGGACACGTGAGAGGACTCTTCAAGAGAAGCTTGAATATGTAGAAGGCGAAAGAGATGGCCTTAGGGGTTTAATGGAATCCTTGAAAAAGGAACTTCTTGCATTTGAAGAGCGAAATGTTTTATTAGAGTCTAACATTTTAGAATTGCAAAATAAATTAAAAGACTCTAGTACTGTCAAATTTGATTTGGAGTGTCGTTCGAAAAAACTAGATAAAATGTTAGGAACGGTCCAAATTAAAAATGACACTTGTGGTTTAGGCTTCAATACTTGTAATGAATCTACTCATAATGCCAAAACCAATGTTTTAGGAGAATCGTCTAGGAAAGATTTTAGAGATCACTCCTTAAGAAAATCTTTTCGACATGTTCTTACTTGTACACATTGTGGTCGAAAAGGTCATCGTAGGAAATTTTGTTTTGATCTTAAACGAATTCCTAGAGAATCCCATAGTAAAGTAACCACGGTTATTAACGTTCCGACACCCCAAGATAGTCATTCTTCATTAATTTGAGTTACGAAATCCGACTTGGTTGCCTTACAAAATAGGGATTTTAATTCTCACCTACTTTCACATGCTTCCTCCCTTGCTAAATCTAAAGGATGAATGTGTTAGTGTCTTGCATACTTCAGTGTTTGTTCTTCATGCTATATTCATATGCTAAATGTATGCCTGTTTAGTCATTTTCTAGTCATTGCCTTATTTCATATCATGCCAGAAATCATGACTTGTTTATCTTTTTGTATTATATGTTGTGTTTGAATTAATTGAAAAATATAAAAAGATTTTTGTTTATCATTTGTGTTTTATTTATTTCATTTAAGCTTAATGAAAAATTCAAATGATTTTTGTTTGTTCTTTTGAGTATATATCTCTATTTTTTATTAAAAAAAATGTTAAAAACTCAAAAAGATTTTGTTTTGTGTGTATTTTTGTTTGGCACACTTTATGTGGCATATATTTGTGTTTGAATCCCATCGTTTACGCTCCCACGTGGCTAGAACTTTTGGTTTAGATTTTCAATCCTTAAAATGTTCTTTACCATGTTTTATATGGAGTTGTTGGATTTTGTATTGCTTAAATGGATTCTATTTTTATATGCCTCTTTTCTCATATGCATGAGCTCTTTTCAAATCTTAATGTCACATGTTATATTTGAGCTTTTTGAGGTGTTCTCCTATCAATCTAGTCATCTACATATCTATGACCTAGGAGGACTGGTGCATGTCAAAATCCGAAAACATGATAAATATAAATGTGCACGGGGAAGGGCTCCGAAAGGATGAATTAAATCCTTTGCGATAGTAAGCCACCGTTTATTGGATCTAAAAGAAATACGTGATCCAAAGGCCTAAAAACAGAATATTTGGCATTAAAAATAAAACAATTGCCAAGGCCTATGTTTGTTTGATATATTCATTCAAAAAAAGAATATATATACTTATTGAGGGAGAATTGGATGGTATATCAACGGTTTGCACAATGTCCGTTTATCCTAGTTGTCTTTAATGTCATGACTCTATTTGGTTTGTAGAATCATCATCATGCTAGGCTTGTATGCATTATGTATGTTTGTTCATTGAGTTCAATCTTTATATTGTCACATGAGGTTATATTTAAATGTGATAAAGTTTGCAATCAAATGAGAACTCCGTGAATGTTTATTAAGTGTTTGGGTCTAAATTTAATTGTTGCTAGTTCACACCCCTACACTTCCGTCTCCATATGACACATTTTTTCCATACGAGTGTGCAAACTTATTGTATTTTGTGTCCTGTGTGTGTTTATATCTATCTATATATGCAAGTTCTTATTGGTATACTTATAGTATATATATATATATATGATATTTGGTTGTCTTTGCCTTGCTTTTATTTCTCATATGATGTCATGTCTTTTCTTTAAGCTTCCACGTGATGTTTATTAGTTCTTTATCGTTTGCCTATTCCTGAACAAAAAGGGGGAGAATGATGATAGGGGGAGAAATGTTATCTAATCCTATTATTATTGTATCTTAGTTTGGGGGAGATTTATCTTAGGGGGAGACGTCTTTCTAAGTAGGTCATGTGTTTGATAAAGGGGAGAATTAATTTAGGGGGAGTAATTAATTAATTGCATTTAATATTTTGATATTCCCTATGCATTTGATGAGTTTCCTTAAGTGTGCAGGAATTATTCTAAAGCGGCATCTTTCAATGGCAAAGCGTTTGATCCTTGGGTTGAGTCATGTCTGGGTGGGTTATGTTTTGAGTCTAGTAGAGCTTGACGGCCCTTTAGGATTTTGTTTTGGTTTTTGTCCCGGAATAGCCAAAGGGGGAGATTTGTAAGGACACAAATTTCCAATTGAGTCCATATATAGTTTTGGCTCAATTCCGGAAAAAAACATTTATTCATAGGAAAGTATTTCATTGTAATATTCTCAAGTTTATGAAGTGTTTATTGAAGACGTAGCGGCAAAGAGTATAAAACATCATCAAATATGTCGGTTTACGTGCCTCGTGTCTACGTCATCAACTATGGTTCCATGCTCCCAAGGTATGAATGTAATTATGTATATATAGGAGTTTGGAACAAAGTTTATTGGGTGTTAGGTTTAATAAAAACTGCGTTTTATTTTTAGAAAGAATTAATTAGAACTTTAAAATAAGTTTATAAAAGTTTCTGGGCCAAAATCGAATTTTACAAACTTTCTGGTCGTTCGTTAGAAATGTCGTTCGAACGAGTTTTTTCGTTCGAACCAGGTTTCGTTCGAACAAGTTTTGCCAACGAGTTCTATACTGATCCGTCGTTTGAAATGTCGTTCGAACGAAAGTGTTCTTTCTAACGAGATTTCCAACGAGATTCTAACGAGTCCAAACTGGAGCGTCGTTAGAAGTCTCGTTCGAACGAGAGTTCGTTCGAATGAAATGTCGTTCGAACGAGAGGCCAGGCGGGAACAGTTTTTGGCAGTTTTTTGGCAGTTTTGCACCCACTTCCCCACTTGGTTTTTAACCAACTTTTTCACAATTTAATATGTGCGGGAATCACATTTTCCAAACTAACATTTCCATAACTTTTCCAACCTAGTTTATCTCTTAGAGAGAATTTGAGAGCAAAAATTGTTTAGGAAAATGTTCATGTTTTGAGTGAGATTTTTAGAGAAATATTTTCATCACTCTAGTGTTTACACCCAATTGAGTTTATTCCAAGTTCTATACTCTTATCAATTGCTTGGAGTTTGGCACCGGTTTTCTCTACACCGAATTGAAGAGAAGTTTTGGGTTTTACTTCCACCACCCACAAAGAAAGAAGAAGTGTTTCCATGTTGATTTACCCACACGGAGAAAGGATCCATGCTTGGGTGATGGTGACCATATAAAGTCCTATCGGTGGATTCCGAGACCGCGGTGGTGTTCCGAGGTTGTCCGCTAGGAAGAGGTTTCTACGAGAAGAAGCGTCGAGGCTTGAGAGGGATCGAGTCAGTCATTGTAAGTCTATCTGTCTTGTAATTGTAATTCCATATCTAGTGGACTTGTGGCTAGGGCCGTCCGAGGTTGTTTCCCGTCTTGTATTTTTCCTCGTACATCGCGGCGTAGTGTGATTGGTTCATTTTATCTTGTACAATAATTTAGAACGCATGCTTAGGATAATTCAAGATAAAATTCGGTTTAATTGTCACACTCATTTAAATTTGGACTTTAATTAAATATTGGGTAAAGTTTATTTAATTCAAGTCATTTTGCTAAAATTTGGTTTTTGCCTAACTTGCTAATATTGATAAACATGACTTAGGCAAATTCTAGGACTTGGATTAATGGATTAATTACTTGGTGTAATTTTAATTTGTTTTGTGAAACTAAAATTCATTTGTTGTGTTTTAGTTGAACCATCACTTTATAACGCTTCCGCATCGATTTACTCAAAAGCAAATGATTACAACTTTTTCAGATTCATTGATCAGTAGGCTGGTGGAAGAACTGGAGGTAGAGGTCGATAGAGATCTAAATCACCAGTTAAGCCTAAAGAAGATAAGAAGAGGAACCACGACGAAGATCTAAAAAATGATCCTGATCTTACCAAGAAGCCTAGACAACCGGAACACGAGGTATTCACACTCAATTTTGGATCTTTTAATTGCTACATGATTACTGGTGGGGATACAAGAGGATAATATCATACAGCTGAAAGGAAAGATTGCCTCAATGAGGCTCAAGCTTATTCCTATATCCAGTGAATCATCCTTTCCGAAGAAGACAGACCAAGAAAGGTTAACAAGGATAACCTCGTAATTGGTTTTTCCAAGAACGATCTATTTGGAGTGTTGTATCCTCATAATGATCCTTTAGTGATCAGAGTCGGGATGGAAGAAGTACTGGTGGTAAGTAAATTAGTGGATAACGGCAGTTCGGTAAACATCATGTTCTATTCTTATTTTGATAGTTTGGGATTAAAACTCAGCCAACTAGATCCTTACCATAAGCCACTGATTGGATTTTCTAGCGATAAAGTGTTTCCATTGGGAATAATCAAACTAGACGTGTCGATCGGGACATGTCCGGCGAGGAAGATAGAGAAAGTGAGATTCTTTATAATGGATAAAAATTCTCATTCTGCCTATAATATGATTATAGGAAGAGTTGGTCTGAAGAAATTCGAAGCTATACCCACTATTGTTCATCAATGCCTGAAGTTCCCGACCAACTTTGGAGTTGGAGTAGTGAAAGGGGATCAGAAGGTAGCTCGGGAATGATACTACCCCTTTGTCGAGGAAGAAGATATGCTGGAAACAAAGAGGAAAACAACCACTTATCAAGTGTATATATCTGAGCCGAACAGCGAATCTGAGGTTAAAACCTTAGATCCACGAGATGAATATGTGCTTGTAAAAGTCCAATTGATGGAGGCAACAGAAAGTATTGTTATGGATGATGATTAACCATAACGAACTACTCAAATAGGGGCGTCATTGGAATGGCTCCTTAAACAGGAGTTGGCGGTTTTTTGTAAACAAAGGAAACAGGTGTTTTCATGGAGTCATGAAGATATTCTAGGCATAGGCTCAAATTTCCTATGCCATGAGCTTAATGTGAATAAGGAGGTTAAACCTGTGAAGCAACGAAGAATAGGTTTTAGCCCGAAGAAGAACCAGGCTATATAGGAAGAAGTGTAGAATCTTTAAAAATATTCCTTTATTGAAGATGTGAAGCACTCGAATTGGCTGGCCAACGTAGTTACGGTCAAGAAGAAAAATAATAAGTGGAGGATGTGTGTGGATTTTACTGACTTAAAGAAAGCATTCCCGAAGGGTCATTTTCCTTTGCCACAAATTGATTAACTGGTGGATTCTACTTCAAGGCACGAGCTGCTAAGTTTCATAGATGCGTAATCTGGTTATAACTAGATCAAAATGAAGCCAGAGGATAGAGAAAGTACTTCCTTCATTACTCCCTAAGGAACTTATTACTATAATGTTATGCCGTTTGGTCTAAAAAATGCAGGTGCTACTTATCAGAGACTGGTGAACAAAGTATTTGAGGAGCAAATAAGCAAAAACATGGAGGTGTATATTGATGATATGCTCACTAAGAGTAAAATAGCTGTTGATCATATTGCCGACCTCAGTGAGACGTTTGATCAATTGGAAAAGCACCAGATGAAGTTAAACCCCATCAAATTCATTTTCTAAATCTAGGAGGGAATGTTCCTCAGATACATAGTAAATCAAAGAGGCATTAGAGCTAATGTAAACAAGATTAAATCTTTGATCGAAATGTAATCCCCGACCTGTAAAAAGGATGTTCAAAGGCTAACTAAGTGCGTGCAGCACTCAATAGGTTTGTCTCTCGAGCAACAGAAAAATGATTTCCATTCTTTAAGGTGCTCAGAAAAACATTCGAATAGAACGACGAATGTGAAAAAGCCTTGCTGGAATTAAATAAGTAATTGGGAACACCACCACTACTCTCCCGACCAGTGCTGGGAGAAAAAATGTATCTATATTTAGCAGTTTCTGAGTCAGCTGTTAGCTCTGCCTTGATCAGGGAGGAGAATAGGGTCCATAAGCCAGTTTATTCACTAGCATATCTTTTCGAGGAGCAGGAGTGAGATATCCCAGACTAGAGAAATTAACACTGGACTTAATTGAGGTTAGTATACGGATGAAACCATATTTTCAAGCCCACACCATAGTGGTATACACTGACATACCACTAAGGCAAGCTTTGCATAAGCCAGAGAAATATGGAATATTGATGTATTGGGTTGTGAAGTTGGGGGAATATGACCTTGTATACGAACCAATGACTTCTTTAAAAGGCCAAGTTGTGGCTAATTTTATTACAAAATTAACTTACCTAGAGGTCCCCGAGCAACAAGGGACTCTAGACAAGCAACATGAAGGAGTCAGCAGACCTACTGGAGATACGCCCGATTAACTCCAAACAAGGGAAACTGTAGAAAAAGATCAACCAAAACCGTCCAGTGAAGTACAGGAGATGAAGAAGAAATATGAGGAGGTGAAGGATAAAATCTTCCATCAAGGGATTCTAACAAACAAAGCGTTGGAGTTTATATGTTGATGGGTCATCTTGTGAAATCGGATGTGGAGATGGAATAATTCTCAATACTCCAGACGAGTTAGACCTAGAGTATGCTCTACAATTCCAATTTCAAGCCTCCAATAATAAGGCAGAGTATGAATATGTGATTGTTGGTTTAAATCTAGCTAAATCACTTAATACTGAGCAAGTTGTGGTATACAGTGGTTCACAGTTAGTTATAAACCAGGTGTTGAACTTATATGCAGCTAAAGCATTGGAGATAATTTACACTTTGTTAGCTGTTCAGATGATCAGAATTCTAAAATTAAAAAATGCCCGAATAGATGCACTTGCTCGGCTAGCTTCAGCAACTAGAATTGAGCTCCGAATAACTATTCCTATTGAGCTACTTGCTAATAGGAGCATAGATGAAGATCTGATGGTCAACTTTACTGCAGTGGATATGGGGCCATCTTGGATGGATCCCATAAGAGCACATATTGAAGAAGGGATTCTCCCAACTGACCTACTTGAAACTAGGAAGCTAAAATACAAAGCCGCAAGATATGTGCAAGATGGTGGTGTGTTATATAGAAGAGGATTAACTGTTGGTCTACAACGGTGTGTGCGTCCAGCTGAAATGAAGGATTTTATTGAATAAGTCCATGAAGGATCCTGTGGAACCCATGTAGCAGGAAAAACATTGTTACATAGGATCCATACACAGGGGTACTACTGGCCGACTATGCGAGCAGACTGTGCAGATTTTGCCAAGAAGTGTCATAAGTGCCAGAGGTTTTCCAAGATAAGCAAGTCTCCACAAGATCTCCTAACACTAATTACTTCACCTTAGCCCTTTTCTATGTGGGTAATTGACTTGGCCGGGCCTTTGCCGACCACCCGAGGAAGGTTCAAGTACCTGGTTGTAGCTATTGATTACTTTACCAAATGGGTGGAAGTTGAACCGTTGATCGATATGTCCTATGAAAAGGCTTATCAGTTTATTTAGAAGAGTATCATATGTAGGTATGGCTTACCCTATGCCTTTATCATTGATCACACACCCAGTTTGACAACGATGAATTCGCTGCTTATTGTGCCCAATCCAACATCTAACAAATCCACTATGCTCTTGGCCATCCTCAAAGCAACGACCAAACTAAGGTAACTAAAAGAAATTTACTTAATGGGTTGAAGAAAAGGTTGGAAAATGCCAAAGTGAATTGGATTAATGAATTGCATTCTGTCCTATGGGCTTGCGGAACAACTCCCAGAACAGCTACTGGAGAAACTCCCTACCTATTAGAATTTTGTACTAAAGTCATAATTCCTATCGAGTTAGGTTCACAGAGTTCTTAACTTCAATACCCCGGTCAGTGATTTGATGAGAAGGGTGGATTTAGACGCGCTGGAAGAAGTCCGTGAAGATGAATCTTTAAGGAATACAACCTATCAACAAAGGACTGCACGCTTCTACAATAAGAGAGTCATGCCGAGCAACTTAAAAGAGAGTGATTATGTTTTGAAGAAAGTGATTCAGAATAGCAATAAGCTGGAAGCCAATTGGCATGGGCCTTATCGTATCACTACAGTCATCCGACCAGGCACATATCGAATTGAAACTTTGGAGGTTGAATAATTCAAGAACCCATGGAATGCAGAACACTTGAGGAAATGCTATCAATAATGTAATCACGCTATATTAAGTTCATTTCAATATTAATGAGAATGTGATTTCCCCAAAATTGTTATTTTCTTCGGAGTACTAGTGCTATGCACTACATTATGAATGAAACAAAGGCACTAACAAAGTTGGTCGGTATCTACAAAGGACACCAACAAAATTAGTAGGAATCAATAGAGGCACCAACAAAGTTGGTCGGTATCTATAAAGGCCACCAACAAAGTTGGTCGGTATCTATAAAGGCCACCAACAAAGTTGGTCGACGTCAATAAAGTATTTAACAAGTCCACCAATAATGTTGGTCGGTATCAATAAGGCAAACTGGCCAGCATCAATAAAATATCTAACAAGACCACTAATAAAGTTGGTCGGTATCAATAAAGGCCACCAACAAAGTTGGTCGGCGTCAATAAAGGCCACCAATAAAGTAGGTCGACATCAATAAAGGCACCGACAAAGTTGGTTGTCAAATATATAAAAAACCACGCAAGGCAAAATTATAAGTCCCAAATGCTTGGTTAATGAAGACCCGAATGAATAATGTTCATCTAAACTGGGCTAAAAGATGGACAAATGCTCCACTCACGCCTGGGAATCGAGATAACTAATGCAATTACCTCAAAACTTGAGGTACATTAGTAGAACCATGGTGATGCTTTGGTAATTGATATAATACCTAGGATAAGCCTGAGGATATCAATAGAACCGGTGAAAAACTAAAGATTAACTAAAATTTGATCCATTCATAGTCAAAGACTAAAGAAACATTCATATACGCAAAGATTGACTAAAAGTTAATCCATTCAAAGAATAAGCTTTTCATTAAAATTAAATGATTACATATTGTTGCTTAAATATGAAAAAATAAAATACAAAGCCTTATTCTACAGGACGCTTTCCTTCAGCCTTAAAGACAGGATCCGTGCCAGCTGGAGGATCATCCTAAGTAAAAGGGTAATTGATGAAGTTAAAGTTCTGAAGAATCCTGGTGTTGCTACTACTAGGACGATCAAGCAGATGAGGAGTCGGACGATATCTAGTTCATCATGTAGCTCATAATCTCCTAAGTATTTTGAGATCAAGCTGTGAGGAATACGATCTACATGGATCCAATTAACGTATAACTTGAATGGGGGATTATCAAGTTACAGCAATTTTGGGTCATACCAATCCCATAAAGAGTTGTTCCGATCCACCTTCATCACAGTTAAAGCGTTTATCCAACCCCATTTATAGGATTCGTTCTGGGCCTGTTGAAGTCTATCATCAAAATGTCCCAAAGCTTCATTATACCCATCCATCCAAACTTCTCTTGGCTGCTTGTGGAAGTGAAAGGTTAATTTATCAACCTATGACTGTAGGTTTTAAGTACCCCATCCTTAACCTCTAATTGGGAAGATTGAGTGGATAACTATTCAGTTAAGGTCAATAACTTTTGAGACATCTCAGCAATAGCTCGGTCTTTTGCTTTTAACTGTACAACTTTATTGGCTAGGGACTACAGGGTCCTAACTTCTTCTGTAGTTCCTCGGCCAGGCCTATTTCTTGCTCAGGAAGAGGATGCAAGCTTAATCATTTTTAAAGCTTCCAGTCCATCTCTTAAGGTGGCATTTTTATCCTCCAAAAAGGAGTAACCTTCATCAGAAGTAGCAACAACATCTCCAGAGGCAGACTTGAAAAGATTCACTTCATACCTCAAATTATTATTCTCCTCTTCTAGGAGTTTGGCAGCAGTCCTAGTTTCTTCAACTTCAAGCTTAAGTAAAGCTTAATTTTTTATTATAAACAGAAACAAAATTATCAAAACCCTGACCTACACTTAAGCTTTGATTTTTTTGCTCATAGCTCTAGTGCAAAAATGCAGTGGATTCTTTATGTTGTTCTTGAAGTTCTTCTATCATCTCATAGTAGGCAACATTATTTGCTACCGCCCGATCAAGTAAGTACTTCAAATACTTGTAGGATCCTTTAACCTGCTATGATGCATCATCACCGAGTAACTGAGTGATTCCTTCTTCGGATAAGTCCGTATGACCAATTTTGAAAAAAAGCATTGCACTTCCTCAGTAGCTTAGTATCATGGGAAGACAGTTATTCCATCTTCGCTATAAATTAGCAAGAAGAAATGACCATCAATCAACAATGAGAATGGAAAACATGTATAATCAACAAGAGATAAAAAGGAACAAAAGGTTCTTTTATTAATAACAAAGAGTTCGAGTACAATCAAAATAAAGAAAAAATAAGCAAGAACGAAAGAGGGAAAATGCCAAATAACTTTATACCTTCTCCCTATCAACCATCTTATCTTGCTCAGAAGAAGGGACTACAGATTGGGGTTGTTCGATTTGCTCGACTGGAGGAGAAAAAAACTCGATGATTTCAGGTTGTTTGGTAGAAGATTCAACCACAAGTGAAGACTCTTCAGAAGAAGTTCCATCCTCAACCTCATCCTCAATGGCTGGAGGAGGACCATGAATATATCTCTGAAAAAGTTTATAGTTTTCATCCGTGTTCAATTCTTAAAGGGAAATAACCCAACCATCTCTGAAACACTTTTATTTTGCATACTCAATTTGAGCAGAGGCAGCAGAAATGGCTTTGTTCTAGCCTTTGCCCCAGCCAAAACTGAAGGAGGCCTTCGCGACAGACTTTCTCTTAGCTATGGCAGAGGATACAAGCTCTTCAGTAGCCTTTGCCATGTGCTCAGCTTCCTCTTTCTGACGCTCACCTTCCTCTTTCTTGCTCCCAGCCTCCTTTGCCTTACACTCCGCTTCAAGGGCATTCTCATCAGACGTCTGCCGAGCAGTCTCAGCTGTCTTCAGTTTCTCTGTCCAAATACTCTTCTTAGTCTCTAAGGCCTACTAAGATTCAAGCAGAGACTTCTTTAAACCATCCAAGGCTTCCTCCACCTCATTTGAAGAAGAAGCCTTAATTGCATCATCCTTCTCCAGCATATTAGTGAAGTGTACCAAGAACTTCGAAAGATGAAGATCAATATGAGTATATGAGAAATATAAAGAACAACCAAACCAAGAAAATGGAAACTACTTACTGATGCAAGGCTTTGAGCAGACAGTTTAGAAACCCTTGATCGAGGGTGCATGGCATTCACCCCTATATCTGGAAGAGTACCAAACATGATCAACTTCCTGGACAAACCAGGAGTAATAGCAGCCGAAGGAGCAACATCAGAGGAAGATAATTCAACCAAGGACAGTTGATCAGTCACCTGGTCGACTTGCTTCTCTACAGGCCCTCTTTTAAGTCTCCTCAAAGGAACATCATCATCCTTCAGGGTTGTATCTTTGGGGATTAGGACTTTTGGGGTTGGGTCTTTAGGGGATGGGTTGTTAGGAACTAGGGGCTTCATAATATCCCCTGTTTTATTCTTGGGTCCTTCAGCAGATGTTTGAGAGCCAGAAGCACTACCACTGAAAAGGTCAGGAAACTTCATTTTCTTCATGATTTTAGAAAGAGGAGTGATTGAGTCAGCAGCAACCTCTTAATCAAGTTCAATCACCAGAATAGGAGAAGCAGCAGGTCTCGCAATAAAAGAAGAAACATTTTTTTTGTATTGAATCAGATAGGAGGCAGACCTAACGTGCTCCTCAGCAACTACCTTGTGAAGTCCCCAGATGAACTTCAATTCTTTCAAATTTACTTCACTCTCTTTGGGGGACTTCCTTTTCTGTTCAACTGCAATTCAATTTATAAAGCAATAGTCAGTATGACATTTTATCAAATATAAACAGGGCAAAAATTATTAAAACATAAAACAACCTATTTTGTTGCCAAAGAGAGGACATCTAGGTCCTTGATATTTAGCACCACCAACTAAAGGGGCATGTTGACAATTTTTTACAATGACCCCATTATCAAAATACTCCCTATTAGAATCAGGGAGATTAACTACTAAAGCTTTACTAACTTCCCTAGTTTTCAAATAAAAAGTGGTGTCGCTAGTTACCCATCTATAACAAAAGATTATTTCTGGAATCCCTAGATGGGTTCCATAGATTTGATTTAACCTATAAACTCCAATTACAACTCTCCATGTGTTAGGAGCCAATCTTGCAAGTACAATGTCAAAATATTGACAAAACTCCAGACACAGGGGATTGGGAGGGAATATGAACCCTCATTCAGCAATAAAGATGGAAGGGAACCAATGACCCTCAGCAAGAGAGAAAAATAAGAAGGAAAAGTGGGGTGTTCCAATACAACCCAAGATGGAATATTAAAATCGATTTTGAACTTATCAAGTGACTCGATAGAATAAACCATGATGAAGAAAACAAAGAAGAAGGGAAGAAAAATTCTTATAAAAGTTTAAGGATTCGACAAGAACTGAAGATAGAAAAGAAAACGATCGCACGAAAGTTCAAAGAACACATCAGCAGAATCATAAGTGAGAGGTAGCAAATGATCAAAGTTTTACCTCTCTTTTTATAATACGCATCGAAAATTGGGAAAATTAATGATTAAAGAGAACGACGGTTGGGTTTACGACGACTAACAAGGGAAAATACGAAGATACCCCGGAAATATTAGCTAAAATTTGAAATATTTACAAAATTGCTATTCGCGCTAAAAAACTATCAATCAAGTGGGTAAATTTCACAAGTCTGGAAGGTCTGCAGTTAACCAAATAGCTCGAGCTACTGTCAAAGCATAATATTTCACACTTTTGCATCAGCTACACGTATAAAACATCGGGGGCTTCTGTTGATACCAAAGTTTACCACCCTATGTGGACCAATTACAAGTCAGCACGTGTCATCCAATGTGGCATAAGTCCAAGTCAGCCTGGTACAAAAGCCCGACCAACAAGGAAGCCCGACCAACAGGGAAGCCCGACCAACTAGGAAGCTCGACCAATAACCTGTGTTGCCAATAAAGCGACAGCAGTCTTACAACATGTATTGCTAATAAAGCGACAGCATGCATATATTTAATTCTCATTATGTATTGATGTAAATGCCTAACGAATTAAGGCATTCCATCCTTTTACATGACAACTATCAAGACCCCTCTTGGGCTATAAATACATTGTATCACCCTCATTGCTAGGCACCGAAAAAACAACTCGAGGCAATCAATACATAAAAATGGACGTAGGCTATTCCATTGAGCTGAACCACTTTAAAATTTCTTTTGTCTTATTCGTTTTACTTATTTTATTTGTGATCGATTAATTAGGCATGGTCAAGTTTTTTGCATCAACAATTTACTTTCAATTTCTGAGCCTGAAAGTATTCTCGGTCGTATCCTATTTTCAACCCCGTCGGGTAAAAAATTGGAACCTTTCTCAAATCTAAAACTATGAGGGGGGGTTAAAAACCTCCTATGGAAATGGTATACATTTTTTGAGCTAGCGGGGAGATGAAGATATTCAGTCTCCTCTCCACAAATAGGACACCCCAAATAACCATGTACTACACGATCGGATAATGTCCCATAAGCTAGAAAATCATGAATTTTCCACATCAATATATCTTTCAGTGTAAACTCTTCTTTTCTAAAAGAGTCAAATGCTTGCACACCCTCTTCCCATAACTCATTTAATTCTTCTATAAGAAGAGCCAGGTAGACATTGTTGTCCTCACTTGGTGCCTTTAGCCCATGGATCAACAAAGACAGCATCGAAAATCCAGGTCTTATACACTGTGAATGAGGGAGGTTTAGTGGGGCTAGGATCATTGGACATACACTCTGATTGGCGCTTAGATTTCTAAATGGATTAAAACCATCTCTTGATATTGCCAAATGAATGTTACGATGTTCTCGAGAAAAATCGGGATACTTAAAGTTCACCCTCTTCCAAACTGTAGAATCAATAGGATGGCGCATGAGATTTTCTCTTGCTTTTTCCCTAGCATGCCAAGTCATTGCCTCTGCTATCCATGGTACTGTGAAAAAACTCTTTAATCTAGGCCTAACAGGAAAATATTTCAACACTTTTTGAGGCACTTTTGAGTTTGCGCTTTCTTTGCCATTAGATTGGACATATCTAGGTTCATCGCATCCGGACACCGATCGAGATTTTCATACTCCTTTCGGTATAGTATAAAGTCATACACACAAGCATGAATTGATTTATACTTCATTCCCAAACCTTTCAAACTATTTTTCATAGTAGGATAGTTGTTTGGAAGCGTATTCTGCTTAGGTAGCAAGCCCTTTACCCAATTAAAAATTCCCGTCGCGCTAGTGCTAGACAAACCATATTGAGTCTTCAAATTATGCAAATCAACCATGGCATGTAAAGTTCTTTGATCTTTCTCACAACCAGGGTATAATGACTGGATCGCCTTGAATTTTAAACTTTGGTAGTCATTGTCAAGGTTTATCCTAATATCTTCATGAGCGCCTGCACCTTGTGCATCGTCAATGACCTCATTCTCTTCGACTTCATGAAACCCATACCCGTCATCAACTAAATCCTTTAGCATATGATGAATTACATTTTCATTCTCTCCTTGAACATCTATCCTACTTGTTGAAGGTTGTTGTGAAGGTTACTCGGGGACAAAAGGAACTTTCGATTCCTCGTGAAAAACCCAACTTCGATAACTATCTTGCATACCCTATATTAACAAATGTAGTTCAACTGTTTTCCACTCAAACACCTTACCATTATTACACCTAGCACACGGACACGGAAACTCTTCATTATCATGGCATCTCTTTGCGTATTTGACAAATTCATTAGCACCTCTGCGAAACACATCCCCTAATCTGTTTGTCTCACCAATCCACTTTTTGGATTTAGGATATCCCATCACAGCTACTACAAACAATCACCTATTATGGTTAAAATAGCATAAACAAAAATGTGAATATTTAGTTCCCATTAGTATAAGCAATAACATATAGAATGCGTTTGCATAACAACTAATAGGCTAGGTTCGATGGGTAAATTTATTCGTGCATTCAAATTCAAATTCAGATTCAATTTTAATTTGAAATTGAAATTAAAATTCAATTTATAATATTAATTCATATTTCCTCTATCTCCTCTAAAGGGTGAGTGGTCCTATCCCATTCAAGATTGCATATTTCTGTAATATACTTAACAGCTCATGCACATTGTTCCAATTTGAGTAAAATTAGGCAACATATTCCCATAATTCTCCAAATACGCGACATAGATTCACAAGTGTGAGTGTTATTTTATTTTATTAATTGAAATAAGACTTAACATCGCATCATCTAGTGTGTACCCAGAGAACATTATGATATGGCTGCAGAACTTCCCCCAAAAGTAATAAGTTTAAGCCACGAAGAATATTATTATACAGAAATTGTGCAGTCCCAAACTGTCCAAACGGGCCAATTCAAGAGATCTCACTACAAGGGTAATGACTCTCGAACGGGTCTAAGGGCTACTAAATACGTATGCATAAGAACTAGAAGGCTAGTATCAGTGCGCACTATAAGTAATTTAAAGTATGTTTCATTTAATTATGGATTATCACAATTGGAGATATTTCATTTAATTATGTAATTTAAAGTATGTTACATTTAATTTAAAGTACGCATAAGAACTAAAACTTATACCCAAACCACGAATTATTATTATGAATTTGGGAGATATATGATTAAACCATACAATTGTGCATAATTCATAATGACTATTTATTACTCTAATGCATGAATTCTAACCATAAGGAATGTCGGTATAAGACTCAAGGAACAAAAAGAATGTCGGTATAGGAATTGAGCCGGAGGTTAGCTAAACTAGGTTCATGTCAATGTTTGACAAAAAAATTAGATACCATACCATTAAATTTAGTTTTAATCATATCTCTCTCTCTAAATATCACAACCAACTATTACCAACACTAATGAACCCTACCCCCGAATAACAACTAGTGGCCCAGAAATCCAAATTGACCCTTTCCATTTTTATAAAAGGATCATAACACATTATATACACAATCAACAAAACCTTATGACTGCAAATATATTGGAAATTTTATGTTTTCAGACCTTTTGGATTGAACGTTAAGAAAATTTAGTAAATCAAACATGTAGACGCAAAATGAAATATCACACACATGCACCCCCCACCCCCCCCCCCCCCCCCACACACACACACACACTCACACACACACCAGCGCACACAAACGCACATACGCACACACACTTCCCAACTCCTCCCCCACCCCCTGCCCCCAACACACACACACACATGACAAAAATCAGGGTTCTACACACACATATACACATATGCACACAAACATATACACACATATAATGTAAAGAGAGAGGGAGAGAAAAACATAACTTAGAGAGCGAGAGAGCAGCCACGTGAGAGAGGGAAAAAAAGGAGGGAATTGGAAACGGTGGGAAAAGGGGGGGCAGGATTTTTTACTGATAAAGTTGTCACGGACCTATCAAACTCTTTGACCGTGACAAGTCCATGGCAAGCACAGTTATCACGAACTTGTCATGGTCCATGACCATGACAAACCGTTGTCACGGACTTGTCACGGTTAATGACCATGACAAGGCTGGCCAGCTCAAAGGTGACAATTCGGCCTTCTTAATGTAGTGAGGCAAAAAAATATTGCTGCCTCAAGAGAACGACATCAAGGAAAATACTGATGCTTGTGAAACCAAGTAGTTCAAACGTCCGGGGAATAAGTTACACAATGGGAGGGTGTTAGGCACCCATTCTTCCCTTTCGGTCTCTCATGGGCATGTGTTAATCTTCTCCTGTTAGACTCCATGAAATGTGTTCTTATGTGCATAATATATATGGAGAGTGGAATCGTTCAACTCGCGTCATGGACGAGGATGGAGTGAATTCATCCTTAGGATTGTTCCCAAAATATAATATGAGTGTTTGCCGAATAACAAGTTGTCATGGAGGAACAAATGTATACATCGGACAAAACACAAGCATGCAAGAATATGACATTCATTAAGAATATATATATATATATATATATATATATATATTATAAAAATAATATGACAAATGAGCATGAGTGATGACTCGAATCTCGAGATTTACGCGAGACGCCTACGTAGCCTAAGCGGCATCAAAGTCCATGTAGGTCAAAGATAACATAGAGTGGGTTTTAACCCATAAATCCAAACGGGGGATACCTCTTATGTGTATGTAAAGATAAACGTGCTTAAAGTGTGAGAATGCGTAATGATAATCCCTCCTTTGGAATTTATAGATAAACTTTGTTTTTCTTGTTTTTTAGTTTCTTTACGAAAATAAAGTATGCACGAATACTACTAATAAAAAGTTTGATATTAAAGTATGTGATGTAATGAAGTAAAGCGCTAAAGTAGAAATGAAGCAATTAATACTAAAATAAGAGAACTTAGAGAAAATGATGGAGAATTGGACCTCCTCATGAAGACTTGAAGTGGATTTTGAGTGTAGATACGCTCATCTTGTAATGAGGTGAAGGTGGTATGATGAGATGGGAGGTAGTTTATGAAATGAAGTATGAAAAGGAAAGCATGAATGTGGAAAATGATTTTTTTTAGGAAAGGAACAACTTTGAATTTTAAGAGAATGTTCTCTGAATTTCTGAGAGGGATGTTCCTAGGTGTTTTTCAAAGATAGGCCATGGCCTTTATTTATAGGGCCAAGTGGGTACCAATCGATAGGGTCCTGGACCTGCCTATCGGCATAGCCCCTCAGGCACACTGTCGACAGGCAGGGTCCTGAGGGTGGCATTCAATAGTTTGGGACAAATATTTCAAAAATATGGTCGTAAAATATGAAGCATAAGTCAAAATCGCGCAGAGCACAGGCCATTACAAAGGGTATTCTGAGTCATTTTATAGTACATAAGCTACTCCTGGGTTCGAGAGTTGACCAAGGTCAAACGAGGCCCAGAAGCGCCAGTTGGTCATTAGATATGAAGTTTTTAAAGGAAAATGGATCTTTCGTCCGAACCTTAAGGACAATTTGCGCATAGGATGGACCGTTGGAAAGGGTATTCAGTGCCCTTCGGGATTTCATTCAGATCCATTCAGTTAGGAGAGTGAGTAAGGTCAAATGGGGACCGAAAGCACCCAGTGACATTTGGAGTAAAATGAGTCATTCGTCCGTACTATAAGGTTGATTCGTGCACGAGGAGGACTGTTGGAATGGGGACTCAGAGCCCTTCAAAGATTCATTGAGCTTCGCTCAAGATGGATAGTTAGCGCGGGTCAAACGGGGGGCCTAAGAGCTCCCGGTGGCCTCCAGATTAATTTTTGGGGTAAAACGGATTGTTCGCCTGAACCGTAAGGTCGATCAGTGCACGGGGTGCATCGCTGGAAATGACATTTAGAGCCCTTCTAGGATTCATTGAGCTGCGCTCAGGTGAGAAAGTTTACTGGAGTCAAATGAGGCCTTGGAGCGCCCGATAGCTTCCAGATCAGTTTTCGATTGTGAAATGTACCTTTCTTCCGAACTATACGGATGATACGCGAATGAGGTGGACCGTTAAAAAATGGATTTAGAGCCCTTCAAATATTTATTGAGATTTTGCTCAGGTGAGAAAGTTGATCGGAGTCAAACGGGGCTCGGTAGCGCTCAGTGGCGTCTAGATCAGTTTTTGGAGTACGACCTAGGATTTGCGGTGAACGATTGAGTGCTAGGGACCTAAGGAGGTGCTTAGGGGTGTCATGGGATGGGGTGTCTACAATGTGAAAGTGCAGTGTTCCAAAAGTATTCAAGGGCGGTATTTCAAATGAGGTAATTGTTATTGAAAGGGCTCAATTACATCTGCCTCAAAGAATAATAAGAGAAAATGAATAATAATAATAATAATAATAATAATAATAATAATAATAATAATAATAATAATAATAATAATAATAATAATAATAATAATAATAATAATAATAATAATAATAATAAGGAAATTGTCGTACGAACATCACAACCCAAAATTCCACAAAAGAAGCAAGATTCAGAATTTACTAGTTTATTTTGCTAGAAACCTAGGCATGTGAAGAAGAATTATTCCAATTACGCCGCATGGTGTGTAAAGAAAGATACACTTCTCACTTTGGTTTGTTCTGAAGTTAATTTGGCTTTTGTATCTAGTCATACTTGGTGGGTAGATTCTCGTGTTATTATTCATGTAAATATGTCTATGTAGGGTTGCCTGTGGAGCCGATCGCCAAATGATGCTAGAAGATTCATCTATGTGGACGATGGCAAAATAGTTCCAGTTGAAGCAATTGGGTCCTTTATATTATCTTCTAAGACTGGTCATTTTATTGAACTAAGAGAGACTTATTTCATACCATATTTCAGACGGAATTTGGTTTCTATTTTTGTTTTGGACAAATATGGTTTTTCTTGTTCATTTGGAAATAATAAAGTCAGTCTTTTTTTATATTCTACTCTTGTTGCTATTGGTTCTTTAATTAGTAAATTATATATGTTGAATATCAATCCTTCATCTAATGAAACCTTACAAACAATTACAAGAGGCACAAAATGCAAATTGACTAATGAGAATTCTTCCTCCTTATGGCACAAACGTTTGGGTCATATCTCTCAAAGGAGAATTGAAAGGTTTGTGTCAAACGGAATACTTGAACCACTTAATTTAATAGACTTTGACGTTTGTATTGGGTGCATAAAGTGGAAACAAACAAACATTCAGAAATTAAGTGCCAAAAGGAACTCTGCCATCTTAAAATTGATACATACTGATATTTGCGGTCCATTCCCTTTGGCTTCTTGGAATGGTCAACATTATTTTACCACTTTTATAGACGAATATTCTCATTATGGGTAATTATATTTAATTCATGAGAAGTCACAACCCTTGGACGTTTTTAAGGTTTTTAAAGCCGAAGTTCAATATAAACTAGTCAAGAAGATTAAAGTTATCAAATATGATCGTGGTGATGAATACTATGGCAGATATAATGGATCGGGTGAATAACGCTCAGTACCTTTTGCCAAATTTCTAAAAGAATGTGGTATCGCTCGACAATCCAGAATGTCATGGAAGCCTAACATGAATGGTGTTGCTGAGATACGAAACAGAATGCTTAAGGACATGGTAAGAAGTATGATTAGTCATTCTTCTTTGACAGAATCAATTTAGGGAGAGGCACTTAAGATTGCAGTATATATTCTAAATCGATTACCTAGTAAAGCAATAGCTAAAACCCCTTATGAACTATAGATAGGACGAAAGCCTATCATTAAGAATTTACATATTTGGGGATGCCCAGCTGAGGCAAGGCCTTATAGGACAAATGAAAAGAAACTGGGCTCAAGAACTATTAGCTAATATTTTGTTATGTATGTTGAAGGGTCGAGGGTTTCAAGTTCTATGATCCCTCAACTAAGTCATTTTTCGAGACGGGAAATGCGAGATTTCTTACGGATGTTGAGTTTGAGGGGGGAAATACGATTAAGAATAAGAATGTTATCTTTGAAGAGGAATCAATTCCTCTTTCGAACATTGCTCAACCTGCTGACAATGTTCAAGAAGACAACATTAAGGACTTCCTTACTCAAAATTAAAAAGTTACTTTAGAAGAGCAAACTCAACAACCTCATGAGGAAGTGCCACTCAGGTGATCCACTAGAGAAAGAAGAAGTGCAATTTCAAGTGATTACATTGTGTTTTTTCAAGAGCATGAGTCTAATAGAAGGTCAATGTAAGATGATCCAATCAACTTCCAACAAGTCAAACAAAGTGCCAACTATTATAAGTCGATTGATGCCATGAATGATGAGATGAAATCCATGAGAGAGAACGACGTTTGGGATCTTATCAAGTTACCTGAAGGTGTGAAGCCCATTGGCTGTAAATAAATATTTAAAACCAAATGAGATTCTAAAGGCAATGTTGAGAGATATAAGGCATGTCTAGTCGCAAAGGGTTTCACTCAGAAGGAATGCATTAATTATAAAGAGATTTTCTCCCCAGTTTCGATAAAGGACTATTTCAGGACAATAATGACACTTATAGCTCATTTTGAGTTAGAGCTACATCAGATGGATGTTAAGACGACTTTTCTGAATGGTAATATTGAGGAGCCCATATATATGATGAAATCAAAAAAACTATGTCTCGAATGATCCAAAGTCTATGGTTTGCAAACTCAAGAATTCCATCTATGGTCTCAAACAAGCTTCCCGTCAGTGGTATTATAAGTTTCATCAAGTTATTATCTCATATGGTTTTAAGGTTAATGCAGTTGATGAATGTGTATATCATAAGTTTAGTGGGAGTAAATTTAGCTTCCTTGTGATCTATGTTGATGACGTACTATTGGCTAGCAGCGATATAGGCTTATTGCACGAAACCAAAAGATTTTTAACTAAGAATTTTGAAATAAAAGATCTTGGGGATGTTGATTTTGTATTAGGAATTAAGATACACCGAGATCGCTCGCAGGGTGTCCTTAAGTTATCACATGAGCTATATCGAGAAGGTACTCACTAGATTTAAAATGAAAGATCCCGTTGCTAGGGGAGACAAGTTTAGTCGCTATCAATGCCCTAAGAATGAGACTAAAGTAAAGAAAGGAAAAAGGTTCCTTATGCTTCATCTGTAGGGAGTCTTATGTATGGTCAAGTATGTACATATCCAGATTTAGTGTACATAGTGGGTATATTGGGCAAATATTTGAGTAACCTTGGGATGGATCATTGAAAAATAGCCAAACGGGTTATGAGGTATTTACAGAGAAAAAAATTACATGGTCATATATTAGAAATCAGATAATTTGGAGATCATTGGGTATTCTGACATCGATCTTGCGGGTTGCCAATATACTAAGAGATTCACTTATGGCTATGTCGACATGTTGTTTGGAGGTGCTATTTTCTATAAGAGTGCTAAAAAGTCACTCATTACACCTTCCACTATGGCAGCGGAGTTCGTATCTTATTATGAGGCAACAAATAATGTGATACGGCTAAGAAATTTTATCACTGGGCTGTGAATTATAGATAGTATTGAAAGACTGCTAAAGATATATTGTGACAATAATTCAACAGTTCTATATTCTAATAACAATAGAATCTCGCCGAAGTTTAAGCACATTGACATTAAGTTTCTTATTGTTAAGGCAAGAGTTCAGAGTAAGATAGTGTCTATTGAACATACAGGAACAAACTCCATGCTCGTGAATCCCATTACTAAAGGCTTACCACCTATGGCCTTTTATGATCACACTGCTCATATAAGTGTTATTTTATTTGATGATATGCAATTTTAGCAGGAGTTTGTCCTTGTTCTTTGCTTTTACACTATTTATATTTTAGTTTTCTGCAGAATAAAGTTGATGGTATTTTCATTTTGTTGTTTACTCTGAATGTATTGTCTTTTAATTGTGGCATAACATAAGGTTTAAAAGACTAAGGTTTGGTCTCACTACGGAATAAAGTTAGGACCAATTGTAAATAGTCATGTCTGAGATCATATTGCATGTAATTTCCAGCCACACATCCATACTTGATCTATGTCATTGAATATATTTGGTATGGTGATCATTGATGGATCGAGTTACGAAATAAATGTAACAAAGTTCGCTTTGGTCTCATACTGGTGTACGAGATGGACCAGATTGATTCGAGAGATGTTTTAAGAATAGATAGCAAATATGGCGCGCACCTAAGGTTATCGACTATAATTTCCTTCGAAATTAATATGTAGCCCAAGTGGGAGGTTGTTGGAATATTGTAATATTCTAATATGGGCTTACATATTAAATAACAATTGTATTTGGGCTTCTATTCTGATTGGTCTAATAAATTGATCTAATTAGTAGAGCTCAATAAGACATCTACAATGATTATGGGCTTTGTAATGTGTGGTTATCCAAGAGTCACCTATTGGTTACTCAAGAGTCGTGGTCACTCAAGAGTCACCTATCGGTTACTCAAGTGTCACCTAACTAAAATTTATGGGGTTTTAATTAAATACCTATATAATGAAGGGTTTTGGTCCCCAAGGCTAATGCACTCATATACTCTCCTCCTCATTTTCCATCATTGAGAGAGAACTCATATAGAGAGAGGAATTAGTATGTGAAGGACTTCTAACCCCCAAGTCTCACCACTATGGATTCAGGTATATAGTTCTAACAATTTTAATATGTAATCGTGATAATATAATACCTTGATATTAAGAATTTCATCCCAACATGTTTAACCATTGAGTCATCTAAATGAAAATTGGCAGAGGGTTAGTTGCTCCGTCTTTTATTGGGACCATATTATTTTCAATGTGTTTAATAAAATTTTATACTTTTTCATCGAACTATGTAAACAACTAACACTATTCATATCTCATATAGTGATTTTAAATTTATAACAAAAGAAAAATGACTAGATCTAAATAAAAATATATAAATTACATTGAGATGTCAGTGAAGAGTTAAAAACAAAATATACATAGTGAAATCAATTTACCATAAAAAAATACGAATAACAAAGACACTAATTTCATTATATTCTAAAATTATATATGTTACAATGTTTACTAACCCATACAATTCCCCAAATGAACTCTAAATGGTTTAACAACTATCTTTCTATTGTTTTAAAGTCGATTTGATGTACTCCAGATCGAGAATGACATCTCAACTGAGAACCATATGGTGGCGTGTCAACCATGAGTTTATACAAATTTTATGCCTAACATGGAATTGAGGGCATTAGGGTCCATCACATGTTTGTTGGACAAATTGACCACCAACCATAATCAAGATAAAATGCTAAAGATAAATAAGTACATTTAAGATGAAATGAAAATAAAACATAGATAAGGATCCAGACATATACGTGGTTTAGTGAGACTTGAATCTACTATATCAGAAAAGATTGCAAAGAATCAACCAAGGATAAATCACATACCATTTATTCTCATACCCCAAGCCCTTTTAGCATTGTACACCAACTTTCCACCCAATAAAATTAAAATTCTAACTCAAGTATTTCCTCAACCTCATGCTTCGAAGTGTTTCTCATGCAACCACTGTTGTGCGGAAGTGCTTATTTTAATTAGCGCTCTGGTGAATAACAAATAATCACACAAATATGGAAAACTAAATAAATAAATATAGAAGAAGAAAGAGCACAAATATAACGACAATGACGATCTATGCCACCGAATAGGACAAAAAGATTTCAAATTTGGAATATTTTTTGTTTCTTCCCAATACAAAAATATTTTTTCTCTCCCACAAAATAACCCCCACAATAATAAAAGACTCTCAACAAAATCAATCTTACTACAAAAGGCTCCTAAATTCTACTCAAATTCTTAGTAAGAATACTCAAAATAATCCATTTTACACAAAGTGGACCCTTAAATTTTCACTCACAAAAATATTCTTTATCTTCGTTCCTTATGACGATATCATCTCATTTAAATGAGGAGAAAAAACAAAACAACCTAAATGGAGTAAAACTCCATCGCGCATGGGAACCCTTCTCTGACTTAGAGTTTATGACTCAAGTCTATCACCATCAAACCCTCGTAAGTTGTTGAGTTTGATTTTAACTTTAACTATCACTAAACCCACAAGGTGAATGAGAGAAGGAGATTTATCCAACCATCGCAAATATCGACCTTGGTGACATAACCACATAATATCGAAAATTGGGTCTTTTAAACCAAAACTATACATCGTTCGCTGAAGCGACAGACCTCTTTATTGCCCGTGACCCCCGTCACCGGAGCAAAGTTCACCTTCACTAATCGCGCCATAAAGCAGAAAAAATTCCTGAAAAAACAATACACCTTCTATGAAGTGGAAGAAAGTTTCGTTGAGGTAAACCTAATGTTTGTAGGTCACGAACTCCACCAGAAAAATTTCCTTTAAAAAAAAGAGTCCAGCAAATTTCAACGAAAATTTTCTAAGTCTTAATTTTTTAGCCAAAATCATAACGTGAGAGTTGCCCAAAATACACGATCTCAATTTCCCAAAATACAACATACTAATAAATATTTCTGGCTAAGTTTTAGGTCCACCTCAAACCTAACCATTGGCTCACTCTTTAACCAATGTATATATAGCCCAAATAAAAGAATTCCCCCACCATTTATATCAAACCCACAATGCTCCATAACACTTTTGGTTTGACATCACATATAGAAACAATCACAAACCGCCCCTAGCCATCGAGTGGTAGTTGACACTCATTTTCCCCCACCGTTGGATAATAAGACATTCCTAACTTTCCCTTGCATCTCTAGTACAAACCATTTCTTACCTCCCACACATCTTCGTGGAACTCGAATGGGCTCTCTCAATACCATTAAGACTACTAAAATCCAATACCATGCCTATTTCTAGAGGTCTGTCCCCATTGAAGGATTGCTACAATTTCAATTTCCATCTCGAAGTAGATTTCACTCTCCCAAAATGTTGTGTAGTACCTTACTACCCGAATAATAGTAAAGATTGTCAATCTTCCCATAATGCATTCCTCGCTTTCCTACTCCTCTATTTCTATGATTCGAATGCGAATTTTCACTCCCCATGATAGAAGACCCCATAATAGCTTTATCTATTACTGTATACCTTTGGAGAACATCCAAGTTTTTCATATTGGTTCCCCTAAATACCACAAGAGAACCAACCACGACCCTCATGCCTCATGATGTTACAACCTTGTAACACCTGGAGTTTATCACATAAGCATCACTCGAACGCCCAGAACATATCACACACCACACAAAGTTCTCACTAACCCATCACATGTCTTGATTTTTATTAATTCAATTCCCAAAATTTTGAAGGCTCTCCCATCGTTCATCAAAATATAATCAAGTTTTACCTATTTATAGGAGGATAAATACTCTCGATTTGGACAAATATGAATTGAACAATAAGAATTAAGTGGCAAATACATATGCTCACCGAGCTACATAGCGTGTCGAGCTACATAGCGTGCAGTGCATCTGGCGGGAAAGATCAAGCGACAATTGTACATTCAATGAACATAGGATTTAATGAACATTCTTACTGTACAGATGTATATGTCTATTAAACAACGGCATATCGTCTATTCATACTGATAGACCCAAGGCTATAAATACATTGTAACCCCCTCCATAGCAGGGTAATTAATCTCTTGTAATCATCATCGAGATTAAGGCAAACATCTGCAATACAACATAGTGGACGTAGGCCATTTTCATAAGGCTGAACCACTTTAAAAATCCTTTGTCTCATTTCTCTATTCCTTTTTATCTGTGATTAATTAATTAGATCAAATCTAGTTTTTTACATCAACAGATTGGCGTCGTTTGTGGGAAATGACTATACGTAGCGTTTTTAACTCAAATCTCATCACTAATGGCTGAGATCCCAGAATCCAGTAACCGAAACAATACCGGGGTCCCTCTAAACCCCTCCATTCCTCTAACTATTGATCAACTTACAGGAATAGTAGCCAACTTAGCCTAAGGGCAAATGGATATGCAAGAAACCATGTGATAACTCATTCAGACTGTTCGTAACGGATCACCTGCCCAGTCAGGTCAACAAAGCGTCTAGAGAAACACCCATATGCCATCTTTAAGAACCAGATGTACACTATTCCTAGATGTTTCATAGCCATGCGCAGTGATTCTCATCATACTGAGAGGTCCAATGATCCTTCATATCAACCTGGACGGACTTCATCTATAAGAGCTACTGATTCTCAACAAAATGTTACCTTAACTCCTGAGCGAACAAGTGATTTGGAAAGGATGAGCAGAGTTTCTCCCTTTAACCATTTAGGCCCTAGTAGGAATAGAAATCCCCCTAGGATTGCGTCGAGGAATTCTCAACGGCCAACCGATCTAAGGGAGGGTTCTGCCCAATCACGCCCAACGACTCTTAATGAAAGATCCCAAGAGGAGAATTCAGCACGCTCCGTTGCTCGGGCAAATAGGCCTGAGGCTGGGAATGATGCATGGAAGGGCTCCATTCAGAGATTGGAAGACCAGTTAGGGGAAATGTCTAAGGCTAAGAATCCTCTCTAAAGAGCTTTTGTCCAAGGATCACCTTTCGTACAGACAATAGTGGATTTTCCCACACCATCAAAGTTTAAAGCTCTGATAGTGACACCTAAATATGATGGAAAAACTGATCCCGTCCTCCATAAAGAGCAGTATCAAGATGCTGCTGATATCTACACAGTTCTCGATGAGATGAGGTGCAGGGCATTCTCAGGAACTATCACTGGGTCAGCACAGATATGGTATAACAGCCTTCCTCGGGGTAAGATTGCTACTTTCCATCAGCCGACAGAGCTCTTCATAGGGAATTTCTGCTTCGGTGCGAAGCCGGTTAAGAGAGTATCACACTTACTGAGTGTGAGGCAGAAAATAGGAGAAAGTACCAGGGATTACATTACTCATTTTAATGAGAAACTTGAGGTGATTGACTATGAGGAGAAGATAACAATAACAGCTCTGATGAGTGGTCTGTTACCCAAAAAGTTATATTATACATTGGCCAAAGATCCCCCCAAATCCATGGTAGAACTGATGGCAAAAGCAGTTAAGATCATGAACGCCGAAGAGGCCATGGTTGCGAAAAAGAATGCTGACACTAATGCAGAGACCAAGGTTGAAAGTACAGCGGAAAAGAAGGACCAAAAGCGCAATGGGAACGGCAAGCGACCAAAAGGCAAGGAGGCATTCAAGCAGTTGAAGAAGTATGGAAATTACACTCCTTTAAAGGTGGATATAAACCATATTCTGGAGGAGATCAAGAACAGCGAGGAGCTAACTTGGTCGAAGAAAATGAGGACATACCCCGATAAAAGGGATAAATCCAAATATTGCGAGTTCCATAGAGATCATGGCCACACGACCAAATGCTGCATAGCTCTCCAGAATGAGATCGAAGCACTCATTAGGCGAGGGAAATTGAGTAAATTCATTAATTGCCAGAATGGTGGGAAGACTAACGAGAGAGGAAGACAAAGGTTCAAATCTCCTCGCCGAACAAGAGATGACAAAAAGAGAGACCACAAAGATGATCCAGAGGATGACCTCGACCTCCCTAAAAAGCCAAGGCAACTAGAGCGTGAGGTATTCTCAATCCACTTTGGATCATTTAAATGTAATGTGATTACAGGTGGTGATGCAGGAGGTGGAGATTAGACTGCTAAAAGGAAAGCTTACCTCAATGAGGCCCAAGCTTGTTCTTATATACAGTGCATAAATTTGGCTGAAGACGATCACCTGAGGAAGGTGAATAAAGACAAACTGGTTATCGGTTTTCCAAAAATGATCTTGTCGGAATACTGTATCCTCATGACGACCCCTTAGTAGTCAAGATGAGAATGAAAGATGTGGTGATTTCACGTGTATTGGTAGACAATGGTAGCTCTGTAGACATCATGTTCTACCCCTATTTTGATAGTTTGAATTTAAAGCTGGCCTAGTTGGAACCATATCACAGGCCCCTCCTCAGTTTTACCGATGAGAAGGTTTTTCCACTTGGGATGATTAAGTTGGACATGCTCATTGGCACCTGGCCTTCTTGCAGAACAGAAAAAGTACGCTTTTTCATAATGGATAAGAACGTCCAATCAGCCTACAAAATAATCATGGGGAGAGTAGGATTGAAGAAGTTTGAGGCAGTGCCATCCACGGTACACCAATGCCAGAAGTTTCCTACCAATTTTGGGGTTGGAGTTGTAAAAGGTGACCAGAAAGTAGCTCGGGAATGCTACTATTCATCTATCGAATAGGAGGAACTAGAGGAGGCCAGGAAGAAAACCACCACTTACCAGGTGGATGTGTCCCAGATTATGAAGGGTCAGGTCATCGAAGCTACAAAAAACATCATTCTGGACGATGAACGACCAGAGCGGACAACTCAAATCAGCGCTTCATTGGATCCATCAATAAAGCAGAAGCTAGTGACATTTTTATAGCATAGAAAGCAAACCTTCGCATGGAGTCACGAAGACATGCCAGGGAAAGACCCGGCCTTCCTATGCCATGAGCTCAATGTTAATAAGGAGGTCAAGCCAGTGAAGCAGAGAAGAAAGGTATTTAGCCCAGAAAATAACCAGGCTATCCAGGAGGAAGTCGAGAAGCTCCAAAAGGCCTCTTTCATTGAAGATGTCAAAATATCCCGATTGGCTAGCCAATGTTGTGATGGTGAAGAAAAAGAATAACAAGTGGATGATGTGTGTAGATTTCACAGATCTCAATAAAGCCTGCCCCAAATATCACTTTCCCTTACCCCGAATTGATCAGTTGGTGGACGCTACCTCGGGTCACGAGTTATTGAGCTTTATGGACGCTTATTCCGACTACAACCAGATTAAGATGAAACCAAAAGATAGGGAGAGTACATATTTTATCACCCCAAGGGGAACATACAGCTATAATGTTATGCCTTTCGGACTTAAAAATGCAGGTGCTACATACCAGAGGTTGATGAACAAAGTTTTCACAGAGAAAATCGACAAAAACATGAAGGTTTACATCGACGATATGCTAACTAAGAGCAAGAAAGTCGGCGACCATCTAGTTGATCTCATCCAAACCTTTGATCGGTTGGAAAAATATCAGATGAAGTTGAACCCAATGAAATGTATATTTGGTGTACAGGAAGGCATGTTCCTCAGATATATTGTGAATCAGTAAGGCATTGAAGCGAATTTGGAGAAGATCAAAGCTTTATTGGAATTACGACCTCTAGCTACAAAGAAGGAAGTGTAAAGCCTCACAGGCCGTGTTATAGCTCTTAGTAGGTTTGTGTCGAGAGCAACGGGCAGATGTTTTCCATTTTTCAAGACTCTCAGAACAACTTTCGAGTGGAATGATGAGTGCGAGAAGGCATTTCAAGAATTGAAGAAATATTTGGGAACACCTCCACTGTTATCTAGGTCAATGATGGGAGAAAGATTATACTTATATCTGGCTATCTCGAAGAACGCAGTTAGTTCAGCGTTGATATGAATGGAGGATGGAGTATAAAAACCAGTGTACTACACCAGTAAAGCATTCCGAGGAGCAGAAATTAGATATCCAAAATTGGAAAAGCTGGCATTAGCTCTAATAAAGACGAGTAGGAGGATGAAACCTTACTTCCAGTCCCATACCATAGTGGTGTATACTGATATGCCACTTAGACAGGCCTTACACAAGCTGGAAAAATCCGAAAGACTGATGTATTAGGCAGTAGAACTGGGCGAGTATGATATTATTTATGAGCCAAGGTCCTCACTCAAAGGGCAGGCGGTGATAGATTTCATTACGGAGTTCACTTACCCAGATACCCCTGACCAACAAGAGTCTAATTTAGAACAGCCCGAGGATGTTACAGGATCATCAAAGACAATCCCTGATCAACTCCCCATAGCAGATCTACCAGAAGGGATAAACGACGAGCAACAAGCATTGTCAAATAATAGCCCCGGATTGGGTAATAATAAGAGAAAGTGTCAAATATTCCATCAAGGAACTTTATCAGATCAAGGGTTTGATAATGGTATACTTGTGTGGAACTTGTATGTTGATGGCTCCTCATGTACCACGGGCAGGGGAGCCGAAATAATTTTAAACAGTCCTGATGGAGTGGATGTTGAATATGATTTACACTTTTAATTTAAAGATTCCAACAATGAGGCTAAATACGAGACTATGATCGTGGGCCTCAGTTTAGCAAAAATAATGCATGTAGAGCAGTTCATCGTGTTTAGTGATTCCCAATTAATTATAAATCAGATTCTGGGATTGTATGCAGTGAAGGGAGACTTAATGACAAGGTACCATGCCAAAGCTATGGAGATTGTGTCCATTTTTGCAGCGGTCCAATTGATTAGAATACCAAGATTGAAGAATGCGAGAGCTGACGCACTAGCTCGATTTGCCTCATCTACTCGCACCGAGTTACGAAGAACGATTCCTATCAAGATATTGGCAGAACGGAGCATAGATGAAGATGTAATGGTGAAGTTCATTGCCCTAGATATGGGACCATCATGGATGGACTCCATCAGGGCCTATATCGAAGAAGGAGTCATACCAACTGACCAACTTGCGGCCAAGAGGCTGAAGTTTAAAGTTACTCGATATGTACTGAATAATGGCATCTTGTATAGAAGGGTTATCATAGCCGGTCTACAAAGATGTGTGCACCCTTCATAAGTTAAAGACATGATTGAAGAGGTTCATAAAGGCTTGTGTGGAGCTCATGTTGTAGGTCGGACTCTCCTACAGAGGATAAACACGCATGGATATTATTGGCCGACGATGAGAGCTGACTGCACAACTTATGCGAAGAAGTGCGATAAATGATAAGGTTTCTCTTCCATTCGAAGAACTCCCTAGGTATTGTTAACACCAATTACTTCCCCCTGGCCGTATGCTATGTGGGGTATAGACTTGGTCGGGCCTCTGCCGACCACCAAAGGCAGGTTCAAATATCTGGTAGTTGTTGTTGATTATTTCACCAAGTGGGTTAAGGCTGAACCTCTTATTGACATGTCGTATGAAAGGGTTTACCAGTTCATTTGGAAGAATATTATTTGCAGGTATAGTCTGCCACATGCTTTCATTATCGACCATGGTACACAATTCGATAATGAAGAGTTCACCGCATATTGTCATCAATCCAATATCCAAAAGATCCATTCTGCACCAGGCCACCCCCAGAGTAATGGGAATACTAAAGTGACAAACCGGACTCTGTTGAACGGTTTGAAGAAACGACTGGATGATGCAAAAGGAAATTGTATTAACAAGCTACACTCTGTGTTATGGGCACATCGCACAACACCCCGAACAGCCACGAGCGAATCGGCCTATATGCTAGCCTTTGGAAGTGAAGCAGTTATACCAGTGGAATTGGGCTTACCCACACACATGGTACTTAATTTTAACTCTCCTGTAAGCGATTTGATGAGATGCTTAGATTTGGATATGCTCGAGGAAGTTAGAGAAGATGTGGCAATCAGGTATGCAGCCTACCAACAAAGAACAGCCATGTTCTACAATAAAAGAGTGAAGAAATGTGATCTCAAAGAGGGGGATTATGTGCTCAAGAAGGTGATCCAGAAGTATAATAAGCTAGAGGCCAACTGGCATGGGCCCTACCGAGTAATTACAGTTGTTTGCCCCGGGACTTATAGAATAAAAACCTTAAAGGGAGAAGAATTCAAAAATGCATGGAATGCGGAGCATTTGCGCAAATACTATAAATAATACAGATTTACATGTACACTTTTCTCTTTAAATTAATAAAAGTTTGGGTTTTTCCATATTCCTTTTTTGGTTCAATTTTTGTCAAAGTACTAGTGTTACACAATACACCAATTCTGGTTGGTCGACATCATCAACCACCAACTAAGGTTGGTCGACATTCAACAATCACCAACTCCCATTGTTCGGCACCAATAAATTTGACCAACAAAGTTGGCATAAAAACCATACAAGGCAAAGCCTGTTTGATCACGGATGATCTGAAGGGACATCCCAAACTAGACAAGAAGATGGGTGGCCTCACGGGGCATCCACTGTCTATGCACCAAGGAAATCCTGACGCGATTACTACAACTAAGCAGGAATATGGGATGAAAATCATTCCATCGCTTAGGCACTAATGGGTGACAAGTCACTACAACTAGGCACCAAGTTGGGTAAGCTCCATTGTTTAGGCAAAACAGAACAAATTGTCCCTCTATATATATATATATATACATTCATCAACAAATAATGAGAAACACATCTCACGAAGTATTTCCAAGGAAATAAACTTGCACAAATACCAATTTTTCTTCATTAAATACAAGCAGATTACATAAATATGAATTTTGATTCATTAAGTATATATTTCCTATTTTATGGCTTTCTTTCCCTCTGCTTTTGATACAGGTTCCATCCTAGCTGGAGGGTCATCTAATACATAGGGAGAATTGATAAAATTCATATCTTGCAACATTCTAACATTGCTCAGACATGATCGATCAAGAAAATATTCAGGACGAGTTATCTCAAAATTTAAATGGAGCTGGTAATCACCAAGATACCTGGAGATCAAACATCGAGGAATGGCATGAGTCGAAATCCAGCTAACATCGAGTTTAAAGGGAGGAACAGTCAAATTAAGTAATCCAGGCTCACACCGATCCCATAAGGATTTCCCTCGATCAACCTTCATCACAATAAGGCATTCAACCATCCCTGTTTGTATCCCTCGTTGTTGGATTGTTGTAATCGAGCATCGAGATGGCATAGATCTTCATTATACCCCGCCATCCAAAACTCCCTAGGCTGTTTGTGAAATTGATAAGTCAATCTATCGAGTTGCTCATAGAGTTTCTTCACCAAAATTTCTTTACTTTCCAGTGAAGATCTTTGGTTGGATAGTTGGTCGGTAAGAGTCTGAATCTTTTGAGACATTTCGGCCAAGGCTTGATTTTTTGCTTTTAACTGAATAGCCTGATTCACTAAGGCTTGCTCAGTCCTAGTCTCTTTAACGCTTCTCCGCCCAGCTCTAGTTCTACACCGCGAGGAGGATGTAGCTCTGGGTTTTTTCGAAGCCTCCAGCTCTACTCTCAGGGCAACATTTTCAGCCTCCAAAAAAGTAAAACCTTCATCGTTGACTAGAACCAAAGCTCCCGAAGAAGAGGAGGCAGCAGATTTGAGTTGCTTCACTTCCTCTTGCAATGCAATATTCTCTTTCTCCAATAGCTTGGCAATATTCATATGCTCTTCGATCTCAAGTTTCAACACATTTTCCCTTTTTTCATGGGCTGAGATGTAATTGTCATAGCCCCGATCAGCACTTAATTGTTGGTACTTTTTCTCATAACCTTCATGCAAGAGTGCAGTGGTTTCTTTGTGCTGAAGTTGGAGTTACTCGATCATTCCTTGGAGGTCTTCTATCATTTTATAATAAGCCACATTATTGGCTACAGCACGATCAAGTAAACATTTCAAGTATTAGTATGCATCAATTACTTGCTCAGAAGCATCGGGTTCAAGGATATCAATTATTTGAGCCTCAGTAAAATTTGCATGACCCACTTTGAAGTAATCATTACATTTTTTCATTAACTCTGTGTCATGAGCTGATAAGAGCTCCATCCTGGTAACAAACTAGCAAGGGAAAATAAAATGCATCAACAATGATATAGACAGAGTAGGTCAAGGAGAAATTCAGACTAGATAACAAAATCCATTTTATTGATCATAAGAAGAGAGCGTACAACCAAAGTTATAACGAAGAAAAGAAAAATAGAAGAACAACATAAGTATAGAGCCAAATAACTCTACACCTTCTCCTTATTTCCTATAACATCATTAACCGATTTGGACGAAGGAGTTGTTTGCTTGGAAGGCATTTGGACTTGTTCGACAAACGTTATTGCCTGTTGAACTTGCTTAGAGGGCTGAGGAACAATAACAGTCGGTACTTGGTCTACTATCATTATAGAAGATTCATCAAATGCAGCTTTATCCTCTTCTTCTTCATCAATAGTAGGATGAGGGCCATAATTGTGTTTCTGAACTAATTCAGAATCCTCTGCAACACTCAACACTTTTAACGCTGCGACCCATCCGTCTCTGAAGAATTTCATACTTGCATACTCCATCTGACAAGTAATAGTAGTTAAAGCTCTGTTCCATCCTTTGTCCCAACCAGAACTGAAAGACTTCTTTACAGCAGTTTTCATCTTCACCTTCTGAGAGGAAGCATAGTCCTCAACAAGCCTCATCTTCTCCTCGAGATCTTTCTTACGTCGTTCAGCCTCTTCAAGTTTTCCATCAGCTTCTTTATTTCTGGCAACGGCGGCCTTTAATTTTTCTTCCAACTCCTTGGAAGCACTTATAGCTTGGCCTCGAGCTGACTCTGCAGATGGAAGACTCTTCTCCCAGGCAATTTTATCTTCCTCGTACTTCTTCTGGGAGTCCTTCAAGGACTGTGACAACCCATCAAAAGCTTCTTCAATCCCACTGGAGGAGGTTAAAGCCTTGATAGACTCATCTTTCTCCAAGATACTATTAAAATACGTCATGAACTGGGAAAGAAAAGAGGCCCAAATCAGAATATGAATATAGTATATGGAGATAAAGTAATAGGGATGATAATACTTACATACGCGATATGTTGGTCCGCTAAGTCGGTGATCTTCTCCGGAGAAAGGGAACCCTCAACAGCTCGGTATTTGGGAATAATCCGAGACTTGATCAAACCTTTGGCCGAGCTCGGAGCAATGATAGCTAGAGTCTTAGCTCTCAAAGAAGGATCCTCAATGACAGAAGGTTGAGCAGTAGTCTCTATAGGTCTTTCTGCGAGACCTCTCTTTAATCTCCTTAAAGGAGCACCTTCAATCAAAGGTGGTGCCTCTTCTTGTGTAATAGCAACACATTTAATCAAAGGTGTTGCCTCTTTTGGAATGATAGGTGGATTCCTACTGACCTCCATGATAGTCAGAGTTGATCCTTTAGATGGGATATTATCCGTTTTCTTCGTCCCCCTCAGTTAGGACATCCCCTTTGCTCTTCTTCACCCCATCCGTGTCAGGAGCATCTTTAACAAAGAAGATAGGCATTCTCCTCTTCTTCGTCATTAAATCAATAATAGAGGTATTCAAATCAAAATAAGATTCTTCGGCACCTGCTCGAGACGTTGGTACTTGATCAAGATCAATTACTACAGGAGGGGCAAGAGGACGAGCAAAGAACGACGAAGTGGTATTTTTGTATCTCAGCAAAAAAGAAGCAGCTCTAATGTGATCCCCACCAACTGATTGATGCAAACCCCAGATAAGTTTCAAATCTTTTATATTAATGTCAATCTCCTTTGGGGTCTTTTATTTTTTATCAACTGCAAAAATTGAAAAAAAATATATCAGTGACGCATTTCATCAAACGTAAACAGAGCTAAATTGATAAATTAAAAACAACATATCTCATTGCCACAAAGTGGACATCTGGGACCTCGATAAACATCATTTCCTTTTAGGGGGGTGTTGCCAATTTTTTGTCACAACTCTATGATCAAAATAGTCCCTATTAGCATCGGAAAGATTGACCATTAAAGCTCTGTTGGAAAACCTAGTTTTTAGATCAAATGTGGTATCACTGGTAACCCATTTATAACAGAACATAATCTCAGGGATCCCTAAGTGAGTCCCATGAGTTTGGTTTAACCTATGTACGCCATTAACTACCCTCCATGTATTTGGAGTAACTCTTACAGGAACAATATCGAAATATTAGCAAAACTCCAAACACAGGGGATTAGGCGAAAAAGAAAAGCCACACTCCGCTATGAAAAGTGAGGGAAACCAGTGTCCCTCAGCCAGAGAAAATAAATCAAACGGAGAAGTAGGTTCTTCTAGAATAACCCACGAGGGAATCGCAAAATCCGCCCGGAATTTATCCAAAGATTCAACAAGATAAACCATGATGACTAAAGCAAAGAAAGAAGAAGGAAGAAATTCTTACAGAAAATTGTGAAATCTGCTAAGGCGGACAATGGAAAGAACGATAGTGCAGAAAAAGAGGGAGAAAACAAAGAGTTTAGAAATATGGAGGTAAAAAGTATATGACGACCTTTTTCTATTGCTTTGAAATGCCTTGCATTGGGAAGTAGGAAAAGAAATGATTACTAGAAAAGACGATTGCGTTTTCGGGGGTTAAAGGATAAAAAAGACGCAAGTACCCAAGTGTCTGTCACGGATTCAAAAAATTTACAAGTTTTCCATTTCATGCTCAAATGACGAGATTAAAGGTAAATTCTCTAAGTGTTGGAGATCTGTAATTAATCAAGGCACAAAAAGGTACCCGAGCAGCTTTTGGGTAAAATGTTCCACACTCTCATATCAACACTCAACTGTGAAACATTGGGGGCTTCTATTGATACAAAAATTAGTCAGTAGACGCGGACCAATTATATAAAGACACGTGTCATCTTATGTGGCAAATACATATGCTCATCGAGCTACTTAGCATGCCAAGCTACTCAGGGTGTCGAGCTATATAGCGTGCAGTGCATCTGGCTGGGAAGATCAAGTAACAATTGTACATTCAATGAACATCGAATTTAATGAACATTCTTATTGTACAGATGTATATGTCTATTAAACAACGGCATATCGTCTATTCATACTGATAGCCCCAAGGTTATAAATACATTGTAACACCCTCCATAACAGGGTAATTAATCTCTTGTATTCATCATCGAGATTAAGGCAAACATCTGCAATACAACATAGTGGACGTAGGCCATTTTCATAAGGCTGAACCACTTTAAAAATCCTTTGTCACATTTCTTTATTCCTTTTTATATGTGATTAATTAATTAGATCAAATCTAGTTTTTTACATCAACAACGATCTATGCCACCGAATAGGATAAAAAGATTTCAAATTTGGAATATTTTTTATTTCTTCCCAATACACAAATATTTTTTCTCTTCCACAAAATAACCCCCACAATAATAAAAGACTCTCAACAAAATCAACCTCACTACAAAAGGCTCCTAAATTCTACTCAAATTCTTAATAAAGAATACTCAAAATAATCAATTTTACACAAAGTGAACCCTTAAATTTTCACTCACAAAAATATTCTCTATCTTCGTTCCTTATGATGGGATCATCTCATTTAAATGAGGAGAAAAAACTAAACAACCTAAATGGAGTAAAACTCCGTCGCGCATGGTAACCCTTCTCTGACTTAGAGTTTATGACTCAAGTCTATCACCATCAAACCCTCGTAAGTTGTTGAGTTTGATTTTAACTTTAACTATCACTAAACCCATAAGGTGAATGAGATAAGGAGATTTATTCAACCATCACAAATATCGACCTTGATGAGATAACCACATAATATTGAAAATTAGGTCTTATAAACCAAAACTATACATCGTTCGCTAAAGCGACATACCTCTTTATTGCCCGTGACCCCCATCACCGGAGCAAAGTTCACCTTCATTAATCGCGCCATAAAGTAGAAAAAATTCCTTAAAAAACATTACACCTTCTCTGGAGTGGAAGAAAGTTTCGTTGAGGTAAACCTAATGTTTGTAGGTCGCGAACTCCACCATAAAACTTTCCTTTAAAAAATGTGTCCAGCAAATTTCAACGAAAATTTTCTAAGTCCTAATTTTTTAGCCAAAATCATAATGTGAGAGTTGCCCAAAATACATGATCTCAATTTCCCAAAATACAACATACTAATAAAGATTTGTGGCTAAGTTTGAGTCCACCTCAAACCTAACCACTGGCTCACTCTTTAACCAATGTATATATAGCGCAAATAAAATAATTCCCCGACCATTTATATCAAACCCACAATGCTCCATAGCACTTTTGGTTTAACATCACATATAGAAACAATCACAAACCGCCCCTAGCCATCGACTGGTAGTTGACACTCATTTTCCCCCACCGTTGGAGAATAAGACATTCCTAACTTTCCCTTGCATCTCTAGCACAAACCGTTGCTTACCTCCCACACATCGTCGTGGAACTCGAATGGGCTCTCTCAATACCATTAAGACTACTAAAAGCCAATACCATTCCTATCCCCAGAGGTCTGTCCCCCTTGAAGGATTGCTACAATTTCAATTTCCATCTCGAAGTAGATTTCACTCTCCCAAAGTGTTGTGTAGTCCCTTACTACCCGAATAATAGTAAAGATTGTCAATCTTCCTATAATGCACTCCTCTATTTCTATGATTCGAATGTGAATTTTCACTCCCCATGATAGAAGACCCCATAATAGCTCTACCTATTACTTTATTCCATTGGAGAACATCCAAGTTTTTCATATTGGTTCCCCTAAATACCACATGAGAACCAACCACTACCCTAATGCCTCATGATGTTATAACCTTGTAACACGTGGAGTCTATCACATAAGCTTCACTCGAACACCCAGAACATATCACACACCACACAAAGTTCTCACTAACCCATGACATGTCTTGATTTTTATTGATTCAATTCCTAAACTTTTGAAGCCTCTCCCATCGTTCATCAAAATATAATCAAGTTTTACCTATTTATAGGAGGATAAAGATTCCCGATTTAGACACATATGAATTGAACAACAAGAATTAAGAACCTAAACATCATTAAATGACTTACCAAAATTTTGGGTTGTCATGAGAGCAAAATCATCGACATCCTCCGAATCATTTATATTTGCAATCGTTGCTAATGCATCTAGAACTTTCTCCTTGAATTTACCATTCTTATCCTTCAGTTTTTGACAAGTAAACAATCACGTGCCCAACCTCATGACATTAGTAACAATCCCACTCCTCATGCCCCTTTGACTTGGACCTAAACCTTCTCAAACCAAGGTTCTTCAATCTTCCTCTAAAGACTAGGCTTATGACATCATCGTCACCCTCAACCACTTTCCTCATATTTTCGTTAGAGATAAGTGTTGATGTGAGCTCATAGAAAACAAAACTTTTCTTCTTGTACACCATCGTAGTCACCAAATGACAATACCTATCGAGAAGCGAAGAAAAACAAAACCTCAACCTTGGCCTCTTCCTCCATCTTCACCTACATGTTTCATAGTTCCCAGAGAAGCCTGTTAAACTCATTGAGGTAGTGTTTCAACAAAGTACTCGGATCCATAATAAATTGGAAGAACTCCCTTTTTAGATAAACCCCATTTGTTAAAGACTTTTTCAAATAAAGCTTCTCGTGATTTTCCCAAATCACCCTAGCGAAAGTCTCCATCATAACGTTGTGTTTAATCTCCTTGGATAAACACAACCAAATCGTGGAACAAGCCTCCCTATCAACCTTTTTCCATTCATCATCCGCTATTGCCTCGGCTTTTCCTTTTAAGGCTTGGATGAAGCCCTCCTTGACAAGGATATCCATCACCTTCACTTTAAACATAGGCCAAATATTTTCTTACAGTTAAACTTCTCAACATCGTAAATTATCTTATAAACCATAACCAAAATAGACCCTAGTTTGCAACCTAGGCTTTGTAATCAATTTGTTGTGCGAAAATGCGCATTTTCAATTAGGGCTCCATTAACCAACAAATAATCACAAGAATATGGCAAAGTAAATAAAGAAATAGAGAAAAATAAATAACACAAATATAATGACTAGGACTGTAAATCGAGTTGGGTGAGCCGGGATTGAGTTTGCTCAGGCTCGACCCGAACTACCTTACCCAGGCTCAAGCCTGAGCTCGGCCCGAGCTAAACTTTTCTACCTAAGCCCAAGCTCGGCTCATAAATATTTCGGGCTTTGGGCCCGATTTCAATTTTTTTGTTAAAAAGAGTTTGAATTAGTATTTTTTTTCTTGTGTTTCCATCATGGAGAAAATGTACACACCAAAATCTAATTGATATTTCATAAAATAAAGTATATAATTATGAAATGTATTAAAATAAAAACAAGGGAAGTAAAAATGAAAACCTACAAAGACTAATTATTTTTCATACATATAAAATTAGTTAACATAGATATGTTATATTGTACAGAATAATTTATTTATTTATTTATATATTCAAAGTTGGGGGTTCGCGCCCAATTCGGGCTTGGTAAAATTCGGCTCAAGCTCGGCTCGGAAGTCATTCGCTCTAGAAATTTTGGCTCAGGCTCAGCTCGGCTTAGACTCAAATAAAGCTCGATCCGAAAATAGTGGGCGGAACGAGCGGGCTTCGAGCTTGCTCGGCTCAATTTACAGGCGCAATAATGAGAATGGAGATTTGTGTCACCAAATATGAGAAAAAGATTACGAATTTGGAAGAGCTTTTTGTTTCTTCCCCAAACACAAATCTCTTTTCTCACACACAAAACAACCCTCACAGTAATGGATGTCTCATCAAAATTAATTTCACTACAAAGGCTTTTAAATTCTACCCAAATCCATAATAGGAAATACCCAAAAAAAAGATTACCAAAATAAGTAATTTTACACAAAGCAAACCCTTAAATTTTCACTCACAAAATTATTCTCTATCTTGGTTCCTTATGGCTGGAACATCTCATTTAAATATGGAGAAAAAACTAAACAACCTAAATGGAGCAAACTCCGTCTCTGCGTATCTGACTTAGAGTCTAAGACTCCAAAGTCTATCACCATTAAACTCGCGTAAGTTGATGAGTTTGAGTCCAACTCGAACTCTCACCAAACCTTACCCATGAGGAGAAAGAGGGGGAAGGATATTGAGCCAACCATCACAACCACCAACTATATCCCGCTCCCTATGAGTCTTTGACTCCTATAAAACTCGACAAAAACGAATCTGCTCTGATTCAGGAACAGGGAACAGGGAAAAATGTGAATTCAAAAAAGGGTGAAATTCAAATTGGTTCCCTAGAACATTTGGCTCAAAAAAAATACACGGTCTGATAAAGAGGAGTCTAATGATGATATGCCTCCTCTAGGAGAAGAATATGGCTTTGAAATTTATTTATATGTCGAGTTACCAAAGTATGACTTAGGTTCCAATTTAGTAAAAACTCGTGAGTTTATTGAAGATTCAGTTGGAGAAAATTGTGAAAAAATTCAATTTCAGACGTTTAATTCTCAAGTTAGCAACTCTTTTGAAATTTTAAACAACATTGAAGATTCAACCATTTTCAAGGTGGATGGAATTAATTAAAAGGGAGAAAAAAAGAATTATTTTTCATACTTAACTAATGAGGAAAAATCGTCTTTTAAACATAATTTAAAGCCTTCTGCTTCTTGTTCAAGAATGCATAAATTTTCTTAATTATTTTTTTTTATTTTCATTGGTGCTTGTAAGAGCCACTAGGAGAGGTTTTTCTCCTAATTATTTATGAATAAATATTTTTTCTTGTAAGAAAAAATATTTATTCATAAATAATTAGGAGAAAAACCTCTCCTAGTGAATCTTACAAGCAATAGTATAAACCTTCTTATATTGAAACGCTATCCCGAAGGCTCATAAAATGTTATATGCATATGCAACATTAATCACATACACTCATCGTTATCACAGGTTTTTTCTCCTAAACTTGATCCACTCTACTAAAAGAAATAGTTTTTCACTAACATGCTAGAGTCTAAAGAATTTGAGGGATAAGGAAAGTTAAAATGGAAACTAATGGTCTATTGTTGGAAGAAATTGTATAAAATACTACAATTTCAACTTAATTGAGGTAACTTTGAGATTGATTTTAGGTGGGACCCACACGTCAAACGTGACGGGTCAATGTACCTACGTGATTATTCATATGGTCAAAACGATTCAGGAATGAATTAGAACATTGGACTCAAAATAACCCACTTGAAAACAAGCTACATAGTGTAACTAATGTAGAAGTTTTGTCTCACATTAGAAAAATGTGAAAAAGTGTTGTAGTTAATATACCCTAAAGTTCGGACTAGGTATTGGATGCCTTGGAGTATCCCAACTCTTTGAAAGGGAAAGGACATACACTGTGCATGATTTGACTTTGGGCCAAAAGTCCACACGCGCGCGTCGTCGCTGCCATCTGCCCAGTCCGTGCCCGTGGGTCGTGAAATTAATCAATTGTGCTAATTAAAAGATCATCATTTTAATTATTTAATTAATTAAAAATGGGATTTAATCACAACCATTGGAAGGTTGTGACTGTTAAGGATTAAATCAAAAACGTTGAAGGGTTTATGACTGTTATGAACCGTCACCACTTAAAGGCTATAAATAAACAGTCCTTGCTCGAAAAATTTCCTTCCTTTCTCAACTTCGTCCTCCTTAAAATCAGAGAGTTTATCACCATTGTTAGTTTGTGGAACCACACTATTGCAGTGCTTCCTGTGGTGGTTGAAGACAGTTTCATCCCGGGAGACAGATGCCCATAGTTCAAGCCATAAGCACCATAAGTGGGGGTGAATTCTGTCTTAAGGAGCGATTGTCCAACATTTGACTCGATCTTAAATTTCGTTACGTGACTCCAACAATCACGAACTATAAGTTTGTTTGCTTCTGTTTTTCATTCTTCAACATCATATTGTTTTAATACAATTTTATACGTTGCAGTTTCGAAAATTATTTTATGCAGGACTAATTCTTAGGGTCGAATACCAAAAAGTCCCTTAAATATTTTTAATACACCATTAGTCCAAGCCTTTTATTTTGTACCAAAAAATTTCTTATTCTCTTACTTGTAAAGGTCCGCGCCAGCGGCATGGTGAAGGACTTTTTGGAGAAAAAAAAAAAAAAAACTTGGACTAAACGTATATTAAAAAAGATTATTTATGTACTAGTTTAATTGATGAAAAGAAGGAGATTATTACCTATTGATTGTCAAACTACTTTATGCTTTGATAAAAAACATGAACTCCAAAACATCAATAAGCTTAGGACTAAAACAAATTTCCTCCTAACGTGCCATTGTCATGTCAAGAAACATAGTGAAGGCCATCAGCCATCAAAGCTATGTAAAGTACCAAAAATTTTACAATCTAAATTTCGATCTAATGAACACTTATTCAACCAGTGAGTTATCCAAATGAAGCTATACTATTAAATTAACACTAATTATATAGAATACATGAAGTTTATAACAATATAACTTAAATCATATACTTCTTCACCACCACCACCACCACCACACACACAAAGGGTATTTTTTTACTTGATACGGAGTTAATTAAGTAATTTGACATATCCCTATATATATATATATATATATATATATATATATATATATATATATATATATATATAATCATTTTAAAAAGACACTTTTCATCTGTCTTCAAAAAATAATATATTTATATATAATCTTTTAAAAAAATTATTTTATAAATATAAATTATGTTTTAAAACAATACTCTATTGGTAAAAATATAAATAAAAATTTATTTTTTTATAAAAACAATAGTTTTAGCTCTTTTTTCTGTAAAAACGTTACAAAAGTTGATTTTATAAAGATAAATATAAATTATTTTATTATATATAAAAGTTGTATTTTTATAAAGTAATTTCCTAAAAATTGGAGTTTTTAGCTTCTTTTCTTTACATAAATTCTATTTTAAAGGGTTGTTCTTATAAATATAAATTTAATTTTTTTAAGAAAAAAAAATATTTTTACAAAGTAACATTAACGTGCAAATTTTATAGATTGTTTTAGAAAACTATACATTTTATTATAATAAAAGTATTTTTTTTAGTTATACAATAAAAATATTTTATAATAAACAATTTTTTTATATATAACTCAAGAAAATATTTTTATAAAAAAATATACAGTTTATATTAGATTTTGATCGTTAACATTACTTTATTAAAACATCTTTTCCTTAAGAAAATTATATTTATATATATATAACAGTCTTTTGAAACACAATTTATGTAATGAAATGAAGTTAAAAACTAGAGTTTTTAGAAAATTACTTTATAAAAATACAATTTTTATACATAATAAATATTTTATACATATCTTTATAAAATCAAGTTTTCTAAAATAATTAAAAAAAATGTTAACAGTATAGTTGTCATAATACTCCGTATATTTTTTAAATAAAATAAATTTAATAAGGATTAAATTAATTTGGTGAAATTAGTTAATTTGGATCGTGAGTAATTAGACTCATTATTATTTATAAATTTTAGAATTGGACTTTAATGATTTGAGAATAAATTAAGAAGGATTTTGTTTTTATAAAAAGTATTAGGGTGTGTCACGTCACAATTAAATATATTTTGGGGATAAAAATAATTGGAACACACTTTGAGAGGTATTACGGGCTCGTTTGGATATTTTAGACCCTAAGGAATGATCCCGGGGTATATATATATATATATATGAGTTGGGTAGTTATTGGGCTATTTAGATTATGTATTTAAGCTCATTTGGGGGTCTAAAGTCCAATTTAGGATTAGCCAATTATTAAGTGTTTAAGTTGGGGTAAACCACTCCCCCACTACCATTAGACAAAACCTAAAAGAACAGTTACGGGAGAAGGAATGAGGATTACCAAAAAGAGGAGAAATAAAACCCTAGGAGGAGGAACATAGGCTTCTCTACATAATCCTAGATAAGGATTCTCTTGCCATTCTTATTCAATTTGTGTTATTCATATATGAATGTTATTTCCATGTTAGAAATTACCGTGGAATTTATGTTTTGAGGCTGAACCATTAGAGATCCTTAGACAATATGATTCATGGTTGTATGAATATAAACTGTATCAAAAACCCAGAAGTTATCTTGTAAAATTAATGTTGGAAAAACCATAATCGGGAAGAAAGTTGTATGGAAATTTGTGAAATCCGATTTATGGGTCTAGATCTCATCGTTATAAACCATAAATAGGGGAAAATGTGAAATAGAGTTTGGATCCATATATATATATATATATATATATATATATATATATAGAGAGAGAGAGAGAGAGAGAAAGTGAGGGTCATTTGAACAACCTGCGAAGTCTTTCAAACGACGCTCAGGTCGTTCGAACGACCATGAATTTGGTTCGAGCGACGCTGCCCAACTTCGCCCTTTGCACTGGACTTTGAGTTTTGTATGGGAAAATGGGGTCATCCGGTTTTTAGGCTTGCGTAGTAGATGAAGTTTACTATAAGGGCTATTTTTTTATGCTTGGGAACTTTAAGAGGAGTATCTATTACTCTGAGGGGAATTTAAATGTGTAAGAAAATAAATTACAGAATTTGGAGTAATAAATTTAAAGGTTAAAAATACGAACTAAGTAAAGAAGTTCGGGTATTTGTTGAGTGACACTACGGTGATAAAATTTATGGAGATGGTATTTATTTGATCAAGGGATGGTAATTCAACTCAGATATTCTTTAGACTGAGTTCTAGAGGAGTTAGGCACAGGGTAGTCGGTTTAATTTATTATATATATAATAAATTACTAAATATCGAATTTATTAAAGGGTGTTTGACCAAATTAGGGGATTTGGGGTAATGAATTCTGAAGGGTAAAGATACGGACCGTATGAGGGAGTCTGGGTGTTGTAGTTAGGTGATACTACTTAACCATATTAGAGGAATTCTTATATATGTACATATAACCCTTTTCAGATTAGTTAACTCCTTATATATGTATATATAAATCTTATTGAAAAGGTATTAGGAAGTGAATAAATATTGATAATCTCGAATGATTAATGTCTGAGTTAATAGGACAACATGCTAAGATTATTAAATATGTGGTAAAGATTAGTTTGGGAAAATAACTATGCCTAGGTATTTAAAGAGTAATAAATTATGAAGCAAATGTGATTTAAGTCCAAAGAGGATTTTATGAGACTTAATATTTAATTGGGAAATATTCGTAGGATAACGTCTTAAAAGGAGTTATGGAATAATTGGCTAAAATGTTATGGTTAAGCTAATAAGGCTATAATTTATATGGATTGAGATTTTCTTAGATTAAGGTAGTTATAGAATAACTATTTATACATATTGGATGACAATATGTATTTATATGTATTTGTGTGGACATACCAGTGGACCTTCCTATCAGCTTGGGGGTTCGCGCATCGGGCCGCATCCCACACGACGGCACAGGTGGGCTTGACGATGTGTAGGCAATATAGGTACTACGTGGAGGATATACCCTCGAGGGGTGGGTGTGGCGTTGATCGTTCCTGTATCATCGATGGGTATGGGTCATATACAGGTGTATTCGTAGGGATCGCCCCCAACTTGTTTGTCTTTTGTGATGTTCGCTTAGGATAAGGGATTCATCCAACCTTGCCGATAGAGCACGAACCAGACACCAACGGTAGATGCCCTTATGTGTCACACACACACACACACACACACACACACATATATATATATATATATATACATTTACTTATTTACACATTTCGGTATATCTTATATGGGATTGTGCCCCCTTTTAGTCTAAAGATGTAGACATTGCTTAATGATGATAAAATTGGGCTAATAAAATGATGTGGATAATTAAGCAAGGAGATGAGTCCTAATGAATGATGCAACAAACAATTATTAATGAGAATAATAATTGGATAATCTAAGGGAGTAGACAAATATTAAATAAATTGAGAAATGGTGTAGCCAATTATCAAATGAGAATAATAAATTTGGTAATCTAAGAGAGTGAAACTTATAGTCTAACGAGATAGACGACGGGGAATATGAATTTAATCATTAAATAATTTGAAGAAATAGACAAGGGTTACAAGATATGATGACGTAAAATTTTGCACTTAGATTATGCAAATTGTGATAATTATATTTTGAAATTTATTCAGGGGTTCGGGTGTCAAACATGAGGACCCACTTGTAGTTATTTCATAATGAAAATGGTTTATTCTTCACATGGATGATTAAATAATGGAAGTTATAATTGATATTTATTTGGGGATATGAGTAGGATTATTTCTAGATAAGAGGTGAGGTACTCGTTACATGTGAGTGTCGATGGGGATATACATGAAGTCTGAGTTAGTAACAAATTTCATATTTACTCGTGAAGAATCCTTGCACACCTCGGGCTCTGGCCCAAATTTTAAATGTTTTTTCCCAAGGTATTCTTAATGACAAGGATAGCAGGACTGACAATATACCAGGCTTGTAGTTGCATTGGATGTAGTGGATTTCACTCCATTGATTCTAGTGTAGGTTGTACTTCAATATTTTGTTATTTTATTTCATACTGGGATTTATATGGGCATAAGCCCACGTGGTTCTTTATATCAGTTGTATTTAGTTTTACATTATGGATATTGTATGAGGACTCAGTTTTTTATTATTCATGTAAAAGAAATTTTATTCAGTGTTTTTATCCATTGTTGATTTTAATATAAAATGAAAGAAGTTATATTACTTCAGTGCTGAAAATGGTGTTGATAAGCCCAATCTTCGGCGTATCGTGCCTCGCCAGCCTTTACGTGAGATAATAGGGGTTGTTACAGTTGTATACGAAAATAATTTATATTTAAAAAATAGTTTTTAAGATGTGTGTGTGTGTGTGTGTGTGTGTGTGTTCTATTCTTTTTATTTTCCTAATTCCATTTATTTCATCATTAAATATTTTCCTTTTTGCATTCCAATTTTACAGGCAAGTATTTGTTTGACATCAAATATTTTACAAATGAAATACATATATTCGTTATCTCTCTATAAAGTTTTCTACATTAAAAGCATGTATCAAACAATAGGTCTTTTAACATTATATATTTTACATCTATTTTTGTAAGTATGTTCTCAAGGCCGATTTTGAGGGGAGGCGAGAGAGGCGGTCGCCTTGGGCCCCAAATTTTTTACGCATTTTAGGATCCCCAAATTTTTTTATATGTATATATATTTAGAGCGTCATTTTCCAATTATTCCAAAAATAATTTGTTGAAAATTGTTCATATTTAACAATTATTCCAAACATTTAAATTTGTCACAATTTCGAAAAATAAGTCGGCATCTTTTCGGTAAAAAAACCTATAATTTGTAAATTAATAAAAAAATATATTGTTAAATATGAACCCCTAATTCAAGAATTCGCCTCGGCCCCTAAAATCTCGGGATCAGCCTTGTATGTTCATATTGCATTGTATGCACGGGGCTACAAACTAGTATGTTAAAAAATTAGACCCCCACGAACCATTGGCCAGAAATTGAACTCCATGAAAAATATTCCTATACAATAGGGTATGTAAAAATACAATTAAGGGAATTCATAACAAAGATGAACGTTAGTTACATGATGGGGCTCGTAAATAATTATCTCAGGGGTAAAGTAAAAAAACCAAAAAATTAAATGGTCTCATCTGACTATCTATCAGTACAAGATTCATGAAACGAATGGGATTCAAGTATCTAAAACTCAGTCTTCTCCTTGATTGAATTCGATAAATATGCGTCAAGTGCAACCTATGAGTTATACACACAACAAATGAAAAGTCAAGAAGGAAAAGGTTAGAAATTTGGTTAAAAAATGATGACAATTTGTTGCAAGAAGGGAGGAAGGTGTTAAAAAGGCAAGAAGGAAAAGGTTGAAAAGATGGATAAAGTTGATGTGGATATATGTGTTAATTTTTTGAGTAGTTCAATTGTAACCGAATTTTGGACATAATTTTTGCCGATTTAATGACGTGTCGGCTTGCTATTGGTTGATTTTGAGGCCCATTGGCGTGGACTCCATAAACCAACTAATAGCAAGCGAACACGTCATTAAGTCCGGAAAAATTATGTCCAAAATTCAGTTATAATAACTGAAAGTGCCCAATATGTATGTTTTAAACAAAACCAATTTTTCTTCGAAAATTATCCAACTTTTAATTATGCACCAAACCAAGTTGTGAAAAACCCAATTCTTACTTTAAACCAATTTTATCTTGATTAATCCTAAACATGAATCTAGTGATTAAAGCAAGTAAAATAAAGTAAAGAATACTCACAACGCCGAATGTACAAGGAAAAAACCCAAAACGGGAAAACAACCTCGGATGGCCCAAGCCAGACAATCACTATGAACAATGGTTTTACAAAGACAGATTAGCCTTACTCAATGACTCGATCCCCACGGGTCTTGACGCTCCTTCTGATCTTCAACCGTTCTTCAATAATGCCCACGCAGAAATTTCGTCTTCCACGATACCTGTCCACAACACACGCGTTCACGTATATCTCGGTGTCCACCGAATGGCTTTGATTCGTCTACGATGTCGAACAAGAAGTCCTTTTATTTTCTTCACCACAAAACCCTTTGATGTTCAATGTATAGAACAAACTTCTTTGGTGCAGCAAGATCACTAAAACATATATGAATGATATCTCGGATCTTTGCAAACTTCTAAGGATGTGTTTATGCCTTTTAAACCTTAGAAAACATGTGCAAACAAGTTTCTGGTTCGAATACTGTTTTCTAGAATGCGCACCTACGAAACTCTGATAAAAACACGCTTTAAATAAGAATTTAGCGCCGCCTTGAAAAACTCGTTCGAACGAGATCCTTATGTCGTTTGAGCGAGCTAACGTGTTAGTTTGACTTTTAGTTCAAAATGTCTCTTTTAAAGGAGATCCAAAATAGTCAAACTCTATTTCTAGTATATCAGAATAAACGTAGTGTAAACCATTTAAAACACTTTTAAAACATTTTAAAATATTTTTTTTTATAAAATTACATCCTTATCTTTTATAAAAAATAATTCCGAGCACTATTAATTATAGGCATTCATACCCATGTGATCTCGGAATGAAATTAACTTTGAAGACGATTAAACTTGCACCAATTAAACACCGGCATGATAAAATTTTTGAAGCTTTGCCGCAACGTCTTAAATTTTCTTCAATACGTCATAGACCAAGTGGGATCTGAACAAAATAATAAACTATCTATGACATATTACAAATACAGTTTTGTTCACGGAATTAAGTCAAAACAATACAGGGACTCAATTGGAAACTTATGTCCTTACAAATCTCCCCTTTTGACTACTCCGGGACAAAACTAAACCAGTGAAATGACTAAGCCGGGCCGTCAAGCCGTATGATGCCTAAATCCCATCCCATAAACCCAAAATCCAAAATACAGGACACGGACTAGAATATGTAGCACCGGTAAGCATGAACTGCCTGAATGTGATGTAGACTTGAAATCTCAAATCGTTGAAGCATACCAACACACATGAACACTACACCAAAATGGGAAAATTGGCTCCCTTTCAGCGACCGTGACAAAAAAACATGCATTTTTTGTCACGGTCAAAGACCGTGATAAGTCCGTGATAAGTCCTTCTCACGATCATTGACCGTGACAATTATATAAAGTTGTCATGGTCAATGACCGTGAAAAATCTGTCAGCAAAAATTTTCTCTCCTTTTTTCCTCACCGATTTCTTTCCCTCCAATTTCTCTCTCTCTCTCTTCCATTTATATATGTGTGTGTGTGTGTGTGTGTATGTGTGTGTGTGTGCATGTGTGTATATGTGTGTGTGTGTGTGTGTGTGTGCGTGTGTGTGTGTGGTGGGGGAAGGGGTGGAGGTGGGGCTATTTGTGTCTGTGGTGGTGGGGGAAGGGGGTGGGGTAGGGGGAGGGGGCAGGGATGGGGGGTAGGGGGTAAGGGGTGGGGTTGTGTGTGTAGGTGGGTGTATATGTGCGTGTGTGTGTAGCGTGCATGTTTGTGCGTATGTGCGAGAGAGGGAAATGATGCGCGGGGGGGGGGGGGGGGGGGGCTGCGTGCGTGTGTGTGTGTGTATGTGCATGTGTGTGGGTTAATTTTAGTAAGTAGTGTCCCTTGTAAACGAATTGATTGATTATTAATTTTTTTAGTAAATTAATATATGAAAGTAGGATTGCCCCTCATTGTAAATTAGTAAATTAATAATTGTATACTTTAATTGTTAGTTTAATTGATGAAAATAATTAATTGAGTAGATGAATTAGAAGGAGTACGGGATACACATTTGTTTTTGACATTGCGGTTGGATTATAGTGGATTGATGTTGGGTTGGTTAATTTTAAAAGTGTCTTGACCACTAGATTATTGTCCATATGTGGGTGGGATTTTTCAACTTTTTTTTAAAATTGCTTTGTATAACGAACAATATATATATATATAGTATGATAATTAAATGAAACATACTTGAAACTACATATAGTGTGCATATGAACTAGCCTTTTAGTTCTTATGCGTACGCATTCAATAGCCGTTAGACCCGTTCGAAAGTCATTACCCCTATAATGAGATCTCTCGAATTGTCCCGTTTGGACAGTTTGGGACTGCATAATTTCTGTATAATAATATTCTTAGTGGCTTAAAGTTTTTACTTTTGGAGGAAGTTCTGCAGTCGTATCCTAATGTTCTCTAGGTACATACTAGATTGACAAGTGTGACTGTTATTTCAATTGATCAATTGAAATAACACTCACACTTGCCAATCTATGTCGTGTACTTGGAGAACTACGGGGATATGCTGCCGATTTTTTCTCAAATCGTCATAATGTGCATGAGCTGTTAGGTATATTACAAAAAAATGAGGTCTTGAATGGGATAGAACCACTCACCCTTTAGAGGAGATGGAGGAAATAGAAATTTCTATTATAAATTGAATTTGAATTTGAAATTTAAAAATAAAATATAAATAAGATATAATTAAATGAAACATACTATAAATCTAAGTTTTGTTTATACTAATCCATGAATATACGCTTCTTACCTTTAATAGGTGATTAGTTATGGTAGTTGTAATGGGATATCCGAAATACAAAGAGTGGATGGGTGAGACACATAGAATGGGGGATGTATTTCGCAGAGGTGCCAATGCATTTGTGAAATACGCAAAGAGATGTCATAATGATGAAGAGTTTTCGTGTCCGTGTGCTAGATGTAAGAATGGTAAGGTGTTTGAGTGGAAAATAGTTGAACTACATTCGTTAAGATCGGGTATGCAAGATAGTTATCGATTTTGGAGTTTTCACGGTGAATTAAAAGTTCCTTTTGTCCCCGACCAACCTTCACAACAACCTTCAACAAGTAGGATAGATGCAGAAGGGGACGACGTAGATCATAATATGTTAGAGGATTTAGTTGATGATACGTACGGGGTTTATGAAGCAGAGGAGAATGAGGTTACTGATGATGTACACGGTTTAAGTGCTCATGAAGATATCACGATAAACCTTGACAATGACTACCAAAGTTTAAAATTTAAGGCGACCCAACCGTTATACTCTGGTTGTGACAAAGATCAAATAACTTTATATGCCATAGTTGGTTTGCATAGTTTAAAGACGCATGACGGTTTGTTTGGCAATAGCGTGACAGGAATTCTGAAATGGGTGAAGGGCTTACTACCCAAGGAGAATACGCTTCCAAATAGCTATCCTGTTATGAAGAACAGTTTGAAAGGTTTAGGAATGAAGTATAAATCGATTCATGCTTGTGTGTATGACTTAGGGGTGTTCGCGGTCCGGTCCGATTCGGTTTTAAGGTTTTTTCGGACCGGATCGACTTGATCGGTCTTCTAAAAAAATGGACAGAGACCGGACCGATAATGTCGGTTAACCGACCCTAGCCGGTTCGATTTTTTATAGGGTCGGTCCGGTCTAACCCGTCGATCCTCACATTAATGAATTACATCATTCATAATAATAAAAATATACTCGAGCCTATTTTTTTCAAACATTAAAAACTAAAAAATATCAAAATTTGCAATTTAAACAGAACTAGTATTATATTAAACTATAATTTAAACTAATTAAATATTAAAATAAATATTTTCACTATTTGTTTATCTTATATATATACATATATATGTAAAAATATATTATTTTATATATAGTCGGTCCGGGTCGGTCCTAACAGGGTTTTTGAATCTGTAAACCGTGGATCGAACCGACTAGGTCGGTCCTCCAAAAAAATAAATCGAGACCGGACCGATTAAGAAAAAAGACCAAAAAAAGTAGTCGGTTCGGTCCGTCGGTCCAGTCGGTTTTTTGAACACCCCTAGTATGACTGCATACTATACCGAAAGGAGTATGAAAATCTCGATCGTTGTCCGATATGCAATGAACTTAGATATGTCCAATCTACTAGTACGGAAGGCACAAGCTCAAAAGTGCCTAAAAAAGTGTTGAAGTATTTTCCCGTTGGGCCTAGATTAAAGCGATTTTTCACAGTACCATGGATAGCGGAAGCAATGACTTGGCATGCTAGGGCAGAAGTAGGGGTAATATCATGTGTTATCCTATTAATTCTACAGCCTGGAGGAGGATGAATTATCAGTATCCCGATTTTGGTCGAGAACAGCGCAACATTCATTTGGCTATATCAACAGATGGTTTCAATCCATTTGGAAATCTAATCACCAATCAGAGTGTATGGACAGTCATCCTAGCCCCACTGAACCTCCCTTCTTCACAGTGTATGAGACCTGAATTTTCGATAATGGCTTTGTTGATACCTGGGCCAAAGGCACCAAGTGATGACATCGACGTCTACCTGGCACCTTTGGTAGAAGAATTAAATGAGTTATGGGAAGAGGGTGTGAAATCATTTGACTCTTTTAGAAAAGAAGAGTTTATGCTAAAAGCTATATTGATGTGGGCAAGTCATGATTTTCCAGCTTATGGGACATTATCCAGTTGTGTAGTACATGGTTATTTGGGGTGTCCTATTTGTAGAGAGGAGACTGAATCTCTTCGTCTATCCTTTATCTCAAAAAATATATACCATTTCCATAAGAGCTTTTTACCCCCGACTCATAGTTTCAGATTTGAGAAAGGTTCCAATTTTTTATCTAGCGGGGTTGAACATAGGCTACTGCCGAGATAACTTTTAGGTTCAAAAATTGAAAGTAAATCTTCTGAATGTGGTCGTAATATGCCAGGTAAGAATTCTAAATTTAAGAATGCCAAGCATAAGAAGACCCCAACTGGGAATGAAACTGAGACAAGAAAGGCATGGTCTAGGAGGTCAATTTTATTTGACTTGCCTTATTGGAAGAATAGCCCGGTGTGCCATGTATTGGATGTGATGAATGCAGAAAAGAACTTCGCTGAACATATTGTGGGCACTTGCCTTAGGGGGGAGTCATTCGAAGGATGGAGAAAATGCACGAAAAGACCTTAGATCGTTGAAACTTAAGCCACAACTATGGTTAAAAGAAGATAGTAGGGGAAGGACAAAAATTCCCCCTGGTGCGTTTACTTTGACGAGTGGGGAAAGGAAGGTGCTTTTAAATACAATATATAATTTGAAGGGCCCATCTAATTTTTCGTCCAACTTGCAAAGGATTGTGAATTATGCTACTCATGATTTACATAAGTGAAGGTGTTTTTAAATACATATTGTTTAAGCATTGTTTCTCCAAGCACAAGGATTTGCGGAGGGCTATTAGTCAAATTAGTATTACCTTCTCACTCTTGTGTGAGAAGGTAGTCAATCGAGAGCACATAGTGGCCGCAAAATTGGCGGTGACCGAAGAGATTTGTGTGTTGGAGAAGTACTTTCCCCTAGCATTCTTTGACACAAGTGTTAACTTGTTGGTACACCTATGCGACGAGGTACTTCTTTTTGGTTCAGTTAGATATCGGTGGATGTATCCGTCTGAAAAATTGATGAAAGTTTTTAAAGATTACGTCAAGAATACTCGATAAATTGCAGGATCAATTACAGAGGAATACATCACCGTGGAGTCATCAATATATACTCGGGAATATATGTCTGACTCGACCAGCGTTGATGACACCGATGAGTTCATCGATGATGGTGGTCATGTGATGGGAAAATGAGTGAAATTAACGAGTTTACAATATGAACAAGTATCTCGTTATCTATTTGACACACATGAAGATGTCGAAGAATGGAAAAAGTAAGTTTCGCTTACTATAATGTTGAACATTATTATAGATTATTTTATACATGATTAATTTTGTAATATGCAGAAAATATGAAGCCTGTGAGAACAATAAAAGACGAAAAACAATGGTACAATCAGATAACGAATTTAGGCTGTGGTTTACACAAGAGGTAATTATAATGAAAATGGTCGTTATGTAACGTTACATTACACTCAAATTTTACAACTAATATAATTAATTTATCTATATTCTCAGCTCTTAAAGATGGGTGATGCGACATCAAGGCTTGCTCGTCTAGCCACTGGACCCTTGTTCGTAGCACAAGAGTATAAAAAGTATCGATTGAACGGTTACGTTTTCGGCGCTAAAGTGTACGAGGAAAAGTAAAAATGTACAGAACTCGGGCATTTCATACAACACTCTTACTTTCTTTTGAGCGAGCGCAAAAGATAAAAACCTCGTTGAAGCTGAAATGACTTACTATGGTGTAATCCGAAATATATTTGAATTGGATTATATAAGCTTCAAAGAGGTTGTATTTTACTGTGACTGGGTAAGAGCTGAGGATAAAAATGCTTGTAAAGTTTATCCTAACACCAATTTTATCGTGGTTGACTTGTCCAAGTTGAAGAGCAACGACCACGTGAGCGATGAGCCATTTGTTTGTTCATTTCAAAAGGTTAACCAAGTGTTTTACTCAGAGTATATCAACAACGAGCCGTGGTCAATTGTCCAACACGCGCCAAAGCATCTAAATAATAGTGTGGATAACTTGGATGCTCCTACCGAATATCAATCCATTTTTTATGATAACTCGAATTTTAAACAATTTTTCATTTTGTAATAAATATTCCACTATGTACCGAAACATACATTTTTAATGCTTTTAATTGATTTGCACTTTATCATTTTCACTCTTGTGTAGTGTGCGTGTGTGTGGGCAGTAGGGGTGGGGTTGGGGATGTGTAGTGTGCGCGTGTGTGTATAGTAATTGTACATATTTGTAGTAACAATTCATTTTGATTTGTACATATATGTGCATGTGTGTATGTGTGTGCGCGCGCGTGTATATCTGTATGTGTATGTGTGCGTGTGTGTGTGTGTGGTGGGGGAAGGGGGTGGGGGTGGGGATGGGGAGGTGTGTGTGTGTGTGTGTGTGTGGTGGGGGGTGGGGCAGGGTGTGTGCGCGTGTGTGTGGTGGGGGTAGGGAGGGGGCAGCGATGGGGGTGGGGATGTTTAACAGTTACAGTTCATTTTTATTTGTAGTAATTGTACATATTTGCATGTCTTCTTCTAATTCATTTTGATTTGTACTAATAACATTTTGTTACAGCAAATGTCTCCTTCAGGTATTAAGGCGAAGATAATGATGCTGGTCATGATGATGTCGTCTGGGCTCGGTGGTAGCGAAGGCGACGAGGGCTCATCGGCCCCTAGGCTCCCCAAATATGACAAATTGGGGATGGCCATCGAGAACAAGTCGAGGCTATTAGCGAGATCCCTCGAGCTGGTAAAGACGATCATTGGCCCGGGGTACATTAGTTGGAAGGAGGTGCCATATGAGCTCAAGTTAGCTGTTTGGGTGGCACTACAGGTAAAGTATTTATATTTATATTTATATTTATATTTATATTTATATTTATATTTATATTTATATTTATATTTCAATTTCAATTTCAATTTCAATTTCAATTTCAATTTCAATTTCAATTTTAATTTCAATTTCAATTTCGATTTCGATTTCGATTTCGATTTCGATTTCTATTTCGATTTCAATTTCATTTTATATTTATATTTATATTTATTCGCAACTAACATTGTATTTGTTGGACAGGAACCATTCAGCCTGAATCCAAAGCTATGCGATTCCGTCTTGGAGCAGTTGAGGGAGCAACACAAGACGTGGAAGAAAAATATGCGGACCCGATACTTTGGGAAGACACGAGAGTCCGTTATCCGAATGCGTGAATCCTTCCCGCTGAAGGAGCCTATCTCATTGGCACAATGGCAAAGGTTTATTGACAATGAGATCAGGGAGTGACAATTGACATCTCGCTAATCGAGGAGGGAAAATCTGGCAAAAAAGACGGACGTGCACTACTCCGGTCGGACGTCTTACGCTGAGGTGGAGCATAGAACGATGGTAAGATTTAATTTTTCTATAACTACAAAAATATATTATTCTGCATTATTTTACTTTTCGGGGCCGATAATAATTTTACTTTATTTTATTTCAGGGGACAGGGAATGGCCCTGGGGGTAGGCCATATGGGCTCGATACTTATGTGGCTCTTTAGACGAAGAAGGGGAAGGATAAGGAGGTGTCCCCGAGCGTCGCGGCCACGATTGTAAGTAATCCGGCAATTTACTTTTTATTAATTATGTTATAATTTTTTAATTTACTTATTTTACTTATTTTGTCGTTTCAGTCAAAGCTTAAGGAAGTGCATGAGTCGTAGTCTGATGCCGACAAGGCATCTTTGTCCACTGACGCACTCAGCCAAGTGCTTGGCGTTGATCACAAGTGGAGGATAAGGGGGGTGAGCTCTCGGGTGGCCAAATCTAGGATCATCAGATTGGAGACGAGCGACACCGGGTTGGCTCGAACGGTGGACTCGCATGACGCGAAGCTGTCCCGTTTGGAGGCGACGATCCAAGATATGTTCTCATTCATGAAGCATTCTTTGGGAGGAGACCGTAAGGGTAAAGGGAAGGAGAAGGTGGTGGAGGAGGAGGTGCAGGAGGAGGAGGATGTGGACCTCGCTGCTTCATCGCCAACACGTTTGAGCTCTTATTTTCATGATCCACTTCCCTATTTGGCTCCCTTCGATCAATCGATGTCGACACTTGGTTGGCTGAGTGTGTTTATACTGGACATATTTGATGGCCAATGGATAGGGCGGGGGTTGAGGGACCCGTATATCGTCCCGGGTGCACTAGTTCATGGACGTGAGCTTCAAGACATCGAGTCCAAGGTGCTCGTCACGCATGTGATGCCCGGGAAGGAGAACTCCCCATTGTGGTTGCGCGAATAATGCGGCACGATGTATATTAATGGGTGTGTCAATTCATATATCGTGTGGCCTACTCACCTCCTCAAAGCTAACCTTACCCAAGACATGTAGTGACATTATTTGAATTGAATTGTTTTTAAGTTGGTACATTTGGAATTATATTTGGATTATATCGTGATGCATATTATCTCTATTTTGAATGTATATTTGCATTATCTTTATTTTATTTGGATATATGATGCTTGAACAGGTACAACGTTGCTATAACAGGTACAAATATACTGCTGGGCAGAGGCAGTGGCCAAACGGCCCAGCAGATTTTTTTTTCAATTCTGCCCAAAATTGTCACGGTCATTGACCGTGATAAGTCCTTGACAAAGAAATTTGTCACAGTCATTGACCGTGATAATTTTTTAACCATTGTAACGGGCTTCTCACGGTCCTTAACCGTGACAAACTTGTTAAGGTCAAGGATCGTGACAATTCTAACGAACTTGTCACGATCATTGACCGTGACAAGTCCGTGATAAAAAAAAGTTGTCACCCCAAGAATTGTCACGGTCATTAACCTTGACAAGTTAAACTTGCCAAGGTCAATGACCGTGATAATTCGTTAGATTTGGTATAGTGGAAACAGACAAACAAATACCCAGTGAAGTATGGAGGAACAAATGAAACCAATATATATATCCAAATGATACCGAACAATAATTGATACCAATATGAATAATCTTTGAAAAATCATTTGTTAAACAATTTGAGCAACAAACTGATACCAATGTGTAATACTAATTTAAGATACCAATTTGTAAACATATGTAAATCAAAACATGCTCAAATCTCCCCCTACATCACATACATCTCTCTCCCTTTTTGTCTCGAATAGACAATCCGGTGAAAAGATAAACCAATTTGAAATATCTAGCATGAGAATATAAACCAATTAGAATCAATCGCTAGATAATCATGAAACAACCAGCTAAATATGAACAAGAAATGACAAATTAGTAGCTAGTAAACCAAGAATCACACAAAGAGTATAGCAATCTAATCAAGTGTGATAAACGGACTATATGAAAAAAAACAATTAGAACCAATAAATCCTGTATATAAACCAATCAGTCCAGAAATACTTCCAACAGTACCAAAAATATACCAATTTAAACCAGAGGACGGCAAACCAATCAGAAGCCACAAAAAAGCCTGTCATTCGAACGAGCCTGGGACGTCGCTCAAACGAGTTGAGGACGTCGCTCGAACGAAGTACAACTTTCGTTCGCGAGAAATGGATATGTCGTTTGAACGACTTCTCGCGACCTGCCAAAATTTCCCATATTCCCAGAAATATTATATATTATTGCCCAGCGAAAAAATTTCCACAAAAAAATTCCAGGAAGGGCCTAATAGAAGAAAAACAGTGTTAAAGCAGTAGGCTTTTAACAAAAAATGCAAAACTCATAAAAACTAAAATTTGAGTTACATGCAAACATAGTACCGATGTGCTCAAACATGGATATGGAATGTATAAGTGTGAAACTTACAACAAATGAGTCACAATTCCAACACATCGAAACAATCAAGAAGCTCTAATTGATAGCGATAAATCATCAAACTTTATCATAGCCATATGACAATAAAAGTTTGAGCTTAATGAACTAAACATACTACATGCACACAAATCTAGAATTTTGACGATTCTACAAACAATAGCGTCAAATTTCAATGTTTCAACATTAGGATTAGTTGTGCAAACCCGTTAAATTTTTTTTAATCCATCCAAACTCCCTCAATAATATCATATTTTCTTTAGAATGAACTAAACTAATTTGGCCATTTTCTTAGCATATTGCATTTTCTTTTGGGCTCTTTTAAACAGTGGCTTTCACGACGAGTTAATTTTGAACTCTCGCAGCCCTTTCCCGTGAATCACTCATCATTTTTTAATTCAAATCCTCACGGTAAACGGTTCTTACATGCACACTTCTCCTTAAGTTTACTTACGCATAGATGACAAGATTGAGATAAGAACGCCTCACCAATTTCAAACATGCAAGAGAAGTCAAACATCCATATAAACTCGTGCATGTGTGCAATGTTGGCATATATACAAAGTCGAATCACAATGCATATCAACTTCGAAACAACCCCATATAAACAATGGTTAAGATCATTCGAAGCATCGATAATAATGATAAAATGTCCTAGCCACATGGATAATGAAACGATGGGGGGGGGGGGGGTCCAAGCACACCAATATGCCTCATCAAACATGTAAACTCAAAAACAAAAACTGAAAATCTTTTTGGCTTTTCATATTTTGACTCAAATAAAAGCAGAATCTTTTTGGTTTTTCAAAAATTTTCTAAAAAGCAAAATCTTTTTGTATTTTCAAAAAAATTCTAAAAAGCAAAATCTTTTTATATTTTTCAATAGGACTTAAAAGAAAACTATAATACAAAATGATACACATGTCATTATACTAGCAATGAATATATCATGAAGCAAACTAGCATATGACGAACAAGGCAACACTATCATCCTTTAGATTTAGCATGGGAAGAATCATGTGCACCCAAATGAGAATCATGAAGTTTAATTCCTAAAGCCACTAAATCCGATTTTCTAACCTAAGTAGGTGTAAAACGACACATGGGGATTTTGGGAACCGGGGCCCTAAACTTCCTAGGAGCTTGTCGAAGGTCGTAACAATAACGCCTAAGGTGACCTTTCCTACCATAAAATGAGCAAGTGTAGCGATGGTGGTAATGGTTACCTTCATGTGGACCTTTTCTAACCTTCCTAGTGTTTCTCACACGTGCGGGGGGATTGGGAACAACTCTCTCATTAAAACCTATACCTCCCTTATCTCCCTTAATTTGGACGGTGCCTAGGATCTTATCTAACTTCGCCAACCTATCCTCTAAATCAAACTTGACTCTAGACGAGTCTCTCAATCTCTCCTCCAACTCGTGAATCCTAGACTCGAGCAAAATCTTAGACTACTCAAACTCTAAAATCTCCTTTTTCAAGGACACCATCAAACCACAGAGATTATCTCTCTCTTTTTCCACAAACTCTAGTTTATCCTTAAAATTCTTTTCTCGTTCCCTAAGATCCTCAATCAAACTATCATTATTTTTTATGGCACGCTCATTCAACTTAGCTTGCAATTTTGAGTTAGCCTTTTTCACCTTCACCGTTTCGGCATACAATTCATTAAATGCAACTTGTAACTCTTTCACATCTACCTCTTCCTCATCACTCTCTTCACCCTCACTAACATGGGATTCACTCAAAGCCTCCTCGGAAGTGTCATGCATATGAGAATCGTCGTCGCTCACATGACATGCCATAAACGCAACAAAGTTACGATCAATGGGGGAACTCTCTCCCTCTTTCGGATCACTATCACTTAAGGTGGAATTATAGACAATGGGTTGCTTGCCCTTTTTCTTAAGTCTAGTGGGACACTCCTTAACTTTGTGATCGTACCCTGATCGAGGTGTAAACCGAGCATTCGTGTAATACGCTAGTCGTTGTTATCGGCTTCCAACCTCAATACAAAAAATCTAAACTTGTAACTACACTTCTTAAGGAGTATAGTGGCGAGTCTGGGTATCGAATCCACAGGGAATTAGGACGTGTGAACGTGACGACAAAGGTAAGGTAGTTTAATCCTAAAGTTGATGTTAAAATAAAATAAAAGAAAAATATGATTGATGGGTTTAAATTTCCAATTGGTAATGAAATAAAATGTGCACAAAAACACTAAGAATTGTAAAGAAATTAGATTTGAAAATGAGAGAAAATAGGGTGGAGTACAATCCCTCAAACCTTAGTAAATTATCGTATAGAATATAATAACTGTAAATTAAAATTCTTGACTAAATCCAATCTTTATAACTCCTAAGCATTACATATATGAAGGATCTAGCCCTCACCATATGAAATCAAAGGTAGTTACAAAGCCGTGAATGGACAATTACACTTGCAAAGCGTTCTTAAACATCCCAAGTACCTAGGGCAAGAGAGATTAAAAGATCGGCTATGTTCGTAGAATTTACATACACGATTTGATCAATATTTAATTTACCCTTTATTTTCTACATAGGTAATTCACCTCGAAATGAGTTCATGTACCCCAACCCTTGAAAATTTAACTAGACAAGGTTTTACTAGAAAATAAATTCATACATGGAATTATGGATATAACAAACATTTTTAACAATTTGCTAAACAATTGAGAATTAAAAATAAAATAGAGAAGAAATAAGAGAATAAAAAATTGATACTTGTATTCAGCAATTGGAAAAAGAGATGAACTTGAATCCAGAAAATTCTTCTTCTTCAAACTTACAAACTAGGGTTTTCTCTAAGAAGATGAAATTATCTACTCTAAAGAAAAACTAGAAATACTCTCTCAAATTCCACTCCCCCTTGGAAAGAGGTAGGGCTTGGTCTTTTATAGCACCAAGTAGCACGAATTTGACAGCTAGAATCGCTTGTTGCGCAAGATTTTACCAGTTATGCACCTCTTCAGCTCTAAATTAAATTTCAGAATTCTAACAGCCGGATCGGTTCTGTTCGGATCGATTTGGTAACCGGATCGATTCTTTTTATTTCTGACTGGACCGGTTTGGTTCCATCCGAATCGGTTTGGCTCCACCTGGATCGGTCCTATTTTTCTAGTCCATTTCTCTTCATTATCTCGCAACTTCAAAACCTCGTAACTTCTTCACCGTAGCTCGGATTGAGGTACTGTTTTTTCCAGTGTTCTTATAATTTAGAGCTCTTCAACTTTATAATTGGCCCTACCTCCGGACTAAGGCTGTAAAATTATAAAAATGCCCTTCAACTCTCCATTTCTTGGTTCCTTTCACTATTTTGCGTTCTCTTCCGCACTAACTTGAATGAAATACCTATAAAGCACATGAGAAATACACAAAACACAAAATACTTTACAAAATAGGTTAGTAGCATAAATACGAGACAAATCCAAGCTATTTACACTGTACGGGATCATAAAAATACCGAAATTAAGGGGATAAATGTGAAGAATATGTGCCTAATTACAACCCCTAACTTAGAACTTTGCGCGTCCCGAGCAATGTAAACGAATCTAACAAAAATTCCACTATTGAAAATTCGTTTATTAAAATAAAAGTCCACTTTCGCAGGCAAGCGATTGCATTGAGCATATGTAATAAGCCTTTGAACCCCTAGGTTACCCTAGTAGGACGAGTTTTTTCTCGTGAGGGTTTGCAGTGAATACACCCACAAAAATCTTTATTGACTCAAATAAATATCAAAATACTTAAAAATTTTACAATTTAAACTTTTCGAAAAATAATCACCATAAATTCATATTCAAATGTCTCAAACCATAGTGTGTGTGTGTGTGCAAAGCCAAAAATTCAACCTCAAATTTCCACCGATTGAGCATTACATCACTTTCCGAAAATTCTTTTTGATTCAAATTCTTACAGATGCACTCACAAATGAATCACTCGGATTGTGGTTGTTTTCTCTCGATATGCATGATATAAAGAGTAAATATAATGGACACAAATTCACACATACAAAATTGAAAAGAATGAAATTTATGGTGAAAAGATCTCATCATCGGAGTACGGTTATAAGGAAACGGGAAACATCATCTCTTAATCACACCATTTTAATCTCTCATATTATCTTTTCATGTCTTAGCTCTCCATGCGGTAACTAATATCGCCTTTCAGACTCGGTTAGGACTTTTCGGGGTTAAGGTGTAAAGGGAAAAAATGGAAATGGTAGGGAATGTTGGAATTGGAAAATTTTCTTATGATGTCCGTTTGTGCTTTTCCGGGCATTTTCTCATTTTTCTCTTTCTTTTTCTATTTTCATTTTTTCTCTTTTCTTGCTATTTTTTTTTCTTTTCTCTCTTGCCCCTTTTTATTGCACAATTTTGACTTACTTGTTGAATTTTCTCAATTTTCACAATTCCGGGCTATTTGGGGTTTCGGGTTATCAAACAAAGGGAAATATTTTATTAGGCTCAAAGTGGGTTGCAAAGGGATAATTTTTCACAACTTTATTATGGCTAATATTTTTGGGTTAAACAAAAGAGGGCCTACTTCATTGTCTAAATTGCTAATCACATTACCATATGCATCTCGAGATTAATTAAGTTTAAAGATATATTTAGCACGAATTTCGAGACAACATTTCACACATTTCCCATAACCGATCAAAACAAAGGATTGAGATCATCAACGACTTATTAAAACGCTGAAAAGAACATTGAGTTAATCATAAACACGGATTGATTTAAAAACTCATAAAAAATTGAAAGGCTCGAAATCTCACCGGGTTTGATCAATCTCCACACTTATTCGTTAAGTCGTCAATTTTCTTTCAATTTCCATCTTCGGTCAATTTTGGCTTAGTGCAATTGAGATTTAACAATTTGAGACTTTAAATAGAATAAAGGTGATATTTTTGAAAAATTTAAATTCCAATTTTTATTTATTTTGAAGAAAAATATTTTTGGCTTTTTTTCAACGGTTTTGAAATTTGTGAAATTTTCTAAAAAAACACACTTGGAAAGAACATGTGATCGAATCAATGAATCTAAACAATAAACGGGAAGAATATCCCACACCCCCTAACTTAAATGTTGCATTGTCCTCAATGCGAATCAAGAACACAACATAAAGAGAGGAAAATAAAGATATTACCCAAATGGAGCGATCCCCAATGAGTGAGAGTCCATTGAATCTACAAAACATGTTAGAACCAAGCATAGCAAAAAGAATAACAACAACTTTAACTATCGAAACTAGACTATAATAAAATTAAAAAAAAATAGTAATAAAAAACTAACTATTTACAACCTAAAATTTGAACGGCTAATATATCATACATTAGAAGTCGAAAAATTTGAGGGTCCACCCAAAATACACTTTGACTTTGAGAGATTAATGGTGTGCACCCACTAGAAAGCATTCCTCCCGAAGAATAAGAATTCCGTTTGAAAAACGAAAGGCATGTGCAAAGTTTAAAAAATGAACCATCACCAATTAAAAAATTTAGGGGGATAATGAGGGATTTGAGTGCACAAGGGGACAAGTACCATTGGGATCCAAGAAAAATAGAATCACTTCCCAAAGATTTTTCAAGTAGTATGGGAAGCGGATCACACACACAGAAAGAGTCCATCTTGGAAAATAATTTAAGCATAGAGTCCTTGTCCTCAAAATCTTCTCCCCAAAAATTTTCAACTGGATCTGGTGGAGTGACACATCTAAGTGTATTGCCCATAATACATTCACCTAATTCTTGTGATGGATTTAATGGTTCGATAATAGTGGGGACACAAGGAGACAAATGATCTTCAACCTCAATAGGTTTTGAAATATTTATAAGAGGTTGAGATTCAAAAGTACTTGGATCACTCTCAATGATTTCGTTCTCAAAAGTATTAGGTGAAGCGCAAGTCTTGACCTTCTCTAAGTTGTCCAAATAATCATTCAACTCCTTGCATGTTGCTCTAATTTTCAACTCTGTAGTAGCAAGGTTATCAGATTGCTTTTTGATAATAATCAAGAGTTCTTCCAAAGTAGGCTTCCTTGGTTCTAGTACCTCGGATTCCTCATTTGGTTGAAAACATTCTTTAACTTCCAAAATATCGAAAGAAAAATCCTCATTGGGTTCAAATAATGCATCTAACTCTTGCTCCCAATAACGATTTTTTTCCCAATATTCTCTTTCAAGTCTTTTTTCTTCAAGCAATTCATTTTGATAAATTTGGATGGCCTTAGCACTGGGCTTGTATTTATGAGACTCATCTTTAGTGATATTGATCCAATGTTCATAAGTCTTGAGTGCCTCCTCCTCACTATTAGTATAACAATTAAAGCCACCAAAAGAGTTAAAGTATGACATTTCAAATTGGGCAATTCAAAAACATGACACCCATATTTCTTTTTTCTCTTTTTTTTTAATTTTTCTGATTTTTTTTTTAATTTTTTTTTTGTAAAGGTCAAATTCGGGATTAACCAACCTAACCTAAAGTTTACCTAATTCCCCGCCAACGGTGCCATTTTGATCGAGGTGTAAACCGAGCATTCGTTTAATACGCTAGTCGTTCTTATCGGCTTCCAACCTCAATACAAAAAACCTAAACTTGTAACTACACTTCTTAAGGAGTATAGTGGCGAGTCTCGGTATCGAATCCACAGGGAATTAGGACGTTTGAACGTGATGATAAAGGTAAGGTAGTTTAATCCTAAAGTTGATGTTAAAATAAAATAAAAGAAAAAGATGATTGATGGGTTTAAATTTCCAATTGGTGATGAAATTAAATGTGCACAAAAACACTAAGAATTGTAAAGAAATTAGATTTGAAAATGAGAGAAAATAGGGTGGAGTACAATCCCTCAAACCTTAGTAAATTACCGTATAGAATACTAGAACTGTAAATTAAAATTCTTGACTAAATCCAATCTTTATAACTCCTAAGCATTACATATATGAAGGATCTAGCCCTCACCATATGAAATCAAAGGTAGTTACAAAGCCGTGAATGGACAATTACACTTGCAAAGCGTTCTTAAACATCCCAAGTACCTAGGGCAAGAGAGATTAAAAGATCAGCTATGTTCGTAGAATTTCCATACACGATTTGATCAATATTTAATTTACCCTCTATTTTCTACATAGGTAATTCACCTCGGAATGAGTTCATGTACCCCAACCCTTGAAAATTTAACTAGACTGGTTTTACTAGAAAACAAATTCATACATGGAATTATGGATATAACAAACATTTTTAACAATTTGCTAAACAATTGAGAATTAAAAATAAAATAGAGAAGAAATAAGAGAATGAAAAATTGATACTTGTATTTAGCAATTGGAAAATGAGATGAACTTGAATCCAGAAAAATTCTTCTTCTTCAAACTTACAAACTAGGGTTTTCTCTAAGAAGATGAAATTATCTACTCTAAAGAAAAACTAGAAATACTCTCTCAAATTCCACTCCCCCTTGGAAAGAGGTAGGGCTTGGTCTTTTATAGCACCAAGTAGCACGAATTTGACAGCTAGAATCGCTTGTTGCGCAAGATTTTACCAGCTATGCACCTCTTCAGCTCTAAAGTAAATTTTAGAATTCTAACAGCCGGATCGGTTCTGTCCGGATCGGTTTGGTAACCGGATCGATTCTTTTTATTTCTGACTGGATCGGTTTGGTTCCATCCGAATCGGTTTGGCTCCATCCGGATCGGTCCTGTTTTTCTGGTCAATTTCTCTTGATTATCTCGCAACTTCAAAACCTCGTAACTTCTTCATCGTAGCTCAGATTGAGGTGCCGTTTTTTCCAGTGTTCTTGTAATTTAGAGCTCTTCAACTTTCTAGTTGGCCCTACCTCCGGACTAAGGCTATACAATTACGAAAATTCCCTTCAACTCTCCATTTCTTGGTTTCTTTAACTGTTTTGCGTTCTCTTCCGCACTAACTTGAATGAAATACCTATAAAGCACACGAGAATACATAAAATAAAAAATACTTTACAAAATAGGTTAGTAGAATAAATACGGGACAAATCCAAGATATTTACACTGCACGGGATCATAAAAATACCGAAATTAAGGGGATAAATGTGAATAATATGTGCCTAATCATACCCCTCACACCCTAAACACTTATCCGACTCATCTCTTTTAGGCTTCTCAAACTTATCCTTAGAGGTGGGATCTACTTTGTTGTTCTTAAATTTTTCAAATTTCTTGGCATCTTTCGATTTCTTGTGAAACTTAATAAATTTTTTAAATTTCTTTGCCAACAAAGCAACATCCTCAAAATCGGAATCGAAATCGGAATCAGAATTCGAGACTTTAATTTCCTCTTTCTGGGTTTTCAAAGAAATACCCTTTTCTTTCTTAGGCACTTGCTTGGAGGTAATCATGTCGATTTCATAGGTTTGTAGGTCACTTACAATCTCTTCTAGTTTCGTTGACTCTAACCTACCCAAGGAGTTTAAAATGGTCACTTTCGCATCAAACCTACTAGGCAACGACCTAAGGATTTTCTTAATGACACGATTTTCAGGAATTTTCTCACCTAGGTTAAACGAAGAGTTGACAATATTGGACAACCTAGCATAAAACTCATCAAAATTCTCACTCTCTAATATCCTAATGGTCTCTAACTGTGTAGTGAGATTTTAAAGTTTTGAAGCCCTAACCGTGCTAGTGCCCTCGTGAGTGAGTGCCAAAATATCCCAAGACTCTTTTGATGTTTCACAAGTCATAATTCTATTATATTCATGATGTGTGACATGTGAAGCAATAACGTGCAGACCCTTAGAATTATATTATGCAAGTCTTTGTTCAGTTTCGGTCCATGACTCAATAGGCTTTAAACTAGTGACCTCACCTACAATAGTGACAGGGGGTGTCCAACCTTTCTCAATTGCTATCCACACACGCTCATCAATATATTTTAATGCACATCTCATTCTTATCTTCCAATAAGTGTAATTAGTGCCATAAAAAACAGGAGTTCGAGAAAATTCATTATATCCAGAATTCATCTTTGAAAACACACGGGATCACAAAATAAATAAAATATGTTTTCTAGCTCTGATACCAATTTGAAAGTGTCCAATATGTGTGTTTTAAACAAACCAATTTTTCTCTGAAAATTATCCAACTTTTAATTATGCACCAAACCAAGTTGTGAAAAGCCCAATTATTACTTTAAACCAATTTTATCTTGATTAATACTAAACATGCATCTAGTGATTAAAGCAAGTAAAATAAAGTAAAGAATACTCACAACGCCGGATGTACGAGAAAAAAACCCAAAACGGGAAAATAACCTCGGACGGCTCAAGCCAGACAATCACTATGAACAATGGTTTTACAAAGACAGATTAGCCTTACTCAATGACTCGATCCCCACGGGTCTTGACGCTCCTTCTGATCTTCAACCGTTCTTCAATAGTGCCCACGCAAAAATTCCGTCTTCCACGATACCTGTCCACAACACACGCGTCCACGTATGTCTCGGTGTCCACCGAATGGCTTTGATTCGTCTACGATGTCGAACAAGAAGTCCTTCTCTTTTCTTCACTACAAAACCCTTTGATGTTCAATGTGTAGAACAAACTTCTTTGGTGCAGCAAGATCACTAAAACATATATGAATGATATCTCGGATATTTGCAAACTTCTAAGGATGTGTTTATGCCTTTTAAACCTTAGAAAATATGTGCAAACAAATTTCTGGTTCGAATACTGTTTTCCAGAATGCACACCTAGGAAACTCTGATAGAAACACGCTTTAAATAAGAATTTAGCGTTGCCTCGAAAAATGTGTCGTTCGAACGATAATGCCACGTCGTTCGCGCGATATAGGCATCTCGTTTGAACGAGATCCTTATGTTGTTTGAGCGAGCTGATGTGATAGTTTGACTTTTTGACTTTTAGTTCAAAACGTCTCTTTTAAAGGAGATAAAAAATAGTCAAACTCTATTTTGAGTATATCAGAATAAACGTAATGTAAACCATTTAAAACATTTTAAAATATTTTTCTTTATAAAATTACATCCTTATCTTTTATAAAAATAATTATGAGCACCATTAATTATACACATTCATACCTGTGTGATCTCGGAATGCAATTAACTTTGAAGAAGATTAAACTTGCACCAATTAAACATCGGCATGATAAATTCTTTGAAGCTTTGTCGCAACGTCTTCAATTTTCTTCAATACGTCATAGACCAAGTGGGATCGTGACAAAATAAAAATCTACCTGTGACATATTACATACACAATTTTATTCACGTAATTAAGTCAAAACAATACAGGGACTCAATTGGAAATTTATGTCCTTACAATAACATTTTTGTAATTTTTTTATTGAGAAAGGGAGAGAAATGTGGATAGATGGGTGTCAATTTAGTGTTTACAAACCTACTCTTTGGGCCCAGCACATTTTCGGCAGTTGGGATTAGACCTGTAAATTAAGATGAATGAGCCGAGCTTGAGGTTTTTCACGCTCGGCCCGAATTAAATTATGTCTTTCCAAGTCCTAGTTCATACCGAAATCAAATTAAGTCATATGGCGCAAGCTCAGCTCACACTCTATTACGGGAGTTCAACATTTTAAAAAAAATGTTATTTCATTTAAGGCCTAAATACTCATAAAAATTAAAATAAACTAGAGGAAACTAAAAAAATAATTATCAACAACTTTAAATAAACATTATGAATTTTAAAAGTTTTAGTATGAACGAATACAACAAAAAATGATTTTCTAAATCTATTTTAATATATTGTATAAATCCATAACATATTAAATTCATTTATCATAAATAAATATAAATATAAATATTGATGTATAATATAATTTTGGCTTATGTTCCAATTCGGGCTTTAACACATGTAGCTCAATCTCGATCGTTTGGGCTTGAGATTTTGGCTCAAGCTCAGCTCGACTCAAACTCACTTGAATCTCAACCCAAATTTAGCGGGGTGAATGGGCAGGCTTCGGGGGTGAACGACTGAATTTACATGACTAGTTGGATTATTAGGAGTTAGTACAACCGGTTATGTCTCTCTTGATAAGAATAGTGAAGGTGGGAGAATGTTCAAAATAGTGGTGTTGTGTTAAAAATAAATAATAAAAAGAAGTCCCAAATTGATTTCAATCCTTTTATGGAGAAATTTAAATGGGGAGTTGGGTCGAGGAATTTTAGGGAGAAAGCTTGTGTAGTGGGGGATGCAAAAAAAGAATGGAAGGGAAAGATGGCATATGTCAATGGAAATTTGGAGGATGAGTCATTAGCATTAGTGGTGTCCAACAATGAGAATAAAATTGATTTTATGATGAATAGCATGGTTCATAAGTGTAGCAGTGGGAGAATGTCTGCCACGGAGGTTGGCAAGACGAGTGGAATGGGGGATTTTCAAGATAATCCAAGAACTCTATATGGGAATTCTTGGCGAGGGGAAATTGGTAGGAGGTTTAGGATAATAGGTTGAGTCTCTTTGAGACACCGTTATCGAGAGAGGAGATCGTGGATTGCCAATATTGTTTTTTATTGACGGTAAACGATAATCCTGATACATGTGGATATCTAGATGAGGATGTCAGAAACGAGGGGATTTTAATGGCTCAATTAGATTCACTATTGGCAATCTTAGACCCTTATGCTTCGGAGGTTAAGACCGTGGATGAGGAGGGTAAAAGGGTAAGTAGATAAATGGAGGAGTTGATGGAGGATATGGTTGATGGATTTAGTAAATTTTTGGGGGTTTTGTATGAGGGGAGTGAGAGAAAGCATGGAGGTGATTCGGGAGAATATAGAGGAGATGGAGGGATGGAGTCACGAAGGGAGGAGGGGGAGGTTCTTCCCCAAGTGTAAGAAGTTGGAGGTAGAGGGAGTTACAAAAGTCGAATGGTCCTTGAATTATGAGGGGAGGAAGAGATGCGAATGAGGGAGGCATCAGAAGGGATATTTTGATATCTTTATAATGAGGTTATAAATTATTTCATGGAATGTAAGGGGTCTTAATGACTTTGAGAAAAAGGGTTGGTTAGTGGTGCAAAATATGTGTGGATGTCTTGTGTGATTTGTTTATAGGAAAAAACATTAATTGCATGAGTGTGGAGGTGGCTAAGGGAAGTTGGAAGGGGGTGTGGGTAAATTATTACTATATTGATTCTTGTGGTCTCTATGGAGGGGTGTGAATCATGTGGGATTCTAAAGAATTGGGGAAGGTGGATTGTCCTTATAGAATACACTATTTATCTTGTTTATTTAGATGTATAGAGGACGGGTTCACTTGGTGTTTTTTAGGGGTATAAAGGCTTGTGGAAGATGCAGTTATGTGGGAACTATGGGAGGAGATAGGAGGGGTATGAGCAATTTAGGAATCTCCTTAGTGTGTGGGCAGGGACTTTAATGTGGTCTGTTTTTCAGAGGAGTGAAGTATGGGGAGTGTTACAAGTGTGATGAGGGAGTTTTCGGAGTTTATTAATGATTTAAAGCTTATGGATTTTCCATTAGGAGGGCTCAATTCACTTGGTCAAAAAATAGGGACCCCACTCTTTGTCTATGTTGGATTGTTTTCGTCTCAGCAGAGTGGGGTGATCACTTTTTGGTATTTATTCCGGCTTTCTTAATTCGGTTAGCTTCGGACCATGTGGCGATTCAAATCAAAAGAGAGGGTTGACAGGCGGACATAACCATTTAAATTTGAGAATATATTTCTATGGGAAGAATATTTTGAAGATAGAGTGAAGACATAGTTGCAAGAGTATCAGATAGAGGGAAGTGTAGGGGTTGTGATGGCTAAAAATCTCTCTTTGGTGAAAGAAGACCTCAAAGTGTGGAATATGGATATATTTGGAGATGTCAAAGAATATATAAGGAATGTACTTGAGAAGATTGCAAAGTTAGATGCTAAATAGGGGGAGGAACATTATTGAGGCAATAGAGGAATTAGAGAGAGGAGAGGATGTGGCAGATGGGTAGGAAGATGATTATCTAAGAGATTAGTTAAGAGACAAAAATTGCGAGCGTTATGGCTCAAGGAGCGGGATAAGAACACCAAATTCTTCCACAGAGTTGACAATTCACATCTTTGTTTCAATAATATTAGAAAATTTTGGTGGGGGTAGAACTTTCAAAATAAGGGGAGGTCAAGGAGGCTAAAAGGCCTATATATAGAGGAGGAAAAATGGAGGCCTTCATTAGATAGGTTGGAGTTCAAAATCATATCGGAGTAAGATCACGCCAAGCTGGAGGGACCATTCATAGAGGATGACGTGGAAAGTGATTTAAAGTCTATGAAGGGAGATAAGGTGTCGGGGCCTAATGGTTTCACTATAACTTTCTTCCAACATTATTGGGAGATGGCTCGAGAAGATGTTATGATCTTTTTTGAGATTTTTATGGTATAGGAAAATTCCTACGGAGTTTCAATGCATCTTTTATCATGTTGGTTCCAAAGAAGGGTGGTGTAGTTAATATGAGGGATTTCAGGCCTATCAGTTTGGTTGGGAGCTTCTATAAGTTATTGTCCAAGGTGTTATCTATCAGGCTTAGGAGGATGTTAAACCCTATCATTTCAGATGCATGGAATGCTTTCGTGGGTGAGAGACAAATTTTAGATCAGGTGCTAGTGGTTAATGAATTTGTGGAGAAAAGGTTGAGGAGTGGGAGCCTGGAGGGATGTGCAAGCTAGACATTGAGAAGGTATATATGATCATGTAAATTGGAGCTTTGGATATATTTCATATATAATGGGTTTTGGACATAGGTGGAGGTTTTGGATCGAGATTCGTATCTCAATGGCAATATTTTCATTGTTGGTCAATATGTCACCAGAGGGATTCTTCCCGAGCACTAGAGGCCTTTGACAGGGTGACCCCATTTTATCGTCTTCATTTATCATAGTTATGGAGGCGTTGAGTTATATGATTTCTCGTGCTATGGAGGCTGGGATAGTAGCGGGTTTATGGTTGGTACTTCGAGGTCTCCCTCTATTCAGGTGTCACATTTGCTATTTGTCGATGATTCCATCATTTTTGTGGAGAAAATGAAGACTAGATCCGTAGTTTAAGTGTACTCTTGATGTGTTTTGAGGGTTTGTTAGGTTTACACATTAATGTGGGTAAGAGATAGATGATTATGATGGGTAGAGATGTATATGCTCATTGTTGGATGTTTTAGAGTTTAAGGTGGGGAATTTACCTACTGTATGCCCGAAGATGCCTTTGGGAGCTCCGTATAGATCAAATACCATGTGGGACCCAGTTCTAGAGATGGTTGAAAGGAGGTTGCCAAGTTAGAAGAAGGTATATTTGTCTAATGGGGGAAGGTTTACTTTGATAAAAAGCCCTTTATAAGGTCTGCCCACTTATTTCTTATATATACTGCATCTCCATACTTCCGTGTGTGGGAAGTTGGAGAAATTAATGAGGGTTTTCCTTTATGGGGTAATAAGGAGAGTTTCAAATATAGCTTGGTGCGTTGGAGGAGGTGCGCAAGCCATGTGTGGAGGGGCCAGGCGTGAGAAGTTTAACTGTTTTTAATAAAGCCTTGTTAGGTAAGTGGTTGTGGAGATACCAGATGGAGGATAATGGGCTTAATAAAATAATGGTGGTGGCTTAGTTTAGTATGGGATATAATGGTGGGGTCAGGGGTGGTGCCTTGTTCATATACGGTGGGGCTATGGAAGAATATTTGTAAGGGGTGGGTGAAAATTTTCAACCATACTACCTTTAGATTGGGTTAGGGGTTGTATTAGATTTTGGAGATACATGTGGGGAGGAGCATTTTCCTTGAGGAGATGTTTCCAGTGAGAGAGAAGAGGTTGTTGCTGAGAATATTATGAGAGTGATGGAAATAACTGAGTGGAACCCTATATTTTATAGGGAGATAGAGGAGTTGGGGATGTTACTTGTGTGATTGGGGGCCACAAGGAGTCTGGATGATGGGGAAGATAGATTATGGTGGAGTTCGAGTAGCGATGGGGTGTTTACAGTGAGAGCTATTATTCAGAGCCGATTCCAACAGTGGGGTTCCTTTTCCTTGGAGGAGTATATGGAGGACTAAAGCTCCAACGAGAATTGTATTCTTTACATGGACAACATCGAGGTAGGCCATCTCGACAACTGATGTTTTACAGAGAAGGGGTCAGCGACACTACACCAAATGTAGTTTTAGTAATACATAAATTTATTGATTACTAACACTATTATACTGTTACAATTACTAATAGTAATTTACCGTTACTAAATCAAGATATGTGTTACTAATGAGCTTTATCATGTCAAATATGAAGTGAAAATCAATTTTAATAATACATCTTATAAAATAGGAGCGGGAGACTTCCCTCGAAATGAAAAATCAATACGTTTTCTCCTTTCTCCCACATTTCTCCAAATCCTGAATATGACTTCTTCTAGCAATTTCTTCTAGCGATTTCTTCTAGATGTTGCTATTTGTGATTTTCGATTTGAGACCTGTAGGGGTGGTAAACGGACGGATACGGATCGGATACCATGTTTTTCATATCCGTATCCGCTATCTGGATGCACTATCCATATCCGTATTCGTATCCACCGGATAGCCAAAATAACTATCCGTATCCGTATCCGTTCGGATACCTCAGATTCAGATAATATTCGTATCCGTTTACATTGTTTAGCCATCGCAAAAAATAACTATTAAAAAAGCTACAATATAAACTCTATAGAAAATTAGTAAGAAATGATGTACTAACCTTTAATATCCATACTCATAGATCATTTGTGTGTCCACATTATTTCCTTAAATCAGCATGACAATCAACTTCCAAAAAAACCTGTTGATTGATAGAATACGAAGTGCATACAATAATAAAATCAACTAATAATGAAAATACTATAACTAATAAGTAAATGACTTGAACTAAGTGCAAATAGTTTTGCAATATAACAAAAAGTGGTGCCACGATACATAGTCAAGTTTGCAACATCCATAAACAAAAACCCTGATTAGTTTTTCTTTTAAGTTTGAATAATATTTAAAGATCTATACCATAATCTGTATAGATCTTTAAAGAATAACATATACAGATATACAAAACCCCATTAAAGATTTACAGATTTAAAGATTTACAGATTTAAAGATACAGATTTAAATCCCATTAAAGATACAAATATACATATTTAAAGATACAAAACCCCATTAAAGATACAGATATAACCCCATTAAAGAACATCAAAACGGATATCCGGTTTTCAAAAATATATAGCAAGGAAGGGAGGAAGGGTTTCGTCCTCCACTGGTTACCTGAGGTTTCGTCGTCCGCTGTTTGGGCCGGCAAGGAAGGAAGCGATTTCCGATCTAGGGTTTCGTTGTCCTTTGTTTGGGCCTGCAAGGAAGGAAGGAAGGAAGGGTTTGATTTGGGGTTTCGGCCGATTCGTGTCTGTTGGGAAAATGAGGAAAAACTTTGTGTGTTTCTAATTTATTATGTTAGATTTTAAAGTTTTCAGAATTAAACTTTTACCCCAACTTTTATTTTAGGTGTTAGTTTATACCTAAAATATTATATAAGTAATATTTTAAACTAATGTTAGACGGATACGGATATTCGGTAAAACGGATATCCGGTAAAATGGATACTCCGTATCGGATACGGATTATCCGTGTCGGATACTAGTACTATCCGTATCCGTATCCGTTTTCTTGGATATTTTTAGAGAGTATCCATATTCGTATCCATTTCCATTTTTTCGGATAAATATCCGCAAATTCGGATTCGGATATCGGACGGATGCGGATTTTCGAATATCCGTTTACAGCCCTACAATTTGAGATTTGCGAATTCTTTCGAATTCTAGCGATCTCCTTAAAAACTAAGCAATTTTAGACCTACGATCTGAGATTTATGATATGTGACTCTCTTAGCATTCAAAACATCGGAATCTTCATCTCCGAGTTAGTTTTTTTTGCCTCTTTTCTCATTCTTTATCCGTTGATTTCCTTTGAATTGATGATATCTAAATGTTTGTATATAATATATATGTAATATTATATATAGAGAATTAAGGTAAAAGTCATGCTCCTTCCTATATTTGGATTTTTAGGACAATGCGTTTTAAGTTTATAAATCTAGTCCCTGTGGTACATTAACATTTATAAATCTAGCCTATGTGGTACAATACCCTTTATTTTTTTTGCTCCGTGCCAGCGGCACCATTTTTCACAATTTTTCATGGTATTTTTAGTACAAGGACTAAATTTATAAAATTATATGGAGTGTCTTATTTTTATACACTTTAAACATTATAAGGACCTTTTTCCAAAACCCCCTATTATATATAAAGAGAGAGAGAGAGAAAGAGAGGATCACAACTAGACAAAAAAAATAAACTTTTTAATAGACTTAACAAAAAACACTAATAACACATTAATTTTAATTTCTATAATCACCCGAAACGATTTCGGCCAGCGCCCGACCTTCATACCCACCGCCCAGCCGCCGCCCCCCCCCCCCCCCCCCCCCCCCCCCCCCCCCTCAATCTGCCCCAAAAACATACCAGGTCACACCTGCTTCAACCATTAACCCACTTGCAAAAACCCTCACCAGATATCCAACTCGAATTTGACCACCATATCCGAGCCTGGAGCTGCTCCAACTCGCGACCTAGTTCGAACCTACCGATCTCAACACCAACTCCAAAACCTCGAAATCAGACAGACCACCATAGCTCCGGCCAAACCCATTACAAAACCCAACATCTGCTGTCCTCATCAAACCCATGCCGGCCATGAAGTATGAGGCCAGATTTTTTGATTCGTCGCCGACTTTTATGGCTGCTGGCCGGAATTGAATTGGATGCTAAAGGCTCGTCAGGTTTAGCTGAAGCAGTTGGGGGTGAAGGTGGGTCTTGCTCTCGGGTGCCGCTGGTGCAGACCAATTAAATTACGAGAATTAAAATTAATGGGTTATTAGTATTTTTTGTTAAGTCTATTAAAAAGTCCATTCTTTTGATCACTTATGATCTCCTCTCTCTCTCTCTCTCTCTCCATATGTATGTATGTATGTATATGTGTGTATTTTTATCAATTCATCATATGACTCAAGATAAATACTTTTTCAGTTATTTCTACCTAATCAATGTACTAATTTTAGGTTTTTGTGTAAAGCTAGGGTCTTAATTTGTTGAAAAATGTGGTTGATCTTACGCTAGGGTTTGTGTTTTTTGTGAAGGTCTAGATTTTATGGGGTGGTTGTTGAATGAAGATAAGGTGTTGTTTATGTTATTTTGGTGAAGAAAAGAAAGAGAAAAGCAGCATTAAGAAGGGTATGGGAAATGCTTTACGGAATTGTGAAGAGGAAAGTGAGGGTTTGGAGTTGGGGTTTTTGTTAGGGTCACAGGTGGGTGAGGAAAGGAGGGGGAGGCGGTTTAACGAGATTACGGGGACGAGTAGAGTGGCAAAGGTGAAACTCAAACAAAAAAAGAAGTTAAATGATAGTGCGGATGCATTGAAAAAACAGATCATTCATTCTATGAATAAAAAATTGGATGAAAATAACACAGAGATTCAATCTATGAAGGTATATTTGTAGGTTACATAATTTTATCTAATGAACATATCTATCTAGTTATAAAAGTCTTACTGTTGTTTGATCTTGTTTGTCAAGGATGCTATACAAAATCTGGTTCAAGCCTTCAATGCTCAAAAGGAAAATGGTTCACAACTGATACCAATAAGTGAGCATGCGTCTAATACAAGTCGACCACGGATAAATTTTTTTAAAAATCTAGATAATGTTTTTGGATCAGCTCCTCGTCCTTCCCCCTTCGTCAACCCTAACGTCATCTTGCTTGATAGGTACAATGAAGAATTGACAAAGGGGTATTCATGACCTATGCGACAAAGGATATATGTTACAGGAGGTGAGTTGGAGTCGTAAAAAGGAAAATATATGTGGAGGAAGTTATGAAGCCCGATGCTAGGTTGTTGGATGCTCCTCAAGGTGGCAATTACATTTTTGCCGATTTAGCTTTGGGATGATATTTGATTTGTATGGATTGTTGGCTTAAATATGTTTAGTTTATGAGTTAAGACCATGATTTTGTTTTTGAATTGGATTTAATTTTCCATGCTTTTGATTTGGATTTAATTTGTAGTATGATTTTGTCATGGACTTTGTTTAGGTTATCTAGATTTGGACTGAATTTGTACTATGATTTTGTTATGGAATCTGTTTAAGTTACCTATACTTGAATTATGGATTGTAAAAACTTTTTTAACTCCGTCAATGCCAATATTTATATGAGCATTGTCGGTCCCAAGCCTAGATAAAGAAGGAGGAGAAAGGTGATTTTCTAGAATCAGAAAATTGGTCTAAATAATATTCTTTGTCACATGAATAACCATATTATCCACTGAATAACATGAATACCAGTAGCAATTCAGTGGAAAATATTGTTTACAATACATAGTTTATAATTAGGTTTATTCAAGTTATGATTATAGGTTATGCACGTAATTTAATATTTTCTCCATCTTTTGTTCTTCAAAAAAGTAGGAACTTGGTGATTGAAACCAGTGGTGGACATTTAATAATATGGTTAATCTAGTCCATGAATGCGGTAGAGATTTTTGGACAGCTTATTAATCTTTGGATGGCCTCAGAGGTGAAGAGATTTTCTGGACAGATAAATCAAGGTTGATTTTTTGACGACGAAGAAAATTTTGGAGACGATTATAATTCATGCAACAGCTTATTAATCTTTTTTATATAGAGAATGTTTCACAAAGAAGGGTTAATCTCCATTCTGGAAAAAATCGTCTTTGAACTGTTACAGTCGCTATTCATCCTTGACCATAAGCAGAATTTGGTTAGTTTTTATTGATTTTGGCAAATTTGATGTGTTATTTTGGTCATTAACAGTATTATGCTTAATTTTTCTCCCCATTTATAATGCCTATAAACTCCCTCTGCATCTTGTGCAGTGATGTGTAATCAGAGTGGAGAATGATATAACAATTGACCTTCATCGATCATTTTTCTTAAGAGGACTGAGGTAACTTTACTCGGTTGCTTATGTTATTTTTATATAATCTGATGGATTGTAATTGATCTTAGATTTTAAATTTACTTTGAGCATTCCATATGAATCCTGCAGGTTTTCTTTTGAATTAGATTGTTGACTTTTGTGACAATAGACATTGAGATATTATCGTGATAATACTAAAATACAATTACAACTTAAAAGCCTTTATAAAATGCAAAACAAGTAAACATTTTTTTATGTGTCTTAAAACTATATTGACAGTAAGGTATTATTCTCTGAGTAATGGAGAATGGATTGTTAAAAGAAATAATATCAATATGAACACTTTGGGGGGAGTTAGAAAGGATTTTGGTTCCATGAATATGGATGAATTTTTAAAGAACATCTGGACAGCTGAGGAGAGTCAAGCTTTAGCATCCTTTGGTTCCATCATTTTTAAAGCTCTATTTTTTAGTCTCTTGCAACAGAGTCGATTAATCCATCATCAATTAATTTCCCAGGTATATTCCTATTCTCTCCTGGTTCTATTACATCCAGGATTGAAACTAGATTGATTGTCCCCCAACGCATCCTTTCTCAGTTATAGATTTATTATTTAACTTTCTAATGACATGTATAGATCTATTATTTATTTATTGTTTGTGTATTAGAACTCACTCAATAAAAATAGAGAACTAACTTTCCTTATTAAGGATGCAATTATTTCTAGTGTCAGACTTGAAGACGTGACCATGAATAAATTCGTCCGGCTCCAATTTCTCAGTCACCTACTGCCCATATAGATGCCGCACATGTATGTACTTCACGGGTATTAGCTTAGAGGTACAATATCTCTCTTTATTGCAAAGTTTTATGGATTTGAGTAGGAATCAATGAGAGCTGTGAGTAATGTTGGATCATTACAATTTTTCTTTTTCCTCAAATAAGTGTTGAGCTTGTAATGCAGGTCTAGTATGGAATAATCTGCTACTAAGATGTGGCTACATGAAGAGCACGTTGCTTAACAATATAATCAAGTCTCGTAGATCATCAATGCAGGGGCCAGGCACGTCTCTTAGCTTTGCGGATCGCTCGGGATATTACCACCGGGGCGAGGTAGGAATGAGAGAGAGCAGCCTTACACAATTCTCAATTTCCTGGAAATCCTTGTTATTTATCCCCTTACTCGAATATGATCTGCTAGCTGTGTCAAAGCTCATATACTATTGTTGGCTGATATCATCTACACCCCAATGTCTGCCACCTATACTGGGAGAAATGAGATAGGTAGATAGAAGAGAAATGAGAGATGTAGACAGTTGAAATACTTCTTTCTTTTACACAGATTTACAACACTAATACATGATTTTCTTTTCTATTTTGTACATAGATTCCGACATTAATACATGATTTTCTTTATGGGAAAAGCTTTTGCCTTACAATTCTAGTGTAAAACTGAAGCATTTGTACAGGGATTTGCGAGGCGAGAAATAGTAATAATATCTCCATTAAAAATATTATTTTTTTTTAAAATTCTTCAAAATTATTAACGGACCTATACCGTTACTAAATGTTACATATTTTTTTTGTTAGAAATGTGTTATGATTGTTGGTAATGGTAAAAGTGTGTTTGGATTAGAATCAATCTGTAACACTTTAGTAACTTTAGGGATGTGTTAGTAACACATAATTTAGTAACGGTAAAAAAGTGTTTGTAATTTGCTTTTCCACGCCTTTTTTCCAACGGTAATTTAATGTTAGTAATTTTTTTTATAACACTATAATACCGTTACTAATTTACTATTTTGATATAGTGGTATGGCTAGTAGGCATTGAATGTGCAAAAAGGCGGAGGAGACAGTTAGCCACTTGCTTTTGCATTATCTAGTGGCTAGAAATTTTCGGGAGTTTATCATGTCTCTGTTTCGGGTGCATTGGGTGCTTTATAGTTTGGTGAAAGATATGTTAGTTGCATAGATATTTTCGGTGGGTGGGTGGGCAGGGATCACGGGTAGACAATAGATGTTTTGAGGGTGTGGAGTTAGCTCCTTCAAGGTTGCGGTACATCTTGTTGAGCTCTTTACATTCGTGGTATATGACAGAACCAGGGCTGCATATGCTAGTTTTGTTAGATTTTTGGAAGAGATTGATAGGAGGGATTGGATATTTTTATTAGAGAATTAAGGTAAAGGTCAGGTTCCTTCCTATATTTGGATTTTTAGGACATTGCTTTTCAAGTTTATAAATGTAGTCCGTGTGGTACAATAGCATTTATAAATCTAGTCCCTCTGATATAATAGCCTTTATTTTTTTGGTCTGCACCAGCGGCACTATTTTTTACCATTTTTCATGGTATTTTTAATACATGGACTAAATTTATAAAATTATATGGAGTGTTCTATTTTTATACACTTTGAACATTATAAGGACCTTTTCCTAAAACCCCCTATTTTTATTGCCCTAAGAGTCTTTTTGTATCTCACCAGGCTTATACTGCTGTTCTTTTGTTGATCTTTTTTCATTTGTATATAGGTTTCTGCCCTTTTGGCGGGTGTTTTAAATATAAACTTCTCTTTACTTATAAAAAATGATTATGTAACAAGTAACATCCCTTTGTCACTATGCATTCTTTTGCTCAAATTGAACGAAACAGCTAAATTACACTCGATTTAGAGCGTAACGCTGATGAACTACTGAAGATTTCTGGCACATGTTTCAAATCTTATACCTATTAAAACATGAAATTCAATACGTAGGTGTATATCACAAACATCAAACTGATTAACAACCACTTGCATCTAGACTTGGCAATGGGTCGGGTCGTGTCAAAATTTCTCAACTCGTACCCGATTCGTTAAATGTCGTGTTATCCTCCCAAGTGTCTCATTTTGCCAGGTTTATTGATTTTTTTTTGCAGTTATTTGACACGTTTCCTTAAACGATCAACAAGCACATTTGGACATCATTAGGCAATAAGGCTATGTAGAGTCCAAAAAAATTTACAATCTTAATTTGGTCAAATGAAAGCTCTGCTTGGTCGATAGGTTTTTCGGCTGCCAGACTTGGGAACCTATTCATTGCATCCATTTGAACAAACAAATAACACTATCAGCATGCATATTGCATCCACGAACTTAACAACCAAAAAACTAGAAAACAATTCTTACCACTTAGAAAGAATAATTATATGTTGTTTAATCGAGTCTATGATTTGATTCATGTAAAGTATCGGATAACACTAGTTAAATTACTGAAGAGAAGGTGATTATTGCCTCTTGGTTGTCAGTCTACTTGATAATTTGAAAATAAAAATTCCAAAACATCAACAAACTGTTGATTTAGTAGTTGGAAAAAGAAGGCATGAAAAACGAACATCTAGACACCTCTCTTCTTGACTCGATCAGCATTACGTCTTGACATCACGATAATTAATGAAATTTTATGTCGTCCTTGTGCTCATTCTTCTAAAATACAAACCCAATCAACCCTTTTCATGTAGCAGTCGGGAATTAAAGGCAAGAAAATCAGAAAAAAGTAATAGGATTAATTACACTTTGACCCCTCGAACTTCACCTCTATTTTTACTTCACCACCCCTACTTTTAATTTCTGCACTACCCCCTCCTGAACTTTTGAAAAATAATCAAATTACCCCCGAATCCTAACAGTATTATGTTCTGGAGGGAATTAGTCATGTGCCTGGCACCATAAGGGTATTTTCATACAAAAATATCCTCATGTGCCACACATATGACCAATTTCCTGTCTAGATGATAACATTGCTAGAGTTTGAGGTAATTTGATCTGTTTTAAGAAATTCAGGGGGCTTAGTATAGATTATGAAAGTATAGGTGGTGAAGTGAAAGTGAGATTAAAGTTCGAGGGATCAAAGTGTAATTAACCCCCAAAGTAATATAATGATTTGAAAGTGTGTAATGTTACATATTGCACTGTCATGAGTCTTACTTATAGTCTTATACACAAAAACCCATGAAAGACCACCCTTGGCTCCAACAACTATAATGCATATATTATATTTATGATCTCGATAACAATCACTTGCAGCCAATGAAACAGTTCATATACTCTATTTGATCCTCTGTCAATCATTGGAACCATGTCATATTGAATGTGTTCGGCTAAACTTAGTAAAGCATCGTCCAATTAGCAAACTACTAATATTATTCACATTGCATGCAGTAACTTTAGAACAGAAACAAACAAGTCAGACTCTTCCTTGCACCTCCTCCTCCCCCTCCCCCTTACCCCACCACCAGCCCACCAAAACAACCAAACAACCAAACAAAAAGTTATATTATCCGACCTGAAGATCTTGAACTAGAGGAGGGGTCTAGCGTACTGAAACATAAATGTAGCTATAAAACCTTTTTTAGCATCTTCCTCGTGGTCTCATATATCAAAACTTTTTCACTTTTTTTGTTCCTATCCAAAAGTTGGCATAGATAGAAAATTATGCCAGACGAGGTGCTTTGGCCTATCTGGCAGCGGTTACTCGCTGTTCACCACTCCTCCCTTGTTGCCTATTACGACTCCTCTTTACAGTCTCATTCAAGTCCTTAGTCCCCCAATAAAGCCAATTTTATAAATTTTGACAGCTGACCTATTTCCTACTCGACTTCTTTAACAAAAGCCCACTTACTAAATCCAATTGGCCAAAACCTTATTTTAAGAAGTGAAATGCTCATTTTCAGACTACAGATATATGAGCTTTTCATAAGACTACAATTACGTTTAAACACAACTTTGAGGTTTCCATAACAGAGATGGACATCCATTACATGATGGGGTATGTCTAAATACGATATTATCTCATCTGACTACCTGAAAATATAAATGAAATATTTTCATCTGACTATCTGCAAGTATATGATTCATGAAAAAGATCAGATAGTAGTATTGAAACTCAGTGTGCTCCTTGTTCTGATGCGACAAATAAAGGTCAAGTGCAACCTATGAATCATACGCACAACAAATAACATATCAACCTACATGAAGTTTTCAATCATAACAAATCAAAGCCATTGTAATATGAAATATCAAATGACTCTAATTTCTGTAACAAGTAAAAAAACCTTTGTTAAACAAAGCAACTATGCATTTTTTTTGCTCCAATTGAACATATTAAACAAAATATTTGGACTTGAGATAATGACGACTACAAAATACTCATGATTTATGGCACAACTTGCAATATGTATTTAGACGCCCGACTAAAACATGGAAATCAATTACTGTAACATGTATATAAAAAAATGTCAGACTACAGACTTGTAATATCGGGTCCGTGTTAAAAAATTGCTCAATCCATACCCAAATTTTGTCAGAAGTCGTGTTATTATGTCAATGTCTCATTTTACCAGGTCTAATGAAAAACTTTTACAGTTACTGTGCCTTGGCACGCTTCCTTCAATGATTATCAAGAACATTTGCATATCATTAGACGGTAAGGCAATGTAGAGTACAAAAGTTTAACAATCCAAATTTGATCAAACAAAGGCATTGGGTTGTCAAGAGCTTTTTCGAAAGTTAATATTTGTATCCTATAAATTGCATCCAATCACACAAACGACTAACACTATGACTACACAACATTACGTGTTATTGTATGGGTGCTTATGTTCATTCTGCTAATACACAAACTCAAGCAACTCTTTTCAAATAACTTGAAAGTGTGTAATGCTACAGAAGGCAAGGTCAACAGTCTTATTTAAAGTCTAACATAAGAGCACCCAATGACAATCCACCCATGACAGTTATTGAAACAGGGAATCCAACAACTGTAATGCATATCTTATAAGAACTTGATAACAATCACTTGCAGCCAATGAAAAAGTTTGTATATCTTACTTGATCAGCTTTACATAGCTTTATTAAAATGTATTCGACAGAAATTTGTAACTCCGCATCAAATTATGCAAACAACTATGACCTTTTTTTCATTGAGAACTGGTCGGTCAGTTCTCACTCGCTTCTTTCCAAATTAAGAATTCCGGTCTAAAATTCACAAATATTAAGGAAATATTTCTTTCCCCCCAATTTTAGCCTCAAACTTTACAATCACATCAGTTTGAGATTCTACATTATAGGTGATGTTATCATTTCACGCTATTTTGTAAGGTATTTTTAGAAATAAGATTCTTAATTCGGGACAATCCGAATAGGGAAACAAGACCCTTAATTTGGATAGAGGCGGTATAATTCAGCACAGAATTACACAAACAACTGACAACACATTAAGTTCATCTTTAAAAGAAAAGACAAACAACCAATACTAAATGAAAATGCCTGGATTACATTGAGACATCGTCGCACTACATGTAAAAACGAAAAATAGGAATCTTGATTCCGGGCGGAGATAGTATAAGATTTTATTAAAATCTGAAGTTGAACAACTCTACCAGGAGAGTGGTTTTTCACTAGCATTTCCGGGAGCAAATTAGTCAACAAAGTTATGTACAGTACCAAAAGTTTTATAATCTTAGTTTCAATCAATCAAATGAAAGCTTTGCTTGTTCAACAATTTGCATTATGTGGGAAACTAGTAGAGGATTTACTTCTCTGTAAATATTTGGAACCAATCAAAATTACTATAATCCTCCCCTCCCCCAAATCAAAATGGCTTTTCATTTAACTTTATCCCCTGAGATAATTGCATATTTTTTACTTACCCTCTGCCACTAGCCAGACATTTAACACTGTTAAAAAATATCCCATTCGGGCATATCTCTAGATATATATTATGGGCTTCTCATAATGAAGATGGGAGTTCATCATGTGACGGGGGTATGTCTAATTAATTAACGTGTAGGGGGTATGTCTAATACATAATTATTTCAAGGTGTAAAGTCATAACAACCCCCCACCCCCCAACAAATTGTCAGTATAAGATTCTTGAAAGGGATCAGATTGTAGTCAGTGTGCTCCTTGTCTGAATGTGACATATATGAGACGAGCGAAACCTATGAATTATGTAAACAGCAAATAACATATATCTTGATGAAGTTTTCAGTCATAACAAAGCAAAGCTGTTGTAATATCATATGAATCTAATTTGTGCAACAAGTAACAGCACTCTATCGCTATGCATTCGTTTGCATCAAATGAAAGAAAACAAAGAAAAAAAATTGGGCCTGGGAGCGCAATTATTATGAACTACTCAAGATTTCTGGCGCACATCGCAAGATGAAGTTCCTAGGAAAACATGGAATTCAATAACACTAATGTGTATGTCAAACACATCAAACTCAATAACAATCAGTTACAGTTAAAACTGGCCACGAGTCATGTCATGTGATATCGGGTTTGTGTGAAAAATTGTTCAATCCGTACTGAATTCGTTAAAAGTCGTGTTATCATGTCAGTGTTTCATTTGGCAAGGCCTAGTGAAAAACTACTGTCAGTTGTTCTTTGGCGCATTTCCATTAATGGTCAAAGACATTTGCGCATTATTAGACAATAAGGCTATGCTGAGTAGCAGAAGTGTTGCAATCTTAAATTTTGATGGAGTGAAAGCTGTGCTTGGCCAAATAGCTTTTCAGGTGTCAATCTTTGGAACCTATAAAATTTTATTCAATTGCACAAACAACTAACTCTATCCATTGACACATAATATACTGGATATTGCATCACAAACTTTACAACCAAAAAAGTAAAAATAAATGCGTATCGGCACCGCAAAGATAGAATAATTAGGGTTCGTCTGGGAACCCCAATTCCATAAATGTTTGGCACATAAATTATAAGTATTTCAGCGAGTGAGATATAAATAACACAAAGTGCTTTCAATTATAACAAACCAAATCCTTTGTAATATCATATGACACTAATTTCGGTAACAAGTAACAACACCTTGTCATTACACATTCCTTTGCCCAAAATGAATGAATCAATCAAAGGTTACAAAACTACACACTTCCAAGTGAGCTTTTTCAGTATATATGAGACAGAAACAGCCATATACAAAAAATTAAAGTGAAAAAACTAGTACCAAGTAGATCCATAAAGTGGCATCTAGTTCTCGATGACACGAGGTAAAATGATCAGCCCCTCTGTTTATTTTTATCAGAAAGTATCTTCATACCCATATACCTGCAAAGATAAACCAAAAAATATAAACCCCCCTGAAAACTATATATGACACAAACACTCGATGCTCGTTTGTGTTTTTCAAGGAATCTAAAACGGTAAATTCACGTCAAAAGTTTGAATATTAGGCAAGGAATTGGCATATTGTTTTTCAATCTCTTGACATGTATTATAAGAATTCCAAAAAAACTTGAACCAAACGATTAGTAATTCATTACTTTCCAATTTAAGTGTTTATGTACTGAAATAAAATCAAGCTATTTACCATCAACTGAAAACACAAGTAAAGCGTGTGTATTTAACATTGTTAGGTTCGTAGAAAACACAAGAACTCGAACGGAACAATTAGTAACAAAAACACGTACCGTCCCATCATCAAAACAGTAGCTTGGGGATTAGTCCCAGGCGAAATGCTAAAAATTGAACCATCAACCACTCGAAGAGCATCGATCCCAATTACCCTCAAATTGCGATCAACCACCCTCCCCACCACACACCCACCGTGGTAATGCCATATCGTGCTCACCGTGCGTCGACAAAAATCTCCCATCAACGCGTCGTTCGACTGATCAACCGGTAATGCAGGCCCCACATACCTAAAATTTCTCCCCCCATACCACTCTTGGAACCGAAACTCGTCCATCGACCGGCTCCTCAATATCTCACCGATCTTCCGCGTACCATTCACACACTTCTCTAAATCCAACGCGTTGCTAAAGTAGTTAAAACGCACAATCGGGTTCACCCTCACGTCGGTCGAGGCCAACCGAAGAGAACCCGCCGACACCGGACCCGTGATTTTCTCAATTAGAGACGCGACCGTCAGATAAATCGGCGATGCAGGCGTACGTATGAACGCCGACCGCGAAGGGGACTCAAAAGGGACAACATTCGACGCGGCCTCAACGTAAGCCCCCAAACCCGTAATCCCCACCACTTGGATTAACGAATGCTCCAACGGCATAGGAGGCACAATCGAGATCCCATTCCTCGGATTATCATACAAAAACTGCCCCACATACGGCAAATGATGCATCACCGGAATCCCCCACGACGACAAATACGGCCTAGGCCCAATCCCACTCAACAAAAGCAATTGGGGACTCCCAATCGCCCCCGCACAAAGAATCACCTCCCCAGATTCCCTCAACATAGCATGATGATACCTCCCTAACTCATCCCTATACACAACCCCAATTGCCGACATTTTAGACCCACTCTCCAAATCCGACGACGCCAACAAAACCCTCTCAACACTCGCATAGACCCCCACTCGAATATTACTCCCCTTCGCATACCCAAGCAAATCCGCTGCACTATGCCTTCTCCCCTCACTATCAAAAGTTGACCCCCCAATCTTCGTCCCCAACTCATGATCAAAACTAAACCCATTATACGGATCCACCCCCGCCTCCAACAACCCATCCCTCACCGCCGATTGCCAATTCTTCAACTCCGGCCTAAACACAATCATCTTCTCAACCCAACTATAAGAATAGTTCACCAACCTCATATCCCAATTCAACCCACTTTTCTTATAAAAATCTTGATCAGCCCTACTATAAAATCCAGCATTAATAGTACTACTACCTCCAAGAACCCTCCCCCTTGCATTGGGCACCCCATCATCTGAAGTAAACCCCTGTGCTGGGGAATTCAAACCATCTGTTTCAGTTAAAGTAGTTAAAAAACCCTCTTGGGTCATCAAATTTGGGTAGTCATGTGGTACACCACCTCTTTCAAGAACCAAGACTTCGTAGTTTTGTGACAATGTGGCTGCTAGTGGACAACCAGCTGTGCCACCACCAACTATTATGTAATCATAGTAATCTTCTGATGGGAGTTCTGTTGCATTTGAGACAAATGAGAGATAAGTTGGACCTGCAAAACAAGAAAATAATGATAGTTAGTTTAAGGGTGACAAAATATAGAAATGAAATGTGAATATGAATATGAGAGAAAGAAGATGATTACTTTGTTGGTTTTGGGCATTGGTGAGAATAAAGAATGAGAAGAAGAGGAGAAATGGGTAGGAGAGAAAATTGGGTTTCGCCATTTTGGTTTGGTTTTTGTGATAAGAAGAGAATTGGGTTTTGTTTTTCTTGAAAGAGAGAAAACGGTTATTGAAAAAGTGGGAAATTCAGTTGGAGAAATGTTTTCGAGTGACATGGGACTTCTTGATACAAAAACGTTACTTTTATTGTTCATCAAGGGGGAAATGCAAAATTAACTCACGTTTTTAATTTTATAAAATTAAAATTTAATAAATTTTAATTTTATAGTATTATAATTCAATTATTTGATTTGATTCAAGTATGGAATTTATTTAGAATTTTAGTAGAATTTCAAATTCCTTAATTTTTTTTTTTGGTCTAGACCACAGGTTCCCCACGATTTTTGGCGTGGGACTAATCCTGTTCGAGCCGGGTAGGATCACAAGGGCTGCAAAGCTCTCCTTCCCAAATTTTAACACAGCTGCATTCCCAAGGCTCGAACCCGAGACCTTGGTTAAGTTAGGACAGCCCCTTACCAGCTGACCTACGTGATGGGGGTTCAAATTCCTTATATGGATCCTAACAAACTTTATAAAAACAATTTTGTGAAATTTAAATAATTAAAATACAATACTTTTCAAAAACATTATAACTAAAAAAAAGAATTAAATCACATCACATATTTAGCAAGAATTAAAAAAAGGATCAAATACCAAAAAGTCCCTCAAACATTTTTTAATATACATTTAGTCCAAGCCTTTTATTTTGTACCAAAAAGTCTCTTATTCTCTTATCTTTAAAACGCCGCGTTAGCGGCATAGTAAAACCTTTTTGGCATGATGAAGGACTTTTTGGTGCAAAATAAAAATGCTTGGACTATATATGTATTAAAAGAAGTTCAATGGACTATTTGGTATATGCCCATTAAAAAAATAGTTTTGTGAAATATATGTACATAGGTATGTATATACAATAGTTATAAAGTAAGGACTTTACGTACAAAAGAAATATGTGGACAAAAATGTTACTTTTTCGTTACCCATGTATGTATATACAATAGCTTGATTGTATGTTGTCAACTAGTACGAACATTGTTATTTTTAACTAACAAGAACACAACCCCAAAAAAATGCAACACAACAGAAAATCCTATTCTTTTTACCTAACACGAACAAGATCATATTTAAAACACACACAATTTTTTTTGTTTTTACATAACACGAACACGATCCAAATAAAACGAAATTTTATTTTTCTAAGTACACTATTTTATGATTTTTTATGTATAGATCTGTTTTTATAAAAAAAATTGTCTTTTTTTCAAAAAATCTATGTATTTTTTATTCAAGATTTTATGTAAATATTTCAAATCATGAAATGGCTGTTCTTGAAAGAGAGGAAAAGGTTAAAGGAACTGTGCGCGCGTGCGTGTGTGTGTGTGTGTGTGTGAGAGAGAGAGAGAGAGAGAGAGAGAGAGTTGCAATGGTAACCCATTTGTTTTAAAAATCATGCTATTTTAGCCATTCGCTATAACTTTTTTTAGGAGACTTGGTGGGAGAAGGGACTATGATGCGTAATCATTCACTCTGGTAAGTCTTCTAAAAATATGTGATTGATGGTTAAAATTGAGCTACTTTTTAAAACATAGTGTTAACATTATAACTTTTGAAACATCGAGTTTAAAATTGAAAATGACCTCAAACTTAATTGTTAATTTTGTAATTGACCCGTTTATTAATTTGAGAACTATTGTGTATATTATTGGGGTTTTAACTTAAATTATTATATCTTATGCTCTTTTTATTCGAGTTGGGGTTTTTGAGAATCGATGAATTTACATTTGAAGTTTTTCGATTCAAATACTTTTTAAGTTCATTTTGACTTAATCCCCGATTTTTAAAATCTTCAACATAGGGGTTAAATTTAATTTTGCATTACAAACAGGGGCAAAGTCAAATAAATTCTTAGACTTACCCCTTATTTCAGAAAATATTTTGAGATAACCCCTTCGTGCAAGGAGTTATCTCAAAGAGATTAGTAAAATAAAGGTTAAATCAAATACCACATTAATAAGGAGGGGTTATGTAAAAAAGCCACACATTTTTACTAAACAAGGTTGTAAAATATGACGACGGTGTGTAATACCAATTTAAAATAATTCGCAAGTTTTCAAGTGAACCTTATTTAATTAGAGTCTATTTTTAAACAAAATTAATTCAGCCCCTAAACATGCATCTAAATGTCATAAATCATTCAAACCATGCATGAAAAATAAAGACGACCGATTCAGGAAAAAACCCCTTTCGGGTAAAATATTTTATAACACTATGAAGAATTCACAAGACCTTTGACTTACATACAACCTGATAATCGCCCACAAGTGTGTAATGCACGGTGCCTTCAGCAAACCTTCAAAGATACGAGAGACAGCGAAATACCCTCCAGGTGTCGGTTCGTCATCTTCGGCTCGTCCACACGCAAAAATGACTACGCTCGGTATCCACCGATCAAATATGGACATGCCTTCTCCACAGAGGTTGAACAAAAGAAAAGTGTGTTCTTTAACACCAAAACAATTCACCAAAGCATATGGAATTTTTGTGAATTGAAATCAAAAAGGGATTAAACCCTAAAAGAATAAGTCAAAAGGATTCTGCAGTTTCGCAGTTTTCTGTCTTTATTGAAAATGAAACCATTTAATGAGTATTTATAAAAAAATGCGTCACCTCTGTTGTCGAGCTCGTTCGACAAGAAAGGGATGTCGCGCGAACGAGATACACGTGTCGTTCGAACGACATCGGTGACAATGCAATGTCGTTCGAACGACAGTGCAAAGTCGTTTGAACGACAGTGCAAAGTTGTTTAAACGTCTGTTACGTCAGAAAATAATATTTTAATATCCGCTCCAACATTTAGAAAAAATACTCATTCTCAAATTTTGACGAAAAGTCCGCTCCAACACTTAAAAAATATTTTGTAAAAATATCCCAAAAGCTCTAAGTGGAAAGTTAAGGTATTTAAAATATAACTTTACCAAAGTAAACATCGCGGAGTCTTTTTGATGAAGAACCTTGATAAATTCGGATCCGTCTTTGATTCTTGAATGTTCTTGAATGCTCTTCGACGGTGTAGCGCTATACGACATAATTAATTGATAACGGACTTATAAAATATGTCCTTACAAATCTCCCCTTATGTCTATGCCGGTATATACATAAAAACATTCGAATTATCAAATACCAAAATGCCTATACAAATCTACCCTCCCATGAATAAATTTGCAAGATCTCAAACTGTTCTTCAAAAAGTCTTCAACTAATCTCAAAGATTTTCTCATTAGGGTATACAACATAATGATCTTCAGTCTTTGTACCTACACACATGAGATAAAGTAAAATACCTTCGTGACGCATCGAGTTTGAAATGATATAAGAATAAATCAATCAATATAATCAAATCTCCCCTATAATGATAATTCTTTCTCCCCCTTTTTATGATGTCCCCAAATACACAGATAAGAAGAAACAATCAAAACATGGTGTGTCACGATAAAAGTGCATAGCAAATATGAATCAAACTACGCGCATGCAAAGGAGTATCTAAAAAGCATTCACAAACTATTTTTTATTTTTCAAATTTTTCGTACAAAAATAAGATACAAAAAATCACACGCCATGGATTTAAACTCAAACCAAGTCATGGAAATGGAATGAATGGGTGTGAACACATTCGATAGGTAAATAAACTCAATCAATCATATGTGCACGATGAATACATGTACTCCTAACGAATGAACATCAAAAGTATCCTTAGGTGTAAAAATTATTGAATTTAGATGACATCGTCTTATGCAAATTTACAAATCAAAGTCAAAGTGATTTCCACACTAGTAACGTCCAAAACTATTTAGCCCCTTTTCAAGACTTTCAAGGACGTGCAAACCCGTTTTAATTCTCCATCCAAACTCCCTCATATATATTTTCTTTTTAGAGGTAATCTAAATTCTCAAACAATGGAGAATTGGTGCAAAAACCTAATTGGCATGAATTTTTTTTATTGCCTTTAAATTTTTTCGGGCTCCTTTAAACCTCTTTGGACCCCGGATTATAAAATTTCTCAATTTTCTAGGTCCAATTTAAATGATGGTTTAATCGCAAAGGATAGATGAGTACCTTTCGTAGCCCTTCACCGTTTTTAAATAAAACACACAAACTCACAAACGGCTCTTACATATACAACTTTATTATCAAGTTTTATCGCGCTTGGTTCGTTTTAAGGACATGATTGAAGTGAAAACACCCAACCAACATGTGATAAGACAAGCACAATAATTAAATAAATCTGTGCATGTGTGCAATAAAGGAAATCATGAGTCAAACATGTAGAAAGTAACACTTAATTACATCTTAATGACTCCAAACATTATAAAGCACAAAGATGACATGATATATTGTCTCAAAAAACTATCAAATGGTTACATGAAAAATGGAATGATGTTGTGATCGGTCATCCTAACTGTGTATCCATAAAAGGTGCAAACAAAATACAAAAATCTTTTTGGATTTTTCAAAAAATTTATCAAAATAAAATCTTTTTGTATTTTTCAAAATTTTTCCAAAAAATAAAACACACAAAAATGATACATACTAGCAATAGGGAAATTATGTCATAATAAAAAAAACATCCTATGCTAGTTAACAAGTCAAACCTCAATCGTTAGGTGTGGAGGGGTTTTTGCAAAGGTGGTGCCAACTTATGAAAAAACTCTATCTAATTTTGTGAAGTTTTGACCAAAAACTTAACTTGCTCACCTAAATGTGCAAACTCTCTCATTAAAGGGGAGAGCTTTTCTCAATCAAAGCTCTGATACCACTTGTTGGAGTAAAAGGCCCCCGATTTTAAAATCTTCTTATACTTCAAAATCAATTATTTCCCTTTTAGGTGCTAAAGCGTAGATGATGGTTCAATAAAAACAAATTTTAATTTACTTCAAATTAAAATTAAACCAAGTGAAATATGATGAAAACACACACACAATTTAAATTTCACTTAAACACAATTAATTTAACCTAAGTCCTAGAAATTTGCCTAAGTCATATTTTCAATATTTTCAAATTAGGCAAAACCAAATTTTACCAAATTAAATTAAATGACTTGAATTAAATTAACATTACCCAATATTTAATTTAGCACCAAATTAAACATGTAGTGATTAAAACTAAATTTTATCTTGAATTACCTAAGCATGTGTTCTAGGTGAGTATAGCAAGATAAAATAAACAATGAAACCACTACGCCGCGATGTACAAGGAAAACCCACAACGAAAAAAAACCTCGGATGGACCTAGCCTTAAGTCCACTAAGTATGGATTTATAATTACAAGACAATAATACTTACAACACTCGACTCGATACCTCTCAAGCCCCGACGTGTAATACCCCGTACTTTTATCGATATTTATTTATGGGATTAATTAAATTAAATGTGAATTAAGTGAGAATTAATCCGTATATAATACTAACGATATGTGAGTTGGTATTTGATTATAATGTGTATATAGGGCAATATATGAATATTGAAAATATTGAAATTGTCGCGAGTCTGAAATACGGCAATTTGGGAAATTTTGTTGGGACGCGCGTGTCAGTCGCGTCAGGAATGTAATTATTTGAATTTAAAAGTGAATTGTATTTTTATCAACCGAATGGTCATTTTGAGTGCGCCAACGTGTCCGGAAGGGTCAAAATAGTCAGAAAACACTAGCCGGGGGTTTAGTTTGGGTCCGGGGGCATTTTTAGGCTAAGCCGACAACTTAAAAGGGCATTTTGGTAATTTTGAAATTTTGGAAATTTTAACCAACGAATTTTGGTAGTTAATTATAGGTTATTTAGTAACCCACTTAACCCATTACCAGCATTTGTCAAAAGAGAGGGTTACGGGAGTTTTGAAAGGAGTTGGAGAGGAGTTACAAGAGTCAAAACCACCATCTTCAACCTTGGGAAAGATCTGTAGAGAAAAGGGAGAGAGAGAGAGAGCAACCTTCAACCATTAACATCAAATTCTGAATAACAATCTAAGGCAAGTGGTTTAATTACGTTAATTTCAAGCGAATGTTTCTTCCATGCTTAGAATTGAAATAATTGCATTATATTGGGTGTTTGATGAAAACCCATGAAATTGGAGATGGAAACCCACGATATAATATAGGGATTGCTTGTAGAATGTTATTTGATGATTGTCCTATACAAAATATAACTTTTTATGATGTAAAAACGGATTTATAAAGGGAAATTGAAGACATTAAATTTCCGGGTTCATATTCATAGGGTCTGGGGCAAAATTGGGGATTTATGATAATTATATGTTGTTTAGGAAGATTGGACCCCAAAAATTATCTTAAAATACAAGCTAAAAAGGTTTAGTGATGTTTAAGAACCTTAAAAATACTTTTGGGATGATCTTAGGATGAGTTTGGAGAAGAGAAAAATTGAGAAAAACGAAGTAGGAAATTTCTGGGTTGAAACTGCCATCTCGTTAGAAGACCTGCCCAGGTCGTTCGAACGAGCTTCTAACGAGGTGAATGTATGCCTTCTAACGAGTTGGTAGTTCGTTCGAAGCTTTTCGTTCGAATGAACTCTCGTTCGAACGAGACTTCTAACGAGTTGACAGAATGACTTTTTGGTCTGTTTTCATTTCAAATGTTCCATAGACTTATCTAATTGGAGTATTAACCTTCCCTTGTTGATCTGTGAGTATAATTGTGAGAATTAGGGCACGCTTAGGAGTAAAACTTAAAACCTCATAATATTGGATGTCATTTGTGGAATCGAAAATGAGTTCCAAAATTACGACGTGAGAAGGGTCAATAACTTGAATATACAAATCGGGGACTTGAAATCGTATAACATTTATGTGACGATATAAGAACGAGAAGTATACCTATATTAAGATTACGAGATAACTAAGATGTGTGAATGCTTAGTATATGTGATTTTATGTGTATAACATACCTACCATACTTGCTATCATGGGAGGTTTGCGTTCGATTAGGGCCATCTAATCTTTGTGTGCCTACGGGGGGGATATAGATTGGTACCTCGAGGACATAGGTCAGAGAAGGACTTATTGAGAAGTTAATAAGTCTGCTGATCATAGGAGCGTAGGTGTGTGCGTGACCCATGTGATGTGAACTATGTTCGCCTCCATTATTTGTGATTGCTATTGTCTGAGAACGATTCCTGAGAGATTCGGAATGCGTGGTCCTTATGTACGTGATGTACCGGGATGGGATAGCAGAGTATGTGTGCACCGCAGCTTAGACTCGTGGTGCTAGTACTGTATATTTATGATGAGAATAAAGTATGGCTAATTGGAAAGAATTGTCATGTTTAATTGTGAGTATAATTATAGTAACGCTCTGAAAAGGATAAAAGGGGATAATCTCCAGTAAATGGCTTGCTAATAATTGGGAATCCAAGAATTAAAGTAAAAATCTATATTTAATTGATGATGTTGGAATTAAAGCGCAAATCGAGTAGAAATGTTAGAATTTATTTTGGACTAGATATATATGATAATCACTAGAATGGGTACGGGTACGTTAGGAGTGCACAATTAGTCGAGAGGTGAGTATTTTATGTTAGAGCACGTCCTAACATGTATTTTGCATTCATTGTTTTAATGTCATTAGATCACTTGCTATTTTTAAACTATTTTCCACAATCGGCCTCTGACCCGTTTGCTTTCAAATATATTTTTTGTAAAAACCTTTTTAGGTGCCCGGCCACAAGGACACCATGCATAGGAATTCTATTCAGGCGACGTGCTGTAGCTGCTGTGGAAGTTACAGGACCTTGACAGTAGACGCCTCCTTTTCTAGTCTTGACTCCATTACCAATTTTATCATTTGTTGGGCATGTCGCCCATTTCCTTTAGAGACATTTTATATTTCAGTTATTCAGACTTTGGGTTGTAATTAATTTAGGATGCAGTCTTGTTTTATTTATTTCAGTATTGGGATTGTTGTGAGGAGTATTTCCTCCAGACTCATTATTATTTGATGGTTACTCTATTGAGACTTTATTGTGAATGGTTATGTTAACTTTTCATAATTCATTTATTGCATGTTAATCGGATTTAAATTAAAATGGACATCTCACTTTTCAAATACTAGGTGGTTAGTAATTATTAAAATATTTTTGACAGTGATGCTATTAACTGAACCAATTTGGCATTTTGTATTAATTTAATAAAGGAGTAGCTACCCGGTATTTAATTAGTCGGGGTGTCACACGACGCTTCTTCTTATAAACACCTCCACCTAGTAGACAACCTCGGAGATCCACTGGAATCTTGGCATCCACTAATGCGACATAGGTACACCGTCAACCACACATGGTGCCTTTCACCACATGAGAATGCCGTAACAAAACAAGATTTTATTCTTTATGGGATTTATAAACAAACCCAAACTTCTCTTAAAATGGTAGAGATCAACCAGTGCCAAACTCCAAGCAATGATATATATATATATATATATATATATATATATATATATATATATATATATATATATATATATATATATATATATATATATGTAGTAACTTGGATAAACAAACTTTGGGTGAAAACTAGAGTGTTAAATGATTTGTTCTTATAAAATTAGACACTCAAAACCATGAACTTTTCTTGGAAGAATTTTCTCTCAAAAACTCTCTCTAGGAGTTGGAATATAATGAAAAGTTTATTAGAAAAAGTTCATTGCCGCACTTAAGAAGTTCTGTCAAAAGATAGTGGGAAAAGAAGTGGGAAAGTGGGTCAAAAACTACTAAAAACTGCCAAAAACCTGTTCCTGCAAAATCTCGTTCGAACGACATTTTCGTTCGAACGAAATCTCATTCGAACGAGGCTTCTAACGAAGTTCCAGAGAGAACTCGTTAGAAATCTTGTTGGAAGCTTGTTCGAACATCATGTTCGTTCGAACGACACTTCAAACGACATTCCAGTGTCCTTTTGTGGGAACTCGTTGGCAAACTCGTTCGAACGACATTGTGGTTCGAACGACAAACTCGTTCGAACGACACTTCGAACGAACTTCCAGAAAGTTTGAAATTTTTGATTTTTACCTAGAAACTTTATATACTTTATTTTAAAGTTTAAATGACGTCTTTCTGAAATTAAATAACAGTTTTAAATAAAACGTTCACCCAATATGAAATGTTCTAAGCTCCTATATATATATATATATATATATATATATTAAAATGCATTTATACCTTAGGAGTAATGGAACCATGTTGATGACGTAGAAACGAGGCATATTAAATTCGGCAGTTTGATGAAGCTTTATACTCTTGGCCGCTACGTCTTCAACAAACACGTCATAGACTTGAAGGATGATCAATTAACTCTATCCTATGACTCAAACGTTTTTGTCCGGAATTGAGCCAAAATTACAAAGGACTCAATTGGATATTTGTGTCCTTACAAATCTCCACCTTTGGCTATTCCGGGACAAAAACTAAACAAAAGTCCTAAAGGTCCGTCAAGCTCTACTAGACTGACAAAAATGTCCCACCAAAAATAAAAATACAATGCTTGACTAAAATAACACAAAGGATCAAAATCTTTGCCGGTGAAAGTTGTCGCTTAGAATAATTCCTGCACACTTACGAAAACACATTAAACATATAGGGAATATCAAAATCTTAAATGCAATTAAGGTAAGTACTCCCCCTAAATTAATTCTCCCCTTTTATCAACAATGATCAACTTAGAAAGACGTCTCCCCCTAAGATAAATCTCTCCCAAACTAAGATACGATTATAATAGGTTTAGATACCATTTCTCCCCCTATCATTCTCCCCCTTTTTGTTCAGGAATAGAAAAAGGTTTAAGAATAAAAACATTAAGTTATCTTCCCTAATTAAATCATATACACCCTCTAAACTAAGTAAGGGATAAATAGGATGGGATAACAAGCTAAAAACATGTAATTGCACATAAAGTAATGAGAACATTAAAGCACATGGGCAACAAAATCGTAACTAATCAAACAAATAATAATGGATACCAACTAAGTTGCAAGAAACAGATACCAATATGATACATAAAGTATTAAGCATGTGATATCAACAAAGAATGCAACTAGATAGATACCAATTATGAATTTAAGCATAGATGGGCTAGAAAGCAAGGCAAAGACTAAACAAAAATATCATATATATGCATACTCTAGATATACCAAAGATGCACATGCATATATATATATAGATATAAACACACAAATGGCACAAAATAAGATAAGCTTTTCACACTCGTATGGCAAAAATGTGTCATATGAAAACGAAAGTGTTGGGGTGTGAACTAGTAATAATTAAATTTAGACCCAATCACTTAAACATGTTCACAGAGTTCTCAATTGATTGCAAACTTCATCACATTTGAATATAACCTCATGTGAAAATATAGATTGAACTCAATAAACAAACATACACAATGCATACAAGCCTAGCATGCTGATGATTCTACAAACCAATAGAGTTATGACATTGAAAGCTTAACTAGGATAAACGAACATTGTGCAAACCGTTGATATATCATCCAAAATCCCTCAATAAGCATATATATTATTCTTTTGAATGAATAAATCAACTAAACATAGGCCTTAGCAATTTATTTTTCTTTTAATGCCATATTTTCTTTTAGGCCTTTGGACCACGTATTTCTTTTAGGTCCAAGAAAACGGTGGTCTACTATTTACAAAGGATAATAAATCTTTTCGCAGCCCTTCCCCGTGCACATTTATATATTATATTTTATATCTCACACAAATCTCACGTACAATGGATTTTGACATGCACTAGTCCTCCTAGGTCACAAATATGTAGATGACAAAATTGGTAGGAGAACACCTCACAAAACTCAAATATACATATGAAGTTAAGTTTCAAAAGAGCTCGTGCATGTGTGAATAGAGGCATATAAAAATAGAATCCATTAAATCAACACAAAATCCAACTACTCCATGTAAGCATGGTAAGGAACATTATAAGGATTGACAATCTAAACCAAAAGTTCTAGCCACATGGGAGCATAAAAGATGGTATTCTAACAGAAGAATATGCCACATAAAGTGTGTCAAACTAAAATACACACAAAAAAATCTTTTTGAGTTTTTTCTTTAATTTTTTAACCAAAAATAAAACATATTTACTCAAAAGACACACAAAAATCATTTGTATTTTTCATTAAGCCTAAATTACTAAAAGATGAAACACAAATGATAAACAAAAATCTTTTTGTATTTTTCATTTAATTCAAATTAAAATGAAACAAATATAATACAAAAGATAAATAAAAATCATTATTGTAGCATGTCATTAAGCATGGGGCATAGACTAGAAAATGATTAAACAAGCATACATTTAGCATAAACATATAGCATGAAGTACAAATGCTAAAGTATGCAAACACTAACACACTCAACCTTTAGATTTATTATGGGAGAAAGCATGTGAAAGTAAATGAGAATCAAATACCCTATCTTGTAAAGCTACCAAGTCGGATCTCCTAATCCAAACTAATGATGAGTGACTATCTCGGGGTGTAGGAATCTTGGCTACCTTGGTTACCTTATATTGGAATTTTCTAGAAAATATTTTAAGATCAAAACAATATTTCTTAAGATGTTCTTTTCGACCACAATGTGCATAAGTAAAAACATGTCGAAAAGGTTTACCTAAGGAGTGATCTCTAAAGGCTTTCCTAGGCGATTCTCCTAAAAAGTTGGTTTTGGCTTTTTGAGTAGATTCATTACAAGTATCGAAGCCTAAACCACAAGTGTCATTTTTTATTTGGATCGTGCCTAAGATTTTATCAAGTTTTTCGGACCTACACTCCTAATCAAATTTGACTTTAGTAGAGTCTTTTAACTTTTTCTCTAATTCTAAAATTTTAGACTCAAACAAGATATTTCTCTCTTCAAACTCGAGAAGATCCTTGTTCAAGGATTCCATTAAACCCCTAAGGCTATCTCTCTTGCCTTCTATATATTCTAGCTTCTCTCGAAGATCTCTCTCTCGTGTCCTAAGGTCTTCCACTAACGCACTATCATCAACGACCTTGACACGCTCTTTTAAACAAGCTTCTAACTTCAAATTTGCTCTTTTTAATTTAATTGATTCTTCATATAGTTCTTAAAAAGAATTTTGAAGTTCACTCACATTAACCTCTTCTTCATTTTCACTCTCTCTTTCTTCTTCACTCTCACTACCATTAAAAGTAAGGGAATCATAAATTATGAGCTTGGAAGGATCATGTGTTAAAAATTCATCAATAGATGAGTTCTCACTATCGCTCACATGACTAGCCATAAAAGCCATAAAGTTAGGCTTAGTAGGGGAATCGGGTCCCTCTTCAATATCACTATCACTAAGGGTTGCATTAAAAGAAACTGGTTTCTTACCCTCTCTCCTTAGTTTAGTGGGGCACTCAAAAGCCCTATGGCCATACCCTTCAGAACCAAAATATTTATCCAACTCGTCCCTATTAATATTTTCATTAGAAGGTTTAGGGTTCTTCTCGACTTTGTCATACCTAGATTTATCAAATTTCTTAAAATTATTTTTAAATTTATCTTTGTTCAATTTAAGAAATTTTCGAAATTTTCTAGCAAACTGATAGAAAAGACTTTTGCGTGTATTTTTTTCTCTTGTCGTTGCTTGAAAAGTCCTTCTAATCAAAACCTTAAAATACCTACAAAATAATATAATCTCAAGTGTAGAGGTAAGTAAGGGTATCAATCCACTTTCAAGGTTGTAAAGCAAATGGAACAAACTCAAATGTAATTCACTTTTTATTTTCTTTTTGTGCTTTTTACTTTTCTACTTTTTTTAGCTTTTTCAAATATTAAAACAATTGGGTGAGGTGATGATTTAAACTAATAACTAAACTAAATGAGAGATAATAACAATTAACTAGAAAGTTACTAAAATGAAAAATAAAGTCTAAACTAAAATAAGAGATAAAATAAGGTAAATAATTGTGAGAACAATCAAGGAGTGGGATTACACCACAAATTTTAGTTATTATAATTAATTAATTTAATCATTTGAATTCTCCCAAATTAATATCAAAATTTCAAACCAACTCTCGTTGCAAGTGTAATTATAATAGTAATTTTTTAGAAAGTTAAGTTTAACACCCCACAACTCTAGAAAAATAGATCTACACTCCTTTTAATTAATCACCAGCTAGGCTCGATCAATTAAAATTTATGTAAATCTTAGAATTAAATTTAGAGTTGAAATTCGAGTTATAATACACCACTTAAGAAACCTCTATCTCTAGTTCGAATCTAAAATGGGTATTATAAATAGAATTTTAATTTTCTCTCGAAAATCATTTACCCTCTCTCGAGGCGTAAATTTAAGGGTGAGGGATCAAAATTAACATTCAAAGGGACTTTTTAAGTAATTAAACTAATAAAAATAAAATAACATCAAATAAGGATTTCCCCCCACCCCTTGAAAGGGTTTTAGCCTAACATGATATGAAATATGACAAATTAATAATCAAAGCCATAAAATAAATGAGAAGAGAAGAGAACAATCAAACCCCAATCTCTTGAAGTGAAATTGAACTTCTATTTCTTTGAAATTAAGCACAATCCATCCAATATGAGCATCCAACAATAATCAACTCAATTGAATTTCACACATTTATCACTCACAAATAGCTTAAAAAAATGAAATAAAACTATTTACAAATATTTCTACCTAATTTATTCTAACCTAACTCTCTACTTTTTTCTCTCTATTTGATGATCAAAAAGCTTCCTCAAATGGGGTCTTCTATCTTCAATATATAGTAGGCATATGGAGCATGGGGGGTATAGTTGGAAGAATTAAGGTGCAAGAGCATGGGGAGTGTGAACATGGGGGTAAATTGGGCAATGGAAGTGCACATGTGCATGGCAAATGTGTGAGGTAAGGAAGGTATATGGGGGAGGAAATTGGGGGATAAAAATCTGATATGATTTATGGGTATTTTTTGAAATTGAGGTAAGTAAGTAGTTGGGGGTAAAATTGGGAAAAAGGGTTAAGTGGGTTTATTAGGCACATGTGGGTTATTTGTTATTTTGGTCTTGGCTTGGAATTTGGCAGAAGGTTGAGAACACGATTTTTGGCTAAGGGGTTAAATGGGTATTGGGTTTAGATGTGGGTTAAAGTTTGTTGGTTGAAATTGGGTATGGTCCTGGGTTGGATTTTGGGTTGGGGACAGTGGATATACCGAAAGTAGTGGGACAGGGCAAGTGGGGCTTCGCCGGCGGAGATGGAGGCAGGTGACGGAGAGGTGAGAGAACGCCGCCGGAGATGGGGGAGCAGGTTTGTCCATCGGCGAAGAGAGAGGTCGCGTTTGGGTTAGCTCGCCGGGTTGGGTTCCGTCCGGAGTTGACAGGAGGTATAAGGGAAGTGGGGTTGACAGCTCGCTGGAGCCAGGCACCGGAGGCTGCTCTGATTTGGGGTCGGGAACAGGGTCGCGAAGAGAGAGAGAGGCCGGAGTTTATGGGGTAATGGGGGTAAGGTGGCTAGAGGTTTATTTGGGTGGGGTATATGAGAGAGAGAGGTTGAGGTATTTCAATGGCGGAGAGAGAGGAGAGAGAAGGGTTTGTTGGGGAAGAAGATGGATAGGAGGGATAAGGTGTATGAGGGTGTAGGAAAGTAGGGTGATGTGTTGTTTAGGTGTAGGATAGTGTATATTTTAGGGTGTGAGGGGTTGTATGGGTTAGTGTGTGTGTGTTTAATTCGAACACCTAAAAATATAAAGACTCAATTAAAATTAATAAAACTAAAACTAAAAAAATAAAATCTAACTAAAAAAAATAAAACAAACTAAAAACAATAAAATAAAAAATAATAAAAATAAAAAAATAAAATCCTAAGCTTATATAAAAACTAAAATAAAACAAAAGAAATAAAAACTTAAAAATTTAAATGAAAATTAAAGTCCTAAAAAAATATAAAATATATAAAAATTAAAAATAAACTCCTAAAAATTTATCCTAAGGAAACTAAAAACTAATAAAAATCAAAATAAAATAAAATTATAATAATAAAAATAAAATAGAAAAATAGAAAATAAAACCTAGAAAATACTAAATAAATCTAAAATAAATCCTAAAAATAAAAATGATTCAAACTAAAAATCTAAAAATAGTAAAAAGGGACAAATTAGACACACACGGGGTTTAAGGTAGGTTTGGGCTAGGTTTAGGCTCGGGTAAGGTTACGGGATTGGTAATTAACTCCATTTTAACTGCAAATTGCTCTGAAATATAGCTTTTGACACCGCAACTGCGATTAAGCCTGCATATTGAACAATTAAGCGCATAAGACCCAAATCGTCAAGAATTAACAACTAAAATACATATATTTGGGGTGTAAATTGTACAGTTTTGGGTGCTTATCACAAACATAGCCATGTCTTTCGAGTCACTATCACTTTCACACTCTACTACTTGTTTTTTCTCTTTTTGGGCTTTTAAAGCAACGCCCTTTTCTATTTTCTTTTTAGTTTTAGAGGCAAACATGTCCAGTTCATAGGTTTGTAAATCACCCACAAGCTCTTCTAATTTCGTAGAGGCTAAAGTTGGTAAAGAATTTAAAACGATCACTTTTGGAATAAATCTATCGGGTAAGGACCTTAAAATTTTCTTTACAACTTGGTTATCGGGTAATTTTTCTCCAAAGTTAAAATATGAATTAACAATATCAGAAAGTCTAGCATAAAATTCATCAAAAGTTCATTTTTCGTTCATTTTGATGGTTTCAAATTGAGTGGTGAGGTTTTGGAGTTTCGAAGCTTTAACGACACTTGTACCCTCATGAGTGAGTTGCAAAATATCCCACTCTTCTTTAGCGGTCTCACACGTCATAATGCGCCGGAATTCATCCGGTGTGACAGTGTTAAACAAGGCATTTAAACCTCGAGAATTAAAATTTGATAGTTTAAACTCATGCTCACTCCATCTATCGGTCGGTTTGGGAACACGTTCATTATCTACTAAATGAGTCGGTGGAGACCACCCATTAACTACCGATAACCAAACCTTATCGTCGATAGATTTAAGTGCCGATTTCATTCGCACTTTCCTGTACGCGTAATTAGAACCAACGAAAATAGGAAATTTTGAAAATGGGAAAAATTTCATTTTAGCCAAAAATAAAGGATCTTTAACGAAATAATTTATCGTTTTGGCTTTGATACCACTTGTTGGAAATGATAGCCCCCCCCCCCCCCCCCCCCCCCCCCCCCCCCCCCCAATTTAAAATTCTTATACTTTAAAATCAATTATTTTCTTTTATAGATGCAAAAGCAAGATGATGGTTCAACACAATAAATAAATTTTAATTTAATCTCAAATTAAAATTAAACACAAGTGAAATATGATTAAACACACACACAATATTAAATTTCACTTAAAACATATTAATTAATCCAAGTCCTAGAAAATTTGCCTAAGTCATATTTTCTTAATATAATCAAGTTAGGCCAAACCAATTTTATCAATTAAATTAAATGACTTGAATTAAATTAACATAAACATTACCCAAATTTAATTAGCACCAAATTAAACAAGTAGTGATTAAAATAAACCAATTTTATCTTTTTACCTAAGCATGCATTCTAGGTGATTTTGCAAAAGATAAAATAAATAATTAATCCACTACGCCGCGATATACGAGGAAAAACCCACAACGGGAAAAAAACCTCGGACGACCCTAGCCTCAAATCCATTAAGTATGGTTTTACAAATACGAGACAAAAAGACTTACAACACTCGACTCGATCCCTCTCAAGCCCCAACGCTTCTTCTTATAGACACCTCCACCTAGATAATAACCACGGAGCTCCACCGCGGTCTCAGAATCAACCGATCGGACTTTATATGGTTACCGTCACCCGAACAAGGAGACTTTCTCCAAGTGGGTAAATCGACTCAAACTTCTTTTTCTTTGTGGGATGTAGAAGCAAATCCAAACCTCTCTTCAAACGGTAGAGATAAAATAATCGGTGCCAAACACCCCAAGCAATGATATATATATATATATATGAAGCTTGGATAAACAAACTTTGGGTGAAAACTAGAGTGTTAAATGATTTTTACTTTGAAAGATGAACACTCAAAATATGAACTTTTTCTTGGAAGAATTTGCTCTAAAAAACTCTCTCTAGGAGTTGGAATATAATGAAAAGTTTATTAGAAAAAGTTCATTTTCGCACTTAAGAAATTCTGTCAAAAGATAGTGGGAAAAGAAGTGGGAAAGTGGGTCAAAAACTACTGAAAACTGCCAAAAACCTGTTCCTGCAAAATCTCGTTCGAACGACATTTTCGTTCGAACGAAATCTCGTTCGAACGAGGCTTCTAACGAAGTTCCAGAGAGAACTCGTTAGAAATCTCGTTGGAAGCTCGTTCGAACATCATGTTCGTTCGAACGACATTCCAGTGGCCTTTGGTGGGAACTCGTTGGCAAACTTGTTCGAACGACATTGTGGTTCGAACGACAAACTCGTTCGAACGACAAACTCGTTCGAACTTCCAGAAAGTTTGAAAAATTCAATTTTTGCCAAGAAACTTTATATACTTTATTTTAAAGTTTAAATGACATCTTTCTGAAATTAAACAACAGTTTTAAATAAAACGTTCACCCAATATGAAATGTTCCAAGCTCCTATATATATATATATATTAAAATGAATTCATAACTTAGGAGCAATGGAACCATGTTGATGACGTAGAAACGAGGCACATTAAACTCGCAATTTGATGAAGCTTTTTACTCTTGGCCGCTACATCTTAAACAAACACGTCATAGGCTTAAAGGATGATCAATTAACTCTATCCTATGACTCAAACATTTTTGTCCGGAATTGAGCCAAAACTACAAAGGACTCAGTTGGAAATTTGTGTCCTTACACTCATGTAGTCTCCAGGAGCATGTAAAGTATCATGTGTGGGTGCATGTGTGGCAGAAACACATGTAGTAGCAAAATGTGCCGTATAACCCAACTTAAAACAAAATTCCCTAAGGTGTCATCTCCTTTTGCAATGGGAACAAACATATAAAGGCCTAGGAACGCTTTTCTCAAAAACTCTAGGACGCACTCTCCTAATAGGAATGGGATGACTAGGTGGGTTAGGGTGAGACTCACGTGAATTTAACACTAAAGTGGGAACCGACTCGAGTGCTAATTGGGAAGTAGAAGAACCGTCATGACTTATTCCTAACTTCTCACATTTACCCTTACGAGCCACCTTTTCAGCCTTCTTAGGTGCGTTCTCAAAATTGACTTTGACCTCCCTGGCATGTTCGAGATTACTCTCGAGTTGGGATACACGTGTCGTCAGACTAGACACCGTGTCGGTCAAATCACATTTTTCCCCTTTTAAAACTTCATTCTCTCTCTCCAAATCTAAAACCTGACGACCTAAATATCTATTATACTTCTTATTTCAAGGTTTCGGTGTATAAATCTCTAAAGTCTTTTTGGAGCTCACTTTCATCTCCACCCTCAAATTCGCTCTCATCTCCACTAGAAACACTCGAGTCATCACCGGTTCTCTCATGACTTCTATCAATGTGAGACAAAGTGAGTGCGCTCACACGACTCGAAAAAGCTACACACATCCCATGTGTTAAACCTTTATCAGACTCATCTCCCACCTCACCCCCGTCACCTTCACTATCACTAAGTGTGGCGGGCATATCAATCTCTTTGCCCTTTCTCCTTATCCTAGTAGGACTCTCTTTAACCATGCTCCCTTTGTCCTCACACTCAAAGCACTTGATCTCACCATCCTTGTCACTATATTTGGCCTCCACTTTCACTACACCAAAATGAGAGATTTGTGTGTGCTGTTAGCAGTCACAATTGACCTTTATAACTGCTATTTAATTTAGGGGGTTATAAAAGAAAAATTGTAACTCTTAACAGCAGTCACAAATTTTTATAACCCCTACGGGGTTATGACTGGTGACCCCAATTTGTAACTGCTATTTGTAACTGCTAACAGTAGTCACAAATATTATATTCGTAACTGCTAACAGTAGTCACGAATATTAGATTCGTAACTGCTCACAGCAGTTACGCATGTTATATTTGTGACTGCTGATAGAAGTTACGAATCTTATATTTGTAACTGCAGTTAGCAGTTACAAAATTGATAGTAGTGAAAAATTTGTGACTGCTATTAGCAGTTACAAAATTCAATTTGTTAAATGTGGTAAGAGCTATTACAAATATCTTTCTATTTTCACAAAATGATGAAATAACGGAAGTAAAATAAATATCATGATAACAAGTCTAAAATTTTTGACAACATTTCATTTATATTTCTCACATTCCAAATATCCAATACACATAAAACTTGTTTAAACTTAATTTAACATCAAACAGCCCCTTCGTGCGCGCCAAGTACAAAATGAACATAGAATAAAAAATAAACTAAAAAAATAACGACGCAACACTTCGATGACATGAAATGTCATGAACATTTAACAAATCATTCTAAATCTAGACCAGGATTCACCACGCAGTGGATACGCTTCGTGAAGTCTAGGTATATCAGCCGTGGGGGGTATTGATGCAGTGACATCCTCCATCGTGTACTCGGAGTATGCCTATTGAGCAAGTTCATGTCAGACTTTATTTGTAATAGCGTTTGTTGGTGGTGAATCTATAATTCTTTAAGCTCGTGTCAATGTTGAGCATATCGTCAGCATCTTGTGGATGTTAAGTGACTCGCTCAGAAAATTGTATAGCGCAAGTGTACGCTAATCGCGAGAGTAATAAAAGACCGGTAAGACCGGGGTCGATTTCCGCAGGGAGTTATATGAAGTACTGAGGATATTCTTTCAGTTAAAAATCAATAAACAAGAATAAAAGATAAAAAGAAAAGATGATTTAGGTTATACGTGTTGTAACGAACCAAAGCGAACCAAGATAAATGGAACACTTCACAAAATAGAAACAGGACAAGCGAGATTTATAAACAGGATTATGAAACGATTCTTTAACAAAAGGTTAAGGAGCATTCTCCCACCTCGGATGCGCATAACTCAACGGATTCTTCCGATTAAATCACAATAAAATGGGAATAATATATCAATATCAACAATCCTACATGAAGGATGTCAACCCAACAATATAAGATGAAGGTAACAATATATTATCGAACAAATGCGTTGATGTTGGAGTTAAGTCTTAAAATACAACCCTTACATGATAAGAGAGGATAAAATCCTATGAAACTCCAATCTCAACCCACACACCCATTTATTGAATTTAATCATTGAACCAAGCCAAGAACTAAACTCTCCAAGGTGGGTTTATGCTCCCAACCTAGGGAGATTAGCTACTCATGACACCAACCATATCAAAACACATCATTAAACTAATAGTAAGTGTAATAACTATAATGAGACTAAGCATTCAAGGCAAAACACAACATTAATTGCACCACACTGTAACAAGGATCAACAAGAAACAATAGAGGAGGAAATTTACTTGCAATAAATGAAGTTGATGATGAAAATGACAAGCAAATTATCTAGCCCTAGGAGAGAGAGATAAGCCAACAAAAATCCCTTTTATCTATTTCTTTTCACACGAATGTAATCAGAGCCTTTACAAGAATAAACCACCACAAATATATACTAAGTGGAAGAAAACCACAAAACAAGGGTGGTAAGGCCAAACCAAAACTGCGGGGGTTTTGCAGAAAATGAAGTACCGGTCGACCGCTGGTCAGTGACCGGTCGACCGGTTATCAAGGAGAGGGCACACTGTCTCATTTCGAAGGCAAAAGGCAAAACACCGGTCGACCGCTTATCTTGGACCGGTCGACCGCTCCTGCAAACATCATCACTCTCCCCTCTTTTGATACACAACAAAGGGGCTCGGGAAAATGCCCACAACTTGGTCATCGTGAACCGAATTGACAAACCGTCAGGGGCTACGCGAAGTTGGCAAGAAGAACTACAACATCCGTGAAGGGTTCGGGTACAAAGCTCGAATGTAGGAATGACAGAATTACCCCTGAAGTTGCGTAAAGCACTGAACGTTCCCGGATGACGCGCACTTGCACCGTTTAGCATTCCAATCCCTACAAAAGCTCAAATAAACCTCGCAAAGCATATATATATGGAAACCAAGGGTTATACAGTACAAGAGCTTAAATACGTGAAATAACGGTCGCAAGCGTGCGTGCATGCATAATTAACGGGCGCAAGATATACAATATTTGTGACTAATCATTAAGCCTCTCGATATTTATCGTCTTTTTATAACCACACCCTTCTTGTCATATATGAGATAGGTATGTGTGTAACAATCGATCATCTGCAATTTTCCAAAGATATTGACGCATTATATTGGCATACATAAGTGAAGTCATATATAAGTTATGTAAGTGCGTTTTGGTACTCACATCATTTTAAAATGGTGCTTGCCACAATAGGTTTGATATGTCGCCTAATGATGTCGAGTCATGAAATTGGTTCTTGCCATATCATCCCCTGCACGAAAGAGAAAAAAATATTTGTGAACCAGTTACAACTCGCGAGTTTTCATAAGTACTCTAACTCAGTAACTAAATGTCATCTATAAATTTTCATAAGTGTTCATATAGAAATCTTACAAGATCACATGACATTCCTATAGGTAAAGTAACATGAGTGCGAAGTTAAACCCATAATGAGTTCTAATAGAAAAAACTGTTAACAAAATTCATTACACAACAAACCTTCAAAATCAACCAACTGAACCAAGTTTTGTAGCAGATCCAGATCCAGATTGAATATAGAACCAAACAAACTTTGGTTGAGAATCTGACACCCGATTGCCAAGTGACTTTTCTACCTATATAAATTCAAAGTATCAACAATAAAATAAATTAGTCACCTCTCAACTCAGAAGAAGGAAACCTTAACAACGAGGAAGTGGATGAAAAGTGTCCCCGACAAAATACAAATAGAAAAAACCCAAAATTTTCCCAATTTAATTAAGAGAATAACAAGATCTGAAAAAATGAACACAAACATGTCAAATTATCTCAACTCAATGGAAGCATAAAACCACAATTAAAAAGTCCAAAATCAAAGTACCTTGAGTTGTGAGGATTATAAACATGTGAGATTTTCAGTTGCAATCTTATGAATTGTAATTATAGTTGAAGTTCCCTTCCCCTTCCATTCACCCCATCATTAAGTCGGTGTAAAACAAATATGGACATTAAAGGAGAAGGAAGAAAATAAAGATCATAATACCTTTTGCAGGAAAACTCCGAAATCGATAGAGAAAATTGGTCCGCACCGAAGCACAATGGGACATGAACAAACCCCACGTGATATCATGTAAATAAACTAATTTAGGGAAGAAATACTAATGTCCAAGGGTTTTTTCATAGAAAGGCCGTAGAGGGGAAGGAAAAACATAAGTTCAGTACTACTAGGAGTAGAAGAGGTGATCTGGTTCCCTACTGAATTCAGAGCTTGCTTGAGTTTGACTAGGTCAAGTCAAAGGTTGCTGATGTCTTCCTCCACCAACTCAGTTAAGAACTCGTAATTGTGTGCTTTATACAAGTAGTTTACCTACTTGAACTTGATAGACAAGAAAACAGAATAGATCAAACTGTTCTCGACCCAAAATGGTGGATCCATTTATGGTGCCATACTAGAATGGAAGAGCTCACCGATTTCATACTCACTAATTCTGAAAACCATATCATGTCAACCATCTCATGATCTAATATTAATCCTTCGTATATCTTTGGTGAAGTACCATCTTGCTTGGTTGCAAATAGTGAACTATTAGAAAGCAATGTGCACCAGAAATAATGTCAACAAGAGAAATAGAAAAGTTATCAACTAACAGTACAATACATAAGATCAGGCATACCCATAGAAGCTGTAATTTAGGCCACTGGGTAACAAGCTTGGTAAGATTAGGGCTTTGGGTAGCAATTTAGTTCCTGTATTTGCTAGGCTTTTTCTCATATAAAATCCCCTAATATGTCATGATGAATATGTAATTAATAGCTATTGTACCAAAAACATCAAGTTAAAGCATTTGTGAATCATATAGTAGATGCTTCTTATTGAGAAATAGTAGTGTAATAATCAGACTCGGCTATTATTTCGTAATATGCTTAAGAAGTTCCATAACGAGTGCACAAGAACTTCAATTGCTTTTGAGGGTCTTAACGTACACCATTGTGATTAATCAGGCACCCTAAGATTTCTGACTAATCTGCATTATCAAAATTTTAAATAAGAAATGGTTGACTTAAAAGGATAAAAAACAGACACCAAGTGAACCACCTAGAACAAACCATACTTCAAACTGCTCAAGGTTAAGGTATTGTTTATGAAGCATCCTAAGAGTAATATGTTTTTTTCTTTGCTTTACCTTTTTTACTTGAGAAGCGATTATCTAAAAAAATATTATGTACTCATTAAAAAATGTTATCAAATGGTGCTTATACAAGTCCTAACAGTATATAAATATAGAGAGAAGCCCATGCAAGTAGCAAGTAGCAAATAGTAGAGCTAATCTTGGAGGAATACATACAATCTTCTTATAGCTAACAGTTTGTGTGTGTGTGTGTGTGTGTGTGTGTGTATATATATATATATATATATTAAGGAACCATTGGATTAGCTCGTATCTTTTTTCACTTTGTTTATAAAAATAAAATAAAATTCAACTTCATAATTAGAGACATGTACATGATACCTGATTATGACAGATTTAGGGGAATCAAAGTAGAACTGATAAATTATGATGGGGTTTCAAAAAGTTACTCCACTTAGTATATCATAGGTTATAAAATGAGTTTCACTTTTAGGTGAATTTATTTAATATAAATTCAATCAAATTACCTGCCAAATCTTAATACCGATATAAGGAAATGTGTTTGCAGGCTAACAGTGAAAACAAATATATATGGATAGAGGATTGTGTGCGCATCAGGGAGCAGCAGTGGTGGGCACTCTACGACGACAGCACCATCCGAGTACAGAGCGATCATAGCCTATGTATGACTTCTGATGGCCACATCTCCTAAGATCTCATCAACATCCTTAAATGCCTGGGGGTGGGCAACCAGCGCTGGGTATTAAACACTGATGGAACCATCCTAAACCCAAACGCTAAATTAGATATAGACGTTAGACAAAGCGATGTATCTCTTCGACAAATCATTCTATATCAGCACAGTTGGAATCCTAATAAGCAATGGGGGACACAAATGCTTCCAAGTTAGAGATGTTATTATGTCCTGTGCATTATCATCTATCCATAATATAGCATGACTAATGCCTATTACCATTAACATGCTTATATATGATATCTAAATAAGTACAGATATGTTAATCACTATGCTTAACAGTAATAAAATGACAGTATTTTCAGTAATAAAATGGGGAATATATAGTTGACTTCTTTGAGGGTTTGAATTTAAATATAATGAACAGAAAATGTTAAATCCTATCAAAAAATTCAGCTTAACAGTAATAAAATGACAGTATTTTCACTTGGTATAAAACTTGTGTGTGGCTTCTGTTATAAATATGGATCATTTGTTCTTGTTGTTTCCTGGGCTGAAATATTTCAAGGTTGAGGAATTCAAAAGGAAATTAGATGTTGCTACTCCTGCTCTAACTAGACTTAGTGTGGAAAACATGTGTGGCAATGGATCTCTTAAAAGAATTCACATATTGAATTTAGATTGGATGTGATGAAAAAGGTTTCTGGCAAGAGGTGGAATATAATTCAATTCCAAATTACTGCAGAATGTGTTAGAAATTAAGCCATGGACAATATAGCACATACCTTACTTTTGCTGCCGCTAAAAATGAGCAGAGATGTGCAACTGTGAAATAATCCTCTCATCATATATAGTGTAACCATGGCATACTAAGTGGATCAACAAAACTGTACAGACGGCTGATTGATAGGAGGCAAACTGTACAGACGGATAAATAATGGGTGGCGGAAGATGAAGGGGATCTAACAGGTATGAGGATCGAAGCGGCCTACGGAAATAAAGTTGAAGCCTGTAATCGAAAAGGGAGCTATTTTGCATAACTTACATTAAATTCAGATGCCACATGGCAGGCATACACGGATTGGGACTACTATTTTATATAGTTACATAGATTTGTAGACATTTAATGAAAAAAAGAGAGTGAAGCATGAACTGACACTCAACTGGCGACGCCACCAAAGCTCTTCCTATGTTATACTATTCAATTCGTGGCGACGAATTGATTTAATAGCTGGGATATTATTATTCATGATAAATGGTATACTTGTTCTATAAACTAATAAACATCCTCAGTTCTTTATGTTAAGCAAAACAATATACAAGTGGCTTTATGCTATACTGAAAGCGATCAAGTAACGCGTACGAAACGGTTCCTAATTTCAAATACAAGGTACTGAAATTTTTCTCTAGTTTTGTAGGAATTTGTGGAACTCTAAATATAAACTTTTATAAATGTCATACCCACCAAATGTTAGTCTCAAAAAAATAGTTCAGGCCACACTCAAGTCATCTAGTTATGAAGTAGATGTTAAGATGGTCCCTAAAAGTACTATTGTAGACAATACTGAAAGGATTAAGCACTCTGAAATCAGTACAGATGAAGCCGTGGTAGTGGATCTTTGTAATTTGTCTCTAAGAGCCAATGACCTTCCCAAGTATGTTAAGTATTTGGCTTATCATAAGCAATACATGTCATACTAGGAAGACAATTATCAAATTTTCATTATAACACAAGAAGAATTAGAATTTTTTGCCACCTCTTTTGATAGAAAATGGATATAATACAAAGAATGCAAAAAACCCTGCTAACAATAAACCTCCCACCCATCCTGCCCAAGTAAGTACTCCTCAAGTCTCAAAAACTCATCCAAAGTATCAAGATACTATCTTTAAAAGATTCACAAGATCATAGACAAAGCAATGCTCAAATTCTATCTCCTTTGCTGTCAATGATCTCATTTATTTTTGGGAATACAAAGGGTATTTCCTTTGCAATCAAAGATCTCATTCACTGGTTTGTCAGACTTAGGCTACTCAGATTCTAAGTTAAATTAGTATAACTTTAGAACTGATGATGATTATATTTGGGAAAGCCTAGTGGAAAAAGAAATATATCCTGAAATGGTTCAAAGATGGGGGGATCTAAATACTAATTTTTTTCATTACATAGTCAAAGATAAAAAGAATAGGTTGCATATCCACAAAATTAAAAACTTTGACCAAGTTTGGGTGGTTAACCAGAAATAAATCCATGAAGAATTCATCAACTATTTAAAAAGGGCTAAATCAGGTCTTGGTTCATCAACTCTTATGGTGATTTTCATAATGGTCTTTTTATATCCACTAACACGTTTGATAGCCTTCAAGCAAGTCTTGGTTCTTCTTTCTGGAGTAAAATTGTGCATGCCTAAAGGGCTAAATAAGGCCCTTATTGAATTAGACAACAAGGCCATTGTAAATATAGTTAAGGGAATTCGGAAACCTCCTTAGATTATTTAGCAGACCATTTCATAAATTCAATGCATCATTGTTAAATTCAAGTTCAAAATAAGTCATATATGGAGACAATCAAACATTGTAGCTCGTGGTTTGGCTCATCAAGCTTCAAAATCCCAAATTTCATAATTTTGATCGTAATCCCAATATTATAGAAGGTCTTGAAAAGTTATGAATTTATTCTATTATATCTATTTATTTTGTGTAATGGAGGTATTTATAAACCTCTAAATTTATTCTTGCATTAATTGTGTAATGGGATGTTTATAAATCCCTATATTTCAATTTTATCAAATTATCATTAGTGCTTGTAAGAGACACTAGAGGCACTTTCTCCAGTTATTTTTTAATAATATTAGTGGGGGTATTGTCCCTCTTACCTAAAAAGTGCCTAAAGCCTACGCCAAGGTTTGGATGTGCCTAGACTATAGGGATCTCAATATATAATCCACCAAAGATAATTTCCCCTAATCCATCTCAATTGAGGACTAGTCGTCTGGACCTTAATTCAAATCAAATCAGTAGAGGTACAAATCATCTTACAACATTTGCAGACAAACAAGACCTAATTCCCTAAGTTGGAAATTAAATTGGCAATCAGACTGCCCTATTAAGATTTCTAATTTCATTTCGAAGCTGTTGAACAAATCTATTCCACTAGAATCTGAGATACAATAGTTAGGCATCATGATGGCCACAATATATAGAGGTTGTTAAGCTTATGAAAACACTATAAATCATGTGTTCATTCAATGCAAGATAGCTAAAGAAGTATGGAACTACTTTAGCAACAAAGTTAGGGTGCAAATCAACTATTCCTCTTGAAAATCCATTCTGCTTTCATGGTGGTTCAAAATGCCTAGAAAGGATCATCAACAGTTCATATACAACATCCTGCCTAAAGTCATTTTTTACGAGTTATGGAAATCTAGAAACAACAAATCAGAACAGGTACGATACAAAATCTACAAGTAGGTCTGAAGCAGTTGAGCCTAGGTGAGCCTGGAGCCTAGGCGCGACTAGTCCTGGAATTGCCTCTATCCGAGCCATTTCAATGTTGTTTTCAATTTTTACCCTCAAAAGCCCACTTTTAACCCCAACATGAACGTTTACTAGTCAATTTGGGAAACCATGAGTCCTATGAGGACACGAACATTTCCTACAAGTTACTTTTGTACATCTAAAGGTTGACATGCCTCTTTTTGGGTCACTCAGTTGCTATTTTGAGTTTTCACCCCTAAATCCCATTTTAAGCCCAAAACGACCATATACTAATCAATTTTGAAACTGATATTCTAATTTAGACAAACTATTTTCTTTAAATTTCTTTGGTATCATCTCGATTATGCGTGCCTCTTTACCGGACACTTCATTATTGTTTTTGCTTTTCACACCCCAATGCCCACTTTTAACCCCAAAACGAACGTCTACTAGTCAATTTTGAGAATTAGGAGTCTGATTAGGACACTTACACTTCCTGTAAGTTACTTTTGTACCTCTTAGGGTGTTTGTCAGTTTGTCTAGGCCATTCGATTGTTATTTTTTATTTTCACCCCTAAATTCCATTTTAACCCCAAAGAGAACTCTTACTAGTCAATTTCAAAAACCAGGAACCCGATTAGACATGCAACTTCCTACATGATTTTTGTTTTTGAGTTTCCCCGACCTAAGTTCCATTTTTAATTCCAAAACAAATGTCAACTAGCCAATTTCGGAAAATCGGGAGTCCGGTGACGATCACTTCCCTTAAATTACTTTCATATTGAATAGTAAACTCACATAAACAAGTGTAGACAATCAATAATTCTAACTTGGATGACATGAACTACTTACGAAGGACGTGAATTAATAAACACAAACGAACATATCAATAATTCTAACTAAAATTCACACAAACAAGTATACAAATATGTTCATAAATTAATCTTTAACCTATACAACAACCACCAATTGACAATCCGGGTTTTCAATTGGCTCACCCTCAACCTCCTATCACCACTACAAATCAATTGAGTACAAAGAATAATGATATTAGTTAATGACCAAGAATTAAAATTACCTTTATCCGTATCAATTCGACGATACTATAACTTGAATTTCTGAGACTAAGTTATCATTTAATTCGCCTTCCTGCCAAAAAACACAAATAAATAATGATAATCCAAGAATAATATTTTTAGAATGAAATATTTCCTTTCAACATTTGAAACAAGAAACAGAGTTGAGAAACAATGTCGTATTAGACGCAACACACACACACACACACTTAAATAATATATAGAGTCAGTCCTACATTTATTGTATTATCATGCTTCGAGTTAATATATTAGTGTCCAAAAACATGCCAACATTGTATTGTAAGAGCTTGAATGAATCCTCATCTCCACGCATTAAGATAAATTTCAATTCCTTTACTTATCTCTCTCACCACACTCATCTAATTCTACTTGTACAATAGCTATAAATGTTAAACACTTCACTATCAAGTATCAACTAATAAGTAAATTGAATAAAATTTGGGATTAACTTTGGAGCTAAAACAGTTATCACAAACATTAATCAAGTAGCCACTGGTTGAAAACCCAAACCCTATTATTTTGGTAGCAAATGTGTATGTGTAAGTGCCTAAGACCCGAAAACCCTAAAAAAGCAACCTAAATCGAAAATTAAAAAAAAAATGCAGGCCTAAAACTTATTTCCAATAAAAAAAGAGTACAAGCAGACCTAAATCGAAAGTTTATATGTAATAAAAAACGCATATAAACATACAATTGTTACCCTTAAAATTCATATGCAATAAAAAAAATGCACATAGACACATTTAAATAAATAAAAAAATGCACACAGAAGGTACTTTTTTGATCGCTTACAGTGAAGAGGGAGAGAGAGAGAGGAAGCTTTGTTATCCAACTTAAAAGTTGTAGATAGATGTAGAGAGAAAGCGAGCGAGAGATTATACATAGATGGAAGAGTGAGCAGGAGAATGAAGAGGGAAATTAAAGCAAATCCAAAATTTTGCCTAACACCAAAATTTGTGACTGCCTACAGTGGTCACAAATTTGTGAGTGCTCGTAGGAGTGACAAATTAAGCCTTAAGCTAAAATTTGTGACCGCTAGGAGCAGTTATAAATTTGTGACTGCTCATAGCAGTCACAAATTAGGTCTTAAGCAAAAACTTGTGACAACTACGAGCAGTCACAAATTTGTGACTGTTTGTAGCAGTTATAATTTTGGGACTGCTCATAAGAGTCATAACTTATGCCTACGGATAAATTTGTGACTCTTTATAGCAGTTATAAATTTGTGACTCCTTATAGCAGTCACAAATTAATTATATGGTAAGATTTGTGACTGTCATTAGCAGTGACAAACCAATTGACTCAAATTTTTCATTACCCAAATATTTTATGACTTCTAATGGCAGTTACAAATAATGTTGTCACTCCAAATGGCAGTGATAAAATTTGTCACCCCCATTAACAGTTATTAGAAGGCAGTCACAAAATTAGTATTTTGGTGTAGTGTTTCTTTTTATTTGACTCAAAATATCTTTTTTTATTGGAAGAATTTTCTTATATTCATTTTGAGAAACTTTTTAAAAAATTTCACAAGCATGGCCACATCATCAAAATCAAACTCACCCTCAGAATCATGCTCACAAACGTTTTCTTTCTTTTTCTTAAAATGAGTCTTTAATGAAACGCCTCTATCCTTAGCCTTAATGGTTTGGGGAAACATGTCTATCTCATTGGTTTGAAGGTCTCCTACAAGTTCTTCCAACTTAAGTGATTTCAAATTTCCCAAAGAGTTCAAAACAGTGACTTTAGGGATATAGCATTTTAGGAGAGATCTCAAAATCTTTTTAATGACACACGTGTTATGAATCACCTCACCCAAATTAAAACTGGTGTTAAAAATGTCTGATAAACGTGCATAAAAATCATCAAAGCATTCAGGCTCCGACACAGTGATAGTCTCAAATTGGGTGGCCAAATTTTATAATTTTGATTCTTTAACCTCATGTGTCAATTTCAAAACATCCCGTGCCTCTTTAGACATGGTGCACGTCATAATTCGGCGGAACTCGTTGGGAGTGACGACTCCAGAAATAACACTCAAACCACGTGAATTAAAATTAGACATTTTAAAATCATTTTCAATCCAGGCCGACATGGGTTTTAAAGAGGTGATATTTTTAATGGTGACCATGGGAGGAGTCCACCCATTTTCACAAAGAAACCAAACATGCTCCTCAATGGATTTTAAAATAGATTTCATACGAGCTTTACAGTAAGCATAATTAGACCCGTAAAAAATAGGCATCATATTATATAAGTGCTCCATAGGAAAAATTGCGATTTTTCACAAAACTGATTTTTCAAAAAAAAAATCAATATCACACGATTTTGTGGAAAATAGGAATACGCGATAAATTAGCGCAACCCACTCTGATACGAATTTGTAAAATATGACGACGGTGTGTGATACCGATTTAAAATAATTCGCAAGTTTCCAAGTGAACCTTATTTAATTAGAGTCTATTTTTAAACAAAATTAATTCAGCCCCTAAACATGCATCTAAATGTCATAAATCATTCAAACCATGCATGAAAAATAAAGACGATTGATTCAGGAAAAAAACCCTTTCGGGTAAAGCCTTTTATAACACTTTGAAGAATTCACAAGACCTTTGACTTACATACAACCTGATAATCGACCACAAGTGTGTAATGCACGGTGCCTTCAACAAACCTTCAAAGATACAAGAAACAGTGAAATACCCTCCGGTGTCGGTTCGTCGTCTTCGGCTCGTCCACACGCAGAATGACTATGCTCGGTATCCACCGATCAAATATGAAGATGCCCTCTCCACTGAGGTTGAACTAAAGCAAAGTGTGTTATTGAACACCAAAATTATTCACCCAAGCATATGGAATTTTTGTGAATTGAAAACAAAAAAGGATTAAACCTAAAAGAAGAAGTCAAAAGTATTATGCAGTTTCGCAGTTTTCTGTCTTTCAAAACACTGGGACTTGTTAATGAAAATGAAACCATTTAATGAGTATTTATAGAAAAACGCACCGCCTCGGTTGTCAAGCTCTTCGAACGAAAAAGGGATGTCACGCAAACGAGATACGTGTGTCATTTGAACGACCTCGCGCGAGAATGCAATGCCATTCGAACGGCAGTGCAATGTCGTTTGAATGACTGTTACGTCAGAAAATAATATTTTAATATCGTCTCCAACACTTAGAAAAAATACTCATTCTCAAATTTTGACAAAAAAAGTCCGCTCCAACACTTAGAAAATATTTTGTAAAAATATCCCAAAATCTTTACGTGGAAAGTTAAGGTATTTAAAACATAACATTACCAAAGTAAACATCGCGGAGTATTTTTTATGAAGAACCTTGATAAATTCGGATCCATCTTTGATGCTTGAGTGTTCTTGAATGCTCTTCGACGGTGTAGCGCTACACAACATAATTAATTGATAACGGACTTATAAAATATGTCCTTACAAAGGTCAATTTATTTTCGGATAATTCTATTTGTTACCATGTTGGGCTAAATGGTCAAAAATGTACGTGTAACCTTAATTAATATTTTAAATATTAAATTCGAGCTAATTAAACTAGAATATTTGGGTTAAGTTCCATTTAAATAGTTTTTTTAAGCTCTCATTCCATATTTTTTTTCCTTTTTGCCGCCAGTCTTGTAACGGTCGAAAGGAAGTTGACATGTGGAGATATTGACACATTAACACGAAATGTATAACGACCACTCAACATGATAATAAAGATGAATTTTTTACCCAAATCCCTACTACATAAATCATTTCATATGGGAATAAATACTTAAGATCCTTAATCACAATTCAATAATAAAGATGAATTTTTTACGCAAATCCCTACTACATAAATCTAATCAAGCAATAATTGAATGACCAAATTATCCCCGATATTGCATCTAATAAAATTTCCATCCCAAACTCGTAATTCTCTCCCTCTCTCTTTTAGTACAACCCATACCCAAAGCCATGAAAGCGAAGGGATATCCTAATATAATAGAAAATGATAGAATTATTGTCCTTGCTCATACTCATCCTCCTAATTCCCTCAAATTTCAAAGAAATATTAGTGGTGATACCAAATTCGAAGAATTAGTAAAAAAAAATTCCCCGATCATATGATGATTCATGCATAGAGGTTAATTATCCAATCTTTGTCCAACCCTCTCTAGCCTTCCACCCAAATTCCTCTCCGATAAAAAGTGTTACGTCATCTAAACTTCCTATATTTTAATCAATCATTTCGAGCACTCTCTCTCTCTCCCTCACACGCTTGCATGCTTAGAAATCTATTTCAAGTATGTTATTCCCCAATACCCTAAAACTAGGAGATTATCATATGTACTTGATAATGTGAGGCTAGAACAAAAGCGTATTATGGGCTTCGTTTGGCCTTCTGTTCTCTGTATTTTCTAGGCTTTTGCCTTGGAGCTAATATATTTGCATTTCACCCAAACAAAAATAATGGATGACATGCTTACGTCGGTATTATTAAATTATACAATACTCTTGTGAAAAGTGAGAGTTCAGTGAAAAACTAATAGTCCGTGGTAATGTAAATAAAACTATAACTATTATTCTAGAAAGATCGGTATGAACTTTTCAAAAAACCAATTAAACATATGTACTCATAAGATTTAGATAAAACATCAAATGACATAATATATATATGAGAAACTATCTAAAAAATTTGAAAGGATTAAAACTCGAAGAAAGAATTTAAAACCAATAACATTAATAAGAAGATCTAAATAATATCAAAATAAACATAAATTAATTATGTAAAAAGAAATATTTGTTGAAACATAATTTGAATAAACATCTACTCTTAAAATTAGTTTCAATATAATATATGTATTTGCGGGAGTTAGAAACTTAACAACAAACTTAATGACCAAGTTAAAAAAAATATGAATTAATTACCAAATATATTATAGTGAATTTTAATGAAAAACCTTTAAAAATTGTTAGAAATATAAATTAGTCACTTATGTATATGCGTGAAGTTATTAAAAATAATTATTAAGATGGAGAAATCATTTAGTAATATGTTCAAACTTAATTTATAAGGGAATCAATTCATTCATGGACATAGACTCGAAGCCTAGACTTATGGTATTCATTTAGTAGTACCTTGACCCACCATAAATTATTGAGAAAATTCTAATTTTTATCTTATAATAGCTAAAAGAGAAAGGTTTGAAAGATTTAGGCAATTAGAAAATTTAAACTTTTCTAAGTTTCAATATAAGGCTGCACAAACCTCATTCAGACATATAACTTGTATTTTGTCCATAAGATTTATGAGATAATCAAACCGATTTTACAATATAAGATGGACATATATGAGAGAGAGAGAGAGAGAGAGAGAGAGAGAGAGAGAGAGAGAGAGAGAGAGAGAGATGGAGATAGAGATAGAGATAGAGATAGATAGATAGATGGAGAGAGAGAGAGAGAGGGATATGAGAAAATGGGATGAATGAGTAAGTTATCAACATTCTCACATATCATTATATTTATATTAAGAAATTTAAAAAACTACTTATAAGTACCTTATACAACATTACTATAACATAACTAACAAAATAAGTCCAAGATAACTTAGTTAAGACCTATTTTGCAAACAAGTTTTTTCTCAAACACTTAGATAAGACATCACTCACTTGATTAGTGGTGTTGGCATATGAAGTAAAGGTCAGACAAAGATTAAGATTATCCTTTGTAAATTCTAATAAACATTAATGTTCTTTGTCCCATCATGTCACTATACCGAAAGAGAAAAAAATATCACCCTTTTTTCGGCCGGTGTTGTCATGGTAAAAAATCATAATAAAAAAACATGAGCATTTTGTCACGGTCAAGGACCATGACAAGATCGTGAAAAAACTTGTCATGCTCCTTGATCATGACAACACGCGCGGAATTTTGTTTCGTTACGATCCTTGACTGCGGTAATACTTATGATAAAAAGTCAGGATTTCAGCTACTAAAACTCCATTTTCTCACCAAAACATTATATTTACCATCCTCTCTCGCATAAACCCAATTCCCTCTCTCTTCTAGGTAAGATATCCACCATTTCCTTTCATTTAAATGTATGATATATGTTATCAAAAATGTATTTTTGATTATATTAACTAATGTACATTTTAGTTAAACTTAATATATTGATTTTGATGATTCCAAACATATTTTTTATAAGGTTCTTCTATCGATATTTATTATGGTATTATCCTGTTTATTCACGACTCAACATACCTCGATTTTTAACAACGACATATCCGAGTAAAGGTATTCACGTGTGATGCACATTTGTACTTGACACATTAGGCACTCATGGTATTATTAATTGTGTTAATATGATTGGTTGTCTAAAATAATTTTTTAAATAAAATTGGTATAAGACTTATTTAAAATGAATTTCTTATTCTTAAAATAATTTGGTTCATTTTCTAATGAAATAAAGTTTTTGTTATTAAAATAATTTTTGGAATTATTTTGATAAACTAATATACATGTTAAATATTTTTTTGTGTTATTAAGTCCATATGTCTTAAGACTTCTTCACTTGTGCTATTATCTTCAGTAGTACACTGTTCATACTTTTGGTTTACTGTATGTTTTTTTTTTTGATTTGACCCACTAGCTTTTAGGCATATATCTTTGTATATATGATCTGAGTAAAAGACATAAGTAGATTTCATTTGGTACATGATTGACTGTTTGACAGGTCCGATTCTTTTAAACCATGTACCTTCTTATATATATATATATATCTATATATAACGTTTACTTTTATATATAGTTTCCTGGGCCATGCGTTTGAACAGTAAGTATTGTTCACCTTAAAAATGTTGAAGCCGTGTGCATCTTAACTGTCTCGGATAGTATTTTGCTTTTCTCTTTCTTATTTACCTAAGCTTACACATACATATATATTTTTTTTTACAAAAAAATACGTATATATTCTATACCAGTTTTCTCTCTCGACCTCGAGCCGCGCGTAGTCATTCATGTGGACAGAACCATGCCTTGTCCGATGCTTTCATTTGAATCTCTGTCACTTTTGTCCCTATGATGTTAAGTTTTCTATATATATAAATTTATTTGATCGTTGTAAACTGAACTCATGTACTCTTGATCTTACTTATATATATATAATTATATATGTCCAATCTTTGCCTTGTCCCTATTCGTCTGTCATTCCTTTAATATTGAGAAGTGGATATTTAACTTTTAATTGACTAACTGCATGTGTATTCTTTCATTAAAAGATTTCCTTTGTACCTTGTTTATTTTATCATTATGATATCTGATATTCGTTGGACAGTTCAGAGCATTGGACGTTTGAAATAACTTACATTATCAGACTTCTATTATCTCTCTATATGAAACACTCCTATCTTTTACACAATGGTATATATGAGATTATTTATTCCTTTTATTTCGGACTAACACTTCACCATCTATATATCAGATTTGTATTGTGTCTCTTGGACTAATATATGTTTACAGAAACTATTTTGAGATATATAGCAGAGCTCTTTCAATCTACTTTTTCAGAACGTCATTTATATGCTACAACAGCTACACTTTATTGAGAAGTAAAAATGAAGATTTGCAAGATCATTTTTCAGCCATCATCATCTCAGAAAATTCAGGAGCATTTATTGCTCACAAGCAATGTGTCTAACAACTAGTTTTTGACAGACACATTTAAAAGCTTTCAAAAGGTGCATTGAAAACACAGACTGAAATGAGCACATGATCAAGACTTGAAATATTATAGAGAGCATTCAATTTACTACTAAGCTACACATTTCAGAGAGCGATAAATTTTGTTATCTGCTCAATCATTGAAGAAGAAGATTTGTGCCTACTTCAACATCATTTATTGAAGTCTCAGAAACTCAGATTACAAATTTTATTTTAAGGAGTTTCAGTATTTTATCCTGTACTAAAAAAATTCAGACTTGTTGTGAAGCTTTGTTAAAGCTTCGGTTTGTACAGGTAATTGGTTCCTACCCGTAAGTGGGCCACGGGATTTGAAGATCGGAGTTAGCTTGCAAACAGTTGTACGCGGTGGTTTGATCCTACCCGCAAGTGGATCAAATTTAGTGAAGCGCAAAGGAGACAGGAGCTCTGGGCGCGTGGACGTAGGCCGGGATTTGGCCGAACCACGTTAAATTTCGGTGTCATTTATTTTCCGCACATTTATTTATTTATTTGCACATGCTTGCTTGAGTTAATATTTTCAGCACACTATCTTGCAAATAAATTAATTCCGAAATTTGACTTAATTAATTTTTAAGGTTAAAATAATTATTTTTGAATTAAATAATTAATTTCAGAATATCACTTTATATTAAATACGAAAATTAATTTAATATTCCTAGTGTGTTAAAATCTGCATCTCTAGTTGTGTAAATTAGTTAGTTGCATTCATTTGATATTGTTGGAGTTATTCTTGATAGTTTTATTAATCTGAAATTTATCTAAGTGATTGAAATTTCATATTTCTTTTAAAATCTTAATTTGATTTAAAGCTTGTGTAAACTCAATTCACCCCCCCCCCTCTTGAGTATAATCTGGGCAACAAAATATCACCCTTTTTTCGACCGGTGTTGTCATGGTAAAAAATCATAATAAAAAAACATTAGCATTTTGTCACGGTCAAGGACCATGACAAGATCGTGAAAAAACTTGTCATGCTCCTTGATCATGACAACACGCGCAGCATTTTGTTTCGTTACGATCCTTGACTGCGGTAATACTCATGATAAAAAAGTCAGGATTTCAGCTACTAAAACTCCATTTTTTCACCAAAACATTATATTTACCATCCTCTCTCGCATAAACCCGACTCCCTCTCTCTTCTAGGTAAGATATCCACCATTTCCTTTCATTTAAATGTATGAAATATACACACACACACACGCACACACACACACACACACACACACACACACACACACACACACACACACACACACATATATATATATATATATATATATATATATATATATATATATATATATATATATATATATATATATATATGCGTTTATGTGTGTGTGTAGTTCTTGAATATATCTGTTTGTTTGCTGTAAAAGAGTTGTATTTACATTTATGGCTTGATATTATTAGAAAATAAATTTTGCAAAATCTAGGTTTGAACCTGATGTTTGTATAGGTTTGAATATATATGTTTGTTTGTTGTAAAATAGTTGTATTTACATATATGGCTTTGATGTTGCTAGAAACAATTTATTCAAAACCTAGGTTTGAATATTCATACAATCTGAATGTTTGACTTTGATATTTGTTTCGTCTTGAATATATGTATTTTTTGTTGTAAATATAATCATTTTGGTTTGAAAAAAAATAACCATAAAAATGTGAAGGATTTTGGGATTTTGGGTGAAATCGAGGACTTGGTTTAGGGTTTCAACCATAGTTGTCAAATGGGGATATGTAAGAGAAAGATTTAGGTATTTAAAAATGTATACGCGACTTAGGGTTTCAAAAATAGTTATTAAATCGGGATACGTATCGTGCATATAAAATCCTATGTATCGCGTATCATGAATCATATCAGGATACGTATTGTATATTTAAAAAAGTTTTTTTGGGTTTAATCCAATCTTCATTTTTTGTAAAGCTCTCCTCCCATGTATTTTATTAAATTATATTAAGTCCCATAACTACTAAAAAAAAGTCCACAACCGCCTTATAATCTCTTCTCTTCCTTTTCATAGAGAATGACATGTTTCACATAGTTGTTAATATAGGACCAATAACCAAAAAAATAAATAAAAAAATAGGAGTGAATACAAATGAATCTTTAAAAGTGGGACTAAATACTTGTGATGCCTATCTAAAACCTTATATATCATGTATCGTGAATTGTATCGGTGCAAACAATAGAAACAATTCGTTGAAAAGGCTAAATAAATTCATTAAAAACACTTTACAAACAATTACACAACATAGTATGATAAAGAACAATTTTACAATAAATAATTACAGTTCAAAATTTGGATTTGTATTGTATCGGGATATGTACAATTAAAACCAATTTAGTATGTACATAGGTTTTAAAAATTTAGGTTATAAAGTATAATTTAAACTAATTTGGTATATAAATGCGGCTTAAATTTTCAACATAATAAAAATAATATTATTATTTAAACATGATATGTTGTTGATTACATTGTTCTTGTGTCTGTGTCAACTAATGATTTAACTATCCCACGGGAATACACTAACTTTTAGAAATACTGTGAGTCACATCGTTGCACCGGTTATTTTTATAAGTTAGTTTATTCTCGTGGGTTATAGAACAATTCTCACCCATTTTTTTTGCACATGCTAGGTATCAATTCCCATCAGTTGTCATGGGGTATCCTAGATACAAAGAGTGGATGGGTGAGAAAAATATAATTAGGTATGTCTACCATAGAGGTTCTAACGAGTTTGTATAATTCACAAAGACGTGTCTCAATGATGAAGATCTGTATTGTCCTTGCGCACGTTGGAGAAATGGTAACATATTTGGGCGAAAAATAGTTGAATTACATCTGCGTATATGGGGTACACAGGATGATTACCATGTAGGGGGTTTTCACGGGAAAATACATTATCCTTTTGTCCGCGAATAACCTCCACTATAACCGTGAAGTAGGACAGGGGTGGAAAGACGTAAGGATCTTATAAGACCCTGTATTTTCATGGGTTGTAATTATTATTTATTGAGTGATTAATAAATTAATAAATGGATTTGATTATTAGTTATGTGGTTTAGTAACAATAATTTGACACAATTTAGATGGTAATTGAAAATATGTACGCGAATAAATTATTGACGCCGTGAGATATTACCCCTAGTTATGATAAATATCATTTAGATTGGACTCTGGGATGACATGGATATTCATTTATGTGTTTCTGTCGCTTTAAATTGGTCTTGGGGGGTTAGCATTTTGTGCTCTTTTAAGGGACTGAAATTAGGCCTCATGGGGAGATACGGGATTAAGGAGTTTAATTGTGATATAAGCCACCCTAAATAGGTTTTATATTCATATTTAATTAAAGTTGGCTGCCACAAACCTTCTGCGAGCAGTTAACAAGTTGGGAGAGGAGAAAAAGAGGAGAAAGTAAGGGAAATTCAAGAGGAGTTCTTCAATCCCCCACTATAAGATAAAAAAAATTCTTGTAATATCTTTAATAATGCGTTTCTTGATATATATATATATAAGCATGATTTTTCATATGATATTGGGGATTTTAAATTGGAGACTAATTCATATGATGATTTCAGATTTGGGTTAATTAGGAATGATATAAATATGTCCTGCATCGAATAGTTGTACCTTGACGATTAAAACATAAAATTGATGGACTAAATGATGTAGATATGAAATATAATTGATGTTTTAGAATAAAACTTTATTATTATGAATTCTTCCCATGTTAATTTGAGGTTTAAGGATTGAATTGACAATGAACAAACCCGAAGTTGATTTAAAGATGAATTATGCTGCAAAGTTTGAATCTTGAAGTTTTAATATTGAATTTTATATTCCTGGACTCATAAGGTTGTGTAAGAAGGTTTAAAAACGTTTTCATATTCTTACCTTGGATTAGGTATCGATTGGGTACCGTTTTGGAGATTAGTTTGGGTAGTAATTGAGGTTTTAGAGGCTTCATCTTTGTCTTTATCTCGTTTTAGATTATGCCTAGAACCGAATGGTCATGAAATTTTAGATCTTTTTGTTACAGACGCGTGGTCACTAGTTTCGTATTTTTATGATTTTTTTTAATTGGTTATGGATTTTCTACGAAAGGGTGTACGAGATCGAATCGTTAGTTAGTGATTTTGGAATGGACACAATTATGTGTAACATGATTATAAACCCTTTTGGATGTATTACCTTAGTTAATATGAATTCATAATTGATGAAACTGATATTTATAGTGCTTAGAAGTCGTTAATGGAAATTGGGAAAGATTATAACATTTTAATTATAGGCAAATTCGGGCCCACTGCCCGACGCGAATCGATTTGGCTTGAAGATTGAATCGATTTGGACCCTAGTGAATTGAATCGGCTTCGAGGGAGAATCGATTTGGCTCTGGTGTTGGTTCGTGTTAGACCTGTGAAAATGATTATGGGATATTTACAAAGTCGTCCGATTATGTGGGAGGTTATCCAATTGAGTGATAGTTGGAATAATTGGGAAGTTAAGTTTATTAGTGTGTAAACCACAAGGTAAAATGTGAAATTTCAATTAAGTTAAAATAATGTTTATGACTTTAAATAATTTGTACTATCTAACATTGAGTATTGGATTGGATTAAGCTAAAGTGAGAGAGCGATACCCTATAATCATGTGTACGCATTGTGTTTGTAGAGTAACTAGTTAAAGTACTTGGGAAATTAGTTAGATTTTGAGAGATTATAGGTTGTGAAAATAATTTAGTAATTAAACAAGGATTTATATATGTACGTTATGAGATAGTGTGTCTATATATATGGAGATAAATTTACTCATAGTTTAGAGACGGAATCAACTTAGAGTCGAATTTAATAAGGATTAGAGTTGATGATCACATAAGAATAATTCGATGTTTAGGGATTTAATTAATTTGGGGTATGCTAGAGTATATGCGATATCCTACTTGTTTATATATGTTTAACCTGGTTTTAGAGATTGTAAACCTAATTTTAAATATAGATCCAATTATATAGGGATCTAAATGGTCGGGTATGGTTGAGCATATGCATTATCCTCGCTCTCTCTCTCTCTCTCTCTCTATATATATATATATATATATATATATATATATATATATTGTGTGTGTGTGTGTGTGTGATTATTTGGACATACCCATACTCGTTGTGAATTTATCGATTGGGGGTTGCGTTTGACATCGAACCTTGTACCATACGTCAGCTAAGATGTGCTTCCGCGGTAGAGGTCATTATTTTAAATCATACGTTTAACGTCACCACTTTGTGATCCGAGAAGTAGGATGGAAAGATCCATTTGCGTAGCCTGGGTATGGGTGAGGGGATGGTATACTACGTAGTGATCGTCCCACACCCACTTATGTGTGTTTTATTTGAGTCCGTCAGGTGAAGGACTCCTCCAGACTGACAATAGAGGCATGATATGGACACCAAATGTAGATGCCTTTGTGTGCTATATGTGTATGTGTATATATATTACGTAAGAATTTATGTAGTCTAATGATAGACTTTATGGCATGTTAGGTATTTTATGTGGTTTACTTATGTCCCTTGTGAGGGATATTGCGGGGGTAGATATTTGGCTGGTATTTTTACATGTGTGTCTAGTTATATTCCTTCGTCGAAGATATGTAGTTACAACTTATCCCCTATGGTAATTGGATAATAAATCATTTTATTAAAAGATATTTAAACAAGCCGAACAATATGATTATGATGCTAAGAATACGTAATAAAAATATATATGTGGAACTTGGAGTGAAATCATGTTTAGTTATTGGTAATGACATGGTAGTTGTTCGTTACATGATAATGTTTAATTGTTTAGATATAGAAACTTTTAGCATTGTTAGGCCTTGGGTTGGGACATGCGCATAGTATTGCACTTAGGTGAGGGGTGAGATACTCATTGCATGTGAGAGACGATGGGTGGCATATATTGCAAATTGACTGCATCATTATTTATTAGTATTGAAAGTTAATTCTTGCAACTTTAGGGCGCTGACCCAAATTATAAAATGTCCCTCCCAGGTATTATTATTGTATAAATACGTTAACGAGACTAGGCGGCCAGACTTGCGATTGTGGCAATCCATCTTGGTATTTGCAGAGTTGGAGTCGCTGGTTCATTATAGCTATCAACACATTCATAGTTACGTGGAAGGGTTACCCTTGTACTCTATTTGTATAATAGTTGAGATTTTGTACTTAGAGGAAGTTCAGTTGTGCCCTTATAATTCAGTTGAACAATTTTAATCAGAGGCTTTTATATAGCGGATTCAGTTTTTACAGTTTAGTATTTATGTTCATCATCTTTTATTGATTCTTTTATTATATTGGTTTTAAATTACATTGGGTCTTAGTTACGTTAATGGTAAGAATGATATAAATTATTTAGATATGCCCGATATTTCTCTTGCATCCTGAGCAACCGAGCGTGGAAAATCACTGATTGTTTCAAATGGTATCAGAGCATCCAGTATCTAGTGTCCTTAGGATATGTGTTGCATCCGTTTCATTTTCTGCTAAGCATTTTTTGATGTGTCTAGAGCCTGTTCTAGGCTTTTGCACTCTAGTTCCGCGATGGCGTGTGTGTAAACATTGTTCGTTGTCATTTGAGCATTGGTAAGACTTTAGGATTATTCAAGCTTAGAGAAGCAGGTGGATAGATAATGGTCACTACACCAAAACTAACAACTTGTCATGGTAAAAAACCTTGACAAAGAACACTTGTCATGGTAAAAAATCGTGACAAGTTTTGGGGTGACAACTTTGTTGTCATCGTCAAAATCTGTGACATGAATTGGACATGTCACGGATTTTGACCATGACAAGACCGTGAAAAAGGGAAAATTGCCATGGACTTTGAGCGTGAAAAGTTCGTGACAAAGACAAACTAGTCAGTGTCAAATTTTATGATAATTTTAACTTTATCAGGGACTTGTCACTGTCAAAGTTTGTGATAATTTTGGGTAGATTTAAAACAATTGTTGGGCTGTATGGTCACTGCCAATGCCTAGTAGTATGTTTTAACTTGCTAAAATAGTATATATCTCAAGAAACATTCATCAATTTATAAAAACTGAAGACATACACATTAATTCAATCATATTATCAAACGATAATAAAAAAATATTCAACATTCAATATTCATAACCACCTAATAAATAAAAATGAAATTATTACAAATAATCGTCCTGGGGTTGAGTTTTCAACAAGTCTAAGGAGGAAGTTAGGCCACACTACATATTAATTGATACAACCCTCAATTTTTTGAACCTCGCATTGTTCATTCAACCACAAGGGTTCATTCTCTTTTTCATACAGCCTGGTGTTGCTCGTCCCAATCCTGGTGACCCTCGAGTTCCCCAACCAAGAGCTCACCCCGTTGCCTGCCCCTTGTGATCTGCCTTGAGCACTTGGCTTAGTGTGTTCGTAGCCAAAGATGCCTTGTCAGCATCAGACTAGGAGTTGTGCCCTTCCTTAAGCTTTTCCTAAAACGACAAAACATTTCACGATTAGATAAGTTAATATAAAATTATAATGTAATTAAAAAAGTAAACAATTGTAAGATATTTTTATAACTTATAATTATGGCTTCCACACTCGAGAACACCTCCTTATCCTTGTCCTACTTTGTTAGAATTGCCACATAGGCATCGGGCCTATGTGGCCTACCCCCAGTCCCACTCCCACTCCCCGTATCCTGAAATATAATAAGGAAAAATTAGTAAGTAATGCTAAATTAGAGTAACATAAGACTAAAATGAAAGAAAATTAAAAACTTACCGTCTTGTGCTCCACCTCGGCGTAAGACGTATGCCCGGAATAGTGCAGGCCGACCTTTTTGGCCCTGTTTACCCCCACTAATTGACGAGAGGACAACTGGTGATCCAAGATCTCATTGTCAACAAACTGCTGCTAGCTTGTCAATGAGATTGTCTTTTTCAACAGTATCGTGTCCCTAAGACTCAATATGTACTCTCGATACTGACCAAAGTACCGGGCCTACATGTTTTTCTTCCACGTTTTGTATTGATCTTAACTTTTCGAATGTGGTGTTGTGGACATGTGGGGGCAGGACAAATTGTTCCTGTCAAACAAATACAAACAAAAAAGAAAGTAAGTGTTAGTTGTATTTACATTATAAAATATAAATATAAATACAAAATAAAAATAAAAATAAAGTGAGTAACTACCTATAGTGTTCCCCAGATGGCCATTTTGAGCTTGACGGGCACATTCCTCTAATTCGTGCACCCTGGGCCAACGATCGTCTTGAGCAGCTCCAGGTCCCTAGCATGTAAGGTCGTATTGTTATCGATGAGGGGCCTAATTTTCCCCATTTGGGGGCCTAGTAGCAAACGAGCCTTCCTCGGCCCACTACCCTGCTGCCCCGATGAAGAAATTTCTTGCAAAAAAATATTGTTATTAGTACAAACATGTATATATGAATAAAAATATTAAACTGCCATCCGATAGTAACAAAGCACTAGAAGAATACAAGTTAATGACATTATAAGAATACAAATAATTGGACACTTATTACAAATATCAATATTATTTCAAATTTGAGTCATGTCACAGACTCAAACCAATTTTGATTCAAATCCATAGAAACTAATCAAGTCCAAATGAATTAAAAGAATTAAACTGTCGTCTGATAATAATAAAGCATTAGAAGAATACACGCTACTGGTTATTATAAATAATTGGACTACTTATTAAAAATCTAAAAATTATTTCAAATAATTGGAATAATTATTGCAAATCTAAAAATTGTTTCAAATTTGGGTTATCATTTAAAATGGATTGATATTCGGTAGGATCAGCTTAGTCATCCACACTACCGGTTATATGCTTGGGTGTGTGTAGGATAATTTACCACATCTCATTGCTGATACACTCCTAGTAAAACAATTGCTTGACCTTTTGAAAAGCACACACAAATGGCTCATTGCTCACGTGCTCGTTGCTCTTCAACTTGGACATGTCAATCATAATCAAATTGGTACCAGGATAAACTTTACAAGCATTTTTATCCTCAACTCTTACCCAATCAAAGTAAAACACAACTTGTTTGAAGCTTATGTAGTCCAATTCAAATATATTATGAATGACACCATAGTAAGTCATTTCAGCTTCAACGAGGTTTTTATCTTTTGCACTCCCTCAAAAATAAGTAAGAGACTTGTATGAAATGACCGAGTTTTGTACATTTGTATTTTCCTCAGACACCCTTGCACCGATTATATAATCGTTTAATCGATACTTTTTGTACTCGTGTGCCATGAACAAGGGTCCAGTGGCGAGATGATCAAGCCTTGTTGCATCGCCCGTCTTTAAGAGCTGAGATTATAGATAAATTAATTAGGTTAGTTTTAAAACTTTATTGTAATGTGACATTTAATAAGAGACATTTGTATTGTATTTGCCTCGCGTGACATCCACAACCTAAATTTTTTATCTGATTATTCCATCGTACTTCGTCTTTTATTGTTCCCACAAGCATAATATTTTCTGCATTGATGGTGACGAACGTATTACGAAATTGGTCATCTATAAAAATTAAAATAATGTAAAAGTTAAAATAATATAAACTTAATTTTTCTATTCTTTAATGTCTTGTGTGTCAAATAGATAACCAACTACTTGTTCATGTTGTAAACTCGTTAATTTCACTTGCTTGCCCATTACCTAACCACCCTCATCGACGAACTTATCATGGTTTTCCACGCTGCTTGGGTCAGGCATATATTCTCGAGTCTAGATTGATGACTCCATGGTGATGTATTCCTCTGCAATTGATCATTTAATGTATCGTGTATTCTTGACGTAATCTTTGAAAAATTTCAGCAATCTTTGAAACAGATACATCCATCGATGTCTAACTGGGCCGTAAAGAAGTGCCTCATTGCATAGGTGTACCAACAAGTGAAACTTATGTCAAAAAATAATGTGGGAAAGTACTTCTCCAACACTCAAATCGCTTTAGCTACCGCTACTTTTTTTACCACTATGTGCTTTCGATTGACTACCTTCTCACATAAAAGTGTTAAGAAGATACTAATTTTTATAATGGTCCTCCGCAAAAACTTATGCTTGGAGAAACAATACTTAAAAAGCAGAGGAACCAATTGCATGATTAAATGCCAATCGTGGGATTTACACTTATGTAATAATGGGTAGCATAATTCACAATCCTTTGCAAGTTGGATGAAAAATTAGATGGAACCTTCAAATTATATATTGTGTCTAAAATCGCATTTCTTTGCTCACTTGCCAAAGTAAACGCCGTAGGGGGAGTTATTATCCTTCCCATACTATCTTTTTTTAACCATATTTGTGTCTTATGTTTCAAATATTTAAGGTCTTTTTGTACATTTTATCCTTGCTTCGAATGACTTCTCTAAGGCATGTGCCCACTATATGTTTAGTGATGTTCTTCTATGCATGCATCACATCCAATACATGGCACACCGAGTTATTCTTCCAATAAGGCAAGTCAAATAAAATTGACCTAAAAAACCATGCCTTTCTTATCTCAGTTTCATTCCCAGTTGGAGTCTTCTTGTGCTTGACATTCTTTAATTTAGGATTCTTAACAGGCATATTAGGGCCACAATTAGAAGATTTACTTTCAATTTCTGAACCTAAAAGTTTTCTTGGAGGTAGCCTATTTTCAAACCCTCCTGGTAAAAAAATAGAACCTTTATCAAATCTAAAACTGTGAGCGATTGGTAAAAACCTCCTATGACAATGGAATATATTTTTTACGTTAGTGGTGAGACACAGAGATTCAATTTCCTCTCCAAAAATAGGACATCCTAAATAAGCATGTACTACACAACCGAATGATGTCCCATAAGATGGAAGATCATGAATTACCCACATCAACACAACTTTTAGCGTACTCTTCTTTTTGTAAGAGTCAAATGCTTGTGCACCCTCTTCCCACAGTTCATTTAATTATTCTACTAAAGGAGTCAAGTAGACATTTATGTCCTCACTTGGTGCCTTTGGACCAGTTATCAATAAAGACAACATCAAAAATTCAGGTTTCATACACTATGAAGAAGGGACATTGAGTGGTGCTAGGATCACTGGCCATACACTCTCATTGCTCCTTAAATTTCTAAATGGATTGAAGACATTTGTTGATATTTCGAAATGAATGTTACGCTGTTCTCAAACAAAATTGGGATACTCATAACTCATCACCTTCTAAGCTGTAGAATCAATATGATGATGCATAGGATTATTCCCTTCTACTGCCCTATCATGCTAAGTAATTTCTTTAGCTATCCATGGTACTGTGAAAAACCACTTCAATCTAAACCCAACAGGAAAATATTTCAACACTTTTGAGGCAATTTTGAGCTTGTGCCTTCCTTGCCAGTAGATTACACATATCTAGGTTGATCGCATATTGAAAATCGAGTGAGATTTTAATACTCCTTTCGGTCTTGTATGCAGTTATACACACAAGCATGAATTGATTTATACTTCATTCCTAAACCTTTCAAATTGTTCTTCATAGTAGGATAGCTATTTAGAAGCGTATTCTACTTAGGTAGCAAGCCCTTCACCAATTTCAAACTTCCTGTCATGCTATTTACAGATAAACCATGTTAAGTCTTCAAACTATGTAAACCAACCATATTATGTAAAGTTATTTGATCTTTGTCACAACTAGATTACAATGGTTGGGTCGCCTTAAATTTTAAACTTTGGTAACCATCGTCAAGGTTTATCCCAATATATTCATGAGCACATGAACCTTATACCTCATTAGTGACCTCATTTTCTTCCATTTCATGAACTCCATACATGTCATTAACTAAATCCTCCAGCATATTATGATCTACCTTGTCCTCCTTCCCTTGTACATCTATTATACTTGTTGATGGTTAATGTGAAGGTTGCTCGGGTATAAAAGGAATATTCGATTCCACGTGAAAAATACAAAATCGATAACTATCTTGCATACCCTATCTTAGTAAATGTATAACTGCTTTTTACTCAAACACATTACCATTCCTACACTTAACACACGGGCACGGGAACTCTTCATCATTACCACATCTCTTTGTGTATTTCACAAATTCATTAGCACCTCTGCTAAACACATCCCCTAGTCTATTTGTCTCACCCATACACTATTTGTGTAGAGGATATGCTATCACATCTACTACAAACAATCACCAATTATGGGTAGGAAATAAATATTAGTTTCCAATAAAAGATTCACTACAAGATTGACATTTCAGCTTCCGGTGTTATATTATAAAGATAATATGAATCCTATTTCCTCCATCTCCTTTAAAGGGTGAGTAGTTCTATCCCATCCAAGATTGCATATTTTTATAATATACTTAGCAACTCATCCACATTGTTTCAATTTGAGAAAAAATCGGCAACATATCACCATAGTTCTTCAAGTACACGACATATATTCGATATTGTAAGTGTTATTTTAATTTATCAGTTGAATAGCACTTAACATCGCATCATTTAGTATGTACCCAGAGAACATTAGGAGATGCAGTAGAACTTCCCCTAAAAGTAACAATTTTAAGCCATCAAGAACATTATTATACATAAACTATGTCGTCCCAAACTAACCAAACGGGATAATTCAAGAGATCTCATTACAGGGGTAATGACCCTCAAATGGGTCTAAAAGCTATTGAATACGTACGCATAAGAACTAGAAGGTTAATATCAATGTGCACTATAAGTAATTTAAAGTAGTTATAAATTACCATGGTAAGTATGTTATATTTATTGGGTAGTAATGTTTATAGTGATGATTTGTACATAGTTATGTTTCATTTCACATTATTAATTGTTTAACATCAAGCTTTTAAAATTTATAGTATGTTTCTTTTCTATCTTATTTATATTCGGTATAATCAGAACCCTAAATGTTAGAAATGCCTAGTTCTAACCTACTCGATGGCCATTTAAATGTTCAAATCCACCAGTCAATAACTTTTCAAGAATCCCAAACAATAATTCAAATAATAATGCTAAATATTAGAAATGCCTAGGGTCAACCAACTCAATGGCCGTCTAAATATTCAAATCCACTAATCAACAACAATTCAAGAATCCCAACAATGCGAAATATTCAATAAATGGGAAAAATCTTAGCGCAATAAGGTGACATCACTTTTAAATTATCACAATAAATAATAAGGCGACATCATTTTTAAATTAACACAATAAATAATAAATTAGAACAATAAATGAAAAATAAATTAGCATAATAAATAACAAAAATTAAATAAGTGCATATATTTGTGTGTGTGTTTGAAATCATTTTTAAGGTTTCAAATTAATTTCATTTTAGGATTTTCATTTGAAATCATTTTAGGGTTTTCATTCTAGGGTGTGTATGTGGTGTGTGTGTATGTGTGGTGTGGTTTGCGTGTGTTTCTGTGGTGTGTGTGTGTGTGGTGTGTAGGAGAGAGAGAAAGAGACGTACCAGAATGAAGAAAGAGATATGGTTGTTGGAAAGTTGTGTTGGGTCGCCGCTGCTATTATTGAAATTAGAGAGAGAGAGAGAGAGTTGTGTTATGGTAAACTGAAATGAAGAACTATCATTGTGATGCAATTAAAACATTTGTCACGGTCCTATCACGAACTTTGACTGTGATAACTTTCTAGGTTGTCATGATCAAAATCTATGACAAGACTGTGACAAGTTTGTTATCACGATCAATGATCGTGACAAAAAACATGCTTTTTGTTGTCACGGTTTTTTACCGTGATAATGTTGGCCTCTATTAGAATGAAAATAATTCAATTTTGGTGTAGTGGGTGTTCACCATAGCTATGAGTATTATTATGGGAAATTATCATGTTTGGGGATATAGTCTACAACTTAAAGACTTTTTCAGGCACAAGTTGGTGAATGTCTTTCTTGTTATGTCCATTTTTGGAGATATTAAGGAATTTTATTTTTGAGGAGACTATTGGAGTTTTGGTTTCTAGTTATGGTAATATAAATTATAAGAGAAAATTAAAATAGTGTAGTGACCTTATAAAATTTTGTGCACTTAAGAGAGAGAGCAATGTATTGATGCGTTTTAGCAATTGTGAGATTTTTAAGGACAGATTTAGGTGTGAATTAATTCAAATTAAAAAATTAAACGGGTGTTGTGCTAAGATTTGACCATGGTTCATTTATGTTGTTAAACCGTTTGTGATTTGGGTGATAATAAATGTGGCCATCCCTAAGATTATTTCCCCCTCCCCGGGCGCATCGGGGGGAAAGAGGGAAGGATTAAGGTCACACGCCCAATCACTACTCAAAGGGGGTGCTTCGGTAGTCGTCAGTGTGGAGTGATGTAAAGAGATAGAGTCACTAGACTATTTTGCACAAAATAGGCAAAAGAAAATGTTGTCGCCTCGAAAGAGTGGCATCAAAGATTAACTGATGCTTACGAAACCAATAGTGCAGAGGTTCGAGGGGCTAAGTTACGGAATGGGAAGGTGTTAGGTACCCATCCCACCCTTTCGTTATCTCATGGCCTTATGTTACGATTTTCTATAATTTCTTTGTGAAGTGTACGTGCGTGTATATATAAGTGGAGATCGGAATCGCTCGATTCACATCATGGTAAAGACAGAGTGAGGTCATCCAAAGGAATGTTCCAAAAATAACAATTAAAAGTATGATGTGTGCGCTTATCGAGATATTGATCGTTATAATGAAACGATAATATATGTTAGATAAAATGCAAATATAAATCATAAGCATGATATATATGAATAAGGAAAAGAGGAAAATGGAAAAATAGGACTTGAGTCTTGGGTTTTAGGTTGAGACGCCAACGTAAACTATAAAGGCATCAAAGTCCACGTAGTTCGCATGCGGCATAAGGGTGGGTTTTATCCCATGTATTCGAATAGGAGTTTGTTATATATGTGGGTGTAGAAAAGATATTTTTAGCTTTGAGAAAATGTGATGAAGAATCCCGTTGAAATTTATAGGTGTAAGAAATGGCGGATCTAGGATTTTGTGTCAACTAGGGCGAAACTTTCGAGTGTTGCTGGGGGTTCGTGGGCGGGATCCCTCGAGTCAATTTTTGGGGGGGTTATTTCGAGTTTTATCGGGCTTTTTTTGGGTTGTTTTTACTTTTTTAGGGGATAATATTCATTTTCAGCACTAAAAGCCATTATTAAAATATCATATAATAATTAATACGACATAAATCAATAATTTTATTAGAAATTTAATTTCACATTATAAATTTAATTTCACATATAATTCCACAAAATAAACAAATGATGAAATACAAATAGAAATATAAATAGAATTTTGGGATCGGATCATCGGAAAGATCAAAATATACATACCTGGTGGAGGAGAGAGTAGCAGAGTAAGTAGTGAAAGGTAAGTGTGGAGGAGATCAAACTTTTACATTTTTTAATACACGTTTAGTCCACGCATTTTATTTTGTACCAAAAAGTCCCTCAAACACCCATTTAACTAATATTATCTTATTCTTAAAGGTCCACGCCAGCAGCATGGTGAAGGACTTTTTGGAGCAAAATAAAAAGGCTTGGATTAAACGTGTATTAAAAAATGTTTGAGGGACTATTTGGTATATGCCCTATTTTTTTTAAAGTGAACTGGGGCGGCCGCCCCGCTTCGGCCCTACATTGGGCCGCCCCTGGGTGTAACCCTCTTTTTCTTTGTTTTGGGTTTTTTATGGAAAATAAATTTGATGCAATACTACTAATAAATGATGAGATATTAATATGGGTATGATCTAAAGTAAAAGATAAATTAAGAATTTATGTAACTAATGTGAAAATTATGGAATTTAAAGAGAGAGAAGAGTGTTTGGACTTTCTTTGGGAGACTTAGGGGATCGATCTTGATTGTTGATGAACTTCCTTAAAAGTGAAAGGAGAATATAGGAGGACCTGCCCCTTGTCAAAGAACTTCATTTTCTGATAGAGAGAGGAAGATACCCATTTGATACTATGAAGCCATGGTCAACCAGGCAATAGATTGAAACAAGAGGGTATGTCGATAACTTGGAACTCGGTAACATGATTTATAGGGCCAACCCCTATTGTGAGTATTATGGATCCCATCACTCTTGACGGGTGTTTTCATAGGCACGCACTGCAGTGAAAGTTGGAGTAAGGTCTCTTACTTTCAAACCCAGGCAGCTGAAGGTTCTTAACGGGAAAACATTGACTGCTTATTCATTGTCGATGAGTCCCCATCACCTCAACAGAGATGTTAAGAAAATAGTTATGATTAGGACCAAAATTTGGGATTTCTTCTTTAGAGAAGTAAAATAATCTAGTAGAGGTTAAAGACCCGACCAAGTTCACGATTTATTCTGGAGTGGTGGAAGCAGGGACTACGGTCCCGATAAGTAATTTTATCAAAGAGTTTTGGTGTAGCTGGGAAGACATAAAGAGCCCCCACAAAGTGATGTTAGCTTGACTTTTCTTCAAATGATTGAGGATCTTACACTGCTCGATGGTTATTGCTAGAACGAGGAGTTCTATGATAACCCCCTTTCCTTTATCTATCCCTGCTGACTAAGGATTCGAACTCTTGTAGTGCCTTCTAGATCTTGTCATATAATTCACGAAGGAGGGGAAGAACATAAACCCCAAATATTCTTCTACTTTGGGTTGTACGACCACTTTATTGATTTCCCCTAGAAGATATTCAAAAGATATCATCCCACCCACACTGATTACTGGGCTAATAATTTATTAGCTTAGTTCTTCATCTGTATAATCAAACTCGTTCCCCCATCTAGTGGCAATGATGTCGTCTTTCCATGAGAAGTCAACGCATTCCATAACTTCCACGACTTCCTCATATAGGTTCTCCCTCTCAACGGGGATATGCATAAGTGAAGGGACTAATCTCCCTTATAGCTTTAAGGCCTCGAGTAACTCGAACATACTATAAATCTCATCGATCTGTCAGATTAAGTCTACCATAATCTGGACTACATCATCTAAGCTTACTTCATCAATGGGTACCACCTAATTATCTGACTCCCGGGCCCACTTACGGGCTTATATGAACATGATGTTGAACTTCTGGAAGTCAATGGTCATTTTAGAGGGAAATTTCATCCCAAACTACAGAAACTAGTTCAGTACCACTAACAATTCCATATCTTTTCCCTCGTAATGAGTACGAATGGCAATGCATAACAAGTGACAAGGCTTGTTCGGTAAAATAAGAGTAGGGTGTAGAAGAAAATATGGGAAAACTTTCAGGGTTTTAGGTTAAAATAAGGGTATAATGAGCAATTTACTGGGTACAATCTGGGCAGATGAATCAAATTATGGATCATATTCTTGAAAGATGTCATTTACATGATTTGTGAATGGACTGTGAGTGCTGTTGGGTTTAGGATTGGCTGGTAGGGCGATGACACCCCGGTCAATCGAACCTTGGATTACATTCTGAAGGTAGAAGCACTGAGTAATGGTATTATTGACAGTTTGGTGAAAATAACAAAGGACATCGGGTTTGAAATTTTTGGGAAATGGGCTTAGTAATGGACAAGGGTTCAACGACTCGATGAGATTTTGTCTCAATAGGGCATGGAAAAATTTAGAGAGGGGATCATGAAGCTCGGTGTATTCTTTTCTGACTAGTCTAGCTCGACTTTCTGGCGCCCAAAAGTAGCATGCTGTGAGATCTTATTGATGATTGGAACCGTGGTATTGGAAGGCTTCTTATACTTTCTTAAAGTGAATTGTCTGGATACTTTCTTTGGCTCACCTTCTATCTTGGCAATAATATCTTCAATCTCCACTCTTGCTTCCCGTAGGGCTAAAAAATGTGGGTAATAATGTCCGACCATCGTTGTTCGGACATGGGGTAAGGAATTTTTCTTTACAATACTAACTTGCTCCTCTTAAAAAATAGTGGGCGCTTTCTATCTCTACTTTGCTATGAAATTACTGATAGTTTCTCCTAGGTTCTGCTTGAGAAGTTCTAAACCATACTGTATAACCTCTAACTACTTATTGTATTTATAATACGACATGAATTCACGGGAAACATTCTCCCAACTGTGAATTCTGGATTCCTCGAGGTATGGGAACCAATAGAGAGCACTTCCTTTCAGAGTTTACTGAAATATTTAGGCTATTATTTCCCCGGAGGCACCTAGGAGAGTCATGGCTCGGTGATAGCTTCAAAGATGAACAATTAGGGGGCCGCTACCCTGTAACTTCTCAATGTTAGGCATCTTGCATTTTTTTGGTAGCCTTGCTTTAGGGTAGGGAGATATATGGGTGTAATCCATGTAGTTCACGGAGATTCGGACTTGGTCTATATCTTAAGGTCCTCCTTGACCTTGTTCAACTCTTCTTCCTTCGGGTCGATGGGTATAGGCATGTTATCCCTGGTTGAGAAAGATTTGGCATGGGGAGCTAAGATGGCGGTGGCCCATTAATAAGTGGGGCACGTGGAGTATGAAGATATTCTTTCAAGACCCAAATAGGCTCAGGGGTGGGCAAAACCATAACACGAGGAAAGAAAACATCAAATTCTTTGGGAATAGGGACCCAGTTTCGCTGCATCTCATGAACCTCGATTTGAAGGTTGTTAATCTGAGCGGTAAGTTGGACTAGTAACATCATCAAATCAGGTTTCATAATTGGTACCGGATATGCGTTCTCCATGGAGAGTGGGTGCATGTGGATTTCGAACTCAAAGGAAGTAGCATGAGAACTGGAGTAACTCGGGACTATTCGATGGAAGAACGAATCCAATAGGGATCTAGGCCAAGGGTCGGGTATGTGATCGACCTGAGAAGGAAAATGATTCGAATTTATTTTTGAAAGAAAAGAGGGAGAAAATTTTATTCAAAAAAAGGAAAATGTTTGACATTTGTTTTTGAAAGGGAAGGAAAAAATAACTTTGATATTTTTTGATAAAATGAGGGAAAAATATTTTTGACCTTTATGATAAAAGGAATAAAAATATTTTTGGTATTTTGATAAAAGAGGGGAAAAATGTTTTCGACACTTTTGGTAAGAAGGGGGAAAAAGAGAGAAAGGTTTCAGCATGATTATTATTTATTATCTTCTCACTTGTATTAGGTTTACCTAAATGCAAAAAAGGAATATTGGACGGGACCCGAGCCTGAGAAAATTGGGTTTGAAAAATATGTAAAGCATGGTTTGACTTGTTATGAGGCTCGTGGATAGGGTCCCATTTTGGAAAAAGATAAAATAGTTAAAAATTTGGGTGGCAGGACAACCAAGCAGTTCGACAGAGTTTTGGGTAGTAATATGCAAACTAAATATGAGTGCCCTAGGTTTGATGCCTATATGAGGGTATACAGTTGTTGGGTTAGTGGAAAGGTTCTCCCCTTCGGCATGACTACCACGATATACGTCTTTCCTTTGAGGAAAATCGATACGTGTAGACAAGCCATTTGATGTATCTGAGTGTACGTGAATCGCCTCACTATATATCTCCTGGGTACGGTACGTGTGAGAGAAAGTTCGATATACTCGACATACGTGAATGAGTTCCCTACTATATACCTCTTGTCATGACTTCAATCAATCAGTATGATACGGGAGGAACCGCTCGATATACATCGAAGGTACTTAGCCAATGGAAGGTAAGAGTCATATTTTTAGGCTAACTGTGACCTGTTGGACCAGTGCCCATCACAAAGTGACCCCCCAGTACGGGGCACAATTTTGGTCAATAACCATGCTCTTGGTTATGTAGTGTGAAAAATGCATGATTCTTGATTAGTATATTATGGAGAGAATATTGTATTTGGCATAATGATCACTATACTAATAAGGAAAAATATACTAGTATTATGAAAAATAAGTCTAGTATTGAGCTTGAAGATTACACTAAGCATTGATACGTGAGAGTGTGTGATGTGTGAATATCTACATGTGAGTGTGTGGTAGTGAACTTAATCATGGATAAACTACAAGAGGTGGGTGATAAGTGAGCATGGATAGGTGTGATAAGAGGAGGTGTGTGATAGTGACACCTAAGCATAGATATTATAAGCGGTGTGCGAACATGTGGATATAAGTGAACCTATATACAAGTGTAAGTAGTGCGAGGTTTATACTGAGAGTATTTAAAAGTGTGTGAAGTGAAACATAAGGTAGATATGTACAAGAAATAATAAAGAAGAAAAAAAGGGAATATACATGTAGGTACATATGTACATATGCACACAAGAAGAAAATGATAACACCCATGACAATAAAGTCTATCCCTTTTATGATAAGTACGTCCCCAGCAGATTCGCCACTGTGGCCATCCCTGAGATTCTTTCCCCTTCCCCGAGCACTTTTGGTATCACCCCATCACTAATCAAATGGGGGTTCTTCGTTCGTCGTCGGTGTGGAGTGATGTAAAAAGATAGAGTCGCCAACTTATTTTGTACAAAACAGGCAAAAGAACATATTACTGCCTTGAGAATGCGACATCAGACAAACTGATGCTTACGAAATCAATGGTTCAGAGGTTCGGGGGCTAATTTACGGAATGGGAAAGTGTTAGTCACCCAACCTTCCCTTTCAGTCTCTCATGGGCTTATGATACCATTTTTCTTAATTTCTCTATGAAGTGTGTGTGCGTGTATATATAAGTGGAGATCGGAATCGTTCGACTCGCATCACGGGAAAGACGGAGTGAGGTCATCCAAATGAATGTTCCCAAAATAACAATTAAAAATATGATGTTTGCACTTATCGAGATATTGATCGTTATAATGAAACGATAATATATGTTAGATAAAACGCAAATATGAATCACGAGTATGATATATATGAATAATATATGAATAAGGAAAAGAGGAAAATAATAAAATGAGAAAATAGGACTTGAGTCTCGAGTTTTAGCCCGAGACGCCTACGTAGCCTATAAAGGCATCAAAGTCCACATAGTTCTCATGAGGCATAAGGGTGGGGTTTATCCCATAGATTCAAATGGGAGTTTATTATATGTGTGTGGGTAGAAAAGATATTTTTAGTTTTGAGAAAATGTGATGAAGGATCCTGTCGAAATTTATAGGTGTAGCCCTCTTTTTCTTTATTTTGGGTTTTTTATAGAAAATAAATTAGGTGCAATACTACTAATAAAGGATGATATATTAATATGTGTTTGATCTAAAGCAAAAGATAAATTAAGAATTTATGTAACTAATGTGAGAATGATGGAATTTAAAGAGAGAGAATAATGTTTGGACATTTTTCTAGGAGACATGGGGATTGATCTTGATTATTTATGGACTACCTTGCAAGTGAATGAATAATGTAGGATGATTTTTTCATAATTAGGTGTGATAATAATAGGAATGAAAGGTGTAGAAAGGTTTCAAATAAGGAAACCTCCCTGACAAAAGAAAAATGTTGCTGAGATCACTGAAGTTGATGTTTTTTGGGGTGCCTTGGAAGTGAGCTCATGCTCTCCTTATATAGGGTGGTGGTACTATCGATCAAAATTGTCCTAACCCTGCCTATCGACAGGTAACCTTAGACACACTATCGATTGGCAAAAAAATGGATCTCTAAATTAGCAATCTCGTGCAGATTTTTTTGAAAAAATGGTTGTAAAATGCAATCCATAAATCCTAATTGTGCACGGGGCATACCGTTAGAAAGGTAATTTAGAGACCTTTGAGAATACTTTGGGCACTCCCGGGTTTGGGAGTTGACGTTTTTTCAAACGGGGCTCGAAAGAGCCCATCGGTCCTATGGACAAGAGATCATCAGTCGACGATGGATCATTCGTCCAAATTGTAAGTCTGAATTACGTATGGGGCAGACTGTTGGAAAGGTTAAGTGAGGCCCTTTGATGTTCCAAAGAGCTTCACCCATTTCAAAGAGTTGACTTTGGTAAAACGGGGCCCGAAAGTGCTCGGTGACCTTTCGGAGTAAAACTAATCATTCGTCTCTACCGTAAGGCTGATTTGCGCATGGGGAAGACCATTGGAAAGTGTATTCAGTTTCCTTTGAATGTTCAATTTTTCTTGTTCAAACTAAAGAGCTGACTTTAGTCAAACAGATCCCGAGAGCAACTGGTGGCCTACAGATCAGTTTTCGGTAGAAAATGGATCGTTTATCTAAATGATTTTGCTATTTTGTGCATGGGTTGGGCCGTTGGAAAGGGTTTTCATTGTTCTTCGAAGATTCATTGAGATTTAAATCTAAAGATGAAGTTAATTGGGGTCAAATCGGGGCCCGGGAGCGCCCGATGGTTTGTAGATCGAATTTCGATAGAAAATAGTCCGTTCCCCCAAACTATTATGACGATTTGCGCATGGTGGATGACCATTGGAAAGGGGATTCGGATCCCCTCAAATATACATTAAGATTTCTCTCTGATGATGAAGTTTAATGGGGTCAAACGGGGCCCGAGAGGGAGACCGATGGCCTCTAGATCGGGACTCAGAGTATGACCTAGGATTTATGTTGAATGGGGAGGTTCTAGGGACTTAAGGAGAGACTTCTAGGGGGGGGGGGGGATAGAATGTGGTGTAAATAATTGGTGCACTCTAAATAAAGCTTATGATTCAAGTGCAAATCTATCGCAACAAGTAATATCCGGTTAAGTACGGAATCGTGATCCACAGGGATTGAAACACTCATAAGAGAACAGGATTAGGTTAAAGGGATTCTCTAAACGTCACAAAAGTTAAAGTGTAAAAGATGATTTAATAGTTTGGAGAAGTGATTGAGAGTAATCTCTAAACTAACATATTATTGATGATCAGTTAATTAATTAATTATTACGAAAATATGAAAAGAACTAAGATAAGCTTGAGTTAAAGATATTAAAGGGATCGAGGATCATTCTCCCACCTCGGATTCACAAAGAGGGGGATTATAGGGCTTGGTTGAAATTAATTCTAATCGAGCATAACTAATTAAGTCCGAACATCAACCATATAGAGACTAAACTCAACAATGGAGGATTAGGGGTTAGTTAGTTATTGCTAGATGGGTTAGGTTTGTAGTAAAGCTTCAAACACTAACCCTTGCATGACAAGAGAAGTTAAGAAACTATGCTACTCCAATACCAACACATGAAGTTCCATTAGAACAATTATAAACCAAACCCTAAATATGAAGTTCAAGCATCTAAGGTGGGATTACGATCCCCAATCATAAGTCTAGCTACTCATAATTGAAACTAAACTACACATGATAGTTAACAACATAATTAAGTTAGTTATCTAGTTTAAACACAAACCAATACAAGAGATGGAATTGAATGCAAATTAAAGCTAGTAGAACAAGTAGAGAAGAAGTAAATGAACATTTCTTGCATTAATAACAACTAGTAATCAAAGCTTTACAAGTGGGTAAAAACCATAAATGAACTTGACCTAGGAGAGAGAAGAGAGTGTTTTTCTATATCACCAAATATCTAACAAAATTAATCTGTATCTACAAAGGAGGAAAAACAAGGGATATATCCCAAAAATCCAACCATAATGGCAAACTAGTAATAAGAAGAAAGCTGGAAATGCAGGGCCAAATTGATTCGGTGCCAAATCCGAATAGATTCAGAAGTGTAGAGATTTTTCCCTGCCTGAAACCGAACCGATTCGGCTGAATCCCGAATCGATTCGGGCCTGCTCAAAAAGGAAAGTTGCACTATATTGGCATTATTTCTCCCATGTTTCACCGAAACTTCCGTAACTTCATCGTTCAAGGTTGGATTCAATCACCGTCAGAGGCCACGCGAAGATAAGAAGGAGGTCTACAACTTCTGTGAAGAAATCGGGATCAAAACCCGAGTGCTGAAATTACCAAAATGCCCCTGACTGTGCAAGTGTCTACGAAACTTCTTCGGATCAAAACCAAACTTCCCAAAATGCATTCCCGAGACCTATAAAAGCTCAATAAAGACACATACAAAGTATATATGATGAATTCAGGGGTTAGTCAATAAATGAGTATAAGAACCGGGAAATACATGCACGGGAATGCTAGAATGTACAAATTAACGGGGTATAAAATACAATAAAAGTGACGAATCACACCCCCTAACTTATACATTGCTAGTCCCGAGCAATGAAGTATGAAGAAACAAGGGCCATCAAAAGAACCAAAATAGAAGAAATATGTACAAAGAAGGAAAATGCCACTCTCGCGGGCGCACGATTGCATTTAGCGTATGCAATAAGCCGTTTTAAACCCCTAGGTGGCCCTAGGGGGCGAGTGAGGTCTCGTGAGGGTTTCCAGGGATGACACCCACAAACATAAAATCAACTCATACTATGATACGACAAAAACCAATGCATAGCTCAACAAATAACTAAGAAGCACAATTTATCAACAAAATGAGCAAAGCTCACACAAAAGACGGAAATTATCGGCATTAAACAAATAACTTCAATAAAAATCGAAACCATGGAAATGAGAAATAAGTGGACACATGTGGTAATTTAGATTTGGCAAAACTTTCAAAATCCATATAAATGCTAAGGCATGCATACTCAAGTCCTCTCCGGTTGCTACACTCAACAAATGAAACACTCATAAATGGGATGTAACACACACGGGACATGCGGACATAAAGAGTAAATGTAAAGGGAAACTAGGCCACACACATGTCATCAATGAAGAACGCAATATAAAAGTGAAAAATACAATCTCATGAAAGGATATTGCACATTAACCAAGAGAAAAGCATTTAAATAGATTATCGCTAATGTTCGACCTTTGAATCACATCACCCTAGGATCAAATAGGACTTTTAGCGTATAGAATTTAGGCTAGGTTAGGGTTAGGAAAAGAAAGGGATGTGTGTACGGATTCAAAGTGTTCGGGATGAAAACTCGGGATAATGGGAAAATGCGGGCAATATCAAAATTGGAAAACGAGTTCCAAACAAGCATTAGATATAACAATTGGACAGTAATCAAAGGTTATTGAACTATATACACAATATACAACTTTCTCTTTTCTTTCGTTTCTTCTTTTTATCATTTTTTTTTGCTTTTTTTTTCATCTCTTTTCTTTGCTTATCAAACTCTCATATGCCTAAATTGCAACCGACATCACAACAACATCATTCAATCCCAAGTAACATTCCAAACAACGGTATGTAAGGTAATATATATGGTGTATAACTCCAATTTGGAGTTGGTTATGGAATTTTAGGTAATGCAATGAAAGGCTAATATTTAGGCTCAAAGGGGTTAACGAGGGTAAACATATATGGTGAGGTCACGGCTAATATGGGTGATATAACAAAGAGGGCCTATAATCCTTTCCTAAAGTTTCATGTGATTCGCGAGACTAAACACCATTGAAAATCATGCTCAAGTGTTAAATCAATTAATATGCAATCAAATGAAAAGAAATTGAGATTGACAAGGAGTTCATTGACAAGAAAGAGATAGATTGGATGTATACACTCACAAATGACGATAAGTCTCAATTTTCACTTTTGTAAGGGTATAACATGCGCCTTAGAATAACAAATTTGAAACGCTTTAAACCAAATCATAAATAATTATTTGTGTATATGCTCAAAGCTTCACAATTTAATTTTATGATGCTATTCACAATGCAAACAATAACGGGCTAAAGGGTAATAAATCAATAACTCGAAGCATGCTTCATAGCTATACAATAGGATAAGCCGATCATATAAGTAATCATAGTAGATATGAGAGAAAAAGAAATTTATTATTTTTATTTTTATTTTATTTTATTTTATTTTTTAATAAATAAATACAAACATGATAACCGGTATCAAAAATGTAATCCATACCCCGTAACTTGAATGAAACATTGTCCCCAATGTTAGTAGGGATAAAAAGGGAAAAGGGGTTAGAAAATAGTCACCCCGTAAGGAGTAACTCGAAAAACGCGCAACGGCATGCCTGTTAAAATGTTAGTACCACAACAACAATATATACAAAAGAGATATATACAAGAACAAATATGAAAATGAAAATGAGTAATTTCATTAATAATCACAAGTTGTGTACATGGGGCACAAAAACCAAAATTAGAAAATACAGTAAAAGTACTCTCTCTTCCCCACACCAATACACAACTAAAATGTTACAAACCCAAAAAATCAAAATAAAGAACCACAAAAGTCAGCAACAGAGAAAGCGGGATGACAGCGCCCTACATATGGTCCGGATGGCGGTTCGAGGACTCGGGCGCGGTGGGGTCATGAGGGGCATAGGGATCATAAAGGTAAGGAGGCACAGCAGCCTCGCCCCCACAAATATGAGCAAACAAATCCATTTGTGCCCGGGCAATCATGGAAGTATCTCGCTGATAGTCAGCCCATAAGGATGCGATGTTCGCCATATAGGTGCCCCGAAATTCAGTAAAATCAGCCTGCAACGATGCGAAGTTCGCCATATAGGTGCCCCCAAACTCAGTAAAATCAGCCTGCAACTCATCCATCCGCACCCCGAGATAAGTAATGGGGTCAACAGGAGGTGGGACTGGATGAGGCACATCCGAAATATCCGGCATAGGAGCATCAGGGGCATCAGGAGCATCCAACATACGATTTTTCCTCCTCTCCCAATAATCTTTTACCAAACTCTTCTCAATGGCCTTTTCGCCAAGCAACTTGGGGAGGCGAGGAATGTTATCCATTCCCGCCACCTCGCACATAGCATCTCTACAAATTCGGGAAACCAGCCGCACGTACGGGAGGGTAGTGGTACCCTTATCACAGTAAGCGGCCTTCAGCATTCGGTGAAGTACCAAGGCGGGAAGGTTGACTATGGAATTGGCATCCAAGAGATGGTAAAGGAAGTGGGCCTAGGCGGAGCAAAGAACAGCCTTGGTTTGGGTCGGCGTGATGGAATTAACAGCAACAAGGTGGATGATACGGTGTTTGTCAGACATAAGAGATGTGGGGAAAGTCTGGCGCCAGACGCGCAATCAGGGTCTCTTTCTACAGTCTCCCCTCGTCGGAGAAAGGGTAATCAAAATCCTCGGGGTTATCGGCCCCAGTCAGATGCAAAGCCAAGAGAGCCTTTGAAATAGGAATTCGCTTACCCCGCACGTAAGCCTCAAAAGTTTCATCCCCAGATGGGACGAGAGACACATAGAACTGACGAACATGCTCATCATTGACATCACCCCCCTTGCAAGGTGGGCTTCCCAATTAAACTTCTTAAAATACCGACAAATAGAGGCTGGGAAATCCTCAAGGTGCACAGGCCTCTCAATAGCAATTGGGGGACCCGAAGTAAAATTATCTAAGAACTAGTCCCTTTCCTACTTTGAGCGAAAGGATTCGAAACCTCCCCGACCCGAAATTGCATTGGATGTGGGCTTAGAGATCGAAGGAAACTAAAAAACATCAATTCAATACACACACCATAAGTGCGATGCACAAAATCAAAGTAATGGTGAAATTTGGGGAAACTAGCTTCTGAGGGTGCGCGTTGGAAAAAAATGGTCGAGTAGACATAACCGACGCACACCACACTCAAACAAGGATAATTCAACAAGAATGTGCGATAAAAGGTGCGAAGATGGATCTTTAGCGCACAAAACCTTCACAGAAGCATTTTATCGAACATATAGTGTGCAATGTATAGAAAGTAGGGTGAAAATGGCATTTTCAAAGTGAAACAACCCCAACAAATACAACTTAATCATCAAAGCAACATAAACAAGTTGTATTTGTTGGATTCACATCACAAACAATGAGAAAATATGAAGTTTCCTGCAGAAAATGTGGATTTTATAAGAATGCATTTAACCTTACTTTCATACAAAGAACACTAAATAAGATTTGAAAACAATTTAAGAGGGTTGAATTAGTAACCTTAGATGAGGATGCCCTGGATGAGGATGCCATGAGGGTGAAGATGAATAGAAGAAAGGAAATGATATGGGAGAGGTGGACGTCTTTGGCTAAGGGAGAAGAGAGAATGAGAAGTGGATTTAAAAAAATGAGGGAATTTTAAGTGACCAGGTGAACCGAATCAATTCGGTAGTTAAACCGAATCGATTCGAAACTCTCGAATTCAACACTGTCTAAGGGTGAATCGATTCGGTGATAAACCGAATCGATTCGGATGTAGAGACCTGACACTTTGGGTTTGCTGAATCGATTCATAAGTAACCCGAATCGATTCGCAAACCCATAATTAGCTACTGGAAAGGGTCGAATCGATTCGATGATAAACCGAATCGATTCGGATGTTGGGATCCAACATTCTGCTTTGCTGATTTCCTAAATCTCATGAAATTTGATCATTGGGCCACCTTCAACTGTATTTCTTGGACCCATATGGTATATCTAATGTATGTAACAGGTACGGAACCAAAAAATGCAACCCCGCATGTGTCGGGGAATGCTCGGCACCAAACTTGAGAATTTACCGAACCTAATCAACCCTGCTAACGGGGCTGCTGCGTACAATGTCCGGTTGTAAATCCGTAGATATTATTAGGACATAATTCACAATGTGAACACCTATTCGTCCCATTCTTCCGACATCGTTCCAACTAAAGTTCACACACTTACCAATTATATCGGGTTCTAGATCGGAAGATATGATACCTCTAAAAAATGAACAACCCCGACCGTTTGACCCGTGTTTGGTTTTGGAAACCGGATTAATATTTGAAAGAGGGGGCCATGGGTTATTAAAGTGACGGATCGATGGGTCGATACACAAGTTGATAGAAACATCATCTAACCTATTTTCCTCCGAGCAACTCTCCTTACACGGGATTGATGACTCTATGTAAATGTCAATTTCGGATATGATAGAGGCATCAATCGGAGTGAAATCAAAATTTCATAATTTATCCTCGATTTCATGGATTTCACCTACGCCAACCTCTCCTAACATGTCAAAACACGCATCCAACACACTCCATTCAATTGTCTCTCTCGCAATTTGATCGTCTTCTACGCATACCACTCCAACGAAGCTCACTTCCTTAACACACTCATCCTCGTCACTCGAGAGGTGAAACACATTGAAAATATTGACATCTAATGTCATATTTCTAAAAGACAAGTTCATCTCACCATTCCTACAATTGATCGAAGCATTCACGGTCGTGAGGAATGGTCGTCCTAAGATGACGGGAGGTTGATTGTTGGGGCTTAAAATAGGTTGGGTATCAAGAACGATAAAATTGACCGGGAACACAAAGGTGTCAATCTGGACGAGGATATCTTCTAAGACGCCCCGTGAAATTTTGGTGGAGCCGTCGGACAATTGAATTTTTGTTTTGGTAGGACTAGGTTCTCCTAAGTCCAATTGAAGATAAACTGAATACGGCAAGAGGTTCACACTAGCTCCTAGATCAAGAAGAGAGCGATTAATGATGAAGTTTCCAATCATACATGAAACAGTTGGACACCTTGGGTCCTTAAATTTTGGAATCATGTTGTGTTGGAAAATGGAACTAACCTGTTCATTCAACTCCACCTTTTTACGAGAAACATGATTTCTCTTAAAGGTGCACAAATCTTTCAAAAACATGCCATAGGAAGGGATCTGCTTAATCGCGTCAAGGAGAGGGAGATTAATTTTTACTTGTTTGAATGTCTCCATGATCTCTTGATCTTTGTTGGGTTTAACAATGGGAAGGAGCCTTTGAGGGTAGGGCGCGGGAAATGGACAAGGGACTGAATTTTCTGGCTCCATGGTCGGTGACTTATCTCTTCTCTTTTTACGAGTCACTTCACTCTCTCGGGGAGTTATTATGATCTCGTCGGATTCTTTCGGGGAAGGTGGAATTGGATTTCCAATCACCTTACCACTCCTAAGAGTGGTGATGGAACTAACATGTTCCATAGACCTACATTGAGTGGAAGAAGGAGTAGAAACATCGGAATTCATGTTATTTTGCCCAACGGGCCCATGAGGATGTGACGGGAATTTTCCTTTTTCTTGCACACTCAAAGCAGCAGCCAACTTGGAAATTTCTTTTTCAAGCCTAGCATTTGTGGCTTGTTGAGAAGTCGCAAAAGATTGAAAAATTTCTTCTAGACTTCTCTTGTTCGGGTGTGCGTAGGCAGGTATAACTGGTTGAGGTGGTCCCGTAGGGGGACCTTGTATTACAACTTGAGGAGGAGGATTTTGAATGTACGGTTGTTGGTAATTCTGAGGTGGGGGAGGACGAGGTTGTTGATATTGGTAACCGAGTTGGTTACCCCAAGATGGATTAAACCTTTGGCCGGGAACGTTTTGGGATCTTCTAAAAACTCCCATAGCATTCGCTTAGTCATGGAGGATCACTTTGTAAGACGGAATAGTGGGACACTCTTGGGTCGAATGAGCCCTAGTGTCGCAAATGGCACACAACTCCTCAATTACGGATTGAATTTGAACAATGGGATCTCGAACCTTCGAGTCAAACTCCTCAACTTTCTTAGATAATTTATCTAATCTCATTTTCATCTCATCCTCGTCAGTGAGGTGATACATACCAGGGTTAGAAGAGGACGGAACCGAAGGTCGCGAACTGGTTTTATTCGGATCCGAGGTATCCCACGCTTAGGTGGTCTCGGCACAATATTTGAAATGTGCCCACGCATCATCGGGATCTAAACCAAAGAACTCACTGGAGCACATTGTCTCCACCATTTGTTTCGCATTAAGTGTAAGCCCATTGTGGAAAAATGAGATTAATCTCCACTTTTCGAAACTGTGGTGTGGGCATTTATGAAGTACCTCATTAAATCTCTCCCAACATCGCTCGAATGATTCACCTTCGGTTTGAACGAATGTTTGGATTTGACTCTTTAAAGAGTTGGTGCGATGAGTTGTAAAGAATTTTTTCAAAAACTCCCGATGCAATTAGGAGCCAAAGACCAAAGCCAAGTTTTGGCCTTGTCTTTTAAGGAAAATGGAAGAGTTTGAGTCGTGTGGCATCCAGAGGACAGTTTTGATCGCTAAAAGTAGCGCACACCTCCTCAAACTCTCTAACATGAAGGTACGGTTGTTCACTGTCCATGCCGTAGAAAGTAGGAAGTAATTGAATCATTCCATTAGGAAAATGGAATTGCGCGGCATTGTAGGGAAAGATGATACACGACGGAGAGGTGGCCCTCTCCGGTTGCAAATAATCACGCATGGTCTTATACGGGGGCTCGGGTGCAACCCCTTGACTACCGTGCTCACTAACATTGTCAGCCATGGTTGTGGGATCGGAGTGGGCCCAGGTATACGAAGAAGACGAGACCGAACTAGAACGAGAAATTTATGGTAAAGGTCTCTAATAATTCGAGGGTTCACTAGACGATGGTTCATGAATAGGATTTAAATTGCTACTACTCGCATCTTGCATTTACATAATTTTGGACTGGTTTTTGGAAACCGTGATGTCACGGTGACCACAGGGAACGATAGTGTAAAGAGAATTTCTAAAACCTAAGATAGTTGCCAATCCCCGGCAACGGTGCTAAAAACTTGGTGCGCTCTAAATAAAGCTTATGATTCAAGTGCAAATCTATCGCAACAAGTAATATCCGGTTAAGTACGGAATTGTGATCCACAGGCATCGAAACACCCCTAAGAGAACAGGATTAGGTTAAAGGGATTCTCTAAACGTCACAAAAGTTAAAGTGTAAAAGATGATTTAATAGTTTGGAAAAGTGATTGAGAGTAATCTCTAAACTAACATACTATTGATGATCAGTTAATTAATTAATAATTACGGAACTATGAAAAGAACTAAGATAAGCTTGAGTTCAAGATATTAAAGGGATCGAGGATCATTCTCCCACCTCGGATTCACAAAGAAGGGGATTATGGGTCTTGGTTGAAATTAATTCTAATCGAGCATAACTAATTAAGTCCGAACATCAACCATGTAGAGACTAAACTCAACAATGGAGGATTAGGGGTTAGTTAGTTATTGCTAGATCGGTTGGGTTTGTAGTAAAGCTTCAAACACTAACCCTTGCATGACAAGAGAAGTTAACAAACTATGCTACTCCAAGACCAACACATGAAGTTCCATTAGAACAATTATAAACCAAACCCTAAATATGAAGTTCAAGCATCTAAGGTGGGATTATGATCCCCAATCATAAGTATAGCTACTCATAATTGAAACTAAACTACACATGATAGTTGAAAATATAATTAAGTTAGTTATCTAGTTTAAACACAAACCAATACAAGAGATGGAATTAAATGTAAATTAAAGCTAGTAGAACAAGTAGAGAAGAAGTAAATGAACCTTTCTTGCATTAATAATAACTAGTAATCAAAGCTTTACAAGTGGGTAAAAACCATAAATGAACTTGACCTAGGAGAGAGAAAGGAGTGTTTTTCTATATCACCAAATATCTAACAAAAGTAATCTATATCTACAAAGGAGGAAAAATAAGGGATATATCCCAAAAATCCAACCAAAATGGCAAACTAGTAATAAGAAGAAAGCTGGAAATGCAGGGCTGAATCGATTCGGTGCCAAATCTGAATCGATTCGGAAGTGTAGAGATTTTGTCTTGCCTGAAACCAAACCGATTCGGCTGAATCCCGAATCGATTCGGGCCTGCTCAAAAAGGAAAGTTGCACTATATTGGCATTATTTCTCCCATGTTTCACCGAAACTTCCATAATTTCATCGTTCGAGGTCGGATTCAAGCACCGTCAGAGGCCACACGAAGATAAGAAGAAGTTCTACAACTTTCATGAAGAAATTAGGATAAAAACCGGAGTGCTGAAATTACCAAAATGCCCTCGAGTGTGCAAGTGTCTACGGAACTTCTCCGGATCAAAACCAAACTTCCCAAAATGCATTCCTGAGACCTATAAAAGCTCAATAAAGACACATACAAAGTGTATATGATGAATTCAGGGGTTAGTCAATAAATGAGTATAAGAACCGGGAAATACATGCACGGGAACGCTAGAATATACAAATTAACGGGGTGTAAAATACAATAAAAGTGACGAATCAATAATAAAATGAGAGTTTTTGGACTTAGGATTAGGTTCATAATGTGGTTATGGAACATGAGTTGGAGACTAATTAGAAATAAATTGTAGTATACCCGAGTAATTGAATTAAAGAGGAGAGTATTCATTTTTCCTGTTGGGTAGAGTTGAGATGACTCAATTAGAAATTTGTACAAGGATGGAATTGGTTTTTCGTTACACGCATGTGTATACACCCTATCATGGTACACTTAAATACCTCCTTAACACCTCTCCTCCCACCATAAGACCCTAAGTCCTACTTTGAACCCGGATCTAGAGGTCATTTGGCGCTCTCATGTCCTATTTGACCTCATTTAACTATGCAACCTAAGAAAATATCATTGAAACATTAAAGGTCTCTGAATCCCCTTTCGAAGGGTTCAAATAGTGAGCAAATCAGCCTCAAGGTTCGCACATACTCACGTTTTTACTATGAGATGTACTCAAGTGGCCATCGGGTACTCTCGGACCCTATTTGACCTCGGTCAACTCTGAAACCTATTCTAATGCCATTAAAACCTTTTAGGTCTCTAAATCCCCTTTCCAAAAGTCTATACCTTGCGCAAATCAGCCTCATAATTCGTGTTTACTCACCATTTTACTCCAAGACCTAATCGAGAGGCCACTAGGTGCTCCCAGGCCCTGTTTGACCTCAATCAACTCTCCAACCTGAGATAATCTCATTAAAACCTCATAGTTCTCCAAATACCCTTTTCAACCGTCCATATTGTTAGTGAATCGGCCTTACATTTTGTGTGTACTCACCTTTTTACTTTAAGACCTAATCTAGAGGACATCGAGCACTTTTGAGCTCCATTTGACCTTGTTTAACTCTCCAATTTGAATAAAGCTCATTGATAGGGCTCTGAATTTCCTTTCCAATAATCGATAATATGCATGAATCGGCCTCACGGTTCGCATGTACTTTCCTTTTTACTCCAAGAACCCCCGTCTGAAGGCTATCGGGTGATTTTGAGACCCATTTGACTTCGGTCAACTCTCGAACCCATGAGTGTCGCCATGGAGTCACCTCCTTAAAATTGTAATTTTTTACTATTTAAGGAGACAATAACTTCATTCCCAAGGTGTCCCTTTCTGAAGTCAGAATATTATCCTCGAAATCAGTGCATCGAAATTCCATTTTTCCAAATATCATCTCCATTTTCTTACATCACTCTCATCCATCTTTCACCACACTTTTCATTTTTACCTCACCACCATCCAACCACCTAAAAATCAGTCCCCTACCATTACAAAATCATAATTAAAGTCCTCTAGAAGTTCTACCCTTATTCATTTACATCTCATTCAATTTGTAATAGTCGTTTACTTTTCTTTCCAGTATTGATATATCTGCATGTCATTTTCTCACCTCAAAACTAATCTCATTTCTTTATTATTTAGTACACAAAAATCTTATTTTCATAAAATCTAAAAAATTCAAAAAGGAGTTTTTCCTATAAACCCTATATTATAATTTCCAATCGTCCTCACTCTCTACACCTGCGCACATTTTCTAGAAAACAAACTAAAGGAAGTTTTAACTTAGTATTGGTGGTTTAAACCCCACCCTTGCGTGCTATCATACTACGTGGACTTTGATGCCCTTTGGGCTATGTAGGCATCTCGAGCCACTCCTGGGATTCGAGTCTTATTTCCTCATTTATTCATTATGTGTTTCCATATGTTTAGTAGTATTGCCGATCTGCGTACTCCTACATATTCATGTTCCACTCAATATACACAATCACTTCTCAATAGTGATTTGTGATTGGATGGACACTCATATTATATTTTCATGCTATTTCTTTTCCACACTTCTTAGAATGATTCCACTCTATCTTTTCCTTGAAGTGAATCGGATGATTTCTTTCTTTCATTATTCACACCACATAAATGTAGAAATATATCACATTTTGAAGAAAAGGAGAATATTATCATACCCCATTGTGGCCATCCCCGATCCTCACCCACGGGCGGGCGCATGGAGGAAAGGATCCTCGGGTCCCGCGCATCCCCCTCGAGAGTGATTAGGCCGGCGTCGTTTGAGATGAGGTATAAAAATGTAGAGAGATTCAGAGTCGCTAGTCTATTTTACTCAAAACAGACAAAAGAAAAGGGGAAGCCATCTCGAAGGATGGCATCCAAAGACATACTGGTGCATGCGAAACCAAAATAATTCGAGAAGGGTTCGGAGGCTTAGTTACGAAATGGGAAGGTGTTCATTCCTCCCTTTCGGTCTCTCATGGATATTTGCTATTTTCCTTTATTTTTTCCCGTGATATGTGTGCATGTGTATATATATAATGGAGATAGGAATCCTCGACTTGTATCATGGAAGAGATAAAGCGAGTCATCCGTAAGAAGATATAAGAATAATATTAGAAAGTAAAATTTACTTGATTACCCTTACGTTGATCGTTATAATGGAACGATAATGCATATGGAGTAATACGTCACTAAGAGAAAGTATATATATTACAAGGAGATTGGATTTAAAGCAAATAGAAAATAAGGGAAACGTGAGAAAAAGGACTCGAGTCTCGGGTTTTACCTCGAGACGCCTACGTAGCATATAAAGGCATCAAAGTCCACATAGTTCGCATACAAAATGAGGGGTAGGGTTTATCCCATAAATCCAAATGGTGGATCTCTTATTTGTGTGTGTGTGTGTGTGTAGAAAAAGTGTTTTAGTTGTGAGAAAAGTGTGAGAAAAGTATGAGAATCCCTATTTGGAATTTATGAGCAAACCCTCTTTTTCTTGTTTTTTGGTTTTTTTTATTTATATGAAAATAAGAGATGTGCAATAATACTAAATAAAAAGTATATTAGGATGTGTGAGATGAGATAATAAAAGTGCTAAATAATAAAACAAGTTATAGTAAATTTAAGAGAATTTGAAGAGAAAGTTGATAAAGATGGACCTTCTTGGAGACCTTAAGCTTGATCTTGAATGTGGGAGAGCAGCCCTTGCACTTGGATGATGATGGAGAGTGGCTAATTCACCAATTTTGATGAAAAGGATGATGAAAAGTGGAAGTAAAAAAGGAATTTGGAGGTTGAAATCACGCTGCCTTCGAGAGAGGTTTCTGGGACTCGTTGAGAGTGAATTTTATCACATCTGGGCTCTCCTTGCAAATGAGGTGAAGGCCTCCTTTTATAGGCTTAGGTCATTGCCGATCGGCATAGATCTGATCCTGCCATTTGGCAGTGTGTTTCAGGCCTTTTTGGGAAATCGGTTGCCGAGGGCAAATCGTTGGTCAGGATTGCACACGGGGAAGACTTTTGGAAAGGTAATTCAGAGACCTGTGAAAGTCCTTTGGACTGATTCCGAGTTTGGGAGATGACTTTTGGTCAAATATGGCTCAAAAGCGTTTGTTGGTCCATTCGACGAGAAATCGTTCGGACGCAAACGGATCGTTCGTCCGCATGGTAAGTCCAAATTGGGCATAGGGCAGACCGTTGGAAAGGTTAGGAGATGTAATTTGACATTCCAAAGCGTTTGATCCGGTTTGGGGAGTTGACTTTGGTCAACAGGGCCCTGGAAGCGTTCGGTGACCTCTTGGAGTCAAACGGATCGTTCGTCTGCATGGTAAGTCAAAATCACGCACGGGATAGACCGTTGGAAAGGGTGTTCAGTGCCCTTCAAAGATTCATTCAGCCTCGATTGACATGAAGAGATAATTTAGGTCAAACAGAGCCCGGGAGCACCCGGTGGCCTCTTGGTCAAGTTTCAGACACAAACGGATTATTCATCTGCATGGTAAGTCGGAATTGCGCACGGGACGGACTATTGAAAAGGGAATTCAATGCCCTTTGAAGATTCATTTAGATTTAGTCAAGATTAAGAGTTTGACTTTTTGGTCAAACTGAGTCAGAGAGTGCTCGATGGCTTCTAGGTCAGTACTCGGGGTATGACCTGGGTTTGTAGTGATGAGGGGAGGTACTAGGGACATAAGGAGAGTCAGGGGTAACGGAATGGGGTGTCTACACCCATGAGAGACCAAAAGGGAGGAATGGGTGCCTGACACCTTCCCATTCGGTACATTAGTCCCCGAACCCTTGATTCATTTGGTTTTGTAAGCATCAGTATGTCTTTTGATGCCATTATCTCGGGACAACTACATTTATTTTACCTATTTTAAGCAAAATAGGCTGGCGACTCCAATACTACATTTTCTCCCATTTTGACAATGGTGAATTTATATCTGAGGCAACCCGCGAAGATCAACACGAGTGGCGAAAAGAGGATATCTTTATCCTTGAATCCCCACACGCACTGAGAAAGGGGTTTATTTGATTTTCTCTCCCTTCCAATTTTTGGGTTGGCTCACGCCGGAGGAATCCAAAACGGATGGCCACAACGACTTCGCGGGGTAGTATGTTTGGAGGACTAGACTCTACTTCACATGGGTTTTATTTCCTTTGCTCTTCTCTCTCTTTACTTTTATACATGTGTACATATGCCTCCACTTATATTGTCTTCTTACTCCCATACTTACATGTTGTATAGATGCCTCTATTCTAAAAAACCCGCCTAGGCTCCGCCTAGGCACGCTTAGGCTTAAGGCTTGGGAGAAACGCCTCGCCTTACTCTTTTCATGCCTTATTCCGTGTTAAACCCTTAAGGCGCACTTTTTTATAAAAACAACAATGATTTAGTGAAATGATGTCGCCTTTTAAAGAATTTGTTTACAAACCGGACCATTATCTCATCCAAAATAATCAAATAGTATTTTAATTTGCATATATTCAGACATATTTTTATGATTTGTGCAATTTTTGTATTTTAATTTCCTTGTTATGGTTAAAAAATATTAAAATATATTAAGAAGACCTAAACGCCTTTTCACGCCTAGGCCCGCCTAGGCTTCTAAGGCTTAAGGCTTGGTCTCCATGCCTCAATCACGCCCCGCGTTTTTTAGAACCTTATGCCTTGTTCATATCACATATCTTTCTCTCTTCTATTATCTTTTTCATCAATGCATATGTCATCTTTTTATCGCATATTTCACTCTTTACTCACTTGTATATAGCCTCCATGTTTCACCCTTTAACTACTTGTATATATTCATCATGCTTCACTACTCTCACTTGTACATAATTCATGTCACTTGTAGATATCCATGCTTAGTATCACTAGCGCACACTCTCGCAATCTTTTCACTTGTAAACAACTCTATGCTTACTTACATGTTTCATACACCACTTATAGATGTCCATGCTTAGTCTCACTAGCACACACTTTCACATTTTTCTAACTTGTATATATCCACATACTTTCTTCATTCACATATATTCACATATCACTCTCTCACTTTGCATATATTTCTCACTCACTTGTATATTCACATGCCTTATGTTTTGTATTTATCACCATGCTTTGTTAAGTCTCTATGCTCATGTACATACATGCTAGTTTTACTCTCCATGTTTATCCCATTTATCCCATGCAACTTGTGTATCTTATGCTCTCCCTTACAGTTGTAGTATATTTCTCGCTTAGCATACACAAACTACTCTATAAAATACTAATTAAGACTCATGCATTCTTGCACACTATGCCACTTAAGCATTGTAATATTGACCAAAATTTCATCCCATACGGGGGGTCACTTCGTGATGGGCGCTAGTCATCTGGGGTGCGGTTAACCTAAGAGATATGATTCCCACCTTCCATTACCCTCGTACCTTCGAAGTATATTAAACGATTACTGTTGGATCATACCGCTTAACCAAACTCATGACAAGAATAATATAGCAGGAAACTCGTTCACATATGTCGAGTATATTGAATTCTCTCTCACACGTACCATCTCCACAAGGTATATCGTGAGGCAATTTGCGTACACTCAAGTATATCAAAAGTCTTGTCAGCATGTACCGATGAATTATTACCCTTACAATCAAGAGGTATATCGTGAAAGTCATGCCAAAGGCGGGAACCTTTCGACTAGCCCACCAAATTCATCAACCTCATATAGGTAATAATCCTAGGACACTCGTACCTAGTTTTATGGTTATAATGTGCAACTTTGTCGAAATTCCGGGTTGCCTTACCAATCGATTGTTTTACACTATTTCATTTATTTTTAAAGCAGGGCCCTATCCGTCAGTTTGGAAACAAGTCAAATTGTGTCTTACATCATATGCCCTATCCTTTTCCCAGGCACAGGTCATATCTAAATTTTTTCCTTGTATTCTAGGCAAACATAATACAAGTGGAACTAATTATAAAACCATGCCAAGGATTTTCCTTTTTTCCCATTTCCAAAAAAATGCTAAAATTATTTCCCCCATTTTAAAAAGAAAAACAAAATACCAAAAATTGTTATCTAAGAGATTTAACTAGGTTAAGATCTCGAGGAATTACGTGGATTAGGTCTCCCTATCCCAAGGCCAGATTATCGGAGAAATTAAAAAATGATAGGCATTGAGAAGTTCAGAGGCAACGGGCCTCAAATTGTGCACCTACGCAGCTATCATCGTGCCATGACTATCCTTGGGGAATCAGAAGAGATAATGACCTAAAATTTCTAATAAACCCTCAAGGACATTTCTCTCAAGTGGTTCATATGCCTCAAAGAGTCCAGAATCTGCAGTTGGAAAGATGTATCCAGAGGGGTCATGACACAATATAAATATAATTAAGAGTTAGAAGTCACCCATAGAGATTTAGAACTAATGAAATAGAACTCAGAGGAATCAGTCAGTAGCTTTATCATAAGGTGGAGAGAGAAAGAAACTACCATGACAAAATGACCGTCAAAGAAAGAACAAGTAAGCATCATGAAGAAGAACTTTTTGCCCCAAATTCGAGCTTCAATGGGAGGTTGGTACTACTCTTACTTCAGATCCCTCTGAGAGGCTAGGGTAAAAAATGAAGAAGGGTTATCAAGTCATAAAGCATAATCTAAATTGAAAAGGATAATCGGGTAGTTCATGCTGTGAAAGTATGACAATCCAGTCAACACCACAGTCTCAACCATTATCAAAATATCCCAACCTGCCAGTTCTTGGACACCTGAAAGCTTCATTAACCCTTAAAAAAAGTATTATACTGAACTCCATGCCCCTCTGTAAAAATTATATCAAGCCCTACTTTCCCAAAATCTCATTAAACCTTTGCAACCCCGATCGTTACAAGATCCTCTTCCTAGAAACTTCAAACATAACACCCATTGTGATTTCCACCAAATCGTTAGGCATACCACTGATCAATGCTTCCACCTCAAGAATGTTATCCAGAGTCTCTTATATAGGGGTATCATCACCCCACTAGCTAATCCTAAGACCAATATATTAGGATATAAAACTGAACTAAATGCCATCCTTTCAGAAGGTTATCCAAAATTCAATCCCACAACTAGAATCAAGCCTATTGAAACACCTAATCTACAAACCATCTCACCAAAACCCCTCTAAATTTTTCCTTCCTTTATCCTACATTCTACAAACTCTGCCAACCAAGTTTTATTATCGTTTATGCCCACATAAAAGGGGGATATATATAGAACTACCTGCGATTCGAGCTCAACTTTGGAAATTTTGATCAATATTGCCCTGAAATTATGAGAAGATTAGTGATTTTTTTATGAAATATCAGAGGTGGGCCCGAGAATCTAATGAAAGGATTATGCCCGCAAAAGAGTTTAGCCTAGACGACATCATGAAGATCATGTAAGATATGTTCCTCTAGAAGAGAGAGATATGCATTGTCTCTGATTTTCTCACGATCCTAAAACTCTAAGGTCGCCTGGTACCTTCCTTTCGTCACTTCTTTGCTGAGTGGGAAAATTTGTATGATGAATCCATAAAGGTTATTGAGTGCATTGACTACTATTGGAATGATGACATAGTTGCCATAGGATGGGGGGACAATTTTGATAGTTTATATGATGAATCAAATTATAGAGAATCCAATTCGGTTGCTTCTTTGGGTGGGATGATATCCTTTGAATAATTATTGGAGGGGCAACAAGGTATCCATAGAATCCAAAGTAGATGATGATACATGGTTCTTGAAACAGATAGGGGAAAAAGAGTTACTAAGGGGATCCCAATGCTAAAAATGACAGTTGAAGAAAGCAGGGTCCTTGACCAACTCAAGAAGACTTAAGACAACATCACCTTATTGGGTCTCTTTATATCCTCCCACTTGCATAAAAATTCCTTAATAAAGATTCTTATGGAACCCATGGTTCCTACGACTACTACTCTTGAAGAAGTAATGCATATGGTTGGATATCTGACTACTACTAGGCTCCTCTCCTTTTTTTAAGAAGAAATTTAAAATATTGGACAAGATACAACTACGACCTCAGCATATCCATTGAAGTCATGGGGAATAATCTTCTATTGGAACTTGTAGATAATAGTTCCGCCCTCAATGTTCGCCCACTAAGAAATCTTAATTACCTGGGGATAAAAGTTAATGATCTCACTCCAACATCCTCCACTATGTGTGCTTATAATAATACTCGTCGAGAAGTTATGGGTTCCATATATAAATATTACACTCGGGGCTGGCCCTTTCCCCCCTTAGGCAAAAGTTTAAATCATCGACATACCCGCTTGATTTAACCTACTCCTTGGATGCTCATGTCTCCACAGTATACGAGGGGTATCTTCTTCCCTCCACCAGAAATTGAAGTTCTTTTCCAATGGTCAAGTCATCATAATTCTCGGGGATGATGAAAATTCAGATGGTATTAGCACCAATAACCCAATACTAAATATTCAACACAAAAGCAATGAAATATTCCTCTTCGATTTCAAGATAGACCCATTTCCTATCCCAAATAGGGATAATTTCAAAGACCAAGTGTGTTCAGAGCACAACCCTCATCAGAACATCAATGTAATTCAAATGTTTAGAAACATGCACTTCATGCCTAGAATGGGACTGGGTCGACGTAAACGGGGAATTCTCTTAATTCTGATCAACAAATTAACTGGCTAAGCAACATAACAAATTAAAAATGTTTTAACATAGTCCCTCCATCGGAGTCAACATTCACATGCTCCTGTCCACAACCCTCGTATATTATATTAACTAATATCTGAGCGCCAGCCACCTGAAAAGGGCGACTATGGACATGTGTTATGTCATTCATTAAAACGAAGGTGTGTGTACTAATAACCCTTTTATTGGATAAGTCCCTTAAACAATACTCCTCACCATAGTCGTCATGCACGGATGGAGATGATCCACATAATATTATACTATGAGTCACTTTGGAGGGAATGTTATAGGAGGAGGCACTTAGGAGGGGGAATCTTAAGGTGGAGGAAATAGGATTACCTAAGGAGGCATTTAGGAGGGGAAACCATGTTGTTAACTAAATAATTAGACCAATCCATTTATTTCATTCATCAGTAGTCCCAAGTACTGAAAACATCAACTATATTATTTTTATGCTCTGACACTTCCTCTTTTGTCCTGGTCTGTTTTGAAGTAGTGATACTTACCCTTTTGTCCTGGTCTGTTCTTTTGCTTAGCTCAGAAGAGATCTCATCCAATAGAGGTGTAATATGCCATAATTTGGTACTTGTAATATGTGAACCCACACCTATTCTCCTCCACTTTCTTTCCTTCCCGAGTACCTAAGATACGACATCTTATTCAATGGCATATATTGTCTTCACTCGGACTGACTGCTCGTCATGCCTTCTATCGTTTCATGTAGTATAATATTATATTGAGGACTATAATTTCAGCCTTATTTTATTATAACACACACACACACACACACACACATATATATATATATTAAATTAAAACTCCTGCTGGACATACAAGTACAAGTTGACCCTATTAGGGGTTTTACTTTCTTCCAGAGTTCCCTTAACCCTTTCCACTAATTCACCCTTCAAATCATCACATGAGTTTGACCCAATGTGGGCATCAACTTTATTTTCCATGTTCTGTTTATTTTTCTCCCTCTCGATTAGTTTTTCCACCCTAACATCACTCTCTAAAAAGTTATTCCATTGGTCAACAAACATTTGAATATTTTGGGGAACTCTAACTTTTAACCCTAAAATATCGTAACTTGATGCCCCCTTCGGGGAAAAAATCTTTGAAAGGTTCTTCCAAAAGATTTTCATATGTTTATTTACGCCAGAAATAACCCTTACCTTTTAATCGAGGGGGAATGTAAAACTTTTACAAAGTTGGTCCCATAAGTCATCCTTTATGGTAAGATCAACCTTCTTCTAGTTGTCTGGGCCCCCGACGTCCACAATCATCTTTAATAAAGACAAAGAATGAGCTTTAAAAATCTGGAATTCATTTTTTTACCGGTAGTATTTCCCAAATCAGAGAACTCAATGGGCATCTTATCATTTTCTTAGGATTCCTTGGTAGCAGAGGGGTTGTTGGATTAATAAGGGGTTTCTTGAGTTTGATGACTCACGGATGGAGTGGTAGACTAAACCCGTCGTGGAGTATAGTATTGCCAACCCACATGTGATGAGAATTGAGGTTGGTGTATAGAAGAGGATTGAGTTAGAGGTGTTTCATTATTTGGGTGATTGTCTTTGTTCCTATTCAAAATTTCCTATAAAAAAATATAAAAATTAACGAAGAATTTATGACTTTATGTTTGCGAATATATATATATATATATATATATATATATATATATATATATATATATATATATGTATGTATGTATATATATATATATATGTATGTATGTATATATATATATGTATATGTGTGTGTGTGTGTGTGTGTGTGTGTGTGTGTGTACCTTTTAAACAACTTTTAAAACATGCTTAATGTTTTTGATTTCCATCTAATTGGTATTAGTTTTTTAAAGTTCATGAAATTTTGCACATGGCCAACTATGAAGGAGTGTATCTATGATTGACATGTAATAGTCTATGACAGGAACTCAAAATCCTTTTTTTAAACTTATTTTCAGCTTGACTTTTAATGTGCATATATTGTGAGATGTCAAAATATGGGTGAATGCTCTCTTTACAGAGTTGTATCCAAAAAGGATGAATATTTTTTGCCTTTTCTAATAGTGTCACTAACTTTAGTTCTCTGTAGGGAGTATGAAGGAAATATATATATTTTACTTCCTCATCCCATCATTTTGGCAAGGAAAACATAATACGATCGAATATGTAACCTGCAAGAGATCAACTCCACGAATTGTAAGGTAATTGAACTGTTCAATTTTCCTATTCCCATTATTGTAAATGGGAGTTCCTTTTATATAGTGGGTGCTAAAAAATATTTTTTTTACTACGGTCTAATTGCAAAATCTTAAACTCTTGTTGAAAGTACTTATTATCGTGACTCATTTTTCCTGAGAAAATATATAAAACTAGGGCGTGAATATGAGTCCTAAAGGTAATGAGTCTAATTAATCATAAACTAATTATTTTTTCCAACTAATCAATCACATACAATAAATCCAATATAAATTCATTTTAATTAAATTAATCCTAAAACTACTTAAGGGAGTACAACCGAATTAGCGAATGTGGTCCATTCTTACAGATAACATAATCGATCGAATATTGTGGAGATAAGTGCAAATGTCGGGAGATCACGTAGGTGAGTTTGAAGACCAATCCTTATAGAACTAAATGATTTATAATTTGGTTTAACATGAAGAGACCTAGAAAAATAACGTTTGTGTACTTATAAATAAGGGTGACTTCACCCACTCCAAGGGCTTTAATTGTAACCCGAATGTGGTGACTTGGACTCTCAGCTAGCATCCCTAGCACTACAGTCACCATTTATTCTTCCTAGAAATAAACTAATCTCCCTCTCTTACTCGTGGATGTAGGAAGGAAGAACTATTGAACCACATACATCTTGTGTCCTTTATTTTTCTATATTGATATTTATTGGGGATTACTATCTCTTATAATTTGGTGACGTCTGCGTGTAATACAATTCTCACCACTGCCATAATTATTATCCCAACACTGAATATGAGTGTAAACCTATCTCGCCATACGTATGTGAAGAGTTGCGTTTAGTCTGAAATACGGGTCATCAGGAATGATGAGACTCCTATAAGAATCTTTTCACTTCCTCCGTGATCTAAGTACAAGGGGCATTCGACCATAAGATCAAGGACTATACACTGGAATCACATGCCATTAGTTGAATGACCAAAGGTAAAAGTATGCTTCCATCTAGGCAATATTTATGAGGAGATATTGGAACAACATGATCAAGAGAATGCTCATCTTAGGAGGCCACTCGCTCACTAGTTATGGGATTGTCATTATGGTTTCGAAAATCTAGGGCACCATAGGAAGAGAACTCGTTCCCCACGTGACAGTAGGTCCACCCATATTAGAAGGGTCTTTAAATCAAGCATCCCTTGCATGGTGCGCTCTAACTCGTGTCATGGGCACCGTTCACCTGAATGGAATTCCATAAACTATAATCGCCATCAATTTCATCCAACTAAATCATCGTATAACATTAAGTCTGCTCGTCCAAAATAATAGAGGAACATAATTAGGAGTGATGAAATCATTGGTCTTATCAAGAATTAATTGGAAGGAAAGCCGAATTAAAACTTAGCATAAACTCCCAAAGACCTACCTCGTCGTTTAACGTGGAGATAGAGACCTCCGAAATTCCAAAGAATTTCTCAATGCCAAAATTGACTACTTATGTTGGGAAAGTAGATCCCGCCAATCACATCAAACATTACCAACAAAGGATGTCCCATTATATCCCTCACAATCCTCTAATGTGCCAAGATTTTTCATCCATTCAAGGGGAAATCGACCTGAAGTGGTTTGAGATTTTATCCCTCAAACATTTTCCTCGTGAGAGTTAACTGAGTAATTTTCATCTCGCTTCATCACCAAGAGTAAAGCGGTCAAGCAATAGATTCATTGATCGCCCTCAAGAAGAAAAAAGTATAATACCTTCATAAGTACACGCATTGATATTAGGAACTGTATAGAAAAATTCATAATTGCAATGAGAAATTAGTGATCTTATCCTTTAAGTTTGGTCTTGATCAGTCATACAACCTTTGCTAGCCTGTGAAGATGATGATGACATAAACTATGGAAAAATATATGTCTCTCACCTAGAAGTATGCCAAAGTGGAGGAAGAGCTTATATATATAGAGGTTCTAACCGATTAAAGTCCTAAGCAGTCAAAGAAAAATGATATGAAAAAGGACCCTAAAGGAGGAAATCAGTTTTCTTTGGCAAAAAGAGGCTCATAGAGTGACACTAACAAAAGGTGTCCCAATTCACAGACCAATGGAAATAGATTTTAGACATAAAATACCTTGTTTAAAGATACCATCTACAATATGGTCCCATGGACTAAAGATAATACTTATGTCAAGAGGTCTCCCAAAATATTTGATCATCCGAGTGATAGGGATGTCAACCTTAGATGCATCTATTAGTAGGATCATGGGCACTTTACATAACATTAAAAGATGATCAAGAAACATCTAGATGATATTGTCCAAGACAGGCACCTCAAAGAATTTATTGACACTGATAAAATAAAATTTGCAATCATAATAAATGCGGTTCAATAGTATGGCAATGTTCTCCCCTACAAGTCTAATTAAAAATATTCATAGATATACCAATCCTTCACAATGTACTGGCAAAAAGCTCGGGGAGAGAATTAAGATTACTTATAATATTCATGAAGCTTTCCATGTATTTTTTTTCAAGCATGTCCTTACTAAAAGAGAGCGAATGATTATTAACGTTGGTCGGGCTGTCATGTTCACTGACAATGATATGGTCGGTGTAAACCTACCGCACAAAGATGCTTTGGTCCTTACTCTACGGATTACAATTTTTGACGTGAAGAGGATATTAGTCGATCAGGGAAGTTCATCAAAGATCATGTATTTATCCTTGCCATACAAGATCAGTTTCAACATCAAATATCTAGGAACTGAAGTAGAGCCACTAATAGGCTTCAATGGATATTTAGAAGCCCTTATTGGGAGAAAAATGTTACTATTTATAGTCGTAATGTCATCCAATCAGAGTCACCTTACAATACTATAATGGGCAAAGGTTGGCTTCACGATATGAAAGTTTTTCCCCTTTACCTTAATCGAAAACTCAAGTTTCTGATCGACCAATGAGTTATATATATTCGAGGATACTAGGCAGTATCTCGCAGTTTCTTCATAGCTTCCATCAAAACAAAGCATAAACAGTCGCAGAAGAGTCAGATTGACGACTATCATCCCAAGTATCAATAAAATATTATTCGATTGAGTGTGGACGATACACGATTGGCACAGGCGAAATGCATAATGTAGAAAAACATCACCATTCCTTTTGATTTATCTTAACCGAAAAGACGTTTCTGGTCGAATCTAAGCTACTTAATGAAGATGCTGAGCAGCTCGTCCATTTCCTTAGAATCAACATCGATATATTTGTATGGAAACCATTTGATCTTCTAGGCATAGATCCAAAAGTTCCCTTTCATCAGATGCATGTGGATCCACCTATTAAGATGATTAAGAAGAAATCGAGGAAGTCAGTTCCCAAGAAGGTCCAAGTTATAGAAGCCAAAGTTAAAAAATTTCTCCAAGCCTTCTCCGTTAGAGAGGTCCAGTTCCCAGAGTGGGTCTCCAATAAAGTAGTAGTTAGGAAGAAGAGTGGGGAATGGAAAGCGTGAGTAGACTTCACCAACCTCAAAAATAACTTCCCAAAATACAACTTTCCATTACCCCGGATGTATTAGCTTATGGATTCAATAATCATATATCAACGCATGAGTTTCATGGATGCATACTCTAGTTATCATCAGATACTGTTACTCGGACCAAATTAAGAAAAGACCTCATTCATCACTACCTTTGGGTTTTACTACTACAAAGTAATGTCATTCGATTTGAAGAATGTTTGAGTGACCTATTAATGCCTCGTGACCAAGATGTTTAAAATAAAGATTGATTCAACCATGGAAGTTTATATTAGTGACATGCTAGTCAAAATCAAATAGGTAGTCGATCATATCAAGGACCCCGCGAAGACCTTCCAAATAATTAAGGAGTAGGTCTTGGCCAACTTTGTGGCTGAGTTGTCATCATCACCAAAAGGCGAAGTCGAGGAGTCAAATTCAATTCTTGAATAACTAGCCATCGAAAAAAGTGATCAGGATTGAAAACTGAATCTTGATGGGGGCATCCAACAAATGAGGAGTAGGAGTTAGGATCATCTTTATCACATCACGAGGAGGTGTTATTGAGTAAGAAGTGAGAATAGGGTTTAAGGTCTACAATAATAAAGCATAATATGAAGCCATATTGCATTAGTCTTTTAAGGGCGATTGACCTAGGATCCGACCATATAGATTTATATTTTTACTCTAGACTGATTGTTAATCCATTGAGTGAATAATACAACGTTAAGGAATCCAAAATAATTTCTTACAGAGTAAAGTTTAGAGGTCTTCTTCACTAATTAACACTGACTTGAAGAGGATGATTGAAGTGGGGTACATGGATTTTCCTAGTATTGAAGTGTTTGTGTCATATAATTAGAGGCATCTACATCATATATGGATCCAATTATTTCCTACTTGAAGAATTTGATATGACCCCAAACGGTAAAGAAGCACATAAGTTAAGGATTAGGTCGGCTAGATTATTCCTTAAATCCCAAGGCAAACTCTAATGATGATCATTTAGTGGCCTATTGCTGAAGTATATTCACTTGAATCAAGTGGATCCTCAGAGAGATTCATGAAGAAAGTTTTTTATCTCACGCAGGTGGACGATCACTATCATATAGGGACATATCACAGGGTAGATGATGCCCATTCATGTAAAAGGATGTCATACATTTCACCTAAAAATGCGTCAAATACTAGTAATTTTCACCCATCATCAAGAAACCTCCTGTAGATATGAATCATCTCCAAGCCCATGGCCTATTTCTAAGTGGGGCATGGATATTACGGTTCCATTACCAATAGAACCTAGAAATCGAAAATATCTGATAACAACCACCGATTATGTCATTAAGGGGGTGTGGGGTAGAACCACTCACCCATATCATAGAATCAAATGCCAATAGATTTGTTTGGAGAAATATCATTATACGATTCAGGATTCCAAGAGTACTGGTCACCTTACAACATAACACTATTTGATAATGACTTCTTATTGACATTTGTGTAGAGCAAGGAGTTATGATTCACTGCCCATCAATAGTCTTCCCCTAATGTAATGGTCAAGCATAGATAACCAGTAAAATTCTTTTATCGAGGATTAACACCGACTATAATACACCAAAGGAAGATGGGTGGACGAACTCCCATGCATTATGTTTGATAGAAAGAATGACACAAAGAAAGGAGACCAAAGAGACTCCATACACTCTCTTGCATATGGTACGAAGGTCGTCATTCCCATAAAGATCGAAATTTCATCCCTCGGATCAAAAAGCTTTTAAGACGTTCACAATAACAAAAACTTTGGAAGAAAAAAGAAGAGAAAATTATCTATATACACTTGGATGTCTATAAAAACAATTGTTAAGACAACGCGATAAAAAGGTCCGGATCAGAGCATTCTAGATCATCAAATTAATGCTAAAAAAGTTTCTACCTACACCCAAAAATCCATTTGATGGAAAACCAACACCAAACATGTATAAAACATACGAACTTGTTTCAAATCATGGTGTATGATCACATCATCTAGTATAGTTAGATGAAACAGTAGTCCCAAGGTCATGGAGTGCCACGAACCTTATGGAGTTTTATCATTAGATACGAATTTGATACATGTTTCTTTTTTGCATAGTAAAATGATTGATGGTCAATGAATGAACGTTTAAAATTTCATTTTCTTACACTAATTGTTTAAACCCACTCAAGTAGTGGAACAACCTGAAATGGGTGGTCACCTGAGAGACTTGCAGAAACCCACGTAAGAATTACATGGTAAAACTCAGATGTGAGTTAGTCGCCTACTATTAATGCCCAAACTTGGTGTATGGATTTATATCTTAGCTAAATAAATTAATCTTAGATTTCGTAACAGATAAAGATATAAAAATGGTAGAAATGCTTATCTAGAGAAAATAATGATAAAAATAAAATGCAGGAAAATAGGTTTACGTGGGTCGGGCTGGTATTCTGCCTACGTCTACAAATGTAACAGTTATTACATTAGATTTAATGGGAAATGGTCATGAGATAATGGAGCTTAACAGGTTCTCTAGTTCACTATAAATCTGGACAGTATTACGACAGGAAAATAGTCTCTGGATCGATAGATCCATACCTTCTTAGGGGGACCATATAATATATTTATACCTGCATAGAGAGGGAGAGAGAGATGAAGAAATTAGTGGATAAAAAATAATGTTGGGTGATATGCGGCGTGCCTTTACAGATTAGGCAGGTACACGTTTTTACATGTCTTCATGGAAAAATAGGATGGGTATACATTACCCATCAATAATGGGGGAATAATAAACCTGAAATCCCTCATGTTTATCTGTTGATTTCTTTTGACATCATTCCACTAGTTTATGTCCACCTATGCACTGTGTTAATTAACACCGTCAGTGGCTTATAATCTAAGTGGGATAAATTCACTTCCTTCCACGCTAGGGCTGACCAGATTACACTGGACGACTAAAATGAATCCGATTCGACCTCTTTTCTGTTCATAAAGGAAGTTATATTTCCTTACAAGTGGTTATTTGAGAAACCATATTTATGGTACAACACCTATGTTTGGCACTAAAATCGCTCCAGTAGTGGTATGAACTATAATAGGTTGGTCGCTTGAGAATCAGGCAATAAACCAATATGTAAATGGTGGTATATCCCAAATATGGATGGTTAGCTTAGAAGAGGTATAAATCGATTTAAGAATTACGTATTAAAGCCCAAACATGAGTTGGTTGCCTGAGTTTGGCACTAAATCCACTCAAGCATTGGTATGATGTGGAGTAGGTCGATCACCTGAGAATCAGGCGCTAAACCAACCTGATAATTGTGTGGTACAACTCAGACATGGTTGGTTGACCACGTTTGGCACCAGATGGAATTACATACCAAGTATGGTTAATCATCTTGATAAAGTCTTAACGAAAATGCAAGGTTATAAATCCTATGAGTTGGTATAAAACCTGAATGCCGAATGTAGTGCAAATGAATAGATGCGGTCAGTATAATAAAGACAATTCGTTAAAACTTAATAGAGCTAATCGACCAAAGTCAATTTATTAAAGTTTAGAAATTATAAAACATTTTATCGTCCAAAAACTTTGAAAAGACTAAAAGTTTCTCGTCATAAGTTTTACATGATCTACTTAGCACAAATCACGAAGGCATAAATAGAAGAACAACATTCTGAATATGTCATACAAACTGAAAAGTGAAGAATGGATAGATCAAGTAAACTTAAATATTTTTTCATTAATAACATAATGGACCTATGCCAACAAGGTAAAGCGTAACTAAACCACCTTCATGGATAGTCATGTGATCCTTAATGAAAAGTCTTTTGAAGAATATAATTCTATACATAATAGTTCCCAAGCAAGTGAGGAAGAAGAAAAATAAAGGAATAAGGAGAGTCAACTTCAATTTGACTTTCATCAGTTGTACAGTGAGTCGTTGAAATTGAAAAAGGACATCTTCAAGTTAGAAGCTAAGATAAAGGAACTTAACATAGGTAGTGACGATGATAAATTGAATGTGGATTTTAGGGCATGTAGTATGACTCTTAGGGAGAAGCTCGAGTACGTTGAGGGAGAAAGAGATAACCTTTGTGGATTAATAAAAAATATGAAGAAGGTGTCCTTAATGTTTGACGAGTTTAAACTTTTTCTTGAGTGTAGGATTATGGAGTTAGAGTATAAATTGAGAGACTTAAGTCACATAAATTGTATTTGGAATATAGATCGGAGAAACTAGATAAGATTTTAGGTACCGTCCAAATAAAAAAATAACAATTTTGGAATTGGTTTAGATACTTATGCTTCCTCTATTGAATATAAGACCAATGTTTTGAGAGAGTCGACCATAGCAAAGGAAGCTAGAAAAATTCATCCCAAAAGAAACATTCCTCATTGTGCCTACACATGAACACATTGTGGTAGGAAAGGTCACCTTAGGAAGTTTTGAATTTGATCATAGAAAAGGTCTTAGGAAGTCTAAGTCTAGAGTCACCAAGATTTCCAAAACCCAAGATCATCATGTTACACCCATGTTGGTTAGGAAATTCGATTTAGGGACTTTTAACATTATACTTGTTGATTCTCGCATTCATTCACATGATTGTGCTTGCATATTTTTCAATACTAGGCTTCATGTTATATGTTATTGCTAGTTGTATGATATTTGTGTCTTTTATGTCTTGATTTTTTATTTTTTGGGTCTTATTAAGAACATTATAAAATGATTTTGTTTATCTTTTGAGTTATTTTGATTTTTTTTTAAATCAAGAAAATTTTAGTTTGTTTTGTGTATTTTGGTTTTACACCTTTTTTTTGGCATATTGGTGTGTTTGGATCCCATTCATTCCATGTTTTCATGTGGCTATAACATTTGATTATGTTTTTACAGTGCTTTGGGTTATTCTTAATCATGCTTTCATGGAGTTGTTTGAATGTGATTTGCATAATGGATTCACTTTGTACATGCATTTACGCACACTTTCACGAGCTCTTTTGGATTTTAACTATGTATATTATATGATCTAAGTAAGGTGTTCTCGTCTCAATCGTATCATATACATATCTATTTTGATTAGGAAATTTGTGCATGTAAGAACCATTGTCCAAGAGTTTGTTTTTATTTGAAAACATATGATGTTTTTTTATAAAAAAAATGGGAAAGGGATACGAAGGGAGTAAATATGCTTTGAGTGAGAGGCCACTATTGGAAAGAGACTAAAAGAAAAGAGAAGAAAAAGAAAAGAAAATAAATTCCAAGACCAAATTGTTTGCATTGATGCTTCAAAATTATTATCTTTATAAAGAGAGAAAAAAATTGAAAATAATTTTGAGGGTTTTAAGTTGAAGATCAATGGGTTTGTATGACGAGTCCTACTGAATCTTAATGTTTGACCCTATTTGTTTGAGAATCATTAAAATTTTAGGAGCTAGTGGGCATTGTGTATGTTTGTACTTTACGAGTTCACATTATTTGTGACTTGAGCTAAATCTAAGTTTAATAAGTTATTCCGGTAAAATAGAACTCATTGGACTATCTTGAGTGATTTTGAGATACACATTTTGTTTATACATATATATTCCATACGAGGGTGGAAAGCTTATTTTATTTTTTTGTGTTTTTGGTGTTTAAACGTTATTGTTATATGTGAATTTATACATATCGTATGCTTGTTTTGAGTCTTTGCATTGATTTAATCCATGTTTGTTGCATGCTTTATCAATTGTGTAAAATTGACATCATATATGATTATAGTATCAAGTTTTCCAGTGTTTACATTGGTATTATTTGTTTCATAGTTTGGAGTATATATTCTTGTGTTGTCATGTTTGTTTGTTCTTACGTTCACTTCACACTTTTGCATGATTGCTTGTTTTCCTTTATGTTCACATGTATTACATTTAAGGGGATAAGTTATTTGCTAACTTTACCTTTGTCTACTCCTGAATAAAAAAGGGGAGATATATTTTCAATGGGATGAAAGTCTAACCTCAGGGGGATACATACTCTTAAGGGGATATATTTAACGAAGGGGGATTTTTATTTTCTTGTGCTGTTTATATATTGTTATTTTGAAAAGTGTGTTAAGTATACATTTTTAGAAACAATGTGGCAAAGTTTCACAAGAACAAAGCTACCTAAGTTTATGTCAGTCAAGCCTCTGTACTTTCTAATTTTGGGGTTGGTATTGAGTCTTAGTCAGATTGATGGCCCAATAGATTTTTTGTTTTCGAGTTTTCTCCCGAAATTTCCAAAGGGGGAGATTTGTAAGGGAAATTTTTTTATTGAGTCAACTTTTTTATATATATTGTCTTTATTTCATTTGGACAAAACTTTTCTGATTCATAGGTTGGGATTTGATTTGTTTGTCCTCCAAGCCCATGATGCGTGTTTGAATAACGCAAAGGCTAAGGAAATCATCATATGCATCATTTCGAGCTTATTGCCCAGTTTCATCTTTAACGTACATGGGATCTCAAGAGGTATGAATACATATTTATGTTTGATCCCTGGATATTTGTTCTCGGAATTTCTTTTCAAAATGTTTTGAGGCATTTGTTTTAGAAGGATCTTAAAAGAAAAACAATTTCCTTTTTAAAGTCATTTGAACGAACTGGTATATATTCTTCAAACCAATCTTTACTAGTCATTCTAATGAAGTTTTTGTTTCGTTCAAATGAGGATTCTAGTTCTGTTCGAATGACCTTTGAACTAACATAGAACGAATTGGGTCTGTTTGACAACGAAATATCATTCTATTGGTCAATGAGTTTTGGTTCGATGGAACAAAACATGATCACTCGTTTAAATGTCCCTAGTGATTTTCCTCGAATGACTTTCCTTGATTTTTGTGCTACCTCAATTTTTGTGTCTTATATAAATAGGAGTGTTGTCAAGTGTTTTCATGGGTCTTTGTGAAGATAGTTTTCCAAGTAAAATATTTAGCCTCACATACCCTAGTTTACACCCAAAGTTTGAGATCCAAGTTTCACGTACGTATGTCGGTTTGAGATCTCTTTTGTGATGTATTAAGGTTGTTTGCTCTACATATTGGAGATAATTTCGAGAGGTAGAACTTTTTGCATTGTGTGATGGATGGATCGATCAAAGGTCAATTTAGATCGATGGGATACTGAGACATGGGAAACACTCGTATTGTTTAGTTATTGGAAGGTGTCCAACAGTGATTGTGAAGAAAGTTACAAGCAACAAGGAAGTGCCTCAAGTCTTGAAGGAGTCAATTCATTGAGTAAGTCCAAGTTGTTCTTGTAAATTGACCTATATCGTAGTTAACTTATGTGGTTAGGTCGTCCGAGTATTTTTTTGTTATGGGTTTTTCTCATACATCGTCGTGTAGTGGTTTGCTATTTTATTCTTGCTTATTTTACTCAGATGCATACTTAGGTCTATATTAAAATTGGTAAACTATTTGGACAACACTTTAGTTTAATTGGTGCCAAGATAAAATTAAAAAAATTAAAAATTGGTTGAGTTCGTTTATCCATATAAGCCCTAGGTCACTAGAGCTTTTTTCTTCATTTCCTCTCCATCGCGTGTCACAAAAAACTATCTTGGTAAATATGAGACAATCACGTAACTTTCCTCCATGAGATCTAAGAGTTCTACTTTTAATTATTATTTAGTCCCCAGTAGATCTTGCCTTAATAGCACCAAGGAACAAAGAGAAAATGTCAAGAATACTCAAACAAACTGTTATGCCTTACCCGTTAACATCGATTATTTCGCTTCCCTAGTCTCATCTACCTCAAATGTATAGAATAATCACATGGATCTTAGCCTAATAAGTTAAGATATTTAGACCCTCTTGACAAACATTTGTCTGACGGGACCTGCTACTAGTCTCACGTATCTATGACATCTATCCTGGTACCTCAATACTACATCCATAAAAAGTTCAAGATGTCATATTATTAGTGGGTAAACCTATGAGTTATGCATCCACGTTTTAATCCTAGGGGACTGGGAAAGATATAATGGCCTAAATGTTTGCCAATTCCCTATAAGTTGGTGAACTTTATTGTCCTTAGATGGCAACCATACTCTCTTTAAGGAATGATAACCAATTGTCTCCATTTATCAATCCATAAAATGGTAAAGTCAATGCTTTTAAAAAAAGGGAATTATAATGCTAACTCCGTTCAAAGGTATATAATGTCCACTTTCATTAACAATGGGCTTACCTCACCCATATTATCATCCATTTTCATCTAAATTACTTAAAGACTCTTTACAAAATCCTCTTAGTCCAAATGGCTTATCATGAGTTGAGCAATCCATCATTCCACCTATCAAATCGTCATCCAGACTCAATAATTTGAGACATTATCATCTTTACTGGACATACATCATATGAGAATTCATATATTCAAAGGAAGTCACCCTTCGTCATGTATGACAAAATCATCTAACAATTCGGTAGACATAAATAATTTTTTGCCTCTGCCAGCCTATCAAGCATTAAATAATAGGTGTAGCCTTTTCCAAGGGGCTTGATGTCTTACCTCTTCCGTAGGCGATTTCACATGCATATTTTGGTTTAAGGACTCCTTAGTCCCATTTTATAACCTAGTTTTCATCTCCTACTTGTTCGAGGGCCTTATCACCTCTCGAGGGGTCATAACCTGCCCATCGAAGTCACCACGAGTTAGGATCTTACCAAACAAAGAGGCTTATCATGAGCCGATGGTTATTCAACCACCCATACATTTAGATGCAGTGTTCTATCTTTTCGAGATTTCATCATCCTTTTTAGGCCATGCCTATTTTAAGCATATCAAAATTGCCACCATAGGCACACAACGTTGCCTTCATATGCTGCATAAACTTCCCTCCATAGTCACACTCTTGCCTTCATAGGATCAAAGAATATTTCCTTAATATGCATCCTCTTTACTTTATAGGCTCATACAATCTTAACTTCATAGGGAAACTCTTGTCTTTATAAGCCTCATAAGCTTACTTCCATAGGCATATTCTCTCATTCACAGGCCACTCAACGTTTCCTCTACATGGACACTCTTTATTTCACAGGCCTATTAAATTTTCCTTCATAGGCCGATTAAACTTTCCTCCTCAGACACACTATTTCCTTCACGAGTTGATTAAAGTTTACTTCATAGGCACAATCCTGCCTTCATAGGCCGGTCAAGCTCACCTCCCTACACACCCTCTCTTTTGCAAGCCAATCAAATATATCTCCATAGGCATATTCTCGCCTTCAATGGTTCATTAAGATTTCACTGCATTCTATATGATGCATTTCATCTTGATTGAAAAAGGAAAGTTAAAAAAATTAAAATAATTTCTTTCCACCCAAAATAAAAATCATAATAGCATTCTTCCAAGCCTAACTCACCACTAATTTCACTTAAACATGGCCATACACGTCTTAATAGCAAAACTCGCATGAGATTTCTTCCCCATCTATTCTCTTTCCTGCATGATTAACCCTTTTACATATTTGGTCAAACCACTATATGTGTTGTAGGGAGTTAATTTCTCTAAAAATATATGAAGAAAAAAAAGAGTCCCGCTAGGTTGAAAATCTCGAGAGGGGATGCCTAGGAAAAAGTTAGGTAAAAGAAAAAATTGATAAATGAGATCACTTATGACACTTTTTATGAGTAAATCTATTCTCTTGTCTCATTTCCCTCATATGAGGTAAACACATTATCTGAGATATCCTTCAATGGCATGTCTTCCTCACTTAACTAAAATGGTAATTTCAATACCATTTGTTAAACACCTATTTTTAGATATTCCATATCTAGTTGATTTGCATTTCAAATCAAAATGTCACCTGTCTGAAAAAGCATAATGATGACTGAACCAGGATGCTCTAATATTGAGTTATAACACGGATAATGGCATAAATCTTCTTCAAAACATGTTATATCCCTTTAAAATGATGTTTTATGTCATGGACATGTTAATTCTAAACTAGGATTGTCTAACCACTTTTTTCGAACCAATTTCCCTTTTGTTTATGAAACCCTTGTGAGAATGTTCATGAAATGACAAAAAGAGGGCCTCAATATTACACACAAAAAGTGAAGAACAATATCCTCCCTAAGAACATTATCGGGTTAATAGAAAGAAGTGAGATCGAAGAATTTCCATAAAATAAGTCATTGAGGTACACCGTGAGTACCATTTTAAATATGAAATAAATATGATCATTGCTATCAATTCATGCACTTCTCTTTATAAAAGAAGAACCGCCAAGGTCTCCTATCTTAAGATGTGGGAATCTTTTATCCAAAACCTATATTTTACTGAGTGATTAAAGCTTACAAATCATGAATTTTGTGGTTAATTCAACTGATGCATACCCAATCAAACTCAAATTCCCTTCGAATATGAACTACATTTGGTTCGATTCCCCATATGGGTTAAGTAGGTAACCATTTATAGGCTCTGCCTGACCACACGATAATCCCATTCATCCCTTTACCCCTTTGATCCAAAGGCATTCCTAGGGTTGGAACTATGAAATAAAAGCAACGAGGACAACATAAAATTTGAGATAGTAATCTAATGCAAGGGTCTCATATCTCGGAAGGACCCTTGAATGTCATTCATTTTCATCAACGAGTCTCGTGATAAGCCCCGAAAATGTTCTTTTTAACCACCAAATAGACTCATTTTAATTGTTAGTTCTTGTTAATATTGGCCCTTTGTGTGTATGTTTATCTTGTAGGTCAACACAAAGTTGCGATTTCAAAATGCATAATTCAAGTCAATTTCCAAAAAAAATGTGATCAAAAGCACTAAAGTACGATTTTATGTGAATGGAGACAACTAACTACTCATTAAATCCTGTCCCAAACCATGTTTCTAGCCTTCCCTAACCTCCCGTGTATTTTATTCTCTCTCTCTCTCTCTCTCTCTCTCTCTATATATATATATATATATATATATATATATATATATATATATATATATACTGTTGACACCCCACCCTAGTACCCCCAAGCACTTTCTTATGTCCCTAGCACTCACTCGTTCATCGCAAACCCTAGGTCATACTCTGAGTACCAATTTAGATGCCGCCAGGCGCTCTCGGGCCTCATTTGACTCCGGTCAACTTCCTCACTAAGCAAAAGCTCAATGAATACTTGAAGGGATCTGAATCCCCTTTCCAACGATCTGCTCCGTGCACGAATCAGCCTTATGATTTGGACGAACGATCCATTTTACTATTGAAAACTTATTTAGAGGCCACCGAGCGTTCTCAGGCTCCGTTCGACCTCAGTTAACCCTTTAGCCTTTACAAAGTTGAATAAATCATTGAAGGGCTCTGAATACCTTTCCAACGGTTTGCATTGTGCACGACTTGTCCTTATGGTCCCCCAAAACTTATCTGGAGTCCATTGGGCTCGGGCATCCTTCGACCCTTCAGCTTGAATGCATCTAAATGAATCTTTGAAGGTCTCTGAATTTCCTTTTCAACGGTCTACCCCATGTGCAAATCAGCCTTACGGTACGGACGAATGACTTATTTTACTCTGAAGGGTCACCGGGAACTTCCGAGCCCCATTTGACCTTGGTTAACTCTCCAAATCGAATGAATATGAATGACATCTTGAAGGTAACTGAATACCCTTTATAATGGTCCATCCCATCCATAAATCGTCCTTACGATTTGGATGAAAGATAAGTTTTCCTCTGAAAATTTCTTGTCTAATGACTAACGGGTGCTTCCGGGCCCCGTTTGACTTCGATCAACTCTCGGAACTGGGAGTGGATGAATGGATCATTAAAGGTCTATGAATACCCTTTCGAACAGGTCACCCCATGCGTGATTCTCACTTATGATTCGTATTTTACAATCATTGTTTTTAAAAATCTATCTCAGATTGCTGAATGGCACCCCAAGACCCTGCCTATCGATAGTGTGTCTGGGGTTCTATGCTGATAGCCAGGTCAAGGACCCTACCAATCGAAACCCCCTCGGTCCTATAAATAGATGACATGACCTCAATTTGAAAATCACCCATGAACATCCCACTCAGTAATTCAGAGAACATTCTCTAGAATTAGAGTTGTTCCACTCTTAAAAAGTCCATTTCCCACATTCTTTCCATAATTTTCATACTACTTTTAGTAAATTCTCACCCATTTACTCATACCACCATCCCCTCATCATGAGATCGACGCATCTAAAATCAAGATCCATTTCAAGTCTTCATAAGGAGGTCCAAGTCTCCACCTTTGTCTTTAAATTTTCTTATTTTTAGCATTAGTTACTTTATTTCGACTTTAGTGCTTTATTTGATTACATCACATACCTTAATCTCAAACCTTTATTATTAGTATTTGTACATACTTTATTTTCATAAAAATTCGAAAACAAGAAAAAGAGGGTTCACCTATAAATTTCAAAAGAGGAATTCTTACTACACATTCTCACACTTGAAGAACATTTATGTCTACACACATATATAAGAGCAATACCCCATTTGGATTTATTAGTTAAACCCCATCCTCGATTATCTTCAAACTATGTGGACTTTGATGCCCCTTGGGCTACGTAGGCATCTTGAGTAAATCGCTAGACTCGAGTCCTCCCTTATACACATTTGTTATGTTATTTTTATTATATATACTCTTAGTGTATTTATATTCTTGCATGTCCGTGTCTTCTCCGATGTATACTTCATTCTTCTATAATGACTTGTGATTCACCAAACACTTACATTATATTTTGAATTATTAGTTTGGGAACACTCCTAAGGATAAAATCACTCCATCTTTTTCCATGACGCGAGTTGAGATATTTCATTCTCCATTTATATTATGCGCATAAGCACACACTTAACGAAGTCTAATAGGAGAAGATTAACATATTCCCATAAGAGACCTAAAGGGAGGTATGGGTGCCTAACACCTTTCCATTTCGTAACTTAGTCCCCAGTCCTTTGAACTACTTGGTTTTGTAAGCATCAGTATTGTCCTTTGATGTCATTCTCTCGTGGCGATAACATTTCATTTGCTTGTTTTTTGCAAAATAGGTTGGCGTCTCTATCTATACATTTTACCCCACATTGACGATGACTGAGCACCCAGATTAAGGGAATAATCTCGTGCAAACACCGAAAAAGGGGGAATCCCTCCTTGGAACCCCTAGAGATGGACACGGTGGTGACTTCGCTGGGGACTTGCATTTTAAAAGTATCAGACTCTATTTTCTACTTGGGTGTTATTCTTTTTTGCGTGTGTGAATATGTACCTACCTGTATATTCCCTTTTCTCCCTTATTTACCTTTTTATATATCCCACTCATGTATGTATTACTTCAAACTCACTTGTACACTTCACACACTTGTATACTCTCCATGTATACTTCACACACTTACACTTATCTTCACTTTACACTCACAGGCTACACACACCATATATAATATCTATGCTTAGGCTTCACTAGAACACAACCACACTTTCTACACTTGTATATATTTTCACTTGTCACACACCACTTGCAATTTATCCATGTATGGTTTCACTACCACACACACTCACTTGTATATCTACCTCATGTATATATATATCATTTTTCACTCACTTATACACTTTACACACTTATATATACTCTCCATGTACACTTCACACACTTACACTTAGCTTCACTTCTACTCACATGCTTCACACACCACTTAGATAGTTCATGCTTAGGCTTCACTAGCACACACCCATACTTCCCACACTTTTGTATATCTCCATCCTCACTTACACATATAACACACCACTTGTAGTTGATCCATGTATAGGCTCACTACCACACACACTAACTTATATATATTCCCATATCACTTACTCACTCACATATATCCATACGTAATATAATTTCTATGCTAGATTTAAATTTCATAATACTTGTATATTCTCCCTCATTAGTATAGTACTCCCCTTAATCATTCTGTCAGTAAGAATAAGAAATAAAAAATACCCTCTTTCCATAATATTCTAATTAAGACTCATGCATTTTTTCACACTACATCACTAAGAGCAGGCAATATTTATAAAAAAAAATTCCCATACTGGGGGGGTCACTTTGTGATGGGCGTTGGTCCTATAGGTCAGAGTTAGACTAAGCAATATAACTCTCACCTTCCATTGGCCTCGTACCTTCGACGTATATCAAACAGTTCCCCCCACATTGTATTACTTGATCGAACGCATGAAGGGAGGTATATAAAAGGGAACTTATTCATATACGTCGAGTATATTGAATTCACTCTCACACATACTATCCCCATGAGGCATATAGTGAGGTAATTCACATACACTCAAGTATATCAAATGGCTTATCCACACGTACCGATCAATGATTGGTCTTATAGGCCAGAGGTATATCGTGGAAGTCATGCCAAAGGGGGTAATCCTTCTACTAACTCAATAAATTTCATAAATCCCATATAGGTGTAAAATGTAGGACACTCATATTTATTTTTCCAGTTACCATGCAAAACTCAGCCCAAATTCCAGTTCAGCATACCGTTTGAATTTTTGTAATATTTTGCCTTTTTTCAAAACAGGACCCATCGGTGCCTTAAAACAAGTCAAACCTTGTCTTACATATCTTCAAAACCTAATTCCCAAGATCGGGTCCGATACGAAATTTTTTCTGCATTTTAGCAAACCTAATACAAGTGAGAACCTAATAATAACATTAATAATAATCATGTTGAGGTTACTCTCCTTTTTCCCTTCTTTTATAAAAACCAAAAATACAAAAACATTTTTCTCCTCCTTCTGAAATACTAAAATTTTTCTCCCTCCTCCTTGCAAAAATAAATTCGAAATATTTTCCCTCTCAGGTCGATTGCATACCCATTTTTGGTATAACTCTCCATTGGCTTTGGTCTTCCGTCAAACTACCCTGAAGCACCGCCGGTTCTTCTGCTACTTTATTCGAGTTTGGGATTTACCTTGACTAGATCTTCATAGAGAACACTGACTAAGAACCAATTGTGTAGCCCGATCTGATAATCGTCTTAGCCCAACTCAGTTCCACGATTGACAACCTTCAAATCGAGGTCTATGAAATGCAGCGTCACTGGGAACAAATTCTCAAAGAAATCAAGGTTATCTTTCCTCCTGCCATGGGTCCACCCACTCCCGAGCCTGTTTGGGTCTTAGAAGAGTATCAACATGCTCCACTTGCCCCACCTACCAATAGTCTCTACCATCTTAACTCCCTAATCCAAACCTTGCCTAACTAGAGGCTAATCTGCCAGAACTCGCGGATCCGAAAGAGGAGGAACTAAACAAGGTCAAGGAAGACCTCAAACTCTGCAAAGAAGTTTGACCAAGTCAACATATTAGGCAACTACATGGACTACACCCATATGTCTCCTTATCCCAAAGCTAGTCTACCAGAAAATTTCAAAATTCTAGGCATCAAGTAATTCAGGAGAAGCGGGCTCCCATCATTCTTCTTCGAAGCTATCACCGATTCATGACCTTCCTTGGTGCCTCAGAAGAGATAATGGCCCAGATGTTTCATTAAACCTTAAAATAAAGCGACCTCCCGCAGTTTCTATCCCTCTAAGAATTCAGGATATGTAGTTAGGAGGATATCACCTGAGAATTCATGTCTTAGTACAAGTATAATGAGGAGGTAGAGGTTATGCACCGAGATCTAGAGCTTCTTAAGTAAAAACTTGGGGAAACAGACAGTTGTTTCATATATAGGTGGAGAGAGAAAACTGTTACCATGACCAACAGACCCTTCAAGGAAGAATAAGTCAGTATTGTGACGAAGAACTTCTTGCCTCATATCCAAGCGTTCATGGGATGATAATATTATCCACACTTTTGAGCCCTTCGAGAAGCTAGAGTAGAAATTGAGGAAGACATTATGAACGTCGAATATGAGACAAAGAAAGTGACTAAACAATTCACTTTCTAAAAGTATGAAAAGCTTGCTAGTGCTATAATATTTACCATCAACAACACTTCACAATCTGCAACCTCTTGGGAGTTAAAGATTCACCCTAATCCTGCCAAGAAAGAATACACCGAGCTTTATGCTCCCCTATTCAGAGTCTACCAGGCCTTGTTAAGACAAAATATCATCAAACCCTTGGACCCCATCAATTACCGAATCCACTCCCTAAAAACCTCAAACTCGATGCCCTTAGTGATTTCCACCAATCCGTAGGCCATACCACCGACCAATGCTTCCACCTTAGAAATGTGGTCCATGACCTAATTAACCAAGGTATCATCGCCCCACTAGCTAATATTACACCTAAAACCACTCATAACCTATTTCTAGCGCATATAAATGCCACCTTTCTAGAAAGTGACACATAATTTGGTCCAGCAAAGCACTTATCGTCCCTTTAATCTCACCCAAACCGCTCAAGGTCTCCTCATATATTCTCTTGCACCCTACATGCTTCACCGATCAAGCTTTTTCACTCCTTACAAGGACCTACATCGCCATCCATAATCGATACGAGGGCAGAGATATGGAGATACTAGCTATGTTAAACTAACTCTTAGAGTTTGGGCTAAAATTTCTTACCGAGAGGACGATTGATTATCTCAAATTCAGTGACTTTTTCATGGATGTTCGAAAGTGGGCTTGGGAATCAAATGAATGGGTACTACCTGTTAAAGAAGTCATCCTAGATGATGTTGTACAAACCATGGCTGGCATGTTTCAACAAACAGACAAAATCTATAGTATTTCTAATTTACTTGCCTCTTTGAAACTTTAGGAATGGATGGTCCCTTCACTCTTGCACCTCCCCGCTAAGTGGGAGGATTTGTATGATGAAGTCATCAAGGTTGTTGAATGTATCAATGACTCTTGTCAACAGGACATAGTCGCCACTATATGGAGGGATGATTTTTATAGTATAGATGATGAACCTGGTCAGAAAAAAGTTAGTCGAGTAGGCAACCTATGTGTAATGATATACTTTGAACATTTGTTGGGGAAAATCAATAAAGTATCCATTCAGCTCGATGTAAAAGAAGCCAGGTGATTCTTATTCTTCCTCACCTAGTGAACCACATGACTAGACACTATGAAGATTCGATTCCTCATGAAATCAAAATAAATATAAGAAAAAGAGTTTCCAAAGAACTTCCCATTCCAGAAATGACCATTGAAGAGATAAAAGTCCTTGACCAGCTCAAAAAGGCCTAATCCAATATCACCTTATGGGTGATTTTTATGTCATCTTAGTTTCACTGGAATTCTTTGATAAAGCTCCTCATCGGACCCACGGTCATTCCTTCCACTACTCTCGAAGAATTTGTCAACATAGTTGGGTCCTTGAACTCTTTCACACTGCTCTCATTTTCCGAAGAAGATAATTATGCTCACAACATCTCTGTTGAAGTCTTGGGAAAGACAATACCACTTTCACTTATTGACAACGAATTTTACCTTAATGTTTGTCATCTCAGAACCTTCAATTATTTACAAATGAAAGTCAATGATTTCACTCCCACTTTCGTTATCATGCATTCTTATGGCAATACCCTTCGAGAAGTAATGGGTTCCATAAATCTCACACTAAGGAACTGGCCCTATCAATCTCGTCACTAAGTTCCAAGTTATTGACATACCTACATGTTTTAATAAACTCCTTGGCTATCTATATCTCCACAACATCCGAGGAGTATCTTTTTCTCCTCATCAGAAATTGAAGTTCTTTGTAAGGATTAGATTATCACCATTTTAGGCTATGATGACAGTACAAATAATGCCAGTATTATCAATCCAGTATTGGAAATTAAACATGGGATGAATGACATGCTCCTCTTTGGCTTTAGAATTGATCCACTTACCCTTTTAGCAAGAGACAATTTCAAAGACCAAATCTATCTTGAACACAACCCTTATGGAAACATCAATGTAATTCATATGTTCATGAACATGAACTTCATGCTCGAAATTGGCCTAGAGCTACGCCAATAAGGGATCCTTGAGCCTATAGTCTTTAAGGAGGCCTTTTCCCATGTGTCCTGAATCACCAGCCTTCATTATAGGAACTCAAATCACTCCGACAACTAAGAAGGAAAAAGAGGCTTAGAAAATGAAAAAACTATTTTAAGAGACCCTATGAATGGAAGATTTATCAAGAAGGGTGAAGACTTCCCCTTATATGGCTTCCCTAAGACGTAGTACGACCATGTTGATAAGAAGATGAAACCTGGGCTAGAAATATTATTTCAAGACAATAACTCTTGGGCTAAAGACTACAAATATGAAGTGTAACCTCTCACCAAGAAAGTCGTGACAGTTACTGGTGATTCTGAGGAAATTAATTTTGAAGACTCATTTGACCCAAAGACATTGGGGCTGAGTCTCTGCATGATCCACTCAGATGTCGTGCCATCAGACCCATATTCTCAAATCAAAACTGCTAACTTGCCACTCCTCAACTGGAATGTCGTGTCACTCCAACATTCTCAGATTTAACCTGGCCCTGTTATTTATCCTATCTAAGTTTCTTCACCTATTTTCCTTTTTCTGATATCAATATAATTGAGACCTTTTTTGATGAGCTTCTCAACATTATTTTTCCCAAAAATGAAATAAACGAGAATTTTGAGTATCTTGTTGAGCCTTAAATTAATTGTCTTGATTATAATAAAACCTTTGATGATGATGATTTTGCAAATGAAAAATTCTTAACTGATCTTAATAAGGAGAATAACAAATAACATAACCACGTTCAAATTAATGATGATTATACTGTTGTTATTAATATCAGTTCTAATGGCCATCAATGCGAGATTAGGATAGGGTCCACCCTTAACGAGCATGCACGTGCGTTATTTGAAGAAATACTAGAAGAATTCTTGAACTTATTTGCATGGACCTATGATGATATGCCCGACATTCACCAAGAAATATCTCAACATGAGATCCTAAAAATCTCGGAATACCAGCCGTCTTAATAAAAGTTAAGGAAACTCCATACCAAATGGTCGCTCAAAGTCAAAGGGGAAGTGGTCAGGAAATTGAACGTAGGTTTCATTCACGTAATTAAATATCCTAAATGGCTTGCCAATATCATCCCCATGCCGAAGTCAGGAGCAAACGTCCGCATGTGCGTTAATTATTGGGATTTGAATAAAGCATCCCCAAAAGATGATTACCTATTACCCAATATCGACATGATCATGGACAACACAACCAGACACACCCTCAAGTTATTTATTGATGGATTTTTTGGATATAACTAGATTAACATTCACCCTGACCATCCGGAGAAAACTGTCTTCATCACCCTATGGGGAATCTCCTGCTATACTATCATGCCATTCAGACTCAAGAATGTTGGTACTACCTACCAAAGGGCTCCCACAACCATCATGAAACACCTTATTCACACAGAGGTCAAAGTACATACAAGACATGATCATTAAGTCTAAGACTCGACAATGTTATCTTCCCTCCTTTTGAAAGTTCTTGAAGTGACTATGACAATACCAGATGTGGCTAAATCTATAAAAGTGCATTTTCGGCATCACGAAAGGAAAACTCTTGGGATTTATGTTTATTGATAAATGAATCAAAGTAGACCCTGGCAAGATAGAAGAGATACTTGATATGCCACCACCACAGATGGAGAAAGAAGTTTGAGGATTCCAGGGTAAACTATAGCACATCAATCTGTTTATCAGCCAACGGGCTTCTATCTAAAAACTTGTTTTCAAATTTCTCCAAAAGTATTTAACCAAAGTTTGGAATGAGGGTTGCCAAGAAGCCTTTTACCGAATTAAGCGGTACCTAACCCGAACTCTGATGTGAATTCCTCTGTAATAATGTCTCCCCCTTCTATACTTGATCGTCACAAATATCTTATCAAGGGCTTTGCTAGCCCAATACATTAACGAATCATGCATAGAAAGAACCATTTATAACACTAGTCAGAAACTGTTTGGGTAAGAAGTCAATTACACTTCTTTAGAGAAAACATGTGTCGCCCTGGCCTGGGTCATGCAGAACTTAAGACACTACATGCTTTCCTTCCCTATCAGACTAGTATCCCATATAGATCCCATCAAATACTTTCTCTGTCGAGTCGAATGGCCCATTAGTTTATGTTATTAGCCGAGTTTAATATTGATCACGTCACATAAAAATTTATATAAGGGAGTGCCATGTCCGACTAACTTGATAATTAACCCATGGAAAGAACCGATATTTGAGTCTCTGAATTACCGAATGAAGATATTATTTTCACCTCTGGGGAGGAACTTAGATGGAAATTGTTCTTTGATGGATCGACCAATAAGAAGTTATACGACAATGGGATACTATTGATCGCCCCTGATGACTATCACCCCTATTGCCATCAATTTAGACTTCCCTTGCACTAACAACATGACTGAGTATGAGCATGCACTGTAGGACTTAAGATATCCCTCAAGAAAGTAATTAGGTATCTAGATTTGTACAGAGACTCTACCCTCATTGTTGGCCACATCCTCAGGAAATGAAAAGTCAAAAACTATAAGCTCGTACCCTTCCATGCATAGCCTCCCTGTTCAAATACGTAACCTTCCAATACCTTCCTTGTGAAAAGAACATTCTACCTGATACCCCTACTACACTGACCTCGATAGTCGACATTCATGAGGGAATAATAATAACCCTTTTTCTGGTTCGAAAACAAGCTATATATACCACCCACTGCTACCACATTGAGCTCATCACTGATGAAGATTCTGATATGGTCGAGTTATGGTACTATGATATTGGGCGCCTCCTCGAACATGGTACGTATCTCCAAGACGAAAATAAGAAAGACCATGCGACCCTTAGCAAATTGGCTATCCAGTATATCATATGTGACAAAGTGTTATTTAACAAGAACGTCAATGGTACCCATTTGCACTATATAGTAGGGGCTAATATTGAAGAAATGATGTAGAAGATCCATAGTAGGTAATGCGATCCCCATATGAACAGTCATATGCTTGCTAAGAAGATCATCCATCAAGAGTCCTATTGGACCTCATAGTTCAAGATTGCATTGCCTATGTTCGAAGATGCCTCAAATGCTAACAATTTTCTAATATCCAACACTTACCTCCCTGAGAACTATTCAACATGACCTCTCCCTGGCCCTTCACCATCTAGGGAATTTTCATTATAGGGAATATTACTCCCAAAGCTTCAAACGGTCACAAAATTACACCAAACTGGGCGATTGGTCATGGACTTTATCCCTGACTAAGCAGTGGGGGTCACAGATTTGGTCCGTGACCAAATCGGGCATGAATAATTTTGGTGGTCACGACCCAAATCCCTGACCCGCTGCCCTGGTCATGAACTTCTGATAGTTATAGACATGGTCATGGCCAATAGCCCTAACCCAATTTACAATCATGATCACGGCCCAAACCCATAACCATCACCCAATTTAAAAACCATCTAGTCATGAACAATAAACGTGACCATGTTTTATATACAATTAAACCTCGTCACGACTTTAAGTCGTGAACATTTTTCTTACGATTAATCTTTGTCATAACTTTAGAACGTGACTATGTTTTCTATAGAATTCAACTTAGTCACAGCTTTGGGTTGTGCCCAAGCTTATTGTATAGAAAACATATTCACGACTTTAGTCCATGGCCATCTTCAATAATAATAAAAAAAGATCTCCACTCGGGAGGCTAATCGGTTAGTTGCTACAAGTGCTCCTTGGGTGACCTCACGGGTGTCCCGTGCTCTCAAATCGGGGTCCCGTGACCACGTGATCATGGGACCCGTGTAGGCATTCTGAAATCTGGGTCATGCTCTCAAATTGGGTGTCTCATAACCACACAGTCGATTCAGGTAGCTACGTTGGTCCCAGCGAGGTGTTGGCGCCGCCCACAGGGCCGTTTGGGGGGCGTTACGAGGTTTCGCCCTCTAACGACATGTTTTCAAGCCTAAGTGTGGCATTTTAAAATCTGGGTCGTGCTTTCAAATCGAAGGCCATGTGACCATGCGATCAGTTCCTATAAGTTACATTGGACCAGTACGTGTCTTGGCGCTGCTCACGGGGCCGTGTGGGGGGCGCTAAGGGGTTTTGCCCCCCAACGGCACATTTTTAAGCCTTAGTGTGGATATTATTTATTTTGGGTGTTGCTCTCAAATTGAGGGTCTTATGACCATCCAGTCGATTCCTATGAGTTCTATTGGTCCCATGCGAGGTGTTGGATCCACTCACGGGGCCGTTTGGGGGCATTAAGGGTTTCGTCCCCTGACGAGATGTTTTCAGGCCTAATTGGAAATATTCTCTATTTCAGACCATGCTCTCAAATTGAGGGTCCCATGACCATCTCCTTGTGTATTAGGGTTTGTGGTCACGGCTAAGGTCCGTGACTCATTGCGTGATAAAAATTGAAGGGAAATTTGGTTCCATAATGGTCATGGTTGTGTCACGACTTAGAGTCGTAACCCTAAGGAGTCAGGGTCTACAATCATGACCACCTACAAGATGACCCATGATCACATTGAGTTATGGATTTGGTCATGCCCATTTTTGCTATGGTCACGATTTTGATTCGTGACCAGGTGGTCATGGCTAGGAGCCGTGACTCCTTTACCGTGACCATTCACAGAATTTGGTGTCGTGAAAATTCATCATAGTCACCATTTATTACATCACCAAATGGGTCAAAGCTGAGTCCTACGTAGTGTTGAATGCCAAGAAAGTGGCCAAGTTCATCAGAAAGAACATCATCTGCTGATACGGAGTTTGACATGAGTTAGTATCAGATAATGGACTCCACTTTGAAGCCGAGGTCATAGAACTAGTCGACGAGTACGGGATTCAGAGACATAAATATTCTCCCTATCGAACCAAAACTAATGGTGTTGTCAAAGCCTCCAACAAAAGCCTCAAAACCATAATTAGAAAAATATGAAATATCTTACGTCCTTTGGGGCTATCGTACTTCAATCAGAACACATATTGGGGCTAACCTTATTTCTCTAGTGTACAACATGGAAGCAGTCCTACCCATTGAGATAGAAATATCTTCCCTTCGTGTCTTGCTCGAAAGCAAAGTTAGCGAAGAAGAAGGTCATTAGTGCCGCTTATAGCCACTCAAGGAGATCATATAACCCATTTAGAACCCCGGGGGAAACTTCAAGATGAATTGGAGCAGCCCCAACATTACAAAGAAAATTCTCTCAGGAGGCGCCGCTATGCTCATAGTCCTCGATAAATAAGAAATATCATGTCCAGTCATCGTGGACCGTCTCAAGAAATTTTATCCTGAGTTCAAAATCTCGGCCCACTACGTCTATTCTCATCCCCCTTATATTAAAAAAAAAGTTCATCATTTCCATTACCCAGAACTATGTGGGACCTAATCCTTTTAAAAATATTTTCTTTTCAAAATGAGGATCATAAAAATTTTCCAAATCCCCAAAGGTACGTAGGCAGCCCATACGCCATACATGGTCCTGGTACCCTTCTTTTTCACATAATGTTATTCTTTTCCAAACCCCCCAGAACGGTGGTTCATTTTATCATTTACATGAACAAAAGTATTATAAATGCCTTAGCGATTGGTATAGATAATTCAGGTGCACAACTCATCAAGAGGCATAACAAAACATGATCAAAGATTATTTTTTATTTATAAAAAAGTAATAAAATGTTGTTACATGACATGAAGTATCAATCAAGTGAGTTAAACAAACCACCCCTATCACTGGCTAAATTATTTTTAAATAGACCTAACGCTTAACAAGCTACAAAAAAATTATTCCAAATCCAAAAAATACAAAATTCCCCAAATTAGCCTAGCTTCACAAAAAATACCCAAGCTTCACAAACATTACTTTTAACTGCCCGACGACCTCGCTTCGTCATCAATTCTATCCCCCTAAGGTCCCCCAGTCTTCTATTCCTAGTTAACACTCCGTATGCACTCCATAGAGAGGCACGCCATGACAAGGATGGATAAAACCAAAACACTTTCCACTATAGTGTCAAAGGCAACAAACAACCTTTGATAGGTATTTTCCTCCATGATCTTCTCTACTATCCGCTTACACAACCACTCTAAGTAGTCCCCAGACACATGTCAGTCCCCACCTACTGATTGTAATGAACGGATATACGATCGATGACACTGCTACATACATCCCAACATCCTCCACACTGATTCAATCAGGTTCTCCACTGAGAAGAAGTTCTTTACATGAGGGGACATAATTTGTTCCCACTCGGCTTGGCGCAGAAGCCTCTGGGGGAAACAAAAGTAAGTCTGACGAATAAATACCAACCTCACATACCAATACTCTCCAAGTTGCAAAACAGGCAACAAGTCTCCCCACCATGGCACTGTACAACGAGAACACCGAGCTCCGTGCTCCACCAACTAATTGACCCAGTTCTCTAACAATGGGCCAAAACTGAAGAAAGAACGGATAAAGAAATTAGGCACACCCACTAAGGGATACTTAGGAGGGTCCACAGGATGAAACATATTTGCAAGGCACGTGAACAACATAATCGGGCTCCCCTTCAGAAAGTAAAAATGACCCTCTTTTCAAGCATTTAGACTGTTCAGGCTCTCAACTAGCACTACTGCCACATGATTATGCGGTAAGACATCCATACCATTATTGCAGCCACTTAGGGATCCACCGTTAAGTTCCATATCACTAGAAAAAGACTCACAGTATGGCCCAATGCAACAACTCTAGTAAATCCAGCATCCTCAAAACCCCTCAGGCGCACTGAATACATAACCGCCTGAAGAGAAATAATTCTTCGAGTAACTAACAGTTGGACCGCTGAAGGAGAAATATGGAGCAACTCCAACAGAAATGCCCGAGGAGAATGGAAAAAATTGGGCATAGCCGCCGCCACACTAGGGCCGACCCCAACATTGACACAAATTCCTCATAGGTAGGACATACCTCGTCTCGAATATAATGGAAGACATGGCCCTCAGGGTACCAAAACTGTACTGTCGCTGCTAGCAAATTCCGGCCTATGGGTCGATTATGCCACAGAGAAATCAAACACATGTTGAAAGTACCATAGTCCACATTGTATAGGCAGATGGCCTCCAAAACATCATGGTAAGAGGATAATTCTTCATACATGGGAAGAGACATTTGGGAATAAAAAATGAGAAGCAAGAAGAGAAATGTGGGTACTAGTGGAGAAAGAACATCCCAAACCACTCTTTTTATACTCAAACTCCTTGGTAAAAAAACAAAAACTCAAAAATGTAATTAATTCTCAGCACTACAGGATTAGATTGAGGTGTAGGAATGTAATGACCCAACTTTTATATGCTCATATGTATATAGTTTGGTTTTACACTCATGTGATACTTATTATCTTATAATGTTGTATTATTAGATATGTGGTATTTTTGCCTATCAATATAACCAACCCCATTTTTAATATGAAAAATCAACTGTAAATTGGATCAAATCGAAGTCATATGACATATCTTAAGAAAAATAATAAGTTTTGAGGTGGAAAATATAATTTTATGAAACTTTAGGGACTAAAATAAAAATATATAAGGGCCATTTTCTAAATAAAATATTTTCGAGGATTTCTAAGAAATATTGAAAATATATAGTCTGAAATTACTAAAATACCCTTCAAGTGTAAAATGACCCTTATACCCTTATCACCTTTCCACCATGTGCTGGTCACCTCCAACTTACATATGTCGTGTTTAGAGAGAAAGTTAAAACACTTGTCATCATTTGGTGATATTAACACTGCAAGACCACTCCGGAATGCGACACCTCGGAGTTGAATCAGCATTCCAAACAGCTTAGTCATTAGACACCTGCCAACACCGTAATATCCTTGGAAAGCTATAACTCACACCAATTCCTTGAGAATTATAGTAAGAAAGAGTGATAGCTTGGGAAATATCTTAAGAAGGAGTTCTATAATTTTGAAGAAAGAATTCATTTCGTAGGTATTATTTTATTTAAATGTTGTAATGCATTTTTATAGTTTTAATTTCGTGCTTTATTACTTTAATTAGTAGTTATGCAGGGAAAATACACTAAAGGCTCCACTAATCAAAAATTAAAATTTGGAAACAATCTAAATTGATTTTATTTTCAAAATATGTCAACTTGTTTGAAAATATATATACGCTTTTAAAAAAAATGATTTTTGTAAGTAATTGCTCGTTATTATGGAATCTCATTTAAGTAATTCCAAAGTCAGTCCCGGTGAAATTCTTTCTAGTTGAGATGGTATTTAAGTGGTGCCCTGTGGCCCTCTATCTCTAATGGGAATAAATTCAAAAATATTCTGTCTAGATGAGATGGTATTTAAGTGGTGCCCCTGTGACTCTTCATCTCTACTGGGAACCGACTGATTAGGAAAAACTATGAATTGAATTCTTTAAATATGATGAATGAATATTAAAAACTGAGAAAATGGTTTTAGTAACCTTTTACAACAAGTTATTTTAGGATTAAAACACAATATTTAGAATTGGGTTTATTTAGAGTACGTAATAAAACCTTTATTGTATTTATTAGATTAACGTGTAATCCAAGACTCAATATCTGTATTTCGAGCCTCTATTTTAGGTGAGTACTCTATGCAATTTCTTACACATTTGATTATATTATATTATGCAAACTATATATGTATTGTGAAATGCTTTTTTTCTCAAAATGCATCTGATACCGATGATTTCATCATTTGTTATATGTTTGTATCTCTTCATATAAATATCTAATTTGAATTATGAAATTACTGATTCGGCCTGTGGAAATTCTCTTACTATATATTGGCCTTGACTATCGGGTGAAAATATCTGGGTGTTACCTTCCCAGATGGTTTATCGTTGGTGTTCCCTAAACAAGGTGTTGTTCCAGAAATCATGATTCTCTGTCTGTGATGTTACCGAGTGGAAATATTTGGTAACACTATCTGTCTGAGTATTAGAGCGTACATGGACACTAAAAACTGAAAAATTGACATATGCTCAATTATTTTATCTGCTCTGTTCTGAACGGGTTATTGTGTGTGTGTGTGTGTGTGTGTATATATATATATATATGTATATATATATATATATATATATGTATATATATATATATATATATGTATATATATATATATATATGTATATATATATATATTGTCATTTACTTTATATATATTACTGGAAATTCCTATCTTTATGTATATGCCTTATGTTCTAAATTGAATAGGTATCAATTTTCTAAAAAACCCTGGAATTTTTGAAAATTGAATCTCATTCGGCTTTTAGCCGACGTTTTATGAATAACCACTTTTCAGGAAATAATTAAGCTCGTGGATGGAACAAAAAAAGGACTGGGGTTGAAGATTTTAGCTTTTAGAGCTCCCTTTGTTACATTAAGTAGAAGTTTGTTTTATTAGATAAAGCATGTTTGGCTCTTTAATTAAAAGGTTTTAAATTTTGTGTCAAGTTGTAACTCGTTGATATTTTAATATAAATGAAGTTTCCTTTAGAAAGCTCTGATGATGTAATTCCTTCACTTTCATTATTTTACAATTCATAACCATGTGATTGTATTTCAGCTACATATATTTTAAGAGAAATTTTTTAAAGCCAGAATATTGAATGCCTTAGTGGCATGTCAAGACACTCGTTTCCTATTATTTTTAGGTCGGGGTCGTGACAGAGGTGGTATCAGAGCTTAGGTTTTGAACCCGTAGACTACTGAATATAGGTTTTGAACGTTATAGATTTCATGTTTCCATCCTTAGCAGATTGTATTAAATATCTGATTTATGTGATAACCCTCCCAATGTATTATGTTATTTATAATTGGTCTTTTAGTTTTCAATATTGATATAGTCTAGTAGATCTTATGTTTGGTTATGACTGTAGAAAATGACCAAGGGAAGATCATCTATGGGAACTAGTGATTCGACTATAGAAGGACTGGAAGGTGCATACAAGGCGATTGAAAGTCTAGCAAAGATTGTGGAACAACAGGTGCATAATGGAGTAGCAAGGAATCTTGAACTAAGTAGATGTACTATTGAACAGTTCAAGAAGTTGAATCCTCCATCTTTTAAAGGTACTCCTAACCCCACCAAAGCAGAAAGTTGGGTTGATAAGCACCCAAAACTGTACAATTTATACCCCAAATAGATATATTTTAGTTGCTAATTCTCGGTAATATGGGTCTTATGTGCTTAAATGTTTATCATGCAGGCTTAACGTCAGTTGCGGTGTCAAAAGCTATATTTCATGGCAATTGCGCGTTTTATGGAGCTAATACCTCTTCCATACCCTAACCCGAGCCTAAACCTAGCCCAAACTTACCCAAAGCCTGTGTGTATTTTATTTGTGTCATTTTATTATTTTTTAGATTTTTAGTTTGAGTCTTTTCTATTTTTAGGATTTATTTTAGATTTATTTTAGAATTTTTAGATTTTATTTTCTATTTTTATTTTTATTAGTATAATTTTATTTTGATTTTGATTTTTATTAGTTTTTAGTTTTATTTTATTTTATTTTATTAGGATTTTAATTTTTAGGATTTCATTTATTTATTAGTTTTTACATTTTCTTTTTAGGATTTTAATTTTTAGTTTAATGGAATTTTATATTTATTTCTTATTTCTTTTTTGTTTTATTTTATTGAATCTTTATTTTTATTCTTAGAGTTTAGAATTTATTTATTTAGTTCTTTTTGTTTTAGTAGATTTTATTTTTTAATTTTATTTTGTTAGTTGAGTCTTTTTATTATTTTAGGTTGGTCCTAATTAAACACACACAATCCTAATTACACACAAACAGACCCTATACCCATACACCTCTTATCCTACACCCTCACTACACCCAATACCTTCCCCCTTCATCTTCTTCCCTACACCTCTTTCTCTCTCTCCTCACCCACCATTAATACCAAACACACACACCCATCTCTCATCTCTAACCTCAATCATCCAAACCACCACCTCGCCGGATTCAACTGGAAATCGGCGGACAACCCCCAATTTCGGCGACCACCTCTCTCTCCCCAACCTGCCTCCGGTCGGAACCCTCATCCGCCGGCCAACCAAAATCGGCTAGCACCCCTTCAAACCTATGGCCTCTCCACCCTCAACCCCACGACCCTCCTGAACCCATACCCGCAGCAGCGCCCCTCTGGCGGCCCGATCCGAGCGCCCCTCCGGTATGCCGCGACGCCTGCAGCCCCCATCTCCATTCCGCCGTCGACCTGCCCTACTCCGGCCAGCACCTGCGCCGGCGACATCCTTCCCCGACCCATATCCGGGTCTGCCCCAACATCAGAAGCCCATACCCATTTCATTCCAACCCCAAAGCCTTTCAAACCCATTTCTCCAAAGTCAAAAAGGGTCACCTGCCAAAATAAAGATAAACCAAATAAAAACCCACATGCCATATTAAAACCCATTTTTAATGCCATATTAAAACCCATTTCCCATTTCTCCTTAGTCACGATTTTTCCAACTGCTATATCCCTAGCCAACAAAACCAAAGACCAAGCCAAACTAAATAAAAACCCCATGTGCCACAAACACCCATTAAACCTTTTACCCATTATGCCCCCAACATAACCCACTTAAACCATTTTCCCCTTATTACCCTCCAAACTAACTTATCCCCTTTTACCCAAAATACCCCCATGCACATGTGCTCTCACCTTTCCCACATGTTCACCATAGCCAATTCCCAATATACCCCTTTGCTCCATGTGCCTAATATATAAGAAGACCATGCTCTTTCAAAAAAGGGAATCATCATCAAGTAGAGAGAAAATTCTAGAGAGAGAGATAGGTTAGAGTAGAAAATAAATTAGGTAGAATATTTTTGTAAATAATTTTGTTTTTATCTTTTTAGATATTTGTGAGAAATTAATTGTTGAGTGATTCAAATGAGTGTTTGTATGTAATTGAAAATTTTGGAAAGCTCATTTTGAATGGAAGTTGCTCAATTTCAATGGAGGATTAGAGTCAAATTTTGCAAATCAAGGAGACTTGTTTGAAGATTTGTCCTCTTACCCTTCTATTTTATTTATTTATGCCTTGATTACTAATTTGTCATGTTTAATATCATGTTAGGCTAAATCCCCTTTCAAGGGGTGGGGTGAAACCCTTATTTGATATTATTTTAGTTTAATTAGTTTGCCTACTTGAAATTTCCCTTTGAATGTTAAATTTGATCCCTCACCCTTAGATTTACGCCTCGAGAGAGGGTAAATGATTTTCGAGAGAAAATCGAAATTCTAGTGATAATACCCATTTTAGATTCGAACTAGAGATAGGGGTCTCTTGAGTGGGGTATTATCATTTGAATTTCAACTCTAAATTTAATTTCTAAGATTGACATAAATTCTAATTGATCGATCCTAGCGGGTGATTAATTAAAAGGAGTGTAGATCTAATTTTCTAGAGTTGTGGGGTGTTAATTTTAACTTTCTAACAGATTACTATTCTAATTACACTTGCAACGAGAGTTGGTTTGTAATTTTAATATTAATTTGGGAGAATTCAAATAATTAAATTAATTAATTAGAATAACTAAAATTTGTGGTGTAATCCCACTCCTTGATTATTCTCACAATTATTTACCTCACTTTATCTTTTATTTTAGTGTTAGACCTTATTTTTCATTTTAGTCATTTTCTAGTTAGTTATTTTCATCTTAGTTTAGTTTAGTTTAAAATCTCACCTCACCCTTTTGTTTTAATATTGAAAAAGCTAAAAAAATTAGAAAAAGTGAAAAAGCATAAAAAGAAAATAAAAAGTGAATTACAATTGAATTTGCCTCTAGCTTACTCCCTAGAAAGTGGATTGATTCCTTTACTTACCTCTACACTTGAGATTATTATTATTTGTAGGTATTTGAGGTTTTGACTAGCTTGGTTTTCAACAACAACGACATACACGCACAAAAAGCCTTTCTATCAAATGGCGTCGTTGCCGGGGAAGTAAAAAAGTCAAGTTATCATGGGTGATGCAGATGGAAAAGAAACTCGATGTTCTTAAGTGTACCGATGAACAAAGGGTGTCATTTTTAACATTTATGTTAGAAGGGGAAGCCGAACATTGGTGGAGAATGACTAAGAGAATACACGAGGAAAGGAATACTTACATAGGTTGGAATGATTTCTTAGTAATCTTTTATGATAAATATTTTCCTAAATCGGTGAAAGATGAAATGGCAGCTGACTTCACGAGTCTAGTTCATGGGAATATGACAATTGGTCAATATGAGGCAAACTTTACTGAGTTATCCCGTTTTGCCCTTCATGTTGTAGTAACTGATGTTTTAACAACGAAGAAGTTTGAATGTGGGTTAAGGTTGAATATTCATAGTCGAATTTCCATCCTAAAGTTGACATCATATATTAACATCGTGACTAGGGCTACAATAGCTGAGAGGGATGGTGAGGAGTATAATCGAATTAAAGATGGTAAGAGGAAGTTTGGGGAACAAAAAGGAAAGAACCCTAATAATAGAATTTTTTTTAAGAACGCATCCAACATTGGGGGATCTAGTCATAACAAACAGTATAATAACCAGATATGTCAGCGATGTGGAAAGATGCATGGAGGACGACCTTGTTATAAGGATCCAGGAGCTTATTTTTTGATGTGGCCAAAAAGGACATCAGATAAAAGACTTCTCAAACCCAGCAAGGGTTTCGATAAAGCCTTCAAGTGAAAAGTAGGATCAAGGAAGACAGGGTAGAGTTTTTGCACTTTCTAATACCCAAGCTTCTAATGCAGTAGTGTCAGGTACACTTTCTATATGTGCACAACCTTTTCAAGTTTTGATAGATCCTGGTTCCACCCATTCATTTGTATCTATACATGTATTAAAACTCTTTCATTAATTGCCTGAACCCCCGAATCATAATATACACGTTTATACTCATTTCAGTGATTTATTGATTGGTAAATTAGTATATAAGGCTTGCCCCATAGATATTGATAGTCATAAACTATTTGTTGATTTGATAGTTTTAGACATTAAAGATTTTGAAGTAATTTTGCGGATGAACAGGTTAGCATCATATCATGCCAAGGTAGACTGTTTTGAGAAGAGTGTTACTTTCCAAATTCCTCACCAACCAAAATTTAGTTTTGAAGGAACTGGCATCATATCTCCGATGTGCATTATTTCTGCAATGCAAGCCTATAGTTTTCTTAAGAAGGGATGTCAAGAATTTCTTGCAACTATTACTAGTTTGTATATGATGGATCCTACATTAGAAGATATTCCTATTTCTAAGAACTTTATAGATGTTTTCCCTGATAATTTACCCGCTTTACCTCCCAATAGACAAATAGTATTTGCAATTGACCTTATTGATGGAACTATTCCAATCTCAAAACCACGATATCATATGGCACCTTTAGAATTAAAAGAGTTAAAAGTTTAATTAGAAGACCTTATAGATAGGGATTTATCAGACCAAGTATATCTCCCTGGGGTGCTCAAGTATTATTTGTTAAAAAGAAGGATGGGACGATAAGGTTATGTATAGATTATCATGAACTGAACAAGGTAACTATTAAGAATAAATACCCCTACCTCATATAGATGATTTGTTTGACCAACTACAAAGTGTGAAAGTATTTTCTAAGATTGACCTTAGGCTAGGCTATCATCAATTGAAGATTAAGGAAGATGATATTTTGAAATCAGCTTTTCGTACTAGATATGGTCACTATAAATTTCTTGTAATTCCATTTGGATTAACTAATACACCAACCGTTTTATAGATATGATGAATAGAGTGTTTAGGAAATATTGGATAAATGTGTGATTGTTTTTATTGATGACATCCTTATATATTCTAAGAGTCTTGAAGAACATGAGAAACATTTAGAGATAATATTACAAATCCTAAGGAAAGAGAAATTATATGCAAAATTAAAGAAGATTGAGTTTTGGTTGCCTAGTGTTTCTTTTCTAGGACATGTCATTTCCAAGGAGGTACTGTCGGTTGACCCTCAAAAGATTGAGGCTATACTAGATTGGCCAAAACAAAATAATGTGAGTGAGATTCATAGTTTCCTTGGATTAGCAGGTTATTATCGAAGATTTGTTAAAGGATTTTATAGTATTGCCAAACCTATATCTAGGTTAACACAGAAGAAAGTGAAATATGAATGGTCCGAGGAAGCCGAGAAAAGTTTTCAAGAACTTAAGAACCGATTAGTGACTGCTCTAATTTTGACTATTCCTTCAGATACGAAAGGATTGGTGATTTATAGTGATGCTTCTAAAAATGGTTTAGGATGTGTGTTAATGCAAAATGGAAAAGTAATTGCTTATGCCTCAACACAGTTAAAACCATATGAGCAGAATTATCCAACCCATAACCTAGAATTAGCAGCTGTAATTTTTACGCTTAAAATTTGGAGACACTATTTATATGGTGAGACTTGTGAGATTTATACTGATCATAAGAGTTTGAAATATATATTTACTCAGAAAGAATTGAACATGAGATAAAGGAGGTGGTTAGAATTGATGAAGAATTATGATTTAAATATTCATTATCACCCAGGGAAAGCTAATGTAATTGCTGACGCTTTAAGTAGGAAGTCTACACCAAATTTAGCAATGTCTTATTACAAACCAAGAGGCTCTATTGAAGGATTTAAGAAATACGAAAATAAATTTTCGTATTTATAATAAAGGTGGAATAATTGCAAACTTACAACTACAACCCATATTGATGGAAATGATCAAAATTGCACAAGTAAATGACCCACAACTGAAGAAGATTAGGGAAGAGGTTATTGAAGGGAAAAGAATGGAATTTAAGATACGGGATGATATATTAAGGTTGGTACCAATTACAGGAGTGCGGAAATGACCAATTACAGGAGTGCGAAAATGATCGTGATATTCAATTACAGGAGTGCCGAAATGATCGAGATATTATTCATACAAACGAGATATTATTCATACAAACTTAATATTATTACAAGTGGAGAGAATATTACAAGAGAGAGAGAGAAAGGAGAAGGATTCAGAGGATTCAGGAAGATGATCCGAACTGAAGGATATGATCTCCTTATATAATCCTAAAAAGTAACCTTATCTTTATCTAATTGAATAAACAAAGAAAGGAAAAGAAAAACTTGGGTTGTCGGTTAAAAAAATTCAAAAGGTGCACAGTATGTGCACAGTAAAGAGCACACAGTAATTTTCGATAATTCAAAAAGCAAATAGTAACTGATTTGGATGTTTTTGTTTTAAACGTCCAAATCGTCATTGCATGCGTCAGCTTGTTACTATCCGCTTACGGGCTCCACTTCATGTGTTGGATGATTTGCAGTCGTCCATGTGGGTTAATTATCCTCGTCCAATCGTCAAGCATAAAATGCATTGGCAATATTGGCCTTAGCAACAAAGTCAAATGACATACTATCATTAGGGCTGTGATTTGGAGGACCATGTTGTTGTGCTTGTTCATATTCCTCTGTATGGCTTAATTGTTCATAGGGAACATCTAAATTATTATTTTTTTTCAAATTATTTAGAAACTCCCTAACAGCCGCTCGTTGTTCAAGCGAGGTAGTATAGTTTATCGGCAAACCGATAACAAATAGTCTCCGTCGATCAGTTACCATGAATTTTAAAGCTGTTTCCCGATAATAATAATCTGTGTAATTTGAAATATTGATCAGGTTCTGTGACCAATATCTCATTGTATCCAACTGGTCCAACGGTACAGTAAGTGAAATCTCCTAATTATGTTCAATTTCGTCCCATTCATAATCCTCATTGGCTCTGAGGTACCAGATTTGGTAGGGTTGATAGAAAATTTCTCGAGTTCGCCAACCAGTTTTGCTAGTAATATAGAATGACAAATAGTGAGTATATTTGTACTTGCTTTTTATCAAAACATGATAGATCATGGTTTTGATCATCATGGGTAAAAATTCAAAGTGATTGAAACAAGATACACTTGAGAAGATTAGTTTGTTTACTAACCCCCATTCAATTGTTTCAATATCCCAAGGTGGATATCATTCTTCAGTAACGAAATGCAATTTTGGCATTTCATCACTGTAATTTAAACTTTGATCAAAATGGAGTAAAAGACTTTTTATCTTTTTCTCGTGGTCCTCGATTTTTGGTAAAATTTCTATTTGAAATAGAGGACTTGGGAGAAGTACCTTTGCTTTTTCAAATAGGCAAATTCTCCTGATAGTGTTGAAGATTTTGTCTGAAAAATCATTTTCCAGTAATTCAGAAAATTCTAGAAAAGTATCAATTTTTTTATAGAGAAAAATCTTCATTTTCATAGTTTAAGCCTTTCAAAATTTTGAGGCTCAGAATTTTAAATTTATCCAAAGTTGCTGTTTGTTCAGCAATTTTGTCAGCAAGGATACTCATGTTTTCTGTAACAAAATTTCTTCTGTCTCGAAGATGAGATTTCCATGCTTCATTTAAGGGTGTATACAATTCACAAGGGATTCCTGGATTGTGAAAATCATAAGTTTCAGTATCAAAAAGGGTTTCCTTGGTATGAAGTTTGGAGAACTGATAAATCATATTAGGAGGTCCTAATTGTTTCATCCAATTTTCCCATGCAGTTATGGCTTCTGGCATAGTATTAAATTTTTGGTGGCATGCACTAGGAAATGTGTTTACTTGCATAAAACATTGGTTCCAATTATCATAGAAGCCTGGGTTTCTTCCACTGAACACAACATAAACAGGGTTTGGTTTAGGCCGTGTAGATGATGATGCTTGGGTTTTTGCCATTTTAGCAATAGTTACCCAATCTCCTTTTGTTTCACCCGGATGCTTATCGCTCATCCTGAAAATAGAAAAAGCCACTTGTTTAGTGGTTTTGATAAAATATATTTCGAAATATTCCACTTGTTTAGTGGGTGTTATTTTAAAATATTTAACATTTTTCACTTGTTTGGTGGGTTTCTAAAAACTCTACTTGGTTAGTAGGTTTTTCATCATAGTTACTGCTAAGATAATCTGCAAGAAAATTGTTAGTACCCTTTAAATGCTCAACTTCAAAAGTATAGATGGTAATTAGGTTGAACCATTTAAGTCTTCTTCCTTCTAGAATATTTCTTTTATTTATTAGGAAGTTTTTTACGGCTTTATTATCTGTTCTGACAATAAAGTCTTCGGGTGCTAAGAAAATATGGAATTTTTTAATAGCAAGTTTTATTGCTAATAATTCCTTTTCAAAAATAATATAATTCAGTTCATTTGGTTTAAATTTTCCTGAATTATATCCACGTATCAATTCATGTTTTTGAATTGATTTTGGAATAGTGGTTTTTTTTCCACGAATACCAAATTTATTGGAAGGATTGCTTTCATTCCAATATTCTGCAGGAATTGCTTTGAGAACACATCCCCAGCAATTATCTGAAGCATCAGTTTCCAATATTAATTTATCTCCTATTTTAGGAAAATAAACTTTTGGGCAATTATTTATTATTTCTTATTTAATTGTTTTAACAACAAGAGTATCATTAGCACTCCATGTAAAAACTTCATTCTTTTTATGTTTTTCAAGAAGTGGTAATTCCTTTTGAGATAATCCTTTTATGAAATTTCTTCCATAATTAAGGATTCCTAGGAAACTTTGCAATTGTTTTTTATCCAAAATTTCCTCATTAAAATCTCTTATTTTAGAGATGATATGATCTTGTAATTGTAGGCCATCCTTGTTTAGGATTATGCCAAGAAAATTAATCTCTATTTTTTCAACATCAATTTTCTTTGGTGATAAAATGATTCCATGTTTTTGGAATTTTTCACAAATAATTTTTAGATGATATCTATGTTCTTCTATGGTTATGGAAAAAACAAGCATGTCATCTATATAGACAACACAAAAATCTTCAAGGTCTTTAAAGATTTTGTCCATCCATCTTTGATATACCTGAGGAGCTGTATTTAGTCCAAAAGGCATAACATTCCATTAATAGTGTCCTCTAGGGGTACTAAAGGTTGTCAATGGCTTGGATTCTTCAGTTAGTTTTAACTGCCAAAATCCAGATTTACAATCGAATTTGCTAAAGAACTTGTTTCCTTTAGTTTGGTTAATTAATACATTCTTTCTTGGGATAAAATAACCATCAAATTCTAATTGTTCATTTAATCTTTTATAATTTATAACCATTCGAGCTTTTCCTCTTGTGACTTCATTGTGTTTTCTCACCTTAAAGGAGGGGCTAGAGTGTGGGCTTATTGTTTCTTCAATAAGATTTATTTCTAATAATTCTTTGATTTGTTTATCAAATTCATCTATATCATTCCTCGTATATATCATTGGTTTTACTCTTATAATGACATTGGGATCTCTTAGTTTGAGCTTACAATATCTTGGACTTTTGTCCCATTATTTTAATGGGTTTTCACTAAAATTATCATTTAATATAGTATAAAGCCAATGAGTTTCTTCAATGGCTTTAATAAAAGGAGTTATATCCCATTTCTTAGTAGGGTGAAAATCTCTTTCGCACTTATATTTATGTTGTTGTAGTAAAGGAATTTTTACTACATCTTTATTGAGGGTTAAATTTATTATTCCCTCATCAGTACTTATAGGCAAATATTCTGAGATAAAATTGCTGCCTAATATAAAATCTCCATGCATTTCTGGAAAGCATGAGATTTTTGGAATAATGAATTTCTTTTCATTAAACCATATAGCCACTTTTTTGGCTTTCAAATCAATGAAATTTTGTGTCCCATTAATGCGTGTTACAGCAATAGGATTTTTCATTTTTATCCATTTTTTAGGAGGTAAAGCATTAGGTTTACATGAACATATTGTTTCTCCTGTATTAATTAATGTGCAAAGACTATATAGTTTATAGACTGCAGAATTGAAGTAACCTAATACATAAGTATAACTTCTCTTTCCTTGGATTGGTGAGAAGATTATTTCTTCTTTTCCTAGTTGGAAATAATAAATTTGACTCGATTTTATATTATCTTCTTTTAGATAATTTTTTCCAAGTAATATTGGTACTTATACATTTTTCATAGCAATAAGAGGTTTATTATTACTACTACTATCGCCTTTTAAAAGGTTTTTTCCTTTTAAGTTTTCCCAATCATTATCAGGAAAATTCTTTTGCCAATTTTCTGATTGTTTATTTTTAAAATAAATATTATTACCAGAGACCTGTAATTCAACACTATTTCGTTATTTTTCAGGAGGTGGTTCTGTTATTTGGTTTAGTATCCATTGTTTTGGTACTTCCAAATCTCCCCAGTTGATTAATCTGGGCTGTATTGCTAAATCAAATGGTCGAGGTTCAAATATTTCTATAATATTTCTATACAAATTCTGTGTATTAGTATGTGGTAGACTTGTCAATTCATGGATTGTTTTCCAATGTATTGACATATTTCTAGAGTTATCTTTCATTCCTATCCCTTTAGTTTGGATTTTTATAATGACAAATTCCTCAATATTTGGATCATCAACAGAGATGAAGAAATTTGGTTCTATTTTAAACCAAATAACTCCATTTACCAAATTGGATTGGATTCCTCCAATTATGGCATTCATGGGATTACTGAATCTTTTGTCTAAGACCAGTATAGCTACGGGTGTATCCATACCTTGTCTAAACATGGCAATAATACATATTTGAATAAACCCGATATGAATATATTTTATATTTGGGTGTTTTTTCTTCCATCTTTTGATCTTTTTAAAATCAAAGAGTTTTATATCTGCTGTTTCATCATCTGTTGAGCCAACAGTAGTATTACCATTAAATTATTCAAATATTCTTGTTGAGAATAACTTGAATTTTGATAATTTATAGACATCTTCCTTTTTTATGAGTTGTCTTTGATTATCAATTTCTTGTAACTGTTTGTTGGTAAAAGTGATTTCTTCTCCAACTATTTCACGAAGGGCTATTGTTTGTAGCTCATCTTCTCTACTTCCTCGTACTTTTGTAGTATTATACATAAATACGAGCACTTCATCGGATGTTTCCGAATCAGATTCAAGTTCATATAAAATTTCATTAGAGTTAGTAGAAATATCAGAATCAGATAAATCTTCTCCATAAAATATTTCTAATTCTTGTTCTTTAAGACATTTTATCATTTTATTTTCCCTTTTACCTTTTTTGGGATATTCAGGTGCATAATGACCTTCTTCGTTATAGATATAGGAACGACACTTCTTTTTTAGAGGTGGTTTTTTAGAAGCTTTCTTTTTTCTAATATATTTTTTATTCTTTGAAAAAGATGATTTCTTTTTCCAAGGTTTCCATTTAAATTTTCTCTTTCGAGAATGTTTGAAAGTTCTAGGAGGTGGATTACATCCTATCTTCCAATTTTCTTTTAAAATCTTATCACAACATTTATAACCAGCTTTAGATTTTGTGATTTGATTTTTAACTTATTTTTTTGCCTTAATTTCAATACATTTTTTTTAGATATTTCTCTTAATACCCAATTAATACAAAAACCAAGATTGTCATCCTTCTCGATAGTTTTTAACCAAGAAGGGTAAGATTTTAAAGACATTTCATCCCATGGATTTGGGAGTTTGTGGAAGAATTGATCCAGCCAATGAATATTTTCTGGATGCTTTAATTTGAAATAATATTTTTTTATATATTTCAACAAATTCTTCAAATTGACAAATGTTACACAATTCTAGTTTAGATAATATGTAACACGCATCTTCTTGGAGTCTAGGTTCTCCAATATATCCAATCGTATTTTCTTTTATTATATCAACAAATACTTATAGTATTTCATTCAAATATTTGAAGTTTTGTAGGATCTTAGATTTTTGCCGAGTTCATTTTTCTGAGTTTTCTCATTGTTGCAACCATTGTAAAACATCTCCTTGGAGTGCTGCAGCAAGGTAGTCTAAAACAATTTCTTTAGACCATACACTCCTATAATTAGTAATGAGTATAGACATGGATTGTGCCCACTCATTAATAATTTGTTCTTGATCGTTAAAAGGTATATGCCTTAAATCAAGATAAATACCATGTTGAGATATATTTTATTTGTTCAAATTATCTCTTCTTAAGAAAAAAGGATGTGGTTTGTCCTCATTCTTAGTATTACTTGTAGAAGCTCTAGAAGTATTGCCTGTTTTAACAAAATCTTCTTTTTCATTTTTATAAGCATGGGTTTGCATATAATCTTCAAAAGCTTCCCAATTTTGGAATTCCTAAAGTGGTTCTTCAACCTTCCGTTTTCCATCAATTGTATTTACTACAAGTGGTGAAAATTTTTCCTCATCAGATGAATATTGGTTTAATTCATGCTGATAATATTGTAATAGTTTTTCATTTTCCAAATACGTGATTTGTATTTGTTCAATGAGTTTATTACGTTCTGAGACAATTAATATTGGATCTTTGTATAAATGTCTCAAATAATCTAATATTTCACGAACGTTTATATATTCGGTGTAATTAAATTCTTCTGTTTAAAGAGTTTTAATTTCTTCCGAACCATAATATAACCTAGGAATTTTGTTATCCCCTGAGTTATTCATTCCAGTTTGTTCTGGGTTTTGATTATTTATTTTGTTTAATAGTCGTTCAAGTTTTTGTTTAGTCTCCTCCTTTAAGTCTAAGTTTGAAACTGTTTCGAGTTGACTAATTTTTTGATCAAGAAATCAATACTATCTAGTTTTTTCTCTACATAGTTTTGGTTTATTATCTGACGTCTTTCAGTTCGTTTTATCCAACTAAAGACTATATCAGCTAAGCTATTTAAAGTAGTACTTATTTTACTAATATCATCTTCGGATTTTTTTATCAATATGCAAATTATGATTATACATAGACTCATCTTTTTGTAACCACGGTGCTAAACATTGTAGATTAATATTATTATTTAGATCATCCTTATCAGGTTCCATTGGTACCTAAGACCTCCTATTATATGTTGTTTCAGGTGCCTAAAACCAGTTTTCCTAACGCCGATTGCTATCTATAATAGCTTTTTGGTAAACGAAAATATGGGCTTTGAAATAATAATAGGTATATGGGTTTTATGAAAACTTTAAAAGATTTTCAAAATAATATAATATTATTGCTATGTTTAATTCACCTTAATTACAAAATAGATAGACTCAACTTATTTGTATAAAATTAAGTATAGCCGATATTTCATACAACAATTATTACGACACTTAGTTCCCATAACTTTATATTTTACTATAAAATTTCTCCAGAAACATAAGTACGATGATGTAATATAACGGTTTCTATCTTAACATTCATATTTAAACAAACATAATTAGAATACTAACCTTTGATAACAAGGTGTAACAGGGTCTGATACCAATTACATGAGTGTGAAAATGACCGAGATATTATTCATACAAATGAGATATTATTCATACAAACTTAATATTATAAATAGAGTGTGTGTTCCACGTGATGACCAACTGAAGAGACAAATTTTGGAGGAAAGTCATTACTCGAGATTCACGTTTCATCCCAGAAATACCAAGATGTGTAGAGATCTTCAAGAAGTGTTTTGGTGGAATAACATGACAAGGGAGATAATGTAATTTGTATATCAGTGTTTTCTCTATCAACGAGTAAAAGCTGAACATCAAAAACCATCAGGATTACTACAACCCCTACCTATCCTGGAGTGGAAATGGGAACATGTCACTATGGATTTTGTGATAGGTTTACCAAGGAGTTCAAATGGTAATGATTTTAGCTCGGTAATTATTGATAGGCTAACTAAATTTTCTCATTTTCTTGCCATTAAGATTACCTATTCTTTAGAAAAGTTAGCTAAGTTGTATGTACAGGAAATTATTAGGCTTCATGGAACCCGAATTTTAATTATTTCTGACCGTGACCCTAGATTTGTGTCTCGCTTCTGGAAAAGCCTACAAGAAGCCATAGGAACAAAATTGAGTTTTAGCACCACTTTTCATCCTCAAGAGGATGGAAAATCAGAGAGAACTATTCAAACCTTAGAGGATATTCTTAAGGCATGCGCACTTGATTTAAAAGGGAATTGGGATGATCATTTACTGTTAGTGTATTTCGTGTATAATAATAGTTATCAAGCAAATATTAAAATGGCTCCATATGAGGCACTCTATGGTAGAAGGTGTCGTTCCCCTACATGTCAGGTAGAAGTTGGGGAAAGAAAATTGTTAGGATTAGAATTGATTCAGATCACAACAGAGAAGGTGAAATTAATACAAGACCGACTTCGAACCGCTCAAAGACGTCAAAAGACTTATGTTGACAATCGACACCGACAGTTAGAATTCCAAAGAAGAGATTATGTGTTCTTACGAGTATCGCCTGCAAATGGAGTAATACGATTTGGGAAGAAAGGGAAGTTGAGCCCAAGCTACATAGGACCTTTTAAAATCCTTGAAAGGATAGGAGCTATTGCGTATAAAATAGCCTTACCACCTGAAGTCTCTAGTGTACATAATGTGTTTCACGTATCAATGATAAAGAAATATGTCTCGGATCCAACACATATCTTAAGTCACGAACCTCTTTAAATTAGAGAAGATTTGTCACACATTGAGCATCCGGTAGAAATTTTGGACCATAAAGATCAAATATTACGAACCAAGATAATTCTACTAGTAAAAGTATTATGGCGTAATCATTCAGTTGAAGAAGCAACATGGGAGCGAGAAGATGAAATAAAGGAGAGATGTCCATATTTGTTTGTAAATTAATATGAGTCAAGTTTGGGGTCCAAACTTTGTATAAGGACGGAATGACCCCACTTTTATACGCTCATATGTATAAAGTACGTTTTTACATCATGTGTTACTTATTATCTTATAATGTTGTATTATTAGATATGTGGTATTATTGGCTATCAATATAACCAACCCCATTTTTTAATATGAAGAATCAACTATAAATTGGATCAAATCGAAGTCTTATGACATATCTTAAGGTAAATAATAAGTTTGGAGGTAGAAAATATAATTTTATGAAACTTTAGGGACTAAAATAAAAATATAAAATGACCATTTTATAAATAAAATATTTTTAAGGACTTCTAAGAAATATTAAAAATATATATTATGAAATTACCAAAATACCCTTCATGTGTAAAATGACCCTTATACCCTTATCACCTTTCCACCACGTGCTAGTCATCTCCACCTTACACATGTCATCTTTAGAGAGAAAGCTAAAACACTCGTCATCATTTGGTGATATTAACATTTCAAGACCACTCCGGAACACGACACCTCGGTGTTGAATCACCACTCTAAAAAGATTAGTCATTAGACACGTGTCAACACCGTAATATCCTTGGAAACCTATAAATAGGGCCTTTGGGATCATTTATAACTCACACCAATTCCTTGAGAATTATAGTAAGAAAGAGTGATAGCTTGGGAAATATCTTAAGAAGGAGTTCTATAATTTTGAAGAAAGAATTCATTTCGTAGGTAAAATTTTATTTAAATGTTGTAATGAATTTTTAAAGTTTTAATTTCGTACTTTATAGCTTTACTTAGTAGTTATGCTGGAAAAATACACTAAAGGCTCCACTAATCAAAACTTAAAATTTGGAAACAATCTAAATTGATTTCATTTTCAAAATATGTCAACTTGTTTGAAAATATATATACGCTTTTAAAAAAAAATTGTAAGTAATTGCTCGTTATTATGGAATCTCATTTAAGTAATTCCAAAGTCACTCCCGGTCAAATTCTTTCTAGTTGAGATGATATTTAAGTGGTGCGCCTGTGACTCTCCATCTCTACTGGAAAAATATTCGGAAATGTTCTGTCTAGATGAGATGGTATTTAAGTCGTGCCCCTGTCACCCTCCATCTCTACTGGGAACCGACTGATTACTGAGAACTATGAATTGAATTCTTTATATACGATGAATGAATATTAAAAATTGAGAAAATGATTTTAGTAACCTTTTATAACAAGTTATTTTAGGATTAAAACACAATATTTAGAAATGGGTTTATTTAGAGTACGTAATTGAACCTTTATTGTATTTATTAGATTAACGTGTGATCCAAGACTCAATATATGTATTTCAAGCCTCTATTTTAGGTGAGTACTCTATGCAATTTCTTGCGCATTTGATTATATTATATTATGGAAACTATATATATTTTGTGAAATGCTTTTATTCTCAAAATGCATCTGATACCGATGATTTCATCGTTTGTTATATGTTTATATCTCTTCATATAAACATATAATTTGAATTATGAAATTACTGATTCGGCCTGTGGAAACTCTCTTACTATATATATTGTCATTTACTTTGTATATAATACCGAAAATTCCTATCTTTATGTATATTCCTTATGTTCTAAATTGAATAGGTATCAATTTTCTGAAAAACCCTAGAATATCTGGAGATTGAATCTTATTCAGCTTTTAGCCGACGTTATATAAATAACCATTTTTCAGGAAACAATTAAGCTCCTGGATGGAACAAAAAAAATGGTTGTGTTGAAGATTTTAGCTTTTAGAGCTCCTTTTGTTACATTTAGTAGAAATTTGTTTTATTAGATAGAGCATGTTTGGATCTTTAATTAAAAGGCTTTAAATTTTGTGACAAGTTGTAACTCGTTGATATTTTAATACAAATGAAGTTCCCTTTAGAAAGTGTTGATGATGTAATTCCTTCACTTTCAGTATTTTACGATTCATAACCATGTGATTGTATTTCAGCTACATATATTTTAAGAGAAAATTTTTAAATCCAGAATATTGAATGCCTTGGTGGCATGTCAAGACACTCGTTCCCCACTATTTTTTGGTCGGAGTCATGACAAGATAAGTGCAATCAAGGCCTAGGGATGATTTGACTTAACCCACATGTTGATTGAAAATCCCCTGTAAGGACACAAATTTCCAATTGAGTCCTTTGTAGTTTTGGCTCAATTCTGGACAAAAACATTTGAGTCAGAGGATAGAGTTCAAGTTTATCCATTCAAGCCTATGACGTGTTTGTTGAAGACATAGCAGCCAAGATATTAAAGATTCATCAAATACCGTATGTGTTTTGCCTCGCTTCTACGTCATCAACATGGTTCCATTGCTCCTAAGGTATGAATGCATTTTATTATATATATATAGGAGCTTGGAACATTATTTATTGGGTGTATTTTAGAAATTTATTTTGGGTGTTAGTATTTTTTTGTTAAACTTTTTTTGAATTCATAGTTCTAAATATTTTGTTCTCGGACACCTTTCAGTAGAAAAATCATATCAAATCCAAAAAAAATCAGAATGACACGAAACTAGAGGCCACGCGTTCGTATCGAAATTATCTAGAACCATGATCTAAGATCTTGTTAGATAGGTCGTTATAATGACCTCGTTCGAACGAGAAGTCGTTCGAATGAGTTTTTAAACGAGAATTTTTTTCTTTCTTTCTGTCTCTTCGTTAGAAGTCTCGTTCGAACGAGATTTCTAACGAAAAAATAGCGGGAACAGTTTTAAGCCAGTTTTTTCCACTTTTCCACTACTTTACCCCACTTCCTTTTTGATATACTTCTTAAGTGCGGGAACTAACTTTTTGAAGACAACTTTTTCACATTCTAAGAGTCTTTTAAGAAAAACTTCCATGTTTTGTGTTTGATTTTTATGGATTAAACTCATCACAAATTACATACACACCCATTTTGTTTAGTTTTATTCCAAGTAACTATTGATATATCATTGCTTGGAGAGTTTTGGCACCTGGTTTTCTCTACACCAACAAGAAGAGAGTTTGGGTTCTTCTCTACCGCAAAAAGGAGAAAAGTTTACTACGGTGTTCTCACTCGAAGAAAGGCTTCGCGTGTGGGTTGACGGCGACCATAGCCCCATCGGTGGAGTCCGAGATTGTGGAGGAGTCCACGGTTATTCACTAGGCGTAGGTTGAAGACCGAAGGAGCGCGTCAAGGCTTGGACGGACTCAAGTGAGTTTGTGTAAGTCCTCTTATGTCGAGTCTTTGTAAAAACTACCATAATTAGTGAATTCGTGGCAAGGGCCGTCCGAGGTTTTTCCCATTTGGGTTTTCCTCGTACATCGGTGCGTCGTGTGATATTGTTTAATTTTATCTTTCTTAAATCTCGTAGATGCATGCTTAGGACTAAAAGATAAAATTAGTTCAAAATCACAATCTATTTAATTTGGTGCAAATTTAATGTTTAGGTATGTTCAATTTAATTCAAGTGCAAAATTACTTTATCTAGATAACATACAAGTTTAACTTGAATTGGATTAATGTGTGTTTAAGTCAAAATGAAAATTGTGTGTGTAGTTTTAATTTCACTTTTAGTTTAGTTTTATTATTTTTATAAGTTGGTTTGTTCTCTTTAAGAAAAGAAAATTTTAAATAACTTTTGAAAAATTAAAATTTGAACCATTTCATTATATTTGAATTTAAAAATTGGGGGCTTCCGCACTTTCATCCCCTTATTCTGGAAAATTCCATCTTTCCTCCTTTACTAAAATCAATTTCTAAAACAATCCCTTATTTTGAAAATTTTCCCACGGGTCATTCCTTCTCAATTACTCATCTTTTTGCTTGAAAAATCATTTCAATTATAAAAATTAATTCTTACTCAAAAGTCTTCTCGATGAGTTAACCTTTTTCACTCCCCTTATTGAAAAAATAAAAAAATTTCCATTCATTATCACTTCCATACTTATCTATATCTTTATATAAAATAAATCGTCTGAGTAGAAAATAAAAAATGCATATATGATAAGCCACTAAATAAAGAAAAATGCAAAAAGAAGAAAATGAATATTCTTGATATATTTTTTCTTTACATGATTATATTTTATAGATAGAAAGAAAAATAGAAAAATACAAAGCGGGACTTCGCTCGAACCCTCCGATATGGAGGCCATCTAGTCCTTAATATCCTTTAACGAATTGGTCGGCACCCAGACATACTGCAAAAAAATTAGCAACATCAAAAGACAAATCAGTCATTATAGAAGAAAAGAAAAATGAATACAAAAGAAAGAGAGGAAGAATATACCTCAGCCCTGAGGGCCTCATTTGTAAGCCCTATAAACCTAGACACCGAAACATTAGGATGGTACGACATGCTCAGTGACTACCTGTTACTCAATCAAAATTTATAAGAAGGGCAAGTAGCCTAAATAATCGAAGCCTCCTCCGTCGCCGCCACCACCACCGACGTGCCATCACCTGTACCGTGGGCTGATCCCCCCGACGCGATAGTACTCATACCCAAAGATGTAGCGGGTGGAGGAATGTTCTCCACATCATATATACCGTAGGTCATCAACCAACTCGTCACAAAATTTATATTATGATAGTAGGTGTAGAGCGTATAAGGCTCGTTGTTCATCACTGACGCTCGGGCATCATCTGACATCTCTCTCACCTGCCTTATGAACATAGGGTCACCGACGATGGGACCAACACCTCCTCCTCCACAATTTGCCTCACCACCTTCTCTCCTATGTACCGGACGTACCCAAACTCATGCCTAATTAACTTTCACACCGGTGCATGTACGCCTATCAGCCCCGTATCTCACGGCGTCACCCCCAAAGAGTAGAAGGTCACATGCAATCGCCAATAGAGAATCAATATCTAATCAAGAAATGAAGATTCCAAGAAAGAACTAAGAAAAGACGAAAGATAACCTAGTCGCTCATCAGGTCCTTTAGAACCCGTGCGCATGTCGGAAGAAAGAGGAGGAAGCCCTCCTTGGATCCCCCTCGGGATGGCCACAATTACTATTATATTTTTATTATTAGTAATAGAAGTATATAATCGTCTATGTTTATTATAATATGTGTGCATCCTTTTTAGTAATGATTTGAGAATCAATGAAATGTCCTAAGTCATCTCCCAAATGAGTTAAGACAACATTAAAATGTCGTATTTTTTTACATCAATAATGCCACTGTACAATATTTTAATAGTATTTAAATTTATTTTGGGGTGATTTGGGACAAGTAACATTACTTTTAAGTGTTATATATATATATATATATATATATATATATATATATATATATATATACTTGTGTGTGCACACACTATATAAACATATAATATATTGTTCACACATTTACCCATAAAAGAAAACACACCTCATCCCATCACCTTTTTTCTTACTTTCCATGAGAAGGTGGTTCTCCAAATCCATTTACCTACCATGTAAAAACAAAAACAAAACCTCACGTACCAAAAGAAAAAAAAATAAAGAACAAAACAAAACACTCTCTTATCTCTCCCATTACCCCCCTTTCCTGCTCCCCATGCTCTCTTTTTCAATTTTTCATAACTAACATTATAGAATAAAAAGAGGACTTACTGCATTACATAAGAGGATGGGGGAATAGTTCAGAAAAAAGAAAATATACAACTCCAAGCTATTATTTAGTTTTGTAGTGTGATTTTAGGAGTAGTGTAGTGTAATTTTTTTTTGTTATTTCTTTTACAATTTTTTAGTGAGTTGAAAGTGAGCAGAATACTCTTGCGAGAGATGAATATTGAGTTGAGTATTTATTTCTCATTTGATTCTAAACTCATAATTTTTCGGGTTGTGCTTATTGTTCAAGCTTGGGAGTTAGCATCAAATGCAAGGAGGCTTGATTTAATATTTTTCTCTTTCCGTTTTATTATTTTGTGCCATCCATGATATTATTATTGAATTTCATATGTAATAATATTAAAATGAGAGACTAAATACCCCCATTGAAGGGGTTAGATGAAATCATTGGCTTAATTATTTTGCCCCTTTGAATATTCACATTAAAATTTTATAATTTATATTATGCCTTGAGAGAGAGTGAATTATTTTTTAGGGAAAATAGTAAATTCTACCTACAATATTTACTTACCAGTGAAACTAGAGATAATTTTTTTTAAACACGTAGTTTAAATTTCTCAACTTGAGAACTTAATTTTTAATGGTTTAAAATACTTTTAGTAGATTTTCCATAGAGGGTGATTTATTATAAAATATTTAAATCTAATTTTTATGGAGTTTGTGAAATTTAACATTAATCTTCATAAAAGAATATGCTTAAATTCACATTTACAATGAGATTTGATTTTTGAATTTAAATATGTCTTGGAGTATTTCTAATATATAATCTAATTAATAAAAATAAAAAGGCTAGGTTGAAAATTCTCAACCCTTGAATTATTTCATCTTTGTTACACCTCGCATCTCTCTCACTTTATCATTTTATTTATTTATTACTGTGGTTTAAATTTTATCACATCAATAATTAGCATAAATATAACTCGAAAATTATTTTAAAAATCGTACTAGTCTTCATTAGTTCCTTTCCATGTTAAGAAGTTAGATTGATAAGCATACTTTCCACTATACATATATTTAGTGTATTTTGTAGGTTCAAGGGATTTTGATTGACGAGTCTTTGCAACAACAACATATATAAAAAAGACTAGTTATCAAATGACGTTGTTGTCTCTTTTTCAGTTTCAATACTTTGCTCAATTTTTGGCAATAGCTTTTTCACCAATTGTCGTCGAATTTTCGAGTAGAGGAGCATTTTGAAGACTTGTACATTTGTTTCATTTGTATATATATATTTTTTTCTTAGGCTTGTTATATTAGGTTATAGAGGTCTTGTACATTTATTTGTGGTGATTTAGACACCAATTATTTTAAAAAATTATTAAAAAAGAAAAAAATGAAACGGGACAAAATAAAAGGAGAGCGTTGTTTGAGTGAATTAGAAGCCTCTTTTTGGGGTCTGTAAGACACCCAAGGACGATTGAAGTTAGGTGAACTCCCCGCCCCCAATCGACTTAACTCGGTCTTCACTCCACATGTGTAAAAATCGTGGAAGATACATTTATTTATGACTTACAACCCTACAAGCGAGTTCATTTATTGTTTGATCATTTGCTCCCATGTGACTTCATTTCATGCATAGTCTTACTTTAAATGTTTGATAATTAATTAGACTTAAGACTTAGACCCTGTCATTAAAACGAGATGGGATTTCATCATCCACTCAATCACTTAATTCCACTTTCTTATTAATCCGTGCCATCACATAATTAAAATTAACCAAGTAGCAAGCCAAGTAGGAGCGCATTTCCCTAGGCGACATATTAGATTCCGCATTTTTCTTACCAGTGGATCAATTAAAATTTGACTACGCAATCACTTAATTGAAGATAAAAAATTAGGTTCGTACTTGTTAAGACTTTTTCTTTACGTGTACATGTCTAATTCAAATCCTTTGGTAGTTGATTTTACACTTCGTCCTATCGTGTTTCGCAGAGTCTAACCTTCCGCTTTTTCCCAAAAAAATTCAAACATATTTTCCATTCTTTTAACTAACTAACTGAAAAGGCTTAGGCCCCAATTTTAAAGTCTTACTACAAAAAGTAATTTCCTTTTTAAAGATGCGGAAGCGAGATGGTTCAAAAAGCATACACACACCAAATTTTAATTTCTTTCCAAATTAAAATTAAAGCAGGTGAAATAAGATTAAATCCACACTTATGCTAATTTCACTTAAACCAACTAAATTCAACCCAAGTCCTAGAAATTTGCCTAAGTCATATTTTCAATATTATCAATTTAGTCCAAACCAATTTTAACAAATTAAATGATGACTTGAATCAAATTAACATTTACCCAAATAATTATGTAGCACCAAATTAAACATGAGTAGAGATTTAAACCAATTTTATCTTCTTACCTAAGCTTACGTTCTAGGTGTGTTTTGAAAAAGATAAAATAAACAATGAATCACTACGCCGCGATGTACGAGGAGAAACCTATAAACGGGAAACAACCTCGGACGGCCCTAGCCATAAATCCACTAAGTATTGTATTTTACAAGTACAAACAAAAAGACTTACAACACTTGACTCGACTCCCTTCAATACCCGATGATCCTTCTTGTACCGACCTACGCTTAGTTGACAATTCCGAACTCCACCGGAACCTTAGAATCCACCAATGAGGAACTAGGAAGCAACTGTCAACCACACATGGTGCCTTTCACCATTTGAGAATGCCGCTGCCAAAACAAACTTCTTCTTCTTTGAGGGATTTAGAAGTAAACGAAAACACTCTTCCAATGGTAGAGATAGAAAACGGTGCCAAACAAACTCCAAGAAGGTATATAACAATAGGAACTTAGATTAAACTTAAAACTAATGGGTGTATGTGTTTTGGTAGAAATTAATTCATGAAGACTTAAAAACACAAAAACATGAACTTTTGATTTTGAAATTTCTCTCTCAATATTTCTCTCTCAAAGTGTGTCAAAAGTTATCTGAATAAGGTTGGTTCCCGCACATATAAAATCTGGGAAAACGTTAGTGTGAACAAAGGTGGGATAAAACTGTGAAAACACTGTTCCCGCCAAATTCGTTCGACCGACGTTTCGTTCGAACGACACTTCTAACGAAGAGACATAACTAAAAAAAATCTCGTTTGAAAACTCGTTCGAATAACTTCTCGTTCGAACGAGGTCGTTCAAACGATCTATCTAACGAGATCTTAGGCCATGGTTCTAGATAATTTCGATACGAATGCGTGGCCGCCAGTTTCGTATTTTTTTGATTTTGTTTGGATTTGATATGATTTTCCTACTGAAAGGTGTTCGAGAACAAAATCTTTAGAACTATGAATTCAAAAAAAGTTTAACAAAAACTACTAACACCCAAAATAAATTTCTAAACTACACCCAATAAATTTCCAAGCTCCTATATGTATATATATATATATATATATATATATATATATATATATCAAATGCATTCATACCTTAGGAGCATTGGAACATTGTTGATGGCGTGAAAACGAGGCACACTAAACCGGCATTTGATTAAGCTTTATAAATTTGGCCGCTACGTCTTTAACTTTAGCATGTCATAGGCTTGAAGAATGGTCAAGAACTCTATCCTATGACTCAAACATTTTTGTCCGGAATTGAGCCAAAACTACAAAGGACTCAATTGGAAATTTATGTCCTTACACTAACTAACTAACTAACTATATATATATATCCTTATTTTTCTTGCATTAAAAAAAATCTCCAAAAATATTTTCCTATTTTTCTAAAAAAAAATCAAAATCCAAAAAGATTTATTTTTCATTTTTCTCAAAATCAAAAACATATATAATCAAAAATATTTTTGGAGAATCCTTTTCCCCTCACTATCCATCTCGTCATGGCCGAAAATGTCTTTTGAGGGAAGACTTTGGTCATTTCCTATCTTTGTCGTGCACAATTTTCTCCCATGCCGATCACTTGTCCCTTGAATGTCCATTTATTCACCATCAATATGACCTCTCCATGGAACAATTGTATCCACATGACACTATTTGGGACCCAACTCCGGCTTATCTTATTGACATTCCCAATGCCAAGTGGTGTGAGAGACCGAAATTTTCATGGAACCATAATCAACCTCCCAATCATTACGAATCCCAACTATATGTTGTGGATCCTGACACTTTTTGACAGTCATTATGGCAACCAAATGCACCCATATCGATCAGTCCCCTCACTATGCTCCCTGTGACTATCAATCTTTTATCTATCACGGAGGCCTTCCTCTCGCGTATAATGAACTTGAACGTGTTATATCCATTTATCTATCACAGAGGCCTTCCCCACACTTCATTTGAGTATTCTCCATTTAGTCATATTAATAACGAGTTATGTCCACCTCAAACATACACCATTTAACCTCTACCCACTCTGCCCCACCATTACCCACATACTCTCTCGAAAGCCTATTATAAAATTTCATCATCCAGTAAGAACAAGCTACTCAGGCTCAAAATCAAACTCTTCAATGGATTGAAAAATGCTTAAATGAATTTGAGTGTGAGAGAGAGTCGGATTTCACCTCAAGTCACCCATTGTTGCACCCATGCAGAATGATGAAATGTCATCTTGTGACATTTATTTTGAGTGTGACCAACCTTATCACCCCAAGAACTTTGGAGTTGATATAACGTTTGGTTTTTAACCTAGTTTAACATTTGTGTGGACTTACCCACAGAACGTGAGACTGATCCATAACCTGAAAATGTAAAAGAACCCACATTTAAGGTTCTCCCACCCATGATATCCAAGAATATGCCCGAGTTTACACCTATTGATCCCACAATGAATGCCCTTATGTAATTCCCCGACCCGAATTTATGGATTCCCATGAGTGAACTCGGTCCGACCCAAGCATTAGGTGTGAAGTGCAATGGAACAACCTACGTAATGTTGAAAGTCCAGTTTTATTTTATTTAACATTTCTCTTGTTTAGCATGCAATTCCAATTCAAAATAAATACGTGAGGAACCGACGGGGAGCACCCCGAAGTCCAAGTAAATAGAACTACTAACATAAAATAAATAAAGTACACTTACCTATATAATGCCCTCAAAATACAAAATAACTCCCAGTCTCTTGTGACAAAGCAAGGGTATGAGCCTTTGCCCTGTAGGAATATGCCAAGCATTATAGAAACGAACGGCAGAAAGGATACATATATATGCACCCTTGAATAACACATGTTCTAATTCAATAACATCTTTACTTCTGAAAACCTTACTCATCTAGACCAATTTATCTTAATCTTGTAAGAGTTTTCTTAATTCATACTTAGCATTTTTCACTTATTTAACACACTAGGTTCAATACTCGAAACCACTAGACTTGATTTATCCAACCAAAATCCTTTACCAAAATTACCTTTTTTATTCATTTAAATATACTTTAGTATTTTCTTGAAAGTCACAATTTCAACACAAGCATTCACTATGTTAGAAAATACTTATTTGTCATTTGAAGTTCAATTTCATTGCATTCTTATGTAAATTATGTGTTTAGGTTGCTTAATCACCCATTTACTCACTTTCATTACCCTTTTACCTTATGTTATGAACATTAACAAATTTACGCATTTACTTGTCCATTTCACCCTTATCGGAACATTCATTACATTCCCTCAAGTTAGGTTGTATTAGCATAGTTTAACACACAACCATTTCCTGACGTGTTCCAAATTTCCTTTATCTTTTTTGGAATATTCTAATACTGCATACTTCCACGAGATCCAGACCACCGGTTATGCGCACCATATGCTCTGGCCAGTGTTACAGAACTTTTCACCCAAAGGGATTCGAGCCCTTCTTGCTTTATTCCGGTGTTATTCGAGTTCCCTTTTCTATGTTTTAACATTTTATAAATTTTCACATTATTCCTCTTCCTTTTTACCTGGTCGAAGCCAAACCCGGGACTTTACCAGTTCACAATTTGTTACACTTTAAAAAATTTATCATTTCACGTCCTTTACACTTTAACCTTGATTTTATTCCAAAATCATATTCGTTTAGGACCAATTTGTGTAACACCTATTCCAACATTTTTATTTCATAAAAATGTTCCACTTTAAGTAAAATTACCATTTTACCCGTTTGTTTCCAAATCACCTTTTACTCCATTTCGTAATGATAATTTTCAAAAACACTATTAAGTTATTCATCTTAACTCCCTGAGTGTTTTAGCACCTTTACACCCTTTTTAATCTTGGAGTAATATCTTTCTTGCTTGGAAACACCTTTACACATTAATCTGTTCTAAATTCCATAAGTGTTAATATTTTACAACATTACTAAGTTACACACCAACGCTTCGACGTTTACCCATTAACACTTAATGAATTCTTTTATCAACTCTTTCTTAAACACACATTTCTTTACTTTATTCATTCAAGATATTCATTTATACTTAAGGCTACTTTTATAAAAAAAATACCATTTCTTTTTATCAACACATGTAGTCTTATAATTTCATACTCGTCATATTCTTCAGCCCCGATTCCACACACTTGAAGACTGAATTTATAACTTTTCTATTTCATGTTTAAAACCAACAAAAACTTCTGAAAACTTTTTTATACACTCAATACAAAAATACTACAAGTTTATATGCATCAGAAGATGAATTGTAAACACAAAAATCCTACTACATAGTTTAAATTACATTTCATCATAGGAAATCATTATACTTGCAAAAATATATTTCTTTAGGTACAAAAGACATTTTTATTTCTTCAACTTCAACAAATATCTTTTTTCATAAAACCATCATTTTTGCAAGAACTTTGAAATATTATCGTTTCACTAAATTTTCAACAAAATTACATCATTTGAAACATTTATTTTGTAAAATATTTTTCATCAATATTTCTAAAAAATACACTATTTTCATAAAAACACCCACTCTTACCATTTAAAAACCTTGAAATAATTACCCAATTTTATTTTCAAGAAATAACTTTTTTTCAACATTTTTATTACATAGGAATGTTTATTATCTTCTACGCAGTAATTACACCATTTAACTTAATACACCCTACTGAAATGGTCTAACTACAAGACTAAAAATGCAAAATAACATCTTACACTAAGAGTAAGATTTTTCACCTCAAATGGTGGTGGAAGTAATGGTGTACGAGGAGTAACCCCAACCTCCAAAGCTGGCCTCAAGGGGTTACCAAATGCATCCTCCAAAAGCTCCAAAATGCTCTTCTTCCAAGCTTCTAAGAAAGAACCCCTTCGAAACCCACTTCATATTCTCCATGAAAACCTCGAAATAATCCTCCAAAATTCGTATATCTCCTTTATCAATGGTGGAAATGGGTACTATGGGTTTGAACAAGGTGGAATATCACCCAAAATGGTGGTCGAATGGTGGGTGGAGACGGAAGAGCACCCACCTCTCTCTCACTCCTCTCTCCTTCTTCCATTTTCTCCCAACAACAAATGAACCCAAATAACCAAAAAACACCTTATAAAACCTCCCTTAAGCCCAAAAACCCCATTTTCCCCTTGTTGGACAGATCTGGGCCCGACAGCACACAAAATCAAGGGTTGAAAGCCTGACAACACAAAAGGGCTATCTGAAATAAAAATCTCAACTTGCATCGTTCGAACGACTTCCATATATTGTTCGAATGAGTTATACTATGTCATCCCTTACCTAGTTCATGCGAAATGCAACTGTAAGTCAGTAGCACATCGTTAGAAACCTTGTATCTCGCGACTTTCACATTATCGTTCGAACGTTATCCCCGTGTCGTTTCAATGACCCTGTTTCTTTTTCTTTTTATTTTTCTCCAATTTCATCCCCAATTCTTCCGTAATTATAATTACTTCTCCTCAATCATAATCCATATATATAATTTAATTAATTTATCGAGGCGAGATATTATAAACTTCCCTCCTAAGGGAATTTCGTCCCAAAAATTCTCGATCCATTATTCCTCAAACTCATGGGTTTCACTAACTTTCCAAGGCAAAATAATTGAAATCCACAATACTAAGGTCACCAAATAACCAACACGTTCGATGATCACTATCTCGTTGACTATGACATTACACCATTGATTTCGAGTCTCTACTCACCATAAGATGAAGTCCAAAACATATCTTGTGCCACCTATGCTAGTACTAAAGGCATACCGGTGCCTCTAAGAAAAACGCTTTCTAGAGGTCAACGCTCACCCAAAGCAAATCATAATACAACCAATGGTTGTATATCGTCAAAAGTCAACTCTAGCTTAGGACTGTGTATCCCTTCATTCCATAAATTTTTAAGATATTCTAATTATATAACTCGCATGACCTTGCCGCGAACTACACTAAGTTATTCCCACACTCCAAGGAAAAATAATCCCATTAATTCATTACTGTACGCATGATTTACACCTTCCATTGCATCACTCTAATGAACCTAACACTACCTTAGGTGTCTCATCCTTGAGTACTCACTAGAGTCTAACTCCAATCCACTCACTGTGGCAAAGCAATATCGTGCGCTAAGTTTTCCCCAATTTGCAACACTATACTACATCCTCAAACCATCATTTCGCTCCTCGCAACCCAAGCCGATGACTGACGAATCGGCCATTACAAATTCCACTAGTCTAAAGGGAGACTGGTATTGTGAGAAAACCGAGTGGCCGAAAACATAGCCACCCATGCGTAAAACTTTATGCAATCACAAGAATACCCCAAATGGGCGCACCCAGTTATTGAGATACATTGACCACATCTGTTCCACTGCACTCTCCTAGGCCTAACCACACCGTACCATAACATGGTACCAATCTGAGTCATGACATAAGTGAGAATAGTGAATCCAAATTATCGAAACCGAAAGGAATACACTTGAGTGAGAGATAACAAATACCTGTCTCGAGGAATTTTTCCCGTAGGCATCCGATTCTGACTTATGGAAGAGAACCTATACTTTATACTTGAAGTCATGCCCCTCATTCATAAAACTCTCACCGAGTACAAATTCTGGCCATATACCCTGGCCTGGGTCACTAGTCGTGATGAATCGATTCGCAACCATTTATCCTAACCATATGAATGCAATTTACGAATCGATAATCCTCTAGGAAGTCAATGATCGAATTTTCTCCTTAGGAGAAAGGCCCTACCTTTCACATCCTTGGTGTAAATGAATCATTCTAATTAGTAGACACCTCATGCTCTAGTCATTGATCTTGTCTAATCACTAGTAACAACATCACCAACCTACTATACTTAGGTTATTGTCTGCTTTAACAAATCATGATTAGAGTCCCAAACTCCCACATACATCACTTAGCAAAAGCGAGGCAATCACTTAACTGTATCATTTTGACCACAGGTTGCCACTAATTCTCTTTACTGTTTCTACCCACACAGAATTTTTGTGACGACCACACCCGCCGTCATTGGCACCCTAAGGGTAATTAATCATCACACTAGGATACATCTTCAAACTCGTACCAACTTTGCAAGATGAGATAATAACAAATACTTACATTTCCTAGTCTACTCTAGCATAAATTGTCAACACATTGAAATAATAATCATGTTTCGATACTACCCCACCTTAATTTCCATTTGCAAGTCTCCACATTGCGTCATCACCCTAAGTCTCAAATACATTTCCTAGTACATTTCGAAACTGAGTATCACAACACCCGTACTAGTCATTCCATGACATCATAGCATCAATCTATAATGACACAACTATAACCCTACCTTGGGGGTTACACCACCCTTCTGTGCCGATTGGAAAGTTATTCTCGACATATACATTATACGACTGTTAATCTGGGATCATCACCTGACCCTCAACACTATCATTACTAAACTTCTACTTTATCCCTTACCAAACTTAATTGTTCTCCTAAGAACGCCAAACACATTTCATGTAAAAGTCCCAAAATTCGATAAGGTTTCACCGTCTATACTTTTATCATCATTGGTGCACTCTAAAAACCTTTCGATACCCACGTCGATACTACGTAGTGCTCGCAAGGACATTAGTCTATGAGCTTCTAGCTATAGTTCACCTTAATCCTCAAACACCTCAAGATATCACAACATTCGATAATTATCCCCAGTGATGCCACACATGATTTGTCTTATGGGCACCTCAACGTGCCTATGAACTACTCACACACTAGGATTACCTCGCACCTAGCCATTACCTCGATGGTTAAAACGAGTTTAAACACTTAGATACTAATGTTACCTTTCTTCCAAATGATTGTGACTATAAGTCAAGTACAAACCATAATTAATGCTACTACGGGCCATGGCAGGATACAAGACGTTGTCTGCAGCCTATAAACCTCAAGGTCCGCCTCACTCAATTCTCAAAGAATGTTTAATCATATCAACTAAATTTCCTATTTAAGCAAACATCATACCGTGTTCTAACCTACACGTTAACACGGCTACAAATATCTTGGTAGGATATAGGACGTCGAGTATTTCCTACAATTACCAAGGCCCACACCACGGATGCCCCACGAGATCCTATTCCTTAATAACACATAATAAGTAAAAATATATTAAACCCAAGTCCTCAACCAAGGTAACTAGTATGTTCTCACCACATAATCAGTACTTATGAATGCTATTCAGTTATCTAATCTTTATACATGAGATACACAATCTTTACCACTAGGTCGCCATGAATACTACTCACTGTTGCCACTAACAACGCCATTATCACCATCAAAATTATCATACGATATATATCACATGAATAATCACGGTGTTTCCACTATTTGCCTAACTTCACGTGTTCACTGAAATACTATCAATTATGATATCACCCCAAGGACCGAATTTGCCTAATTACATCACCAACATTAACTACCCATAATCTTCATACCTAAGGGTTATATATGCCTTTTAATCACTAATAATTAGTGCCTAGTTGAGACACCTTAACCATCGCCTCTATTGTCGACTATATGCAACTCGTGCCACTTGCCCATTGGGAGTCATTTCATTATATCAACATCTCAAACGATTCTATGTCATTCAAATTCAACACAAGAAACTCACACTAACAACTATGGTGTCACCACTATAGGCTTGCATAGACACCCGTAATTTACTAAAATTCTAATCAGAAATGCGAAAGCGATTAATAACTATTAACTTGATCGTGTGCCACTTGGCACTAAATTACTTGTCGTGCTAACCTCTTTGACCTTACCGTCAAGGACACAAGCTAAACCGTCACCAGACTAGCATGACCGACCCAAACCACACTGACGTGGAAAGATCCAATATCAACCTCACCACATCACTCTCGAAAGGAACCTTGAACCTAGAGCTCTGATACCATTTGTAACACCCGAACCGGATTTATGGATTATCCGTTAGTCAGTCTGGTCTGACCCGAGCGTTAGGTGTCAAGTGCAATGGAACAACCTACATAATTTTTCTAGTCCAATTTTATTTTATTTAAAATTTATCTTATTTATTAGGCAATTCGAGTTTCAAAATTACTACGCAAGGGATCCATGGGGAGCACCCTGAAGTCCAAGTAAACAACGCTACTAACGTAAAATAAATAAAGTATACTTACCTGTATAACGCCTTGAAAATACAAAATCCCTCTCAACCTACCGTGACAAAGCGAGGGTGTGAGACTATGCCCAGTGGGAATATATAAAGCAGTACAAAAACAAATGACATAAAGGATAATCACACACTACAACCACATGCATGCGAAAATATATATGTCTCTCTCCCTTTCTCTGTATATATATATAACTTTGAAAAATACAGGGTCTAATTCAATGACAACTTTACTTTCGAAAACCTTAGTTGTCCAGATTCATTTATCTTAATCTTGTAAGAACTTCTTTTATTCATACTTAGCATTTTGCACTTGTTTAACACACACGGTTCAATACTCGAAACCACTACACCTGATTTATCCAACCACATTCCTTTACCGCAATTACCCTTTTTATGCATTTAAATACACTTTAGTAATTTCATGAAAGTCGCATTTTCAACACGCGCATTCACCATGTTAGAAAATACTTGTTTGCGATTTAAAGGCTAATTTCGACACATTCTTATGTAAATTATGGGTTTAACCATTTAGGTTGCTTAATCAACTATTTACTCAATTTCATTATCCTTTTACCTTATCTTCTGGACATTAACACATTTACGCATTTACTTGTCCATTTCACCTTTATTGAAATATTTATTACATTCCTTCAAGTTAGGTTGGATTAATACATTTTAACACACAACCCATTTCTTGACGTGTTTCAAATTTCCTTTATCTTTTTTGGAATCTTCCAATACTGCATACTTCCACGATCTCCATACCGCCGGCTATTGGCACCATATGCATTGGCTAGTATTTTTGGACTTTTCCCCCAATGTATTCGAGCTCTTCTTGCTTTATCTCGGTGTCATCCGAGTTCCCTTTTATGTATTTTAACATTTTATAAATGTCCACATTATTCTTATTTCCTTTTTACCCAGTCGAAGCCAAAACCCGGGACTTTACCGATCCACATTTTGTTACACTTTAAAAATTTATCATTTCATGTCCTTTACACTTTATCCTTGATTTTATTCCAAAATCATATTCATTTAGGGCCACTTTGTGTAATACCTATTATAACATTTTTATTTCATAAAAATGTTCCACTTTACATAAAATTACCATTTTACCCGTTTATTACCAAATTACCTTTTACTCCATTTCACAAGTGTTAATTTCCAAAAACACTATCAATTTATTCATCTAAACTCTTTGAGTGTTTTAGCACCTTTACACCCTTTTTAATCTTGGAGTAATATATTTCTTACTTAGAAACACTTTTACACTTTTAATCCATTCTTAATTCCATAAGTGTTCATCTTTTACAACATTAGTAAGTTATACACTAACTTTTCCATGTTTACCCATTAACACATAATGAATACTTTTATCAACCCTTTCCCAAATAAACATTTCTTTACTTTCTTCATTCAAGAAATCCATTTGCACTTAAGGCTACGTTTATAAGAAAATACCATTTCGTTTTATCGACACATGTAAGTCCTATAATTTCATACTCATCATATCCTTTAGCCCCAATTCCGCACACTTGAAGACTAAATTTCTAACTTTTCTTATTTCATGTTTAAATCCCAAAACAACTTCTCTAAACTTGTTTATACACTTAATACAAAAATACTTCAAGTTTATATGCATGAGAAGATATATTTTAAATCCTAAAATCCTACTACATGGTTTAAACATACATTTCATCTTGGAGAATCATTATACTTGCAAAAATACATTTCTTTAGGTATAAAAGACATTTTTATTTCTTCAACATAAAAAAATGTCTATTTTCATAAAACCTTGATTTTTGCAAGAACTTTAAAATATTATTGTTTCACCAAATTTTCCACAAAATTACATCATTCGCAAACATTTATTTCATGAAATGTTTTTCATCAATATTTCTAGAAAATACATCATTTTCATAAAAACACCCACTTATACCATAAACCTTGAAATAATTATCCATTCTTTATTTTCAACAAATAACATTTTTCCAACATTTTTATTCCATAAAATTATGATCTTATACACATTAATTAGACCGTTTAACTTAATACACCCTACTCAAATAGTCTAACTACCAGACTACAAATGCAAAAAAACATCTTACACTAAGAGTACGATTTTCCCACCTCTAGTCACTACACCAAAATGGGTGATTTGTGAGTGTTATTAGCAGTCACAAATGACCATTATAACTTCTATTTACCGTCATAATTTAGGGGGTGACAAAGAAAATATTTTAACTCCTAACATAAGTCACTTTACAACCCCTATCGGGGTTATGACTGGTGATTCTAATTTGTAAATGCTAGTTGTAACTACTGTCAGCAGATACAATTATAATATTTATAACTGTTAATAGCAGTTATGAATCTTATATTTGTAACTTCTATCAACGGTAACGAAACATATATTTATAATTGTTATTAACGGTTACAAAATTGATAGTAGATTTGACAATATTTAATTTATATTTCTAATATTTCACAAAATGATGAAATGATAAAATTAGAATAAATATCATGAACATGTAACAAGTCTAAAAAAATTGACAATATATTTCATTTATATTTCTAATATTCCAAATATTCGGTAAAACATGAACATAGAATAAAGCAACCACTTCTTAGGCACCAAGTACAAAAGGAACATAGAATAAAAAATAAAGTAAAAAGATAACGACGCAACACTCACTAACATGAAATGTCATGAGCATATAACAAATCATTCTAAACCTAGACCATGGGTCACCATACGATGGATACGTTTCGTGAAGTCTGGGTATATCAACCGTGGGGGTATTGATAAGGTGACATCCTCCCTCGTGTACTTGGAATATGCTTGCTGATGAAGTTCAATGGACTCAAATCTTTTGAATACGGCGCCTCGGTATCCATTGACTTGTGCGTGTGTTACTTGCATTGAAGTATAAACACCTAGATTTAGGCATTTGAATACTACATATGTCGGGGATGCCATGTGTAAACCTGTAAATAAGGAGACATTCAAAGCGCAAACAACTGTTTTATAACTGGAGACACTGGATACATTCCTAAAACAGACACTGTTATATCACTTATGTTATATAACATAAGCTATATAACTTATGTTATCGCGTATTCAATAAATGCACATATATAGTAGCTAAGCGCATATCTAATGCAACTATGAATTGAGATAGAAAATAATATGTCACACGGGAAGTACAAATATACAATAGATAAGAAACATCACGCGAACGAGGACTAATTTATATAACAATATTGTTATATAACATAAGGTATATAACAATTATACTAGTATATACCATTTAAGAATGTGAGGGATGCCTCGTATTTGGCCTCACCATGCTTGACAACTTCTCGTAGAATTTTTGCATTTACATAGCAATTTTTGAGGTATTAAATATTCTAATTTGGAGGAAATGTTGAGTAAAGAAAAGGACACACATCATACGAATATTATGTTCCTATGTGCCAAATTAAGTTGCGGTTTCCTTTGTAATCCATCCAAAATTAAGAGTGGTGTTTTTAAAAATAGTAGGCAAATCTTGCATTAAAAGATACTCATGGTTTCAAGGAGGATAGATTTGGAAAATAAAAACTTCTGTTAAAATGTTTTCATTCCCCTACTATTAATTTGGGAGGGAAGGAGTATATAATTTGTCAGACCATGAGTTATATAATAGTTATTTCTTATTCGGAACTCGCCAATCCATCTTTAAGAAAGAGTTAGAAGAACTAGTCCAGGTAGGTTTAATACGTAGGAGACTTTACTAGTAGGGGGATCCCACAACACTTATATAATGCGCAAGTCGCGCGTGAATTTACACGATCATCAAATGTGGAGGATCTAGTCGTAGTTCGTTTCATAAGCATTGGAGTTGTACCTGGATCCTTTGAAATGCTTCCATCGAACATGAGAAAGATTGTGTTATATAACGGTTATAACTGTTATATAACATTAAATTATATAACAGTATAACTGTTATATAACTTATGTTATATTATAGTTAACATAAGTTATATAACTTATGTTAAGGGTTGGACTTTTCCCCCCAAAGCCCCAATAACACTGCACCAAATCTGTCGGATTGTCACGGTCATTAACCGTGACAAGTCCAACTTGTCAAGGCCAATGACCATGATAAGTCTGGAGGTGACAATGTTTGTTGTCATGGACTTGTCACGATTATTGACCATGACAAGTTCATTCGACTTGTCACGGTAATGTCACAGTTAATAACTGTGATAAGCTTAGTCACGGTTAATAACCGTGACAAATCAGTGACATTTTTAAAACAATTGTCACGGTCAATGACCGTGATAATTCTGGGTAGAATTGAAAAAAAATATGTTGGAAAGTATAGCCACTGCCACGGTCCAGCAGTATATTTGTACCTGTTATAGCATCATTATACCTGTTCAAACATCATATATTGAAAAAAATAAAGATAATGCAAATATACATTCAAAACAATATGGATATAATCCAAATAATAATTCAAATGTAACAACTTAGGATAATTCAATTCAAATAATGTCACTACATGACTGGGTAGGTCTGAGGAGGTGAGTAGGCCACACGATAAACGAATTCATACATACTTGAATATGCATCGTGTCGCATTGTTCGCGCAACCACAATGGGAAGTTCTCCTTCCCGGGTATCACATGCGTGATGAACACCATGGCTTCAATGTCTTGAAGCGCACGTCCATGAACTGGCATACCCTGGATGGTATACGGGTCCCTCAACCCCCGCCCTATCCGCTGGCCATTAAATATGTCATGTATAAACACGCTTGACTAACCAAGTGTGGTTTTTGGTCGATCGAAGGGAGCTAAATAAGGGACTGGATCATCAGAGTTCGCACGTGTTGGCGATGAAGCGGTGAGTTCCACATCCTCGTCCTCGTCCTCCTCCACCTCCTCCTCCACCACCTTATCCTCCCCTTTCCCCTTATGCTTTTCGCCCAACGAATGCTTCACGAATGAGAACATATATTGAACCATCACCTCCAAATAGGACAACTTCGCCTCATGTAAGTCCACTGTTCGAGCCAACCCCGTGTTTCTCGTCTCCAATCCAATGATCCTATATTTGACCACCTGCGATCTCACCCCCTTTTCCTCCCCTTGCGATTAGTGCCAAGCATTTAGCTGAGTGCGTTCGTGGATAAAGATGCCTTATCGGCATCAGACTGCGACTTGTGCACTTCCTTAAGCTTTGCCTGAAATGACAAAAATCACATGATTAGTTAAATAACTAAATAAAAAAAATTATAACGTAGTTAACAAAGAGTAAACTATCAGATTACTTACAATCGTGGATGCAAAAATCATGGAAACCTCCTTATCCTTCCCATTCGTCATTCGAATAGCCACATAAGCATCGAGCCTATGTGGCCTACCCCTAGGTCCACTCCCCATCCCCTGAAATAAAATAATGAAAATTAGTATCGGCCCCGCAAAGTAAAATAATGCAGAATAACATATTTCTGTAATTATAGAAAAATAAAATCTTACCATCATCCTCTGCTCCACCTTGACGTAAGACGTCTGGCCGGAGTAGTGAATGCCCGTCTTTTTTGCCCGATTTTCCCTCCCCGATTGGCGAGATGCCAATTGTCTCTCCCTAATCTCATTATCAATGAACTTTTGCCATTGTGCCAATGAGATCGGCTCCTTCAGCGAGATGGAGTCACGCATTCGGATAATGGAGTCTCGGGTATTCCCAAAGTACCGGCTCTGTAAATTTTTCTTCCACGTCTTATGTTGCTCCCTCAACTGCTCCAAGACGGAATCGCATAGTTCTAGGGCCAGGCTGAATTGTTCTTGTCCAACAACTACAATGTTGGTTGCGAATAATATAAATATTAATATTAACATAATATGAAATTGAAATTGAAATTGAAATTAAAATTGAAATATTCATATTCATATAAATATAAATACATTACGTTGTCGCCCAAATAGCTAACTTGAGCTCATTTGGTACCTCCCTCCAACTAGTGTACCCCGGCCCAATGATCGTCTTTACTAGCTCAAGGGATCTCGCTAATATCCCCATCTTGTTCTCTACGGCCATCCCCAATTTGCCGTATTTGGGGAGCCTAGGGGTTGAGGAGTCCTCGTCACCTCCGCTACCATTGAGCCCAGACGACATCATCATAATTAGCATCATCATCCTCGCCTTAATACCTGAAGGCGACATTTTCTCTCAAAAAATGTTGTAATTAGTACAAATCCAAATGAATTAGAAGAAGACATGTAAATATGTACAATTACTAAAAATCCAAATGAATTATTATTGTTTAACACCTCAATTCTGAATTCCAAAACAACGACCTCTAACTGCAAATATGTACAATTAAAGCTATACAATTAAAATTACAATCAAATTATACAATTGATTTTATTAAAGCTATACAATTAAAGTTACTTCGAATATCAACAATTATCTCTTAATGAGGGGCGATCCTACTTGCATATGAAATGGGCAATAATTATTAATTTACTAAGCTAAAACCAAATAATAGGAATCTTAAGGCCCCACCACACACACACATGCACACACCACCCTCATCCCCCTACCCCACCACACATACACACCCCAATCCCATTACCCCTATAACAAACCCCCTTCCCCACCCCCACCACTGCCTTACCCCATTTTCCCAACACACACACACTTCCCCCCTGCCCCACCCCTACCCCATTTCCCCTTGCCCCAACCCCCTCCCCACCCCCACCCCCAGTCCTTCCCTCTCCCCCCACCACACACACACATATATATATACACACACATGCACATACACACACACACACACATATACACCACCTACCCCACCCCCTCCCCACCCCTAGCCCTGCCCCCTCCCCCCACCACACACACACACACACACACACACACACACATATATATATATATATATATATATAAAGGGAAGATAAAGAGAGAGATAATCCTACCTGAAATGAGAGAGAGAGAGAGAGAGAGAGAGATCAGCCGCTTAGAGAGAGGGGGGGGGGGGAAACCAAAACTGTGGGGAAAAAAGAAGAGGGGAGGTTTTTTTGCTGGGAAAGTTGTCACGGACATGTCACGGTCTTTGACTGTGATAACTTTGTAAGATTGTGATGGTTATTCACTGTGACATGTCCGTGATAATAGTACTTGTCACGGACTTATCACGGTCAATGACCATGACAAACCTTTGTCACGGCCTTCTCACAGTAATTGACCTTGACAAAAATACGTATTTTTTTTTGTTACGATCAATGATCGTGACAAGGCTGACCGACTGAAGGGTGCCAATTTGGACTTTTTGGTGGAGTGTAATAAAACAATTACAATTATAAAAAATTGAGGAGTCGAATTAATGAGGTGTAAAAAACACAGAGTTCAAAACAGAATTAATCAGGCTACATTCAATTCGTTATAAATACAAGGAAAAACAGATAACTAATTGACTAATAATTTATTCAAAACGGACAAATTGTTCAAACAGAGTTCAAACGCTACTAATTCAATCAAAATAAATTACTAATATTCAAAACAGACACTGGATACATTCAAAACAGATTATTAATTAATTCAAAACAGATTACTAATATTCAAAACAAAGTTCAAACATTACTAATTGTTAACTTTGATAATTTGTTCAAAATTTTCAAGACAAAAGACTCCGGATCACTTAAGGCAAAGATAAAGCAACATCCAAACCATCTAAGATTTCTCGACATCCTTAATAGTGTCCGCCCCATGACTTCGATGATATAATGAATGATTTTCTTCTCCTAGATCAACACTACTAATGTAAACCTTACGCTCAAATATCAACGATTGATGGCCATGCACCACCGTTCTAGTAGCAGCTGAAGTAATAACTTGTCCACTTACAATATTCCTTTGACTTTAAAAATCTAATAAATCGACATGTGCATCATGTGGAGGATCAATTAAATCTCCAAAGTCTGGCATAATTCAATCTCCAAAGTTTGGCTCTATTGATGGATGTGGGATAGGAGTATAATCGCGAGGACTTGGATGCGGGAGTGGAGTGTAATCATGAGGATTTGTATGTGGGACAAGAGTATAATAGCGAGGAATTGGATTTGGTATTTTGAGTCCATTCATTTCAAAAGAACTTAAAAGCATGGTAATAGATGATTTGAGAAATGTTATATCCTCATCGTGTTTTTCTTCTCATGTCTTTGCTCTAGTCAACTGTGATACTATGGGAGCAATGGCCTTAAGTTTACTTTTTGACACGAGTCCAACACCACTAGTCGCCCCCTAGTGTCTTTTCAACTAAAGGCAGTCAATGCATCCGTATCAATATTGGTTTGGCTTGAAGAACCTTGACTACTTCTCAGCTCACTCAATTTTTGCTGCAAAATTATTAATGAACCGATTAAAACGATTGAGTGACTAAACTTGAAGGAATTTAATTATTACAAGTGAGATTATGAAACTCACCATATCATCATCTACCATTGGGTGAAACTCTCTAGTTTTTTGCCTACGACTTTCGATATACACTTCCGAACGATACACAAGTTATTTATTTTTAATCACCTACAAGTTAATTTTGCAATAACTATTTGAGAAAGACATATTATATATACACTGTTGATACCAAAATTAGTATGTTGATGTGGACGAATAATAAGAAGACACGTGTCAATCTACGTGGCACAATAGCAACGAGGAAGTTCATTCCCCCGACCAAGTCAGACTCACTCCGAGCAACAAGTATACTCCGAGGAACTCCAGCTCTCCGAGGAACTCCAACGCTCCGAGGAACTCTTGAACGACGAGCAACTAAGGCAGTTCGAGCTGCATCTCGACCACATCATTGATTGCCAGATAATCAACAGTTCAACTATTCATTGAATGCTTATCACCTTGACGTACACGTTTGAAGAGCATTAAATGAATTACCCTTTCATATGTGTAACATTTAATGTAACACCCTTTCATGTACACCCTAAGGGCTATAAATACCTTGTATCACCCTCATTCAAGGGGACCGAATTTTCTTGATAGAACTTGTAATCGAGAATTCCCAAACACTCAGCAATAACATAACAGTGGACGTAAGCCATTCATATAAGGCTGAACCACTTTAAAATTCTTTGTCTCATTTATTTATCTGTGATTGAATAATTAGAGTAATCTAGTTTTTTACATCAACAGATTGGCGCCGTCTGTGGGAAAGATTGTTATTATCGTTTTTCACCAAAAATCATTCATCATCAATGGCAGATAACCCGGAATCCAGCAATCGAAACACTGGAAATGCTGGAAATCCTCCAAATCCCTCTGCACCTCCAGATCTGGCTGGGATTATGATGAATCTGGCTCAAGGACAAACCGCCATGCAAGAAACAATGCGACAACTCATACAGACCCTTCATGGCGGTGCACCTGCACGTTCAGGACAGCGAAGTGGTCAAAGGCAAACCTATTTACTTTCTTCACGATCCAGGCGTACTGAGTCATATCGTAATGAGGAATCTGATGACTTCTCTTATCAACCTGGGTAAACTTCGTCAATAAGGGCTACATATACTGATCAACGTATCACTCTCTCTCCAGAAAGACCTAGTGCCTTGGAAAGAGTGAGTAGGGTGTCTCCTTTCAGTCGATTAGGCCCTAGGAGGAATAGGAGTCCACCTAAGACCATGCCGAGGAGTTTTCGACGACCATCAGATCTAAGAGAAGGATCAGTACAATCACGACCAGTTGCTCGTCAAGATAGATCTCAAGAGGCCACATCAGAACAATCAATTGCTCGAACTAACAAGCCCGAGGAGGAAACGATGCGTGGAAGGGTTCCATTCAGCGCTTGGAGGATAGATTGGGAGAAATGGCTAAGGCGAACAATCCCTTACAACGAACTTTTGTTCAAGGGATACCTTTTGTCCAGGCCATTATGGGTTTTTCTACCCCGTCAAAGTTTAAAGCACCTGTGGTGACCCCCAAATATGATGGAAAGACAGATCCTGTTCTACACATAGAGCAATATCAAGATGCCGCCGACATCTATGCTGTCCCCGACGAGATGAGATGCAGAGCATTCTCGGGAACTCTTACTGGATCTGCCCAGATATGGTACAACAATCTTCCTCGGGGTAAGATTTCAACTTTCTTTCAGTTGGCCGAGTTGTTCATCGGCAATTTTTGTTTTGGGGCAAAACCAGTAAAAAGAGTAGCACACTTGTTAAGTGTTAGACAAAAATCTGGTGAGAGTACTAGAGATTACATAACTCGTTTCAATAACGAGAAACTGGAAGTTATAGATTATGAAGAAAAGATAGCAACCACCGCCTTGATGAGTGGGTTATTGCCTAACAAGTTGTATTACACTTTGGCCAAAGATCCACCTACAACTATGTCAGAGTTGATGGCAAAAGCGGCCAAAATCATGAATGCCGAGGAGGCTATGGCTGCGAAGAAGAATATGGATAAAGAAACCAAGGTGGAAGATGACAAATCCAAGAAGAAAGAGCATAAGGGCAATGGCGGTGACAAGCATTCCAAGAATAATAAATCATCATGGGAAGTCCTGAAGAAATTCAATAATTATACTCCTTTGAAAATGGGTATTAATCATGTCTTGGAAGAAATCAAGAATAACGAGGAAGTAAAGTGGCCAAAGAAACTGAGGTCAGACCCTGACCTGAGGAATAGGGAGAAATATTGTGAGTTCCATAAGGATCACGGCCATATGACCAAAAATTTCATAGCTCTTCAGAATGAGATTGAAACACTCATCCGAAGAGGGAAGCTAGCGAAGTATGTTGATCGGGGAGGCGAAAGAAGAAATAATGACTGAACTAGAGAAAGGTCTAGATCTCCTCGTCGAGCAGAGGAGAAAAATAAAAGGGATCATGAAGATGATACATAGAATGACCCCGATCTTCCCAAGAAACCAAGGCAGCCAGAACGAGAGGTATTTTCCATACGTTTTGGTTCATTTGATTGTAATGTTATTACAGGAGGAGATGCAGGAGGAGGAGACCTTACTACAGAAATAAAGGCTTACCTCGGAGAGGCCCAAGCTTGCTCGTACATTCAGCGAATAAATTTGGCCGAGGAGGATCGTCCGAGAAAGGTAAACAAAGAGAAGCTGGTCATTGGGTTTTCAAAAAATGACCTGGCAGGTGTTCTTTACCCTCACGACGACCCTTTGGTGATCAAAATGAGGATGAAAGAAGTAGTGATTTTAAGGGTGCTGGTAGATGGTAGTTCGGCAGACATCATGTACTATTCATGCTTTGACAGTTTAAATTTGAAATTATCTCAATTGGAACCTTATCACAGACCTCTTAAGGGTTTTGCTGGCGAGAAAGTTTTTCCACTTGGGACGATCAAGTTGGATATATTCATTGGAACTTGGCTTGCTTGTCGAACAGAAAAAATACGCTTCTTTGTGATGGATAAGAATGTGCAATCAGCTTACAACATCATCATGGGAAGAGTTGGTTTGAAGAAGTTCGAAGAAGTTCCATCTATAGTACATCAATGTTTAAAATTCCCTACAAATGTTGGAGTAGGAGTTGTGAAAGGTGATCAAAAAGTAGCTCGGGAATGCTATTATTCATCTGCCGAGCAAGAGGAGCTTGAAGAGTCAAGGAAAAAGACTACTACCTACCAGGTGGAGGAAGGTACAGAAATTGAAACACTTGATCCCCGAGATGAATCCCAACTTGTAAAAGGACAGGTGGTGGAATCTACAGAAAATGTTATTCTGGACGATGAGCACCCTGAACGAGTAACCCAGATAGGTTCATCGTTGGATGTTTCAATAAAACAGGAGTTGATAACTTTTTTGAGAAACAGAAAGAAAACTTTTGCATGGAGACATGAAGACATGCCGGGAATAGATCCAAACTTCTTATGCCATGAACTCAATGCGAATAAGGAGATCAAGCCTATAAAGCAGAGAAGAAGAGTGTTTAGTCCCGAGAAGAATCAAGCCATACAAGAGGAGGTCGAGAAGCTCCAGAAAGCCCAATTCATTGAAGATGTGAAATATCCAGACTGGTTAGCAAATGTGGTGATGGTAAAGAAGAAAAACAATAAATGGAGAATGTGGGTTGATTTCACTGATCTCAACAAGGCCTTCCCAAAGGATCACTTCCCATTACCCAAAATTGACCAACTAGTGGATGCGACCTCGGGACACGAGCTGCTCATCTTCATGGATGCTTACTCTGGTTACAACCAGATCAAAATGAAACCTGAAGACAGGGAAAGCACTTCTTTTATTACCCCTAGGGGAACTTATTGTTATAATGTTATGCCTTTTGGTTTGAAAAATGCAGGAGCGACATACCAGCGGCTGATGAACAAGGTTTTCGCCTAACAAATCAGTTGCAATATGGAGGTCTATGTCGACGATATGCTGACAAAGAGCAAGAAAGCTGCTGATCATCTAGTTGACTTAGGTCAGACCTTCGATCAACTGGATAAATACCAAATGAAGCTCAACCCGAAGAAGTGCACCTTTGGAGTACGAGAAGGAATGTTCCTCGGGTACATCGTCAACCAACGAGGCATTGAGGCAAATCCAGCAAAGATCAAAGCTCTTTTAGGGTTGCGATCTCCAACGATGAAGAAAGAGGTGCAGAGTCTTACAGGACGAGTTGCAGCGCTCAACAGATTTGTATCCCGAGCAACTGATAGATGCCTCCCATTCTTCAAAACACTTCGGAAACTTTCGAGTGGAATGATGAATGTGAAAAAGCCTTTCAAGACTTGAAGAAATATTTGGGAGCACCTCCACTGTTGTCCAGACCAGTAATGGGAGAAAAGTTGTACTTGTACCTGGCAGTATCAGAGAATGCAGTCAGCTTGGCATTGATCAGATTGGAGAATAAAGTCCAGAAGCCAATTTATTACACAAGTAAGGCTTTCCGAGGTGCAGAGATCAGGTACCCAAAGCTGGAAAAATTGGCATTGGCATTAATTGAAGCAAGTAGAAGAATGAGGCCTTATTTCCAGGCCCATACCATCGTCGTGTATACCGACATGCCATTGAGACAAGCCCTTCATAAGCCAGAAAAATCAGGGAGATTGATGTATTGGGCAATAGAGCTCGGTGAATATGATATTGTGTATGAACCCAGATCATCATTAAAAGGGCAGGTTGTAGCAGACTTTATAGCAGAATTTACATATCCTGATACCCCTGAGGAACAAAAGTTGCTAGCTGACCAACCCATGGATGTTATAGGATCAACAGACATAAGTCCAGATCAACTCCGGTTGGTAAAAGGTCTTGTGGATGTAGAAAGATCATCAAATTCAAACCCAGACCAACTCCGGTTGGTAAAAGGGCGAGAAGAGATGGTCGACGAAGAACGAAAAACACCAAGGGAGGACGAAAGGAAACAATAGATATTTCACCGAGGAACTCTATCAAATAAGAAATTTGAAGATGAGTTACCTATATGGAGATTATATGTAGATGGATCATCTTGCACAACGGGTTGTGGAGCAGGGATTGTTTTGAAAACCCCAGACGAGATTGACATGGAATATGCCTTGCGATTCCAATTCAAAGCCTCCAATAATGAGGCTGAGTATGAAGCCTTGATAGCAGGTCTTAATTTAGCAAAGATTATGGAAGCGCAACAAGTGATGGTATTCAGTGATTCTCAATTAATTGTGAATCAGATGATGGGAACATATGCGGTTAAAGGAGAATTAATGGTCAAGTATCATGAAAAGGCGATGGAGTTGTTGGCAGAATTTGATGCCATTCAGTTGATCAGAATACCAAGAATGGAGAATGCACAAGGAGACGCATTGGCCCGACTAGCATCAGTTACTCGTACCGAGCTGCGAAGAACGATACCAATTGAAGTATTAGAAGCTCGGAGCATAGATGAAGACCTGACGATGAATGTTATTACCCTTGATTTAGGACCATCTTGGATGGATCCCGTCAAGGCATATATTAAGGAAGGAGAATTGCCGGAGGATAAGATCGCTGCCAAGAAATTGAAGTTTAAAGCTGCTCGGTATGTACTAACTAATGGTGTTTTGTATAGACGAGGAATTATGGCAGGTTTGCAAAGATGTGTGCATCCCTCCGAGGTGAAGGAATTGATTGAAGAGATCCATGAAGGATCCTGTGGAGCCCATGTAGCAGGTCGGACACTTTTGCAAAGGGTGATGACACAAGGATACTACTGGCCAACGATGAGGGCTGATTGTATAGCCTATGCTAAGAGATGTGATAAATGCCAACGTTTTTCCTCCATCCGACGAACTCCACAAGCATTGTTGACACCCATAACTTCCCCTTGGCCTTTTGCCATGTGGGGAATGGATTTGGTTGGACCACTGCCAATGACCCAAGGAAGATTCAAGTACCTCGTCGTCGCAGTGGATTATTTTACTAAGTGGGTAGAAGCTGAGCCTCTGATTGATATGACATACGAGAAGGTGTACCAATTCATTTGGAAGAACATCATCTGCCGATATGGTCTCCCTCATGCCTTCATCACAGACCATGGAACACAATTTGATAACGAGGAGTTTGCCGCCTATTGTCATCAGTCAAACATTTTGAAGGTTCATTCAGCACCAGGCCATCCTCAAAGCAATGGGCAGACTGAAGTGACGAACATAACATTACTAAATGGTTTGAAGAAGAGGCTAAGTGAGGCTAAAGCTAATTGGATTAATGAGCTACAGTTAGTATTGTGGGCTTACCGAACAACTCCCCGAGCAGCAACTGGAGAATCACCATATATGCTGGCATTTGGAAGTGAGGCTGTAATACCTGCCGAGTTGGGTCTTCCAACACACAGAATGCTGAATTTAAATTCCCCAGTCAGCGACTTAATGAGGAGATTAGATTTGGACATGCTCGAGGAAGTTAGAGAAGAGGCAGCCATTAGGAATGCTGCTTATCAACAGCGAACAACCCTGTTCTACAACAAGAGGGTGAAAAAATGCGACTTAAAAGAAGGAGATTACGTGCTAAAGAAGGTCATTCAAAAGCACAATAAGTTGGAAGTAAACTGGCAGGGACCTTACCGAGTTACTGCAGTTGTCCGACCAGGAACTTACCGAATAGCAACTCTAAAAGGATAGGAATTTAAGAATGCATGGAATGCTGAACACCTACGCAAGTATTATCAGTGATGTAAAATGTAAAGCAATTCCATCAATATGAATAAAACGATGATATTTTCACAATCTTCTCTCCTTTTATTGAAAGTTTTTCGAGGAATACTAGTGTGTTTAACACTTCACTGCTCGGTACGCAACGCTGCTCGACAGTAAAAGAAGACGATAGTTCAAACCCACGACCAACTCCGGTTGGTAAAAGGGCGAGAACAAATTATACTCCTTTGGTTAGGAGGCGTACACTAGCGTGACCAACTCAGGTTGGTAAAAGAGCTAGTGGACGTGATAGTTCAAACCCACGACCAACTCCGGTTGGTAAAAGGGCGAGAACAAACTATACTCCTTTGGTTAGGAGGCGTACACTAGCGTGACCAACTCAGGTTGGTAAAAGAGCTAGTGGACATGATAGTTCAAACCCACGACCAACTCCGGTTGGTAAAAGGGCGAGAAAAAACTATACTCCTTTGGTTAGGAGGCGTACACTAGCGTGACCAACTCAGGTTGGTAAAAGATCTAGTGGACATGATATTTCAAACCCACGACCAACTCCGGTTGGTAAAAGGGCGAGAACAAACTATACTCCTTTGGTTAGGAGGCGTACACTAGCGTGACCAACTCAGGTTGGTAAAAGAGCTAGTGGACATGATAGTTCGAACTCAAACCAACTCCGGTTGGTAAAAGAGCGAGAACACAAAACTCCTAAAAATGCCAATGTGTTTGGTTAGGAAACAAGATATGCTCTAAAATGCCAACTTATGTTGGTCGGGAGGTAAGTTTATTACATAAAAGTTCCTCGAAGAACAAAATATTCCAAACTGAATCAAGTATGGTTGGTCGGAGATAAAAATCCACTAACCATAGTTGGTCGACGAGGAGAAAATATTTTAAACAGTACCAAGTATAGCTGGTCGGGGATAAAAACCCATTAACTATAATTGGTCGACAAGCACAATTTAACAACCTTGGTTGGTTGGAATAATTTTCAACATTTTTATACTCATTACTTTATTATTAAGTGATCGAGCAACATTTCTGATACTGGTAACTTTTTATTACTAAATTGGTCGATGAACCACACAATATTGTTATGCAAGCACAAATATAAAGTGTTTGACAAATACAAGAGCAATACAAATTTGCAAACAAAAAATGAAATTCTTTCATTAAAGTCAAATGAGTTACACAAATTTGTTACATTGATATTAAATTGTGTACTAATTATTACATCAGAATTTCCTATTCTACTTGTCTTTTCCCTTTTGCTTTTGAAATAGGCTCCTCGCCAGCAGGAGGATCTTCCAGGCAAAGGGGAGAATTAATGAAGTTAATATCTCGGAGCATTCTGACGTTCATTATTGAAGGAGTGTCCAGTAGATGCTCGGGACGAGATACCTCGATCTGAGAATGACGATTGTAGTCACCGAGGTACTTTGTAATTAAGTTCCAAGGAATGGCATGAGCTAGGATCCACTCCATGTCCAATTTATAAGGTGGCACAGGCAAGTCTAGTACCCCAGGATCATGATAGTCCCACAGGTAGTGCCCTTGTTCGAGCTTCAACACGCCCAAGGCATTCAGCCAACCTTGCTTGTAGCCCTCATTATTGGCATTCTGGATACGATTATCTAAACGGAATAAAGCTTCATTGTATCCAGCCATCCAAAACTCCCTGGGCTGTTTATTAAATTGAAATGTCAACCTTGCAATCTTCTCGTTAAGACTTTGGATGAAAAGTTCATTAGTCTTCAATACTGAGTTCTTTGAAGAAAGCTGTTGTTCTAGTTCTCTAACCTTCTTGGACAGATCAGACAAGGCTTGGTTCTTAGCCATTAATTGGAATGCTTGATTTTCCAACGTTGATCGAGTACGAGCTTCTTCAACATTACGACTAAGAGCTCTTGATCCTCACCGAGCAGGTCGAGAACTTGTTTCCTCAACAACATTCTGAGCAGCTCTTCCTCGACCACGAGAACCTCTTCATCGTCCCCGAGTAACAGTAGAGGCACCCGACCTTCTCCTAGTATCCAACTCTTGCCTTAATTTGGCATTTTCGACTTCTAAAAATGAAAATCCCTCGTCGGTCACTGGGATTACAGCTGTTGAAGAAGAAGCTGCAGACTTATACTGTGCTAGATCTTTCTGCAAATTATTATTCTCTTGCTCCAACAGCTCAGAAATCTGTCTACATGCTTCAACTTCACCCCTTAGGTTTCTCTCCCTGACATCGTACCCAGCAAGGATCTTTTTGTGGCCTGTCTCGGCAGAAAGCTGTTGATACCTCTTTTTATACCCCTCGTGCAAAAGGGCATTTGATTCCTTGTACTGAGTCTAAAGATCTTCTAAAGTATATTGAAGCTCCTCGATCATGTCATAGTAAGCCACGTTATTGGCCACATCTCGATCAAGTAAGTCCTTCAGGTACCGATAAGCTTCGACTGCCTGCTCTGAAGCATCATGACCAAGGATGTCGGCAACTTCTGATGCACTTAGGTTTGTGTGACCAGCCTTATAATATTCATGGTATTGCTGCATTAGTTTTGTATCATTGGCAGACAGCAATTCCATTCTAGCCATAAACTAATAAAGAAGAGAAGGCAAGAGTTAATGAAAAAGCAGACCGAGCATCAACAATGTATAAGAACAAAAAAGGTAATTTTATTACATCATCAAAAGGAGTACAACGTTCAGAATACAGAGTACAAGAAAAAGAAAAAGAGAAAAAATAGAAAGAGAATACCGAACAACTTCACACCTTTTCCTTGTCTCCCAAGACTTTCTCGGGAGGCTGGGATGAGGAGCTCGGCTGCTCGGTGGGAACAACGAGTTGGTCGGCAGGAACTGGAACTTGTTCAGGAGGAGCAGGCCGAGATGAAAGCTCCTCGTCAGCAGGCTGGGTAAGGATGATATCACCCACTACCATTGAAGATTCTTCGGAGGCAGCTTCATCCTCTTCTTCATCCTCAATAGCTGGGGGAGGACCAGGCAGATGTTGTTGAAATAGCTCAGAGTCCTCGCTCACCTTCAATTCTTGCAGGGCAGCAACCCAACCATCTCGGAAGTATTTCAAACTCCCATACTTGACCTGGGTCATCATCGCTGCTACCCCCCTATCCCATCCTTTGTCCCAACCAGTTCAAAATGATTTTTTCACAGCTACTTTTCTTTTCATTTTCTCCGAGGAGAGCTTCTCGGATAGAAGATCCTCGGAGGCTTTCAACTTGGACTCCACCTCCTCCTTCTGGCGATTTACTTCTCGCAGAAGAGTCAGCTCTTCCTCGGCCGATTTCAATTTATTCTCAAGCTCCCAAAAACTTGTGAGCTTCTCGGCATATTTTTTATTCTCTCTCTCCAAATCCTTCATTTTACTTCCCAACTGCACTTTCTCTGCTTCAGCTGTAGTCAACTTCTTCTCCCATTCAACCTTATCCTCATCATATTTTTGACGAGAATCCTTCAGAGATTGGGCTAAACCTAGAAAAGCATCCTCCACTCCAGACGAGGAGCTAGAAGCCTTGAGTGCTTCATCTTTATTCACTATGGTGTTAAAACAACTCACCAGCTGAAAAAGGAGGTAATGATAAGTCAGTGCCGAGATACATATGTATTGATGGGAAGAAAGAAAAATTCAGGATAAGAGAAACTTACTGAAGCAATGTGATGAGTAGCTAGGGATGTCAGCATATCCCTAGACATGTTTTCTTCAATTCCTTGGACTTCAGGAATAGTCCAAGTCTTTACCAAGCTCATCGCAGAACTCGGGGGAATACTAGTTGGAACACCAGATCCACTAACTTGCAGCTGGGGAATGGTTTCAGAAAAACTGACCGAGGAGGATTTCTTCAATCTCCTCAGTGGCACTTCAGCAGTTTCAACCAAAGAAATTTTGGTTGGGACCACTTCCACAGGTGTATTTTTCTTGCTCGGAGCCACTGGGGGCTTCTCGGCAGCCTTCTGAGGAGCAACAGAAGGGGCACCATCTACTTTATTTGTCCCCTTTGGGACATGAGCCTTTTTTCTTTTTCCATCTCCAGTAGAGGAAATCTCCTCGAAGATAGCAGGAACTCTTCTTTTGCCCATCTTCTGACTTAGAGGAATGTGAGATTCTGGTGAAGATTCCTCAGAAGCTGGCAATGGTTCACTAATGCTGACCACAGGACGAGCAGTAAAGGATGATGTGTAGCTCCTGTACTGCAACAAATATGAATCAGACCTGATGTGCTCGTCTACAACTCTTCGATGCAAATTCCATATATGTTTCAAATGTTTAATATTTACTTCTGATTCTTTTGGAGTTTTTCTCTTACTGTCAACTGCAAACAAATACATAGTGAAATATCAGTCATACATTTTGTCAAACACAATGAAATAGTAATTTCAAAAATAAAATAAGATGAAAATAACCTATCCCATTGCCATATGGGGGGCATCTGGGACCTTCATATACTTCATCTCCAACCAAAGGGGTATGTTGCCAATTTTTTATAACTACCCCGTGTCCAAAATAATCCTTGTTTGCATCAGGGAGGTTGATTACTAAGGCCCTATTCAAAAATCTAGTTTTTAAATAAAAAACATTGTCTAAAACAGCCCATCTATAACAGTACATAATCTCAGGAATTCCTATACGAGTTCCATGAGTTTGATTTAACCTATACACCCCATTAACTATTCTCCATGTGTTGGGGGCTATTTTTGCAGGGACAACATCGAAATACTGACAGAACTCTAAACACAAAGGGTTTGGTGGAAAAGAAAATCCACATTCAACAATAAAGAGGCTAGGGAACCAATGTCCCTCAGCCAAATTAAAATAATTTGAAGGCTCAGAAAGACTCTCCAAAGTTACCCAAGAAGGAATAGAAAAGTCAGAACGGAATTTATCAAGAGATTCGATAATATAAACCATGGTGAATAAAAAGAAATGAAGAAGAAGGAATAAAATCTTACAGGAAAAAGGAGATTTGTTGACAAACAAACGAAGAAAGGGATGAACGCACAGGAGAGAGAAAAGCTATAGAAAACTCGAAAGCAGAAATTGAAAAAGGTAGAAGACGATGGGATTGCCTCTGAAGCTTAAATACTTTGCCTTGGGAAACGGCGAAAGAAATGATTACAAAAAGGAAACTATTATGCTACCAGCGGCTAAAAGGACAAAAAGTGCACGAAGATCGAAGCGCTTATAAAAATGCAAAAAAGCGGATTCTGCGAATTTGGAAGGAAATTCAAATACGAAGAAAATGCTCCTAAAAACCAGGAAGCTCATTTAATATTTCCATATACCGAGAAAGAATCTTCCATACTCCTCAAAGTTCGAAATATGAAACATTGGGGGCTTCTGTTGATACCAAAATTAGTATGCTGATGTGGACGAATAATAAGAAGACACGTGTCAATCTACGTGGCACAATAGCAACGAGGAAGTTCATTCCCCCGACCAAGTCAGACTCACTCCGAGCAACAAGTATACTCCGAGGAACTCCAGCTCTCCGAGGAACTCCAACGCTCCGAGGAACTCTTGAACGACAAGCAACTAAGGCGGTTCGAGCTGCATCTCGACCACGGCATTGATTGCCAGATAATCAACAGTTCAACTATTCATTGAATGCTTATCACCTTGACACACACGTTTGAAGAGCATTAAATGAATTACCCTTTCATATGTGTAACATTTAATGTAACACCCTTTCATGTACAGCCTAAGGGCTATAAATACCTTGTATCACCCTCATTCAAGGGGACCGGATTTTCTTGATAGAACTTGTAATCGAGAATTCCCAAACACTCAGCAATAACATAACAGTGGACGTAGGCCATTCATATAAGGCTGAACCACTTTAAAATTCTTTGTCTCATTTATTTATCTGTGATTGAATAATTAGAGTAATCTAGTTTTTACATCAACATACACATTAAAATAAGAAGGTGTGTATATCATCTCCTCGGTTTTCTCAGCATATGACATCCGACCAAGACAATCGACATCAGTCCTTTTAGCCCTGTTCACGCAGCTTTGGTGTCTTTGTTTCAATTTTGACTGAGATGCTTCGCGCAAGATGAATTCATTCCACTCATGAACAGGGATATGCTCTTTCTCTGGTACTCGATACTTGAGGCCTTTATCCCATCACTATCCAATCCCTTAAAATAAATCGAGAGGAGATTACTTCAAAACGTCTTCAATTGAATTCTAATGGCTTTCATGGACCCTTCCTTCTGGTCGGCCGAAAGATTGAACTCCTTTATAAGTGTATACCATAAGTCATCTTTTTTTACTTGCTCAACTATTTCCTAACTCTCATATTTTAAGCCGATACATGATTTTAACGAAGACAAGGCTCAATATTTCAAAGGATTCTTGCCACCTATTGGAAAACCAAATAGGTTAAGGGAAACCTCAACACGAGAATCAATACCATAATTTTCATCATGACTTGATCTTTTTGGCATGGATGATGGAATTGTATTCTCGGACGCCATTTTCTGCATTTATATATTTATGCATCTGTCCATATATTAATAGAAGAGTAAGGAAATAATATAAAAAATATAATATAAGTTATACCTTTTCAACATATTCTAAAAGTTTTGATAATTCGACCATGTCATAAGTTTCATACTCCATCATTTCATACAAAGTTTGTATTGGCCATGTTTGTCGAAGTGTGTTGACAATTGCATTTCTGACACTAAACATGTTAGGACGTATGCCATCTCTCCTAAGTCGATAATATATGTTAACTTTGTTATGCATATGTTTTCTCATGGTAGATTTTGAATGCATCCTTACCCTCCTCAGTAAATAAATGTGAGGTATTACTGTAGTCACCTCAGAAGCTACCCAATGCCTAAAGTCATTGTCTGCGCTCGCGCCTCCCTTCCTCCTCTTAGCACGCCTGCACTCATTATATTTCTTAGGTTAAAAACATCAATATTAACTTCTTATGAATATAACATCGAACATATTATATTATTTTACATTATTACCCATCGGTTATATTTTATATTATTTGAGTACCAATACCGTTACGATTAGTTTAAAATTAATGTTCGTGACACAAATGAAATTAAAATAAAATCGAGAACTCCCTTCCTTATTGGTATAATAAACTAGTGGTTATTCCACTTACAATATTAGACAACATAACACAATAAATTTTCTAATACCTGAATAATCACATTTTTAATAAATTTGGCTCGTAATATAGTCTCGGATTATAATGACGACATAGCCTTGAGTCGTTTGGTATCGTTTCAGTATATATATTTTAAAAGAAAATGACACCGAGTCAAATACACACTTAGAAAAAATAGGATTACTCGTACGTGTTTGGGAATTTGTGTTTACGACTACACGTAACCGAGTATATATATATATATATATATATATATATATATATATATATATATATATATATATATATATTCATGTACTCAAAATAAAAATGACACCAAACTTCCCAACTGATTTCTCCTAATCCAATACCCGAAATTAATCCCGAGTCGTGATGAATTTCAACCCAAATACAATAACCCAGTCATACATATATATATGGTTGGTTTATTGTACACATATATACTAATGAATTTCAACCCAAATACAATGACCCAACCATATACATGTGTACAATAATATATATATATATATATATATATATATAAGAACAAAAAAATAAAATTGGTAACAAAACCCACCCACTGTTTGAGTTTTTCTGTTGCCGACCACCACCATGGCAGGGGTGGTGTTCGCAATCTACAACATAAAATTTACAAAACTTAAACCCTAAAACAAAATTTACATTTGAACAAAATTTAAAACCTAAAATGAAATCTAAAAACTCATAGCAAAATATAAAATCGAAAACTCGCAGCAAAGAGAGAGAGGCGGGAATTCGTCATAGCAGTAAAGAGAAAGGGGAGAGAATTGTGTGAAGTGAGAGAGAAGAGAGAATAGGGAAACTAACGTAAGGTAAAAAAATTTGTAACCCCTCATAGCAGTCACAAATTAAGTCTTAGGTTAAACTTTGTGACTGCTGGGAGCAGTTACAAATTTATAACTGCCAATAGCTGTTATATATTAAGTCTTAGAGACAAATTTATGACTATTGTTAGCAGTTACAAATTTAGAATTAGGACAAAATTTGTGACTTTTCATAGCAGTTATTATTTTGTGACTACTCATAAGAGTCATAAGTTAGGCCTATTGATAAATTTGTGACTTCTTGTGACAGTTATAAATTTATGACTGCTTATAGTAGTCACAAATTAATTAAGGGGAAACATCTGTGACTCTCATTAGCAGTGACAAACTAATTGACTCAAATATTTTATTACCCTTGATTTTATCACTCCTAATGGGAGTTACAAACAATTTTATGACTGCTCTTAGGAGTGATAAGTTTGTCACCCCCATTAGCAGTCACAAAAATGAAGTCACAAAATTAGAATTTTGGTGTAGTGTAATGTCTCAAATGGTGATGGAAGTGTTGGTGTAGGAGGAGAGACTCCCACATCCAAAGGTGGCCTCAAGGGGTTACCAAATTCATCCTCCAAAAGCTCCAAAATGCTCTTCTTCCAAGCTTTTTGTGACACCCCGACTAATTAAATACCGGGTAGCTACTCCTTTATTAAATTAATACAAAATGCTAAGTTGGTCCAGTTAATAGCATCACTGTCTAAAACATTTTAATGATTATTAACCACCTAGTATTTAAAAAGTGAGTTGCCAAATTTTAAGTTAACTCTGATTAACATGCAATAAAAGGCATAATGATAGAATAACAACATTCACCATAACGAAGCAATAGAATAATCAACAACATAATAATAAGTCCGGAGGACAACTCCTCACAACAATACCACAACTGAACTAAATAAAATAAAGTATCCTGAATTAATTACATGCCAAAAGTCTGAAAATCTGAAATAGGAAATGTCTCTACTAGAAATGGGCAACATGCCCTACAACTGATGAATCCTGAATATGGAGTCAAGATGAAAGAAGCGACTACTAGCAAGGTCCTGTAACTTCCACAAACAGCTACAGCTCGTCACCTGAATGAGAATCCTAAGCATGGCGTCCTTGTGGCTGGGCACCTAAAATGGTTTTTACAAAAATAGATTTGAAAGCAAACGGGTCAGAGCCCGAAAGTGGGGATTATTTTAAAAACAGCAAGTGTTTTAATAACATTAAAATAATGAATGCAAAATACATGTTAGGACGTGCACTCACATGAAGTACTCACCTCTCGACTAATTGTGCATCCCTAACGTACCGTACCCATCTAAGTGACATACATAACTATCCAAACTGTAATAAGTTCTACCCTTTACTACTCAATTCCCATTATACACTCTAGTGTTATCAATTTAATAGCGGGCTATACTTAACTCAGATTCTCAATTATTAGCAATACCATTCACTATCGGTTAACCCGTTATGTTTTCTTAAAACATTACCATAATTATATTCACAATACCAACATGAAAGTTTCCATTATTTAAGTGTATACTATTCACGCCATAAATATACAATACAAGCACCCGAGACTAAGCTACGGTGCACACATACTCTGCTATCCATCCCGGTACATCACGTACATAAGGATCACGCATTCCGAATCTCTCAGGAATCGTTCTCAGATAATAGAAAATCACAAACAATGGAGGCGAACACAGTCACATCACATGGGTCACGCACATACCTACGCTCCCACGATCAACAAACTTATTAACATCCCAATAAGTCCTTCTCTGACCTATGTTCTCGAGGTACCAATCTAAATCCGGGCAACACAAGGATTAGAGGGCCCTAAGCGAACGTAAACCTCCCGTGATAGCAAGTATGGTAGGTATGTCATACACATAAGATCATATACAAATACTAAGTATACACACATCTTAGTAATCACCGTAATTTATTTGTGGTACACTTCTCATTCTCGTACCGACATATAATGTTACACAATTTACATATTCCCGGTTAATATAATTATTCAAGTCGTCAATTGTTCTTACATCGTAATAGACACTCCCGTCTTAATCCATAATTTCCATTTGGTTCAAATCACACCTCTAGGTTTTTCTTCTCTATATAACCTAAATGTCCCCACCATAACAATTTATCATCAAGGGAATGTTATCTCTACAATTAAATAAGGTTACAGGACATGCGAAGTCAAAACACGCCAAAAAGCCTAAACTGTCATCTCGTTAGAAGTCTCGTTCGAATGAGGCTGTTCGAACGAGAGTTCGTTCGAACGAAGTGGGCCTTCCAACGAGATCTCGTTCGAACGAAAGTCATCGAACGAACATCCCTCTCGTTAGAAGTCAAACTGTCAACTCGTTAGAAGTCAAACTGTCAACTCGTTAGAATCTCGTTCGAACGAGCTCGTTCGAACGACCTGGGCAGGTCTTCTAACGAGAGGCCAGTTTCGAGCCCAGAAATTCCTTTTTCGTTTTTCTATCTTTTCTTCCACTCTAATCTCATCTAAACATCAATCCAACAATTGTTCAAGGTTTTTAATCATCCCTAAACATACTTAGGTCACATACTAACGTGTTTTGTGGGATTAATTCATTCTAAACATCATCCAAATATCAAATCTATACATTTTTCCCCAATTTCAAGAACATGAACCCTAGAAATTCTTAAATCCCCAATGAGTCTAATTAAATCCGTTTTTGTTTCATCCAAAATATATTATCATCAGATTAATCACCTACATACAATTCTACATGCAATTCCTCATCAAAATACAAATTTCAAATTCCAATTTAATGGGTTTTCATAAATCTCCCCAAAACAATACAATTTTATCAATTTTCTACGCATGGAAGAAGCATTCTCTGCAACTAATGAAATTAAACCACTTGCCTTATGTGTATCTATGATTTTGATGGCGAATTGATGAGTTTCTCTCTCTCTCTCTGCAGAATTCTCCTCTCTCTACAAGCTCTTCTTCTCCAAGGTGACAATGGTGGCTAGGGTTTGCCTTAGGAAACTCTTGGAACTAATTCTAATAACCCCCGTAGCCCATAAGGTCATAAGGCGTAGTTAGTGGGTTTAGTGGGTAATTACCAAGTCAGATTTAATTCCTAATTTTCGTTGATTTTAATTCCCAAAAATTCAAAATTACCAAACTACCCTTTTACGTTGCCGGTATGGCCTAAAAATGCCCTGGGACCCAAACTAAACCCCCGGCTAGTGTTTTCTGACTATTTCGACCCTTACGGACGGGTTGGCGCACTCAAAACTACCATACGGTTAATAGAAATAAAATTCACTTTTAATTGAATAATAATATTCCTGACGCGACTATCACACGCGTCTCAACAAAATTTCCCAAATTGCCGTATATCAATCTCACGACAAATTTAATAATTTAACATTCATATATAGCCATATATACTCATTAAAATCAAATACCAACTCGCATCTCGCTAGTATTTTTATCCGAATTAATTCCCAATTAATACACATTTAATTCAATTAATCCCATAAATAAATATCATAAAAATACGGGGTATTACACTTTTAAGAAAGAAACCCTTCAAAACCAACTTCAACTTCTCCAAGAAAACCCCCAAATACTCCTCCGAAATTCGTAGCTCTCATTTCTCAATGGTATAAATGGGTATTGTGAGTTTGAATAAGGTGGAATATAACCCAAAATGGTGGTGGGTGGAGGTGGAAGACCACCCACCTCTCTCTCATGCGCTCTCTCTCTCTCTCTCTCTCTCTCTCTCTCTCTCTCTCTCTCTCTCTCCTTCTTCCATTTTCTCCCAATAATAAATGAACCCAAATAACAAAAGAACACATTATAAAGCCTCCCTTAAGACCAAAAATCCCATTTTGACCATGCTGGATAGATATGGGCTCGACAACACACAAAATCAAGGGTTGAAAATGTGACAGCGCACAAGGAAAAATTGGAATAAAAATCTCGACTTGAATCATTAGAACTACTTCCCAATGTCATTCAAATGAGTTATAATATGTCGTCTCTTCCCTATATCGCGTGACCCTTCATGCGACCTACTACTATAAGTCAGTAGCACGTCGTTAGAAGCTCTGCATCTCGTGACCTTCACATTGTCATTCAAAAGGCAGCCCCATGTCATTTGAGCGACCCTGTTTCTTTTTCTTTTTATTTTTCTCCAATTTCATACACAATTCTTCCATAATTATAATTACTCCTTCTCAATCATAATCCATATATATATATATATATATATATATATATATATATATATATATATATCTTAATTAATTTACCGGGGCAGGATATTACACCTCGAGGCACCTCTTCCTTATAGGTGAAGTCATGCTACGAGTGCCACCCAATCCATCGAGATTAATTCAAAGATGGCTTATACCTCTCCTGATATAGATCCTCTCAAAATATATTTGAATCACTTTGAGTCTGATATTGATGTTGATTCATATATCTCGAATTATAATTCCTCGTTAAACACTTCCACCACAACAGATGGTGAGAAATTGGTGAATAAATTGATAATTCGATTCTTTTATACCATACTCACGATTAACTTGAGGATCATGTTGACCCTCGCGATGAGTGTATTTCCCCTACTCTCGAGTTCGATCATCTTTCCCCACATTTTGTCCCACTCGATTAATGCATTATCCCACCCACCCACTACCATGTTTGTACCTTTTTCCCCCATACCTCCTAATGTTATCTATCTATTTAGGTCCTTACTTGCACTCGTCTTCCACCCTAGAGATCCACGAGACCTTTCGTGAGTTAACCCTCCATCCTACCATCACTGAGAGTGTTTGGGGGTAAGACTCCATCTTCCCATGATAATGAGAATGTTCCCACTTTCATAAAGACTGGTTATCATGTCTGTTTTGATTATGCTCAGCTCATCGGCATGACTCTTTCATCGTCCATTCATAGATGCATAATTTTTATGAGGCCAACCCCATCACCATTGTTAAACCTTTTTGCCTCCCCATCAACCTTGAGCACCATGCTTATAGGTCCCTTATTTCCCTCAATTTTACTCTCAATAAGGCTCAAGAGTGACACCATCCATATGCTATCTCCATTATCAAAACTCCATATGACATCACTTTTTCTCTCCCTTGGCAAATAGATAATTTGCATCATGATAAGCATCATGATAAGCACTTTTCCATACAAGTGCGTTGACCATGTTGACCTAGTCTTCCAAGACTGAGTTTTCAGTATTGTTTAAAGGGTGATTCTCATCACCCTCACTCTTCTACCATCCCGTTCTATTCATTTTATCTTTAGGGGTGAGTTATTTAGGTTTGGCTGAAGAAGTTAAACTTAGCACTAAGTCGAGGCATCCTATTGCACCTTGTTTATGAGAATGAGTCTTAACCTATCTGGCAGTGGTTCTTTATCATCCTTATTTGCTTATATATGCATAGACTTGTACATAATTCTTTGTAACACTTATTCAATTTTTTACTTAAGTACGTCGTACGGTACACTTTCATTAGTAGTTGACTATGATAATCCCCTTACCACCTTGTGGTTTCAACTTGAAACATGTTTTTAACATCGAGGAATTTGTTCTCTTTTGTTTGGGGTGGGAAAATTATCAAAATCGTACTTCTTTTGGAATTATTTTGTTTGAAAGAAACCTTTTTATGCATTTTTCATCTCATTTTTAACATTATTTATCCATTATCTTTTTCTTTTAGAGTTTGAGAATACTCGTGTTCGAACTTGAAGTCAGACTTTAATCTAATAAGCTCAAGTTATACCTTATAAGGCATGTTTGCACCATAAATTCCTAGACTCAGTGCTTTTTGAGCACTTATCATTTCATAATAGTCAAAAGTCGAAGAGTGTATAAAATTCTCAAGAAAACCTTAAGGATCAATAGTGAAGACTTAGACCATTGAGTTTTGATCATTTCATCTTTTTAAGAGTTTTTATGCAATATCTGAGTCATAATATTACTTAAATTTCTTTGGGTATGGTACTAAAGTCATTGCAAGATCTCATTATTCTTCATTTTTTTGGATAATCACTTAGAATGGCATTACTTTCGAGTTATAAGAAACATGTGTCTTATAATTTATCTCGAGCTCCAAAACCTTATCATCTTTACACTTACCATTTTCCATATTAAATCATCATTTATTTTCCCTTACCCATATATACCCCTAAACACCATTCATACATCATTTTCCCACTATTTCCCTTAGTTTTGAGAAAAATAGTGGTTGAAATTAAAAATGTAAAAAACGTATTCATTCATGTTATAAAAGAAAAATACATCGTAAGGAAAAAAATATATAGATAAATAATAATAGAAAAAGGAAAAAAAGAAGAAAGAATAAGAGAAAATAAAATAAAATGCAATATAGATTTTGTGAAATAAAGACATTAATTGTGTAAGTTGTAGTCCACTCTTCTCTAAACCTCACATATATTGTATCATCGATCTTACCTATCTCATTTCCCCACATCCTTTATATAGACCCCATTTTTACCCTTGTTGAGGTGTTCAGGCAATTGAAAAGTCAACATGGTGACAAGCTCGACGTTCTCAAAATAGTTTTTGACATTCTTTCTCGAGATCACCTTTTTCATGTATCCGTGCTTTTTGTATATGTGTGTGAGACATTTTACCTTGTTTAAATTTACTCCCCTTATCATGCACAAGAGAGATACTCTTTACCCAAATGTCGAAGAGTTCATTGAAGAGAGATATATCCGGTGAGATTTGAAGTTAGAGCATTGATTCTAAAAGGAAACCTACAAATTACTCTTATGATATTTGAAACTTTTCACATAACACACATTGAGTTCTAGAAAGGATTTTTGCCTTTAGTATTAAGTAAGTTTATCTTTTCATATACTTCACAGTTCATTGTTTGTATTTCTTGAATACTTTAATGATGAGTTGTGTGATAATTCCTATATCCAGTAAGAAAATCACTACTTTTCATTGAATATTTTTTAATAAAACCTTTTTGAATTTTGTGGGTATAGTCATTGCAAACCCTAATGAGAAAACACTTATCCTATAGGGAAACCTATATGTTTAACGACTTGTTGCATATGCTAAGTGCAGTCGCAAGTACCTGCAAAAGTGGCACACTTTTGGTTACTTATCTTGGTTTCTCTCTATTTTTTATCGAGGAGTAGCAAACTTCTGTTTGGGAGTGGTATGATAAGCACCCAAAATATTAATTTTATCCCCCAAATAGACTCATTTTAATTGTTAGTTCTCGTTAAGATTGACCATTTCTGTGTATTTGTTTATCTTTACGTAAATACGCAATTGTGGTTTGAAAATGCACAATTCAAGTCAATTACGGAAAAAAATGTGATCAAAAGTGCTAACGTCAGATTTTATGTTACCCAATACAACCAACTACCCATTAAACCCCATCATAAATAATGTCCATAGCCTTCCCTAACTTCCCATGTGTTGCGTGTGTGTATTTTATTATATTTGTGTGTGTGTGTGTGTGTGTGTGTGTGTGTGTGTGTGTGTGTGATACTATGAGGCCCCATCCTGTAAGGACTCCTTATGGCTCAGACCCCGATACATACTAATTTTTTAAAATAGTAAAAAAAAAATTATAAAACATCATGTATATGATCTCCACAGTGAGAAGATCATATCCAATTCTTTTCATTAAAATATTCAACAAAAAACCAGTTGAGATGAGGTGATATGCATAAAAATGGTATAAATATGCATTTTCGACCGTTGAAGTGTTGACGATCATCTCACCCACTTTTTGATTGAATTTTTTTATGAAACTTCATAGATATGATCTCGACAATGAGAAGATCATATCCATGAAGTTTTAAAAAAAATCAATCAATAAAGCAGTTGCTGTCGACCCAACATTTCAACGGTTGAAAATTAATATTTATACCATTTTTTTACATATCACCTCATCTCAACTGTTTTTTATTAAATTTTATAATGAAAAAATTAAAGATGATCTTCTAATCATGGACATCATATCCATGAAGTTTTATTAAAAAAATCATTATTTTACTATTTAAAAAAAATAGTATTTATCGGGTCTGCACGATAAGGAGTCCTTTCAGGAGACTTTCTAATTATACTATTATAATTCTTATTATTATTAGTACTAGTAGTACATACATGTATATGTGTATTATTATATTTCCAAGTCATCTCCCAAATGAGTTAAGACAATATTAAAATGTTGTACCTTTTTGCATTAATAAGGACACATAACAATATTAAAAGGTTATATAAATTTATTGGGGAGTTGTAACTGGGACTCATAATATTACTCTTGAGTATTATATATATATATATATATATATATTCACCCTATTACCTTCTGTCGTCCTTTCCACAAGAAGGTGGTTCGCCGAATCCATTTACCTACTATATACAAACAAAAACAAAACCTCATGTGGTCCCCTCACCAAAAGAAAAAAAGAAAGAACAAAATAAAACACTCCTTTATCTCTCATATTGTCCCCCTTTTCCTTTTTCCCATGCTATTTGTTTCCATTATATTACACTCATACCACAGAATAAAAAGAGAAGTTGTTGCATTCGATAAGAGAAGAGGGAGAGTTAGCACGTAAGAGAATATACAGCTCCAAGTTTCTATTTAGTTTAGTAGTCTCATTTTAGGAGTAGCGTAGTGTATTTTTTTTTGGTTATTTCTTTCGCTTTTTTTAGTGAATTAAGAGTGAATGGATTATTCTTATGAGAGAAAAACGTTGAGTTGAGTGTTTTTTTCTTATTCGATTGTAAACTCATATTTTATTGGGGTGTGATTATTGTTCAAGCTTGAGAGTTAATATCAAATGTAAGTAAATTTGATTTAATATTGTTCTCTTACTGTTTTATTATTTTATGCCTTTATGGTATTATTATTATTACATTTTATACATAATAATGCCAAAATGAGAGGCTAAATACCTCATTCAAAGGGTTAGATGAAAATCCTAGCTTAATTATTTTTATTTTGAGTTTATTTATTTATCATGCCATTTGAATATTAATACTGAAATTTTATAATTTATATTTACACCTCATTAGATATTGAGTGTAAATTATTTTAGAGAGAAAATAGTAAATTCGACGTACAATATTTATTTATTCATTAAACTAGAGATAGGTAATTTTTAAATAATATTCTAGTTTGAATTTTACAACTCTTAATGGTTTAAAATACATTTTTGCAGACTTTCCCCAATGGGTGATTTATTAGAAAATGTTTAAATCTATTTTTTATAGAGCTTGTAGAATTTTTATAATAATCTTCCAAAATGAATATGTTTAAATTCACCTTTGCAATAAGAGTTAATTTATGAATTTAACTATGCCTTGGGGTATTTTAAGTATATAAACTAATTAATAAAAATATAAGGATAAGTGATGAATCCTCGACCCTTGAATCATCTCATCTTTATTACACCTCATATCTCTCTCACTTTATGATTTTATTTATCTATTAGTGTAATTTAAATTTCATCACATTCATAATTAGCATAAATATCCCTTGAAAATTGTTTTAAAAATCATACTAGTCATCATTTATCCTTTTCATAGTAAGAAGTTGTATTGATACCCTAACTTGGTACTACACATGTACTTAGTATATTTTGTAGGTTCAAGGGATTTTGATTTACGAGTCTTTGTAACAAGGACATATCATCATCTTACTTGAGATTCATGCTCCTAAATCAGAAAGTCATTCATATTTTCAGAGTCAAAGTCATTCTTAGAGAGTGGGAGTCATTATCACATTCCATTTTGAACTCTCTGGTCATTTCTCCAAAATCACACCTCACTTAAATTGTTCAACATCTTAGTGTATAAAGGTGATCAAATTGATCTAAATGAACAAACAAAAACAAATAAAAACTGAAATGAATAATAAGAATCTTCATAAGAGCAATCCTCCTATAACATATACACCAACCTGAAAGCCTGATTTAATCCGCACACTGATATGATGATTAATTTCGCTTGATTTCCATATTATCATACAAATCTAATGAACCTTTTTTAGACTTGTCTATCACTTAAATGCACATACTTATACACTCTTATCAACTCACCTCCACGAAATTAGTTTTCCATGATTATCACTAATCATTAAGGAAGTATTGCCCAAATGGATACAAAGTGATTCGTAAAAATCAAGATCATCATAAAATATGTTTAGATATAGTCTCAGGTCGCAAATAACATCTTTTAAAAATACAAATTTTTTTCTTCGAATTTGACTGATCGAATAAAAGTTACCTTGAGCCTATAAGACTCTTTATTCTGAATTGTGATTCTAGCATGGTGATGAGTCATAAATTCTTCGAATTTTTTCTCTTAATTTAGAAGATTTTAGTACCCCGTGTAGTGTAATTTGAGTTTATTTATCTCATATCCTTGCTATTGTTATCTTCTATCTAGTGCATTGAGTTTCGGGTATTCCTCTTACATTTTGCAGGAAATTTATGAAAGTGAAGAAAAGAGAAAACTCAAAATCAAGAAAGAAGGAAAAGAAGAAAAGTCAAGGGCAAAAGAGTAATTTTACATCCGGAATTCGAATATAGAACATTAGAAGAAATTGAAGACCTTAAGTCCACAAATGTATATGAAGAAACGACATCCCAATCCGAGTCCCAATTGCAAAGTTATGAAGATTTAAAGTTGAGAAGAAATCAAAGGAAAAATGAAGGAAAAATCAAGACAGAACCGAATCAATAACAGTCTAGCATAACCGGTTCCCCTCACTAGAAAGGGCAACCCAAACCGATGAAAAATCAAGGGGACCGCTTCGGTAAATTGTAAAGACCAAACCGAACCGATGATCAAGACTCAGAACCGGTTCGACACATTGTAATAAGAGAACTGGTTCGGCAAACAAAGAAGAAGAATATAGAACCGGTTTGGCTTACTGTAATAACCGAACCGGTTCGCCAAGTAAATAAGGAGAAAATAAATACGGTTTGGCATGATGGATTTTTAATTTTTATTTCTTAAAATTAGAGTTGTGCATGGTGCAAATACTTAATAAAACTTGAGAGTTATATTCTATTGTAATGCCAGACATTAGAGAGTTAGTTTTTACATGGTTTTGAGAGATTCATGAAGGCAAGAACCCTAGGATTCATCTTCTTCATCATTTTTTCATCAATTACATTAACTCTAAGGGTTTTTCTTCAATACAAGTAAAATTTCTTTCTTGCTTTCAGTTTCTCTCATATTTTTGTCTTATGATTCATTATTTCTTAGTTATAATTCTATTTTACATGTTTGATTGCATTTTTTACGTAATAATGATTTCATGCAACATCGATTTCATGTCTAGTCGTATTTACACCATGTCCGGCTAAGTTTCTAGCGGTTTGGGATACATAAACCCATCCTAGTTAACACATAAGAATTTAAAAATGAATAAAAAGCAATCCCTCATTCAAAGGTTTGAACTTTATCAAGATAAATATTGTACTCTTTTTAATTCCATTTGCCCTAGGTAACTGGAATGTTTAAGGGTGCAATTGGCGTTTTGATAACTTCTCATCCTTGTCAAGTACAATTATTTATTTGATATTGTGTGGCATTAAGTCCTCCTATGTCGAATGCTAAGAGAGTATTTGGTATCTCTTTGAATGAAGAATTATCTTTTTGACGCTTTTATGCTCTATGAAACACCGTCGGTTCGAGGGATTGTACCCTAACTCCATTTCCTCTCATATATTTAAAGTTTAATTTAGTTCTTCTTGCATGTGTAGTTAGTTATTAATTTAATTCATGTTTCATTAGTTGATCACAAATCATCAACTTTTCCTTATTTTCTGAGTCATTCTTAGGGTTAAGCGTCTTTCCTATTCGTCGTCAAGTCTTACGTCCTATTCCTTGTGTTCGATACTCGTTTATCGGATTATTACTTGAGCGACCAACTTACACTTGAGTTGATATAAGCACACACTGGAAACACTTTTAAAGTCGTGCCAAGTTTTTGGTGTCGTTGCCGGGGAATGGGTAGACTTTTAGGTCAGGTCGATTTAATTCAAAATTTGACTCGAATTCTTCAAAAGCAAAAAAAAATCATAAAAAAAAATAAAAAGCAAAAATATATCATCTCTGTATTCCTTTCATGAAAAATCCTCAACGCACTTCTCAATTTACTCTAACCCGCATCCACGAAATCGTATAGTTGAGTACGATCCCAATAGCCCACATACCCATAGTATTCCATAATTTTTGGGTTCCACCCCTACATCGCCCAATTCCATTACGAGTCACACTTCTAGGACATCGAGTGAGAACTTTGAGTCATTTGGAGAGAGAGTCATGTCGGATAACGCTAGTTTTGGTACGGGTGAGGATGAGATGTCGTATCGTCCCATGAGAGAGCTCTTATATCCCGAGCAAACCATCATTTCGGGATAATTTCACTTCCGAAATGGGATGAGATTCTTCCCACCTTTCATGATTTGGATTCGGAGAAACCATACCTCCACATCCGTGAGTTTAAAGAGGCATGCGACACGTTTAGCAATCAAGCTTGACTCATGATGTTGTTAGCCTAAAACTTATTCTTTTTTCCTTAAAAGATACATCTAATACCTGACTTTGGTCTTTATCATTGAACTCGATCGGATTATGGAGAGAAATTCAATCTAAGTTTCTTCTGAAATTCTTCCCCCAACATAGAACGAATTCCATCAAAGCTCAAATTCAAACTTTTATACAACCAAAAAATGGGCCATTTGATCGATGTTGGGAGTGCTTCCAAGAGTTAGTTAACACATGCCCACATCATGGTTTCAAGAAGTATCGCTTTATCTTTTTATTCCTCCAAGGGCTAAGTCTAGCTTCCAAACAACTCGTGGAAACTATGTACGAAGGTGAATTTTAGCGGTTAGATGCAAACGATGTCGAGGCCAACCTTAAGTATGTCTCCGAGACTACTTAAGCATAGGACACATCCGATCCAAACACCCAAACTCGGGTTCGACAATTGTCCACTGCTCCTTCCACATTCAGTCTCTATCACATGGACAAGGATGCCGAGTGGAAACTTCGAGTTAACCAAATTGAGAAAAGATTGGGAGACATATTCGAATCACGGGCAAGAGAAACACCCGAACCCACCCGAGCTATGAAATAAAAGGTGTGTGCCATTTTTTAGGCGAGTCATTCAACAAAGGAATGTCCGATGATACCCGCCTACAAAGTCATGCTCTATGAGCAAGTGGAAGATGTAGGAGGATTTAAGGGGAATTTCAATGCCCCTCACGGGAATTCTTACAACTTTTCGTGGAGGAACCATCCTCGGTTTAGTTATGGGCAACCTAATGCCGCGTTGAATCCTAATTCACATGTTGCCCCTCCTCCACCACCGCCTCCGCACTTTTAAGAAACTCCACACATGCAACAACCACCTGCGGCATTGTACATCACCCCACAGAGAAGAAAGTTCGAGGATACCGTGAACCATTTCATACAATCTCAATAGGCAACTAATTCTCCGAACGCCCGAATGTTTGTTGATATGCAAATGAGCATTTCAAAGTGTAATACCCCGTACTTTTGGCTATATTTATTTTTGGGATTAATTAACTAAATGCGTATTAATTGGAAATTAATCCGGGTTAAAAATACTAACGAGATGCGAGTTGGTATTTGATTATGTGCATACATGTTTTTATATGAATATTGAATTATGAAATTGTCGTGAGATTTATATACGGCAATTTGGGAATTTTGTTGAAATGCGTGTGACCGCGTCATGGTATATCATTTTAATTATAAAAGTTATTTTTATTTCTATTATCCATATGGTCGTTTTGAGTGCGCCAACCCGTCCGGAAGGGTCGAGATAGTCAGAAAACACTAGCCGGGGTGTAGTTTGGGTCCCGGGGTATTTTTAGGCCATACCGGCAACTTAAAGGGTATTTTGGTAATTTTGTATTTTGAAGAATTAATAATGACGAAAATTAGGAGTCTTAATCTGATGTGGATTTAACGCACTAACCAACCCATATTAACCCATTAAGCTACGGAGGTTATCATTTAGGTTTCCAACCTTCCCAAAAGCAAACCCTAGCCACCATAGCCACCATTGGAGAGGAAGCTTGGAGAGAGAAGAAATTATGCAGAAAAGCTTCATCAAACCTACACCAAACTCAGAGACAACCAAGGCAAGTGACTTAATTCCATTTAATTTCAAATAATGTTCTTTCCATGTTAGAAAATTCGAATTTTGTGTTTGTTCTTGGTGAAATATGAAAACCCATGTAGTTTGGAGTTTAGAACTTGAAAATCTTGAGGAGAATTGCATGTAGAATGATAGGTAGATGATTATTCTCATGATAATTGTGATTAGAAGAAATTAAAACGGATTTATATTGGATTAATTCATGATTCAAAAAGTTAGGGTTCATGTTCTTGGAATTTGGGGAAAAAGTGTAGAGATTTGTAAATTGGTTGATGTTAGGATGGATTAATCCTTTAAAACGTGTTAGAATGTGACTATAATATGTTTAGGATTTATTAGAGACCTTAAAACATAGTTGGGACGAAGTTTAGAGGAGATTTGAGGAGTAAAAATGGATGAAAAAAGTAACTAAGAAAATCTGGGCTCGAACTGGTCGTTCGTTAGAAACCATTCCCAGGCTTCTAACTAGTTGACCAGTCGCTTTTAACGAGGGGCAGTTTCGTTCGATATCTCGTTCGAACGAGATATCGTTAGAAGGTACAGTTCGTTCGAACGAACTGGATCTCGTTCGAACAGTCTCGTTCGAACGAGACTTCAAACGAGCTGACAGTTGAATCTCGTTGGAACAGTCTCGTTCGAACGAGACTTCTAACGAGCTGACAGTCTGGGCCTTTTTGGACTGTTTTGATTTTTAGAGTCTCGTAAACTTGTTCGAGGATATAGATAACATTCCGATGATGATGTAATGATAGAATTGGGACTTTTGGGTATTTATGAGAAGGAAATTATATACGAGAGTTAAATTAAATGGACGGTTTGGGTTGAGACGTGAGTGTCTACTACGAAGTGAGAATAATTATGCCGCGTATAATTATGGACCGGGATAAAATAAGTTGTATATATTATAAGTTGGTACGAGAATGCGATATGTACTACGATTAAACTACGGTGATTACTAATATGCGTGTTTACTTAGTATTGGTATATAAATTGTGTGTATAACATACCTACCATACTTGCTATCAGGGGAGGTTTGAATTCGCTTAGGGCCCTCTAATCCTTGTGTTGCTCGGATTTAGACTGGTTACCTCGATGAACATAGGTCATAGAAAGACTTATTGGGATATTAATAAGTCCGCTGATCGTGGGAGCGTATGTATGTGCGTGACCCATGTGATGTGACTGTGTTCGCCTCCACCATTTGTGATGTTGTTATCTGAACGATTCCTGAGAGATTCGGGATACGTGATTCCTTATGTACGTGATGTACCGGGATGGATAGCAGAGTATGTGCACCGCAGCTTAGGCTCGGGGTGCTTATATTGTATATTTATGATGTGAGTAATATACACTTAATTAATGGGAACCTTTATGTTAATGTTGTGAATATAATTACGGTATTGTTTCGAGAAACATAACGAGTTAGCTGATAGTAAAATATATTGCATATTGTATACCTAAGTTTACGTTAAACCCCTATTTAATATCGAGCGTTATATGCTAATAGAACCAAGTAATAATGGTAGGACCTATGATAGTCTAGCTAGTTATAATGTCACTTAGCTAGTGGGTTGTGTCGTTGTAGATGGGTACTTACGTTAGGAGTGCACAGTTAGACGAGACGTGAGGATATCATGTGAGTGTACGTCCTAACATGTACTTTGCATTTAATGTTTTAAATGTTTTTTAAAGCACTTGCAGGTTTTTCAAAATATCTCCACATTCGGGCTCTGACCCGTTTGCTTTCAAATCTATTTTTTTCCTTGTAAAACCATTTTAGGTGCCCAGCCACAAGGACACCACCATGCATAGGATACTCATTCTGGTGACGAGCTGTAGCTGTTTGTGGAAGCTACAGGGATTTGCTTATAGACGCTTCTATCACTTGGATTCCAGATTCATTATCTATCAGTTGTAGGGCATGTTGCCCATTTCTATTAGAGTTACATTTCCATTACAGTTTTCAGACTTTGGCATGTATTGTTTTAGTATTCGGTTTACTTTTTCAGTTGTGGGATTGTATTGAGGAGTTTTTCCTCCAGACTTTATTTACATATGTGATGGTCATTCTATTTACTTCTTTATGGTGAATGGTGTTATTATTCTTTTTACACTTGTTGCATGTTAATCAGACTTTAATTAAAATTTGGCACTTACTTTTTAAATACTAGGTGGTTAGTAATAATAAAAATGTTTTCGACAGTGATGCTATTAACTGATCCAACTTGGCATTTTGAATTAATTTAATAAAGGAGTAGCTACCCGGTATTTAATTAGTCGGGGTGTCACAGGTGGTATCAGAGCATCAGGTTCTAGTGTCCTTTAGGATCTGACGGCTTATTATGTTTCCGCTAAGTTTCTTTGATATAGAGCCCTATATTTTAGGACTGTTGTACTCTTTTTGTGTATGCTTCGTTCTTCAGCTATTTTAAGTTTATAACTGCGAACTTATAAACTTTATTCTTATTTCAGAATGCCTCCACAACGTGAACGACAAGTTCCCAGGGATGCAACGCCCGAACCCCAGCCCGCTCCAGTTCAGGGCATGATGAACGCCGCTGAGGTTGCAGCTATAGTAGCCCAAGCGATAAATGCCGCAATTGCCGTTGTTCAGCAGGCACCACCTCAGGCGCCGGTTGCCACGCCAGTACAGGCAAATGCATTCCCGTCTGCTTGGGAACGTGTACGTGACGCTTTTCAGAAAGCGCATCCGCCAGAGTTTGCAGGTAGCTCAGATGTGGTAGTCTCGAGCCAGTGGAGGAAGGATATGCAGAGGCACTTGAGGATGTATGAGTGCACGGACGTCCAGAAGCAGGTGCTAGATACTTTGAAGCTAGTTGGATCTGCACTGCAGTGGTGGGAGTCTATTACCACCGTAGAGGAGAGGGATACTCTCACTATTCAGGATTTCTGGGTGCGGTTTGACCGCAAGTACTTTTCGTCGGCTGTTCACACGGAAATGAGGAGGAAACTTATGAATCTGAGGCAAGAGAGTAAGACCGTGGCCGATTATGAGGCCGAGTTCACGAACCTGTTGAATATCGTTCCAGATGAGATACCAACAGAGAAGAAAAAGATTGAGAAGTTCACGGACGGGTTGACTTGGAAGATCCGTCAGCATCTGTTAGCGAACCTTTCGTTGGCCACGTATTCTGATGTGGTTAACGCTGCTTTGTTACACTGCCAGGACCACCACTTTCATATGGCTAAGGGTAAGAGGTCGGGAGAGTCTAGCCATCAGGGCAGGACTGGAGGAAATGGTGCCGGTGGGGCACAATCTGTTCAGGGGCAGAGACAAAATGAGCAGGGCTCCCAGCAGGGGGATAATAAGAGGTTCCGGTCAGGGAACTACAGGCAGGGACATGGAGGTTTCCGTCAGGGTCATCAGGGTCCAAACGGCCATCAGGGCCAACAAGGGCAGAATGGGCAGCAGTTTCACCAGGGCCAAGGGAGGAACGGTAACGGCCACCAGGGCCGGGGACCGCAGGGGCAGAGAGGAGGGAACTTCCCAGGGAAGTGTTTTGTTTGTGGCAAGACTGGCCATAAGCGACAGGATTGTCCTGATAGGGGCAGGGCCCCACAGCAGCAGCAGCAGCAGCAGGGTGCTCGCCAGGAGCCACAGAGGCCTATGTTTCCCGCCGCTCTCCCCGCACCGCCACAGATGGCAGCATTACCACCCATTCCAGCAGTCCCAGTTCAGCAGGGGCAACTACAGTATGGACGTGTCTACGACGTCCACCAGGCAGCAGTTCCACAGGCACCGCCCGCGATTGAGGGTACGTTTCCTATCCATGGCACTATGGGTCGGGTATTGTTTGATACGGGTGCTACACATTGTTTTATAGCTACACGCTTCGCGAAAGCTTTAGGATTGTTAGCTACGGTAGAGAGCACCGTGACGTGTGTCGACTCACCATTGGGGAGTGGGTCACTTATATTCTTTATATGCCGGGGAGTGGGAGTAGGGATTGGTAGTCTGGTATTACCTGCAGATATGTTGGTATTAGATATGCATGTTCACGATGTGATCATCGGTATGGATTGGCTCGTAGCTTATAGGGCCATGATTGATTGCTTCAGCGGGAGCATTATTTTTGCCATTCCGGGGCAAGAGATGTTCGTAGTGGCGATGCCTCGCCCAGAGGGAGGATCGACCGCTCATCTGTATTACATTGAAGAGGATACCTCTAAGGAGGTAGTGATTCCTTTAGATTCTATCCCAGTAGTCAGGGAGTATTCGGATGTGTTTCAGGAGATACCAGGCCTACCCCCGAGTCGAGAGATAGACTTTGTTATAGACCTATTGCCAGATACGAGGCCTATAGCACGTGCACCGTACAATATGGCTCCGGCAGAGATGCGAGAGCTACGAGATCACATAGAGCAGCTGTTAGGTCAGGGCTTTATTCGCAGGAGTACCTCACCTTGGGGCGCTCCAGTTTTGTTTGTGAAGAAGAGGGACGGTTCACTGAGATTGTGTGTGGACTACCGATAGTTGAATAAGGTCACGATACGGAATAAGTATCCGTTGCCTCGAATCGATGACTTATTGGACCAGTTGAGAGGAGCTTCTTTCTTCTCAAAGATTGATTTGAGATCGGGATACCATTAATTGCGTATCAGGGAGGAAGATGTCTCGAAGACTGCGTTCTTGTCGAGATATGGTTCTTACGAGTTCCGGGTTATGCCTTTCGGTTTGACCAATGCTCCAGCAGTGTTTATGGACTTGATGAACAGAGTGTTTAGGGATTTCCTAGATCAGTTTGTCATTGTCTTCATTGATGACATTCTGGTTTACTCTCAGACAGAGGAGGAGCACGCCGAGCATTTGAGGCAGGTTTTGCAGACACTTCGTCAGAACGAGTTGTATGCAAAATATGAGAAGTGCGGGTTTTGGCTGAAGGAAGTCCAGTTTTTGGGACACATTATTTCCGACCGGGGAATATCTGTTGATCCGGGGAAAGTATCCACGGTGAGGGAGTGGGGACAGCCCACGACACCGACGAAGATTCGTAGTTTCTTGGGCCTAGCAGGATACTACATGAGGTTTATTCGGGGTTTCTCGGAGATAGCAGGTCCTTTGACACATCTGACTCGTAAGGGTGTGCCCTACATCTGGAATGATGACTGTCAGTTGGCATTCGATGAATTGAAGGACAAATTGACCTCAGCACCTGTATTAGCATTGCCGAGACCGGGACTTGAGTATTTGGTTTACACCGACGCGTCTTTGCAAGGACTTGGAGGTGTATTGCAGCAGGAGAGACAGGCCATAGCTTATGCTTCCCGTAAGCTTAAGACTCATGAGAAGAATTACCCCACGCATGATTTGGAGTTGGCAGCTGTGGTATTTTCCCTACGGATTTGGAGGCACTATCTTTTGGGGGAGAAGTTCCAACTATTCACGGACCACAAGTCCCTACAGTACCTGTTCACGCAGAAGGAATTAAATATGCGGCAGCGTAGGTGGCTTGAGTTTGTGAAAGACTACCAGTTCGATATCCAGTATCACCCAGGTAAGGCTAACGTGGTAGCAGACGCGTTGAGCCGTAGGCCAACAAATGAGGTGGCAGAGGTGTGGAAGGCAAAGTGGAAGGAATTGGGACACCAGGATGCAGTGGCCCGATCTTTCATGTCTGTGATGACCGTTACACCGCAGATTATCACGATGGTAGTACGGGCACAGGCTAATGACTCATTCTGTCAGGAGCAGATAGTTCGATTACTAGTAGAGGGAGCCGAGTCCTATACCGTTAGCTCAGACGGGGGATTACGCTTCAATGGGAGATTGGTGGTTCCGGAAGGGGAAGAATTGCGACACGAGGTGATGGCAGAGTCGCATGGCTCACGGTTCGCGGTACATCCCGGAGGGGATAAAATGTACCAAGACATGAGACGCCAGTATTGGTGGAGCGGTATGAAGAGAGATATCGCTGAGTTTGTTTCGAAATGCGCCACTTGTCAACTTGTAAAAGTGGATCATCAGAGACCGGCAGGATTGCTACAGCCGTTGGAGGTCCCGGTGTGGATGTGGGAGAGCATATCCATGGAATTTATCACGGGGTTGCCTACGTCGCAGAGGGGTCACGACTCCGTTTGGGTAATTATGGACAGGTTGTCCAAGGTCGCTCACTTTTTACCCGTTAGGACTGACTACACTACGGGACAGTATGCCCAGCTCTTCATTTCAGAGGTTGTCAGACTTCACGGTGTGCCACTAAATATCGTGTCTGACAGAGATAAGATATTTGTTTCGCGATTTTGGGAGAGTTTCCAGGAGGCAATGGGCACGGAATTGAGGTTGAGTACGGCTTATCATCCACAGATCGATGGGCAGACCGAGCGCACAAATCAGATGTTGGAGGACATGCTACGCATGTGCATTATTGACTTTGGGGGTGGATGGGAGCAGTACCTACCACTGGTGGAGTTTGCTTATAACAACTCCTATCAGTTCACTATTGACATGGCTCCGTTTGAAGCATTGTACGGTAGGCCTTGTCGTTCCCCAGCATGTTGGTTAGAGGTGGGGGACAACAAACTACTTGGGCCGAAAGTGATTCAGGATACTTCGGCAAGGATTGAGTTGATTCAGAGTCGCATTCGGGTAGCTCAAGACAGGCAGAAGAGTTATGCTGATGCAAAGAGATTTTTCAGGGAGTTCCAAGTAGGGGACCAGGTTTTGCTCAGAGTATCTCCTATGAAGGGGATTATGCATTTCGGGAAGAAGGGGAAGTTGGCACCAAGGTATGTGGGGCCGTTTCCTATTATTGAGCGGATCGGACCGGTTGCGTATAGACTTGGGTTACCGGAGCATTTGCATCGGATTCACGATGTGTTCCATATTTCCTCGCTGAGGAAATACCTTAGAGATAATTTGGCTCAATCTCACATTTCTGTAGAGAACATCGATCTCCAGCCGGATAGCTCCTACGAGGAGGGGCCGATTACTATTTTGGACCGAAGCGAGAGGAAACTGAGGTCAAAGATAGTTCCGTTACTACGTGTTCAGTGGCGACATCACAATGTCGAGGAGTCCACTTAGGAGCGCGAGGATGAGATGCGCGAACGTTATCCAGAGTTGTTTTTAGCAGGTACTTTCTAGTTTCGAATTTCGGGACGAAATTCAGTTATTAGGGGGGAAGTATGTAATACCCCGTACTTTTGGCTATATTTATTTTTGGGATTAATTAACTAAATGCGTATTAATTGGAAATTAATCCGGGTTAAAAATACTAACGAGATGCGAGTTGGTATTTGATTATGTGCATACATGTTTTTATATGAATATTGAATTATGAAATTGTCGTGAGATTTATATACGACAATTTGGGAATTTTGTTGAAACGCGTGTGATCGCCGCGTCATGGTATATCATTTTAATTATAAAAGTTATTTTTATTTCTATTATCCGTATGGTCGTTTTGAGTGCGCCAACGCGTCCGGAAGGGTCGAGATAGTCAGAAAACACTAGCCGAGGGTGTAGTTTGGGTCCCGGGGTATTTTTAGGCCATACCGGCAACTTAAAGGGTATTTTGGTAATTTTGTATTTTGAGGAATTAATAATGACGAAAATTAGGAGTCTTAATCTGATGTGGATTTAACCCACTAACCAACCCATATTAACCCATTAAGCTACGGAGGTTATCATTTAGGTTTCCAACCTTCCCAAAAGCAAACCCTAGCCACCATAGCCACCATTGGAGAGGAAGCTTGGAGAGAGAAGAAATTCTGCAGAAAAGCTTCATCAAACCTACACCAAACTCAGAGACAACCAAGGCAAGTGACTTAATTCCATTTAATTTCAAAGAATGTTCTTTCCATGTTAGAAAATTCGAATTTTGTGTTTGTTCTTGGTGAAATATGAAAACCCATGTAGTTTGGAGTTTAGAACTTGAAAATCTTGAGGAGAATTGCATGTAGAATGATAGGTAGATGATTATTCTCATGATAATTGGGATTAGAAGAAATTAAAACGGATTTATATTGGATTAATTCATGATTCAAAAAGTTAGGGTTCATGTTCTTGGAATTTGGGGAAAAAGTGTAGAGATTTGTAAATTGGTTGATGTTAGGATGGATTAATCCTTTAAAACGTGTTAGAATGTGACTATAATATGTTTAGGATTTATTAGAGACCTTAAAACATTGTTGGCACGAAGTTTAGAGGAGATTTGAGGAGTAAAAATGGATGAAAAACGTAACTAAGAAAATCTGGGCTCGAACTGGTCGTTCGTTAGAAACCATTCCCAGGTCGTTCGAACGAGCTCGTTCGAAAAAGCTTCTAACGAGTTGACCAGTCGCTTTTAATGAGGGGCAGTTTTGTTCGATATCTCGTTCGAACGAGATATCGTTAGAAGGTACAGTTCGTTCGAACGAACTGGATCTCGTTCGAACAGTCTCGTTCGAACGAGACTTCAAACGAGCTGACAGTTGAATCTCGTTGGAACAGTCTCGTTCGAACGAGACTTTTAACGAGCTGACAGTCTGGGCCTTTTTGGACTGTTTTGATTTTTAGAGTCTCGTAAACTTGTTCGAGGATATAGATAACATTCCGATGATGATGTAATGATAGAATTGGGACTTTTGGGTATTTATGAGAAGGAAATTATATACGAGAGTTAAATTAAATGGACGGTTAGGGTTGAGACGTGAGTGTCTACTACGAAGTGAGAATAATTATGCCGCGTATAATTATGGACCGGGATAAAATAAGTTGTATATATTATAAGTTGGTACGAGAATGTGATATGTACTACGATTAAACTACGGTGATTACTAAGATGCGTGTTTACTTAGTATTGGTATATAAATTGTGTGTATAACATACCTACCATACTTGCTATCACGGGAGGTTTAAGTTCGCTTAGGGCCCTCTAATCCTTGTGTTGCTCGGATTTAGACTGGTTACCTCGATGAACATAGGTCATAGAAAGACTTATTGGGATATTAATAAGTCCGCTGATCGTGGGAGCGTAGGTATGTGCGTGACCCATGTGATGTGACTGTGTTCGCCTCCACTATTTGTGATGTTGTTATCTGAACGATTCTTGAGAGATTCGGGATACGTGATTCCTTATATACGTGATGTACCGGGATGGATAGCAGAGTATGTGCACCGCAGCTTAGGCTCGGGGTGCTTATATTGTATATTTATGATGTGAGTAATATACACTTAATTAATGGGAACCTTTATGTTAATGTTGTGAATATAATTACGGTATTGTTTCGAGAAACATAACGAGTTAGCTGATAGTAAAATATATTGCATATTGTATACCTGAGTTTACGTTAAACCCCTATTTAATATCGAGCGTTATATGCTAATAGAACCAAGTAATAAGGGTAGGACCTATGATAGTCTAGCTAGTTATAATGTCACTTAGCTAGTGGGTTGTGTCGTTGTAGATGGGTACTTACGTTAGGAGTGCACAGTTAGACGAGACGTGAGGATATCATGTGAGTGTACGTCCTAACATGTACTTTGCATTTAATGTTTTAAATGTTTTTTAAAGCACTTGCAGGTTTTTCAAAATATCTCCACATTCGGGCTCTGACCCGTTTGCTTTCAAATCTATTTTTTTCCTTGTAAAACCATTTTAGGTGCCCAGCCACAAGGACACCACCATGCATAGGATACTCATTCTGGTGACGAGCTGTAGCTGTTTGTGGAAGCTACAGGGATTTGCTTATGGACGCTTCTATCACTTGGATTCCAGATTCATTATCTATCAGTTGTAGGGCATGTTGCCTATTTCTATTAGAGTTACATTTCCATTACAGTTTTCAGACTTTGGCATGTATTGTTTTAGTATTCGGTTTACTTTTTCAGTTGTGGGATTGTATTGGGAGTTTTTCCTCCAGACTTTATTTACATATGTGATGGTCATTCTATTTACTTCTTTATGGTGAATGGTGTTATTATTCTTTTTACACTTGTTGCATGTTAATCAGACTTTAATTAAAATTTGGCACTTACTTTTTAAATACTAGGTGGTTAGTAATAATAAAAATGTTTTCGACAGTGATGCTATTAACTGAGCCAACTTGGCATTTTGAATTAATTTAATAAAGGAGTAGCTACCCGGTATTTAATTAGTCGGGGTTTCACACAAAGTTGTAATCATCTATAAGTATCCAAGAGAAGGCTAAGTTTCTGGACCAAGGCCAAAGACCTCCCCATGGTCAATCGAGTGTTAGCACTACATCTAACGACCAACAAAATCAATGTCAAGAAGTCATCACTTTACGAAGTGGGTAAGTGGTTTATTTATCACCTACCCCACATGATGAATCGAAAGATAAGGAGGTTTCACCCAACATAAAAGAGGTCGAAGATGCCCCCTTAAATGAAAGTGACAATGAAGATAACACTAGTGGGCAATGAAACCACCCATTGTTGCGCCTTTCCCTCAACGGTTGGTTCCACCTCAAAAAGGGGCATCCCGCGATAATGTGCTAGATGTCTTTAAGCAAGTAAATCTGAATTTACCTTTCCTCGATGCCATAAAGAAAATTCCAGTATACGCGAAAGTCCTTAAAGACTTGTTGACAGTGAAAAGAAGGCTAAAGGTGAAAAAGAACATTTTCCTAGCACAAAATGTGAGCTTCGTTCTACTTAATGACCTCCCACCAAAATTTAAAGATCCGGGTTCACCTACCATCTCGTGCATCATTGGTGAGAGCCTAATAGAAAAAACCTTGTTTGATTTAGGGGCGAGTGTCAACATTCTCCCTTATTCGATATATAGGCAACTAGATTTTGGGGACTTCAAGCCCACATCAATCACTCTCCAACTCGCGGATCGTACCGTGAAAATACCTCGAGGGATTATCGAGGATGTGATAGTCCAAGTGGACACATTCTACTTCCTTGTAGATTTTATCACTTGGGACACAAAGACCTCCATCCCCTCCCGCAATCATGTTCCCATCATCCTAGGTTACCCATTCTTAGCTCCGGCTAATACGTTAATCAACACTCAAAATGGGAAAATTCAACTCACATTCGGAAACATGACCCTTGAGACGAATATTTTTAATATCTCTAGGCAAGTGGGTGAGGAGGACAATTTTCACGCGATAGATCTTATCAAAGAGATAGTAGGGGAGAGCATAGAGGGAAACATCTGTGGGGATGTCGTAGGAGCGTGCCTTATTCCGGGTAGTAAGAGTGACGATATGTTCACTGACTTCGAGAGGGAGATAAGTGAGGCATGTTTAGTGATCGATATTAAGAGTGAGAGAGAGCACGTAGGAGCGAGCGAGAGACAGAGAGATTAGATGAAAGTGTAAGAGAGTATTTCGAGGATGAGAGAGAAAGGGAGTTAGGAGACATGAGCCTAGAAAATCTTAAAAAATAATTCGAGTCGATGGATGAGAGCCTAACTGGAGAAGTCCACTCTCTATTGGGCTCATATAGTCACTTAGAAGAGAGCGAATGAAAAGATAGGATAGATGAATTCCTTCTTTGTGACCATCCACCCATGCCACTTGAGTCTTAGGATGCGATGGAGGAGAGGACTCGAGTCTTAGCCGATTTAGAGCCCGACCCATGCATTACATAAGTCAAGGTAGATCTAGGTTTAGCATGCCCTTCCAATTTTCACCGAGATGTTCTCTCCAAGTTGGGACAAGTATGTTGCGGTTCGATTAGGCACCACGAGGATCTCATTCACCCCAGTCATCACGAGCCTCAAGGTGTCCCCCTTATCTATGAGATTGGTCCTAGCTTGTTCCGACTATTGGTTTTGGGGACCAAATGAGTTTTTAGTGGAGAGAGAGAGAGAGGTCGTCTCACCCCCGACACATATGATTTTTTTTTATTTTTTTTTTAATCGTGTGTTTTAGTTATATAACGTCTTTTTACATTTTAAATATTTGCTTGTTTTATTTGTCGCACTTATTATTTTTTCTTCTTTAGCTTTTAGTCCTTTTGATTAAGGACAATGCAAAAGTCTATGTTAGGAGGGGTGACAAGTGCGTCTTTTAAAAAGTTCACAAATTTTTAAATGCCAAAAAAATTAGAAATTTTCAAAAATTCTAAAAAAAATAGAAAATTTTGAAAAAGACAAAAATATTCTTCTTCAATATAAATAAAAATTGGAATTTAATTTTTTTTAAATATCATTAAATTTTTGTTTAAAGTCTCAAATTGTAAAAATCATTAACACTAAGCTGAAATTGACCAAAGATGGAAATTGAGCGGAATTGATGACTTTACGAATATGTGTGGAGATTAATCAACTCGGTGAGATTTTGAGCCTATCACTTTTTGAGAGTATTTAAATCAATCTGAGTTAATGGTTAACTCAAAGTTCAATTCAGCATTTAAAATATGTCGTTGAAGATCTCCATTCCTTTGTTTTGATCGGTTACGGGAAACGAGCAAGAAGTTGTCTTGAAAAGTGCGCTAAAAATATCTCTAAACTAAATTATTCTTAAGACGCATATGGTAAAATAATTAGTAATTCGGATGATGAAGTTAGGCCCTCATTTATTTAACCCAAAAATATTAGTCACAAAAATTGTGAAAATTATTCCTTTGCAACCCAATTTGAGCCTAATAAAAAAAATTCCTATTCGTTTGTAACCCGAAAAACCAATTGGCCCGAAATTATGAAAATTTAAAAATTCATCAACTACATCCAAAAAGTGCATAAAAAGGGGCAAGAAAAAAAATGCTCAACAAAGATAGAAAACAAAAAAAAATCGAAAAGTGAGAAAAATACAAGAAAAAAAGTAAAAAAAGAAGAGAAAAATGAGCAAAAGCCCAAAATTGCACTAATGGACATAAAAAGAAGATTTTCTAATTCATAATTTTTCAACCATTCCCATTTTACCCAATACACCTTATAACTCGAAAATGTCCTAACCGAATCCGAATTTCAAAATTAATTACCGCATGGAGTGTTTAAACATGAAAAGATAATAAGAGAGATTAATTGCTGTGAATAAGAGACGATATTTCCTGTTTTCCAAGTATCGTAATTTAATAATGGGATCTTTTCACCTCAAAGAATTTCGTATTTCAAATTTGTGTGCATGACCTTGTGTCCATTATATTTACTCTTATAAATCACGTGCAACGAGATAAATATCCACATTCCGAAAGATTTGTTAGTGAGAGCACCCGTGAGAAATTGAATCAAAATAAATTTTCAGAAAATAACGTAATGATCAATCGGTGAAAATTAGCGGTTTAAATTTTGGCTTCGCGTACACACACAACAAATTGAAACTATTGAATATAAATTTATGGTGACTATTTTTGGGGAGTTCAAATTGTACAATTTTTAAGTATTTTGATTTTTCTTTGAGTCAAAAATGAATTTTATGGGTATATTCACTCCAAACGCTCATGAGACACCACTCGTCCTACTAGGGTAACTTAGGGGTTTAAAGGCTTGTTGCATACGCTAAATGCAATCGCTTGCCCGTGAAAGAGGTATTCTATCCCAATAACATGTTTGCTATGTGTTGTGATCATGGTTTAATTCTTTTACATTCCTCGGGACTATCAAAGTTCTAAGTTAGGGGGGTTTGATGAAGCATAAATTCTTTGGATTTATTCCCGTAATTTATAGGCTTTTATTAGCCCGTGCAGTGTAATTTGAGTTGATTGATCTCATATCCTTACTATTGTTATCTTCTATCTAGTGCATCGAGTTTCGGGTATTTCTATTACATTTTGCAGGAAATTTATGCAAGTGAAGAAAAGAGAAAACTCAAAATCAAAAAATAAGAAAATAAGAAAATTCAAGGGCAAAGGAGTAATTTTAGATCCGAAATTCGAATGCGGAGCCTTACAAGAAGTTGAAGACCTTTGGTCCACAAGTGCATAGGAAGAAACGACATCCCAATCCGAGTCCCGATTGCAAAGTTATGAAGCTTTAAAGTTGAGAACAAATCAAAGGAAAAATGAAGGAAAAATCAAGAGAGAACCGAACCGATAACAGTCTAGCATAACCGGTTCCCCTCACTGGAAAGGGCAACTCGAACCGATGAAAAATCAAGGGGACCGATTTGGTAAACTGTAAAGATAAAACCGGATCGATGATCAAGACTTAGAACCTGTCCGGTACACTATAATAAGCGAACCGGTTCGCCAAGTAACAAAGAAGAAAATATAACCTGTTCAGCACACTGTAATAAACAAACCAGTTAGCCAAGTAAATAAGAAGAAAATAGAACTGGTTTGGCATGCTGGATTTTAAATTTTTATTTCTTAAAATTACATTCGTGCATGATGCAAATACTTAATAAAAATTAAGAGTTATATTATATTGTAATGCCCAAAATTAAAGAGTTAGTTTTTACATGGTTATGAGAAATTCTTGAAGTTAAGAACCCTAGGATTCATCTTCTTCATCAATTGTTCCTCATTTACATTAACTCTAAGGGTTTTTATTCAATACAAAAATAGTATCTTTCTTGCTTTCAATTTATCTCATCTTTTTATCTTATGATTCATTATTTATTAGTTAGAATTCTCTTTTACATGTTTGATTTCATTTTCAACATAAGAATGATTTCATGCAATGTCGATTTCATGTCTAGTCGTATTTGCACTATGTCCAGCCTAGTTTTTGAGGGTTGGGGTACATAAACCCAACCTAGGTTACACATATGGATTTAAAAGTGAATAAAAAGTAATCCCTCATTCAAAGGTTTGAACTTTATAAAGATAAAGATTGTAGTCCTTTTAATTCCGTATGCCCAAGGTAATCGGAATGTTTAAGGGTGCAATTGGCGTTTTAATAACTTCTCATCCTCGTCAAATACGATTTTTGATTTGATATTGTGCGGCATTAAGTCCCCACATGTCGAATTCTTAGAAAGTATTTGGTGTCTCTTTGAATGAACAATTATCTTTTTGAAGCTTGTATACTATATGTAAACACAAACGGTTCAAGGGAATGTACCCTAACTCCATCTTTTCTCATATATTTAAAGTTTAATTTAGTTTTTCTTGCATGCGTAGATAATTATTAATATAATTCATGTTGCATTAGTTGATAGGTATAATCACAAATCATTACTTTCTCCTTATTTTCTGAGTCATTCTTAGGGTTATACGTCTTTCCTATTCGTCGTCACGTCTTACTTCATATTCCCTGTGTTCGATACCCGTTTATCGGATTATTACTTGAGCAGCCGACTTACACTTGAGTCGATATAAGCACACACTATAAACACATTTAAAGTCGTGTTACATGGATCCACTTGATGATCGTGCATCGATCTTTGATCGTAACGCCTCGATTTAAGGTCTACGGATCTCCTTTTGATCATCTTTAGACGTAAGACCTTCATGTTCCATTCCAACTCTTAAGTAAGGCATTATATCCCTTATAATTCCTCATGCCTCTCAACAAAGCATCAGGCTCCACCCGAGAAGACCATGCAAAACCTAAAAATGAAAATATGCAAAACCTCTACTTCTTTTTGAAATAATGTAAATCATTCTATTTATACATAAGAGATCACGAGACAGCAATCCGATCGCATTTTAACTGTGTGATAATCTTAAAAAATATTTTATGATTAGTCTTTCCCCCTTAATTATAACCAAAAAATTCCAAAAATCAAATCAAAATTATTCCTAAATAAATTTTAAACATCAAAATTTCTCAATCAATTTCAAAAACCATTTTCTCTCTCCAACTAATCCCTCAATAAATTTAAAAAAAAATGAAAATTCAAATTTAAATATCCACTCTCCTCCTCAATAAATTTAAAAAAATCAAACATCCTCAATAAATTCCAAAAATCACTTTTCTCCCAAATTAGTCCCTCAATAAATTTCAAAATATCAAAATTTAAATCTGAAAATCCTTTCTCCTCCTCAATAATTTTTGAAAATCCAAATTCAATCTTTCCAACTCTAAGAAATTAAACTGCAGTTCCTAAAAAAATCAAATGTCAAAAATCAAGAAATTCATTATCCCTTTCGAGAAATCAGAAATAAAAATTCAAAAAGATTCATTATCCCATTCCTCAAAATTCAAAATAAAAATTTATATCCGAAAATCCCTTCTCCTCCTCAATAAATTTCAAAAATCAAAATTCAATCATTACAATTTCAAGAAATTAAAAACCAATCCTTAGAAGAAATCAAAATTTAAAAAGATTCATTATACCTTTCCTCAAAGATAAAAAAATATAAAAATTTATTATCTCTTTCCTTAAAAATCAAATCAAAATTCATCATCCCTTTCCTTAAAAATCAAAAATAAAAATTAAAAAATTCATAATCCCCCTACAAAATCCCAAAATTCATTATTCTCATAAATCAAATCCAAATTCCATCTCCATTCCTCTTCAAAACATTTCATCAAAATCAAAATCCTTATCAAATTTTAATAAAAAAAAATTCCTTATTCCATGAACCCCATCTCTAGTGTATTGACAAATACCTCGTCTCATGCAGACGGCTTTAAAATCAGCTTGATGTGTCTTGAAACACTTCAGTCCATGTAGATGATTTTCAAACAATCTGGTTATCGACAAACACCTAGTCTTATGCGGACGATTTTTAAATCAGCTCAGTGTGTCTTCAAACACCTCGTCCCAAGCTTATAGTTTCTAATAATCTTGGTATGTCTTCAAACACTCCATATCATGCAGACGATTTTCAAATCAACTTAGCGTGTCTTCAAACACCACGTCTCATGCGTATAATTTTAATCAATCGGTGTTTCGTAAACACCCATCATCGCATGACATTAGTTATAATAAATCGGGTGTTTCATAAAAAACACATTGTCTCTTTTGGACGATCTTTATCACCGCAACATTTTCCAATAACACCTTGTCTCATGCAGACGATTTCAATCACTAGTGTTTCATACAAACACCTCTTCCTAGTCGAACATCTTCCTTAACGATTGGGTGTATCGATAAGCACCCCGTTCCAAGTGGACATCTTCCATTACAATTCAGTTTATCGAAAAACACCTCGTCCCAGACGAAAATCTTCCTTAATGATTTGGTGTATTAATAAACACCTCGCCGCAAGCGGCCATATTCCATAACGCTTAAGTGTATCGATAATACCCCGTTCTAAGTGGACATTTTCCAAACGATTCGGTTTACAGATAAACACATTATCCCAAGCGGACACTTTATAAATAATCCAAAGTTTCATGTCTTCCCATGCAAATGATAAACATTAAAGGTATAACAACACATCATCATGTCCTGCATACATTATCATGTACATCAATAATATAATCGATCAAGCATCACAATCCTTCATGATATTTTCAAAGGGGAAGAGATTAATCTAGAGCATCCCACCAGATATAAACAAATTCCCTAGTAGTCATGGAATATGTGTCTATATTCACAATAACGTCCACCAAAGAATGAAGTCCATCATTGAAGGGCTCTATAAACACCTGATTCTCCTCCACAAAGGTAAAACACCTACGATGGTCTTATAAAGACCCAGATTCAATTCGAAAGTCAAGAATACCTCTACAAAAGCCTAAAAAACTATCCAGACACCTGTTTTGCGACCTCCAAAATTCCACTTCATTTAGGAAATCTCGAGGCATTTACCAGAGACCTATGGGTGAATGGTAGTTCCTAAAACCTACATATTATAAGTATAATATGTACTTTTGATGTTTTTAAGCTTCTTGTTAGTATAGGTTATCCCAAGTGCCAAGTAACAAAATGTTAGTCGAGATTTGCATTTTGAACACAATAATTCACTTCCAAGAAAATTTAACCATGTATAACTTCCTCATCTTGAGCTTTTCCAGTCGAGGAAGTTTTACATATTTAAATTATCTTTCCAACGATTCTGATCATATTAAAATCGGAGGTCCGAGTCAAAATGTATGCTAAAAATATGAAACTTTTATAAAGGTGGAGCGGTGTGAGGGTACATGACCGATCGATGAATCATGACCTTATAATGGTTGACCAATCATTCAAACGTGTCCCAAACTTCCCCTATAAATAAGAAGCTACGTCCCGTTACCTTCTATGCCATCCCTCTTAAATTTGGAGGTGATTTTAGAGAGAGAAAGGGATTACAACTCTCCCAAGAGAGTTCTAGTGAGGGAAAGAGCCTAGAGATCTCAAGAAGTCATAGCAAAGCTTTGGCGAACTTCTTAAAAGTTTGATCTCGACCTTCCTAAATATAGATTCGAAGTTCTTCAGTATGAAAGGTTAGATTTACCACTCTATGGTGATATATCTAAGTCAGATCTAGAAGTTGGTGGCCAACCATCTTGAAGACATATTAACAAACATTATAAAGGTGAAACTTTGTCGATAAACAAATTCAGATTTACCACTCTCTGGGTAATCTTCTAAACTTCTTTATGGACTAGTAAAAGGTGGTGTTGTGCTGTAATACCATCCATTATCTTCTTCTTCATCTATTATTTGTTCTTCTTATTTTTTTTATTCTTATCCATTTATGACCTTTCTCTAAAGTTCATGTCCGAACTACGTTGACTTTAATTCCACATGCGGTGGATATATACGCAGAATAAAGGGCGAACCCCTAAATCTCAAGTAATATATTGTACATATCTACCGATATCTACTTTATTTTCATAAATATCAAAGAACCAAACAAATAAGCTTAAAAACTAATAAGCAGGCTCATGCAGGTTAGGAGATCATTAGATTCGAGAATATTGCCTACTATTTAATTCTTAATATTGGAAGTCTCTATTCTTTATCCATCAAAGTGGTTTTATGCATGAACCAACTTCATCCAAGCATCTTTCATGAAGATAAAGTTATTTATTTTTTCATATCTATACTTATTTCACTCAAAAAACACTTCGAGGTATCAAAAAGAGTTAAGATCTCTCCCACCGAGCCTTCATAAGATGTAGAATCCCTCCTTGTACATTTAGGAACTACGTGGAATTTGAATCATTCCATGCGAGCACGTAGGCTCACTCGAACTTCCATCTGATTGAATAAGTCTTACTTTGTACAAATTTTTGTCGATACTAATTTATTTTGATAAATATCAAAAACCCAAAAAAAATCTTTAAAATTATAAAATAACAAAAATAGTAGATTAGAGGATCATTTGCTCCGGGGATGCTACCTAATGTTTTGTTCTTAATGTAAGATATCTTAACTCCCTATTTTCATCAAAATAGTTCATTTATCAAACTCAGCTATGTTAAGTCATTATCGTTGAACACAAACCTTTGTCATACATTTTCATATCTAAACCATTTTCATCTTAAAAATATGTTATGATACCGAAGGGAGTTGACATCTCCTACATCAAGTCAAAGTATGAGGTACAATCCCTATAGGTCACTTTAAGATCTATGGGACTTTGAATTGCTTTGTGCGAGTACGTAGGCTTACTCGGACTCTCGTTCGAGTGAACAAGTCCAATTTTTTTTATTACTTGTTTATATTATCCACACACACATGCCACACTGCACTACACATTCTAGGTACATACTGAATATTTTTTCTTTATTATTTTGATTACAATATAACATGCCGATATAAATGCTTCACATGGAGTGGGCGCCTAACACCTTCCCAACCTATAATCCAGTCCCCATACCTTTAACTCTCTGGTTAAACATGCAGACAACTAGCCATCACTAGGTCTCTACGGAGGTCTATCCCTTATTTTGTCTGTTTCTTTTATAAAAAAAAAAAAGACTGATGACTCCATTTAAAAGGGAACGAGGCGATGACTCTGCTTCACCGCCAATGACTCCTAACCTACATATTTCATCCAAAAAGGACTTGAACATGAGCGAGGATAGGATAGAGGCTTGTTTCCTCGTATCTGCGTTATCACACCCACTCACACATTATAGGTTTCCCCAAACACCTCTTACTCCTCCTAGATCCTCTATAATCTCCCAACTAATCGCATCTTCCACTATCCCATACACACATGAAAGACATTATTTAAAATTGTCCCCTCTCGATCAAAATAAAAAAGATAGATAGTTGATTCCATGAAGGTAATCCACATTCTCTACTACCCTATAATCCCACATTATCAACACCCCTTGAGAAGTACCACAAGAATCACTATAACAACAATCTACCCACCTCCCTCTCCAAACACCCTCCACCACCTCGTTGCTCGTACGACTAATTTTTATCTCATGTAAACATATCACATCAGGTTTCCAAATAAAATTTGCACCACTAACCACTCCTTTTTTCTTGGGGTCATTGAGACCCCATACGTTCCACGATATAATCCATAACCTCATGGTAAAGATCTCACAATTCCCTTTATACCCCTCCCCCCTTTTCTCGTCCTCAGCCCTCATAATTCAAGGATAATTATGATTTTTGTAACTCCATCTCCGTCAAACTTTTCCCACTCGAAGAAAAACCTACCCATCTTTCCTTTGTGTCTCCATCCCTCTATCTCCTATCTAATATCCTAAATAATATCCACACATTCCTCTCATTCTCCTCATACAAAAGGCCCAAAAATATCCACCTATCATTTCCCCACCCACTCCTCCATTTCGCGATTCACCCATTTCCCCTCCTCATATGTGATCTCTACCTCTGAAGCATGAGGGTAAAAATTTGACAATGGTGAGTCTAAATGAGTTGTTAAGATCCCCTTGTTTCTTTCTTCCTTCTTTAAAGATTCCCCCACATCATGATTACCATTTTCCATCAATAAAAAAATATTTTGAAAATTCACAATCTCCTCTAAATCACAAGTGTCGTCGAGAAATTCATTATGTTATCCCAAACTATCTCCCACTTTTTTCATTACCAATAACTCGCACATGGAGAAGACGAACTCCCCCGACGATCCCCCGTTCCACTCGTCTCGCCAATGTCCATGAATGCAATCCCTCCACCTCTAAACTTGTCATCGGGACCAATCATCACAGATGCATGTGGCAGTTAATATGTCTCTCGACGTTGGCCAACACTAACACACGATTTATCTTCCCATCTTTTATGAACATGTGTCATATTGCCCTTCCTTTTTTGCCTATTGCATCACCCACCATACAAGCTTTCCCCCTAGTTTTTTATTTTTACAAATGCTTTAGATTAAGGATGAAGCTTTTTACCCTTTGAAACTAGCTGTAAAAGTGGTGGTTATACTCTATTTATAAATATGGACTCACACATCAAACATACCAGGATGAAGTATTTACAAGTTCCTTCTAGTGAGACTAATCAGTATATTAATTTATTCAAAATAGACAGACATTGAATGGGAAATTGGACCTCAGAGTACCCCGTTTGTTTATAAAATGATTGATAATCTTATTTTATTTTTGGGATGAATGTTCTCAAAGGTTGCTAAAGGTCATGACTATTCATTCTATATGGTGGTTGTTTTGGGAATCGTTGCTAAAGGTCGCACAATTCACTATGAATTGTGAATACCATTAGAAACGTCACTAAAACGAGTGTTTACAAAATGACATGATTTTTCATGAAAAACAAATTGTTACCTATCCATAAATAAAAAAAATTATCTATGCATTTAATTAATATCAAACATAATTGGTTTGTTGACTCACATATTGCATTACCAAATATAATTTCATAATGGGAGCCCGACATCCATTGATTTTAATCGTAACCGCCAATGATACGGTGAATTATGTCTTAACGAGAAAGTATCAAATTCTTGACTTTATTTCATCTTCTTGGTTTCTAGGCCTTTGGAGTTTTGATCGTTACTCAAATCTGATTTCGTTTTATATTTTTAAATTGATAAATACAAAAAAGTTACATAATTTATTCTAACATCATGTAGATGATCTTAGGCTACTGTAGTTTACCCTAGCTGACTGGTCTTCTTTATCATCGTCGACACACGAAGCTGATATGAAGTCATATGCAAGCAAAATAGAACTCATATATATATATATATATATAGTGTACAAAAAATGCTTAGCATTGCTTGACCTGGTGCACTAGAAAGACCGTGGAAAAGTAAACCCTAATGGACAAAAGCCAACTCCCCCTGGATACGGATATCTCGATCATCTAATTTAACTATGAGTTGAAAGATGAGGTTGACATTGCTTAGATTGGTTGTAATGACTCACTGATATTAATGTTTGGATACATTTGTCAATCTCAGCAATACTTTATTTTCTCTCAATAATATATAGGATAATTCTAGGCCAATAATACACACACACACAAAAAAATCTAGTCCAACACAAAATCGATACATTTCTGTGCTACATATTGACATGTCACATTCGTTTTAACTTGTGTCTGCGCTCCACTGCTTTTGTGCCTATATGAACTCCGGACACGAGTTAACAATACGGTTGTGACACACTAATGTATCCCACTAAATGTGTCGATTTTGTGTGTCACGGAAGCATCCTCGTATATATCGTTAGACCTTTCTTTCCTATAACAAGTTAACAGCCGCCTATAATCCAAATCACTGACAGGTTTCTCATGAAAATTTTCTGAGAACTCATTTAAGACGAGTTAAATTTTATAAACTTCATATCAATTTTTTTACTCCTCAAATTGAAGGTAGATCCTCGTCATCAATATGGTTGCTTTGTTGATGAATGGACAAGGTTGTTATAATATGACGAGTAGAAAACAAAAACAACAAATATAACGTAAGAGGATTGTTATTTTAAAAGAAGTTGGTACTGAGGACTCTTTTGAATACAAATTTTGCTCTTTTAAAGTTTAAATTAATCTAATATTGAAATTTGTCACGTAGACATTAGGGATAGGTCTGCCAATTAGGCTGAGCAATTTTGAATCTGTTCATTCAGTCCATAAATTTTTTGTTAGGGTTTAATTAAATTTTAGTGGTACTAAACTTGAGCCAAAATTTCAAGCCCGAAGAAATAGTGTCGGCGTCATGTTGCTCACTCCAAATTCGGTCTGACCTGAAAATGATGTGTATATATAATTAAATAATTTTTGAATTGATGTGAATTTTATTCAAAGGTTTAAAAATAATAAATTTGATTAATTTTGTTAGAGGTTCACTCATTCCAGATCTACGGGTTGTCATCACGAGCTTGTCCAAATTCTTGCCCAAAGTATAACTGAGTTTGAGGGAGTGGGGTTAGTTGATTTATGTCGTTTTAAAATGTTGTTATAATTAATATGAACACTTTTTTTTCGAACTCAAAAGCATTACAAAAAATCTTTTCCAATTATTTCATCATGTTGTAAATAATTTTTAATGTCACTTATTCGAGTAGTTTTTTAAACGTTTTATCTTATTCGTAAAACCAATAGAAACAAAAAATATTCTACGTTTTTGGTTGCTTACAAATGTTAATATTAACGTGTTTATTAAGGGCTACACGTAATAATAATATGAAATCTTATAACGTCATTTGTTGACGTGACAAAAAAACTCAATTCATTTGAAATTAAGCGCCACGTATTCTTTTAACAAATGTTTCATATTAAGGGAGACCCTTTGAAATTTAACGTACTAAATTTTAGCATTGGTAAGCTACTGTGATCTTCACCATTAATTACTTGTTAGAGAGAAATATATACAAGGCTTGAACATGCATTTTAGTAGAGAAAAATAAATTTAATTCATTCCACATTAATCGAATTAGAAAGAATATCAAACACATTTAGTTTGTGAGACTCACACATTGCAATGTTTTTTTACGTGTTTTAAGGATCATTTCATGTTGAAAGTGTTGAAAATATTATATGCAGAATAAACGAAATAACCCAAATTCAAAATAAATAAAATTGGAAGAACTTATCGATCGAGGTTTGTGTTTGACACAAAGCCCTAAAGGTAAAATTGTCTGCTGATATTGATGCTATCAGCCTTTTGAACAAACACCTCACATGATTCAATGATCAGATTCTGTCATCAACAACTGTGCAGAATCTTGAACTCTCAGGATACTCCAGCACCCCCAAATAAATAATAAATATAAAATTTATTGTAGAAAATAGGCTAATAATATTTTTTGCAGAGAAAGTGAGACCGATGGAATTTTTCCGTTCTTTTTCAAAGTTGTAGCCTTTGCTTTATACAGAATTTGATTAAAAAAAAGGTGGATAGAGGTTTTAGCCAACTAACCCACTAATATCTCCACGGGTAGTTGAGTTATGTTAAAAGACTAAGTCAAATTTAAAGAACGGGTTTAAAAAGAGTTAAAAACGAAATAATAAAGAAGTAAAAAATTTAGGCATTGGTTAAGGGAGGAGGAATCCCTACCACTCCACCACACCCCCTGGATTGTATATTAATTTATTCAAAACCGACAAATAACGAATGAGAAATTGGACCTCAAAGTATCCATTTTAGTTTATAGTGAATCTTGTCATAAGATGAAAGTATCAAATTATGTATATTTTTAAATTGATAAAGAGAGAAAATTACATAATTCATTCTAACATCATGTACATGATCTTTGGGTATTGTAGTTAATTCTAGTTGACACACGAAGCTGCTATATGAAGTCATATGGAAACAAAATAAAACTCATATATACATAATATAAATATATATAGTGTACAAAAAATACTTAGCATTGCTCAACCTGGTGGACTAAAAAGCCCGTGGAAAAAGTAAACCCTAATAGACAAAAGCCAACTCCCAATGAATACGGGTATCTTGATCATCTAATTTTAACTATGAATTGAAAGATGAGGTTGGAATTGATAGATTGGTAGTAATGACTCACTGATATTAATGTTTGGACTTTGTCAATCTCAACAAAAAGACTTTTTTTTTTCTGTTAATAATATATAAAACAATACTAGATCAACACATAAAATCTAAATATTTTGGTGCGACGTACTGACGTGTCGTTTTCGTATTTATTTGCATTTACGCACGAGTCAATACAATTGTAACACGTTAATGTGTTTCACTAAATATGTCGATTTTGCGTGTCAGCATAAAAATACTCTAATATATATTTTTATAGCCTTCTGGCCTATAATTAATTAACACCCGCCTGTGATCCAAATCAACGACTGGTTTCTCATGAAAATTCTGAGAACTCATTTATGACGAGTTAAATTTTATGAACTTCATATCAAATTTTTTTTACTTCTCAAATTATAAATGGATCCTTGTCATCAATATGGTTGCTTTGTTGTTGTTTGGACAAGGTTGTTATAATATGACGAGTAGAGAGCAAAAACAACAAATATAATGCAAGAGGATTGTTATTTTCAAAGAAGTTGGGGACAAATTTTGATCTTTTGAAGTTTAAACTAATCTAAATTTGAAATTTATCACGTAGAAATTAGAGATAAGTCTGTCAATTAGGCTGAACAATTTTGATTCTATCCATTCAGCTCATTAAATTTTGGTTGGGGTTTAATTAAATTTTTGTTGTACTAAACTTGAGCCGAAATTTCAAACCCAAAACAATAGTGTCCGGTTTTTGCGACATGTTGCTCTCTCCAAATTGTGTTTGGCCTGGAAATTATTTGTGTATATATAAATAAATAATTTTTGAATTAATATAAATTATAAATATGATTAATTTTTGTTAGAGGTTTACTCATTCCATAATTATGGTTTGTCATCACGAGCTCGTCTAAATTCTTGCCCAAAATACAACTGAGTTTGAGGAAGTGGGGTTAATTGATTTATGTCGTTTAAAAATGTTGTAATGATTATTTTGAACACTTCTACTTTGGTTTTTCGAATTCAAAAGCTTTACAAAAAAATATTTTCGAATTATTTTCTCATGTTTTAAATAATTTTTAATGTCACCCATTCCGGTAGTTTTTTTAAACGTTTTATGTTATTTGTAAAACCAATAATAGCAAAAAAAAAATTTAAATTTTGGTCACTCACAATTTTTAATATTGACATATTTATTAAATGCTACACAACACAGTAATATGACCACGGGTGGAGCCGGGGGTGGCTTGGGGGCACCAGCCCGCCCTAAAAAAAAAATAGTGTTAATTTAAAAAATAAAAATAAAATACTATTAAAATTTAAATTCAGTTCACCCCTAATAGGACTTTTGATGATTTTTCTCAAAACAATTCGGCTCAGGAGCTCCCGCCCCCGAACCTCCGAAAATCATCATTAAGATAGTCCGTCATGATATGAAATCCTGGCTCCGTCGCTGAATATAACATCTTGTAACTTCATTTGATGACTCGACAAAAAAACTCATTTCATTTAAAATTAATAGCCACATATTCTTCTAACAAATGCTTCATATTGAGGGTGACCCTTTCAAAATTAACGTACTAAATTTTACCATAGGTAAACTACTGTGATCTTGACCGTTAATTACTTGTTAGAGAGAAATATATACAAGGCTTGTACATGCATTTCAGTTGAGAAAATTAATTTTAATACATTCCACATTACTCGATTTAAAAAGAATATCAAACACATTTAATTTGTGAGACTCACACATGCAGTGTTTTTTTAACGTCATTTAAGGATCATTTCATGTTGAAAAACAAACGCCCATTTGTTTAAACCGTAACCGCCAATAGCGGAGTGAATTCTATCTTAAAGAAAAACCCGCCTGATCCATTTTATCTTCTTAATTTGTAAATTTTTCAAACTGAATTTTTCGTTGCTCAATCATATTTTCGTATACTTTTTTTAATTTGATAAAGACTAAATAACACAATCTATTCTAACACGTGGTCTTATTGTGCTCCAGGTTACCTTAGTTGACTACAGTTCTTCTTTTTAGCTGAAATTTTTTTATGATCCTATTAAAATATTTTAAAAGTATAAAAAAAATTAATTTAAAATTATTTTTTTTATTATTTTAAAAAAATGATTCGTACCGTGGGTATATAAACTGAATATGCATGAGATCCTTTATTATATATATATATATATATATATATATATATATATATATATATATATATATAATAATGCACAGACTAGTCCGTATTTTAAAAATGCGGGCCGACCATGTGTCACCTAACAGTGCGCCTAGAAATTATCGCCTAAATTATAGACACTCTCTCTCTCTTTTCTGGGCTCATCGTCAGGTGACATATGTCCGGTCCGCATTCTTAAAATGCGGACTAGTCCGCACAAGAACAGAACTGATATATATATATATATATATATATATATATATATATATATATATATATATATTTATATATATATATATATATTTATATTTATATATATTTATAGAGAGAGAGAGAGAGAGAGAGAGACTTGACCTGGTGGACTAAAAATCGCATGGAAAAGTAAACCCGAAGAGACAACATCTTCATCATCATTATGAACTATGAGTGGAACCACAAGGTTGACAATTGTTACATGACTCACGGATATTAAAGATTTAGACAAATTTGTCAATTTCAAAGAGAATTAAATTTCTCTCACGATTATATTATTGTAGCTTTCTTGCCTAATAAGTTAGCAGCCGCCTAAGATCCAAATCAAGGATAGGTTTCTCATGATAATTCATATAATTTTATAACCTTGGCATTATCAACTACGTATAATTTTACTTTTTTCTCTCTTCATAAAAGTATGGGTTATTGTGTGATGAATGGACAGGGTGGTCAGGTGCGGTGCCAGAATCTATTTTCAAGGTGCAAACTAAATTCTACAACTATTTTATCTCTAAATTAAGGTGGGCAATATGTCAAAGTTTTTAAAGTTTAGTGTATTTTCTGTTATGTCTACTGTTTAATAAATACAAAAGTACAGAATTATTAATTATTAATTATAATATAATTACAGAAATAAAACGAAATTACATAAATGAAATACTTACTTGTATTTGCAGAAATAATATTAGAATAGAAAAAGTAATCCGAGCGCTGTTTAGAACAGTCTCCTTAAGACAAATTTATTCCCTCCACAAGGTGACAAATTAATTTCTATACTGTTTTTATATTCTGTTTTACAAAATAAAATTTTATTTGTGTACTCTTGTTAAAATCTGTTTATGTAAAAATTTTAATCTTTAAATTATAATTCTGTTTAGTACAAAATTCTTTTTATTATTAAAAATTAGTGTGACACAGATTTTATATTTAATTCTGTTTTGTACGGAATTCTGTTTATATTATAGTTTAATTCTGAATTTTATTTGGAATTCTTTTGGAATTCATTTATTGTGAATTATATTTGGAGGAAATTGGTGCACAGAATTTTGCATTCTGTTTTGGTTAATTCATTATATATGAATTTTATCATTGATAAAAATTCTATTTTTGTAACAGAAATGGAATCGCAAAGTACTAACACTACTCCTACGAAAATGATTGTCATCAACACAAATGTGACTGCACCCGTATTTATGCCACACGGGGAGAAACCGAAAAAGTTCATTGGGGCTGACTTCAAACGTTGGCAAGGACAAATGTACTTCTATCTCACTACCTTCCAACTGGGCAGGTTTGTATATGAAGATTGCCCCTCTATTCAAGAGGGAGATGACGCTCAAAAGGTTGCTGCTGTCGATGCTTGGAAGCATTCGGACTACTTATGCCGGAATTATATTCTGGCTTACTTGGACAAGACATTGTACCATGTCTACTGCACAATCAAAACATCCAAGGAATTATGGAATTCTTTGGAAAAGAAGTATAAAACTAGAGATGCTGGGATGAAGAAATTTATCGTTGGGCGTTTTCTGGACTTCAAAATGGTTGATTCTAAATCTGTGATCTCGCAAGTGCAAGAATTCCAAGTGATCCTCCACGACATTCATGCTGAAGGAATGTCAATTAGTGAAACTTTCCAAGTTGCTGCAATTGTTGAAAAGTTGCCACCATTTTGGACTTTGTTCAAAAACTATCTCAAGCACAAGCGAAAGGAGATGAATGTGGAGGAGTTGGTGGTCAGGCTGAGAATCGAAGAAGACAACCGTGAGTCTTAAAAGAAAAGTGGGAAGAATCTAATGAAAACGAAGGTCCATGTTGTTGAAGGTCCCAAGAAGAACAAACGAAAGTATGATGGGGAAGGCACTTCAAAACAAAACAAGAAAAAGTTCAAAGGCAAATATTACAATTGTGGTAAACCTCGTAAGCCTAAGAAGTAAAATAAAAATAACTCTCAAGCAAATGTAACTGAGGGTGAGAATATCGCCAATGATTTGGCGGATATGACTCTTTCTGCCGTGGTCTCTGAATGTAACTTGGTTGGAAATACCAAGGAATGGTGGGTGGATACTGGAGCCACACGACACATTTTTGCAAACAAATGGATGTTCACCACCTATAAGCCTTTGGAAAATGAAGAAAATCTCTTTATGGGAAATTCTTCCACTTCAAAGGTGGTGGGACAAGGAAAGATAACTCTGAAAATGACTTCTGGAAAGGAACTTACTCTCAACAATGTTCTTCACGTGCCTGATATCCAAAAGAATCTGATTTCTGGATCTCTCCTTACTAAAAATGGTTTCAAGCTTGTGTTTGTGTCTGATCGCTTTGTGTTGTCTAAAAATGACATGTATGTAGGAAATGGCTACCTAAATGAGGGGCTCTTTAAACTCAATGTTCTTACTGTAACCCCAAAAACATCTGTTTCAATTAATGAAATTGCTAGTTCTTCTTACTTGATTGAGTCATCTAATATTTGGCATGCTAGATTAGGACATGTTAATTTTGATACATTGCGTAGATTAATTAACTTGGAATTTTTGCTAAAATTTAATATTGATAAATATCATAAATGTGAAATTTGTGTGGAATCTAAATTATCTAGATTACCTTTCCATTCTATTGAAAGGATAACTGAACCTTTAGATTTAATTCACACCGATAGTTGTGATTTAAAATTTGTTCAAACTAGAGGTGGAAAAAAGTATTTTATTACTTTTATTGACGATTGCACAAAATATTGCTATGTATATTTGTTACATAGTAAAGATGAGGCTATTAATGCATTTAAACAATATAAGAATGAAGTTGAGAATCAATTAAGCAAAACGATAAAGGCTATTAGAAGTGATAGAGGAGGTGAATATGAATATCCATTTGAAGAATTTTGTTCTGAAAATAGGATTATTCATCAAACAATCGCTCCTTATTCTCCTCAATCGAATGGTGTTGCTGAACGCAAAAACCGTACTTTGAAAGAAATGATGAACTCAATGTTATTAAGTTCAGGAGCTCCACAAAATTTGTGGGAGGAAGCCTTACTTTCTGCAAATTACATTCTCAATAAAGTACCTCACAAAAAGACTCGCAAGACACCTTATGAATTATGGAAAGGTCGAAGACCTTCCTATAAATATTTACGAGTGTGGGGGTGCTTAGCCAAAGTGATGGTTCCTAAACCTAAAAAGGTAAGAATAGGGCCAAAAACCGTGGATTGTGTATTCATCGGTTATGCTACTAATAGCAGTGCATATCGATTTCTAGTTTGTAAATCTGAGATTTCGGACATTCATGTAAATACGGTTATTGAATCGAGGGATGCTTCATTTTTTGAAAATGAATTCCCGTATAACATGACCCGAGAATCTGGTCCTTCTAAAAGGACAAATCAAGCTACTACAAGTGGTACTCATCAACCTATTGAATCAATAGAGGATGAACCAAGACGTAGTAAAAGAGCAAAAACCTCGACTTCTTTCGGTCCGGATTTTCTAACATATTTGTTAGAAAATGAACCTCAATCGTATAAAGAAGCTATATCCTTACCCGGTGCTTCCAATTTGAAAGAAGTAATTAATAGTGAAATTGAATCCATATTACAAAATCATACATGGGAACTAGTGGATCTTCCACCAGGTTCAAAACCGTTAGGTTATAAATGGATCTTCAAAAAGAAATTGAAGGCCGATGGATCGATTGATAAATATAAAGCTAGACTTATAGCTAAAGGCTATAGGCAAAAGGACGGGTTGGATTACTTCGACACATATTCACCGGTAACAAGAATAACGTCCATTCGGATGTTAATAGCAATAGTTGCTATTAATGGACTTGAAATACATCAAATGGATGTAAAAACTGCATTCTTAAACGGTGAAATAGAAGAGGAAATTTATATGGAGCAACCCGAAGGGTTCAAAGCTCCCGAACAAGAAGGAAAAGTATGTAAGCTTGTTAAATCACTATATGGATTAAAACAAGCACCTAAGCACCTAAGCAATGGCATGAAAAATTTGATAATGCAATGTTATCAAATGGTTTCAAAATTAATGAATGCGATAAGTGTGTTTACTTTAAATACATTCATAATGCATATGTCATTGTATGCCTCTATGTTGATGATATGCTTATCATGGGTAGTAACTTGGAAATTGTCAAAACTACAAAATAAATGTTGAGTAGTAGATTTGACATGAAAGATATGGGAATCACCGATGTTATATTAGGAATTAAAATTTCTAGAACATCGGATGGACTTATATTATCTCAATCTCATTACATAGAGAAAGTACTTGAAAAATTCAAGAAGTATGATATTAGTCCTACCAAGACACCTGTAGATGTAAATTTACATCTTGCATGAAATAATGGTGAAAGCATATCTCAACTAGAATATTCTCGTATTATCGGCAGCTTAATGTATATCATGAACTGTACGAGACCGGACATAGCATACTCAATAATTAAGTTAAGTTGATTTACGAGTAATCCAGGAAGAGATCACTGGAAAGCTATATTGAGAGTTTTGGGTTATTTAAAATATACTCAAAACTATGGACTGCACTACTCAAAATATCCAGCTGTTCTTGAAGGACATTGCGATGCAAATTGGATATCTGATACAAAAGACTCTAAGTCTATGAGTGGGTATGTGTTTACCCTCGGAGGTGCAGCCGTATCTTGGAAATCCTCAAAACAAACGTGCATTGCTAGATCGACAATGGAATCTGAATTCATTGCACTAGACAAAGCTGGAGAAGAAGCTGAATGGCTTCGAAATTTCTTAGAGGATGTTCCAAATTGGTCTAAACTTATACCCGCAATATGTATACATTGCGATAGCCAATCAGCGATTGGAAGGGCACAAAATCACATGTATAACGGAAAGTCATGACATATTCGTCGTCGACACAATACCGTTAGACAACTTCTCTCAAACAGAATTATCTCAATTGACTATGTAAAGTCAAAAGATAATATATCGGATCCACTAACGAAAGGTTTAAACCGAGAGCGAGTTGAAAGATCATCGATAGGAATGGGTCTAAAGCCTATAAATAAATAAGAATCAATATAGTGGAAACCCAACCTAGGTGACTGGAGATCCCAAGATCTAGGTTCAATGGGCAAACCGAACTACGTTGTATTCAGTAAGCACTCGAGGATATTTAATCATATCCATTCCAAAGATGAGACAGTGCATATCTGCCGCGAAATTAGGATAAGTTATGCTTTTAATGACATATATATCTTAATATGTCTAAGTGGGGTATTGCAGAATACTCTTTATGGAAGTCACCTACGTGAGTAAGAAGGGGGCCACTTCTATGAGAATAATGAAAGGCATATTCTCTAAAATACTTTCGAAACCAAGTGGTGTTCACGGACAAAATGAACACAAACGTGAGAACCAACTGTATTGAAGAATTGTTGTGTGAATACTGTTGTCTAGGTTTACAAAAACGATTGACGGTTAAAGGACGTGAAGTCTACTGATTAACCAAGTAAATCCGATAGTATATCACTAAGGAAAGTTCAAGGCCACTAGGGTACTTCTCCCGATGCAATTAGTCTTCAGTTTTACTCAACTTGTGTCTGCATCTGCATTAGCATCTGTTTGGTTTTATTTATAGCGATATATCATTCATGTGGGGGAAAATTGGACGTATGAATATACTGCGTTAATCTCCTTGCGGACGTGAACGTGTTCGTATATGGTCCCACGATTTTCGTAGTGTGGGTCCCACCTAAATTTGAGCTCAAAGTTGCTCAAAACTCTGTCTAGAAAATTCTGGACAGCTTTCTAAAACCCAATTCAAGTCCAATTTTCCAATATTTTCTGTAAAAAAAAAAAAATCCAATTCATAGTACTATTATTAGAAAATGTCAAAACATAAGGTGGGCAATTGCCCACCATACTTTCCCCATGGATCCTCCCTGAAGGTGGTTATACTATGATGAGTAAAAAATAAACAATAGATGTAATATAAGAAGATTGTTATTTTCAAAGAAGTCGGTAGGGAAGAATCAGTACAATCTGTGGAGGGTATCATGTATTCGTGCTCAATATAAATAAAGATACGATACGTGTTCTACATGTTTTCCACTATACAAACACGAATCTTAAACATGCATGTTGTGTCCTTATTTATGCTGAACGCGGATACATAGTACCTTCCATATATGGTTTTATTTTTCTGGTACTAGTGACTATTTTGAATACAAATTTTGCTCTTTTAAGTTTAAATTAAATTGTATTATAATTTGCCACGTGGATATTAGGTATATGACAAGAAATTTTGAAGTCTATCGAATTTAGGTTGAGTTTTAATTTAATTTGAGCCAATAAACTTGGGCTGAAATATCAAGCTCGGAGAAATCATAAGTATGTGTAGCTCACCCCGAATTAGGTCTGGCCTACAAATCATAGGGGTGGGTGTATGCATGTATATATATATAATTTTATTGATTTAATAAAGGTATATTTTTATCTATTAATTCCATTTATTAAGTATTTAGTTCAATAGGTCCTACAATCTTTTATTTGTTTCAATAGATCCTATGAATTTTTTTTTTGCTTCAATAGATCATGTTTGAAAACATGCGTGAATATAAATAAGATGTATTGAAAAAAAATTGATGTATATATATACATTTTATTTGTCAAGAAATTGGTTAGTTTGTTAGAGGTTCACTAGTTTTAGCCCCACACTTTCTCAATGAGGAACTTTCCAAGTGATGACCCAAAGTAGAGCTGAGTTAGAAACATTCGAATTGTGTTCTAAATTCCTCCTTTAAAAAAATTATTTGAAACATTCAATTGTGTTTTTTAATTTTTTTTATTTTCAAATATTGAAAAATATAAATTAGTCTCTAAAATTGAGGGAAAAAAGTTTTGAATATTTTTTTTAATCTCATGCAATTTACAAAAGAAAAAAAACAGTGGTATGATTTCGTAACGAAGCAGGCTCTTTCATTGACTTTTTACAGAAAGGGAGCTCAGAATAAGAATAAGATTTTTGTCTGAGAATAAATCCAAATAAGAATACATGACAAAAGGTAGGCACTATGTGCTATAAGAGCATCCACAATGGTGGAGAGTTTGGACAAAAAATTTGTAAAATTACCAACTGGGACACGTACAATGGTGATAGGTAGTTGGCAAAATTGGCAATAGGAAAGGTAAAGGATTTGCAAAGTTACTGGATGGGTAGAGAATCAGTAAAAACTTCTTACGAACTTCTGAACCTCGTAGGAACTTCCTACAAACTTCTTTTGTTCGTAATAAGTTCCTATGAACTTCAGAAGCTCGTAAGAATTCCTACGAACAAAAGAAGCTCGTAGGAAGTTGTTTTTACTGCTTGGTAACTTTAATGGCCGTTGGAGACTTTCTGTATAAATAGATCCCACCTTCCTCACAAATTTTTATTCTCACCCTTTATAAATTTTGAGAGTATAATTTCCTCCGTGTGATTTTCTTATTTCCATTCTTAATATATTTTATTTCAACAAAAAATATGTCTTCCTCTCAATCGATTAGTTCTGGTACAACTCGACAACCTAATATGACTCCTTTTGAGGACGAAGTATTATGTACCATTTATGCTAAATATACAACCCAAAGTATTGAAGGAAACTCGATATCATCGGGCACATTTTAGGACACCGTGAAAGATGAGTATAACGTCATGCATAGAATTACAATTACTCGTACGAGATCCATGCTATCAACACGTTATAATCATATATCGCATCAAATAATGCTATATATTGCAACGCTTTCTTACCAAATCAAGAATATGGGAAGCGGGATGTAGACACCCCATTCTGTTACCCCCTAACTCTCCTTAGGTCCCTAGTACCTCCCTTCATCACTATAAACCCAGGTCATGCGTCTGAAACCTGACCTAGAAGCCATCGGGCACTCCCAGGCTCCGTTTGACCAAAAAGTCAAACTCTTCAGCTCGACCAAAGCCAAATGAATCTTGGAAGAGCATTAAAATCCCTTTCCAACGGTCCATCCCATGCGCAATTCTGACTTACCATGCGAACGAACGATCCATTTGCGTCTGAAACTTGATCTAGAGGCCATCGGGTGCTCCCGGGCTCTGTTTGACCTAAGTCAACTCTTTAGATCGACTAAGGCTGAATGAATCTTCAAAGGGAACTAAAAGCCCTTTCTAATAATCCACTCCGTGCGCGATTCCGACTTTCCATGCGAACGAACGATCTGTTTGACTCCAAGAGGTCACCGAATGCTTTCAGGGCCCGGTTGACAAAAGTCAACTCCCAAAACCGGGTCAAACTCTTTGGAATGTCTAAGTAAATCTCCTAAACTTTCCAATGGTCCACCCCGTGCGCGATTCGGACTTACCATGCAGACGAACGATCCGTTTGCGTTCGAACGATTCCCCGTCCAATGGACCGACAAACACTTCTGAGTCATATTTAACCCAAAGTTAACTCCTGAACCCGGGAATGGTCCAAGGACTTTCAAAGGTCTCTGAATTACCTTTCTAACGGTCCACCCCGTGCGCGATTCTAGCCAACGGTTTGCCCTCGGCAGCCAATTTTCGGAAAAGGCCTGAAACACACTGCCAAATGGCAGGTTCCAGACCCTGCCTATTGGCAGGTACCGATAGGAAGGACCAGGTCTATGCCGATCGGTAATGACCTGGGCTTATAAAAGAAGGCCTTCAACTCATGTGCAAGGAGGAGCCCAGATCTGATATAAATCACTCTCAGCGAATCCCAAAACCGCTCTCGAAGGCAGCGCGATTTCAACATCCAAATCCCTTTTCTAACTTCCACTTTTCATCATCCTTTTCATCAAACTTGGTGAATTAGCCACTCTCCATCATCATCCAAGTGCAAAGGATACTCTCCAACATTCAAGATCAAGCTCAAGATCTTCAAGAAGGTCCAACTTTCTCTTAAATTCCCTTAAATTCGCAATAACTTGTTTTATTATCTAGCACTTTTATTATCTCATCTCACACATCCTAATATACTTTTTATTTAGTATTATTGCACATCTCTTATTTTCATATAAATAAAACCCAAAAAACAAGAAAAAGAGGGTTTACTCATAAATTCCAAATAGGGATTCTCATACTTTTCTCACAACTAAAACACTTTTTCTACACACACACACACACTCACAAATAAGAGATCCCCCATTTAGATTTATGGGATAAACCCCACCCCTCATTTTGTATGCGAAGTACGTGGACTTTGATGCCTTTATAGGCTACGTAGGCATCTCGGGGTAAAACCCGAGACTCGAGTCCTATTCTCACTTTCTCCCTCATTTTCTATCTTCTCTAAATCCAATTTTCTTATATTCTATATACTTGTTCTTAGTGACGTATTACTCCATATGCGTTATCGTTCCATTATAACAATCAACGTAAGGGTAATCGCGTAAATCTTATTTTTTAATATTATTTTTATACCTTCCTACGGATGACTCGCTTTATCTCTCCCATGATACTAGTCGAGGATTCCTATCTCCACTATATACATACACATGCCCACATATCACGGGAAAAATAAAGGAAAATAATAAACATTCATGAGTGACCGAAAGGACGGAATGGGTGCCTAACACCTTCCTATTTCATAACTTAGCCTCCGAACCCTTCTCGAATCATTTTGGTTTCGCATGCACCAGTATGTCTTTGGATGTCGTCCTTTGGGATGGCTTCCCCTTTTTCTTTTGTCTATTTTAAGTAAAATAGACTGGAGAATCTAAATCTCTCTACATTTTTACACCTCATCTTAAACGACGCCGGCCGAAGCGCTCCCGACAGGGATGCGAGGGACCCGAGGATCCTCCCTTCATGCGCCCGCCCGCGAAGAGGATCGGGGATGGCCACCGTGGCGACTCTGCTGGGGATATCTATATGTTTTGAGGGCTTGACTCTATTTACATGGATGCTATATTTGTTTATGTTTCCCCCATATCTGCATGTTCCCCTTTTTCATGTGTATCCCATGCTTATGCTTCTGTTCACACACTTGTAGAAAATTCTCCATGTACACTTCACACCACGTGCACCTAGGATCACATATATCCACATGTTGCACGCATCACCCATCCATACTTGGTGTACCTTTAGTACTTGTACTTTGCTCCCCGTTTGACATAATCAAGAAAAGCATTCTCATCATAAGATACTAATAAGAGAATCATGCATGATTCACACGACATCACCAAAGAGCATTGTTATTTACCAAATTTTACCCAGTTCTGAAGGGTCACTTCGTGATGGGCGCTGGTCCAGCAGGGCGCAGTTAGCCTAAGCGATATGACTCTCACCTTCCATTGGTCACGTATCTTCGACGTATATCGAATGGTTCCCCCGCATCGTACCGCTTAACCGAAGTAATGACGGGAGGTATATCACAGGAAATTCGTTCACGTACGTCGAGTATATCGAATTCTCTCTCACACGTACCATCCCCACAAGGTATATAGTGAGGCAATTCACGTACACTCAGGTATATCAAATGGCTTGTCCACACATACCGATTGCCCATAAGAGCAAGATGTATATCGTGGAAGTCACGCCAAAGGGGGGAACCCATTTTGATTCACCCAACCAACTGCATACCCGCATATAGGTGTCAAACCTAGGACACGCACTTTAGATTGCCGGTTTCAACCCGAAACTCTGCCGAAATTTTGGGTCGGCCTGTCGCCCAAATTTTCACGCATTTTAAAATGGACCCTATCTGTGAGCCTGATTATAAGTCCAGTCATAGCTTCACATATATTAAAAACCCCAATTTTCCAGGCTTGAGTACCGTCCGGCATTGCATTTAGGAGAATTAAATACAAGTGAGAACATAATAATCGTAATAATCATGCTGAGTTCCGTCTCCAAAAACATTTCTCCCTTCTTTATCAAAAATCCAAAAATAGTTTCTTCCCTTTTTCTCAAAAATAAATCCCATTCTACGCCTTCTCAGGTCGGTCGTAAGCCCTTGTCCTGGCTCCCTATTGGCTTCGGTCTTCAGTCAAATCACCCCGGAGTTTCATCCGCTCCTATACCACTTCTTTCGAGTCTGGAATCCATCCACTTCCCATGGAGAATATAGATCAAGTACCAGTCATACAGCCGGATCTGACGTCAGTCCTAGCTCAGCTCGTGTCCAAGATTGGCAACCTCCAAACTGAGGTCCGAGAGATGCAATGAAACCAGGTTCCTATTCCTCAAGAGCCCGAGGCCATATTCCCTCATGTTATGGGTCCACCCGAGCCTATCTGGGTTCTCGAAGAATATCAGCACACTCCACGTGCCCCTCATGTCAATGGGCCGCCGCCTGCCCAGCTTTCGATGCCAAATATTGCCCAGCCTGTGGCTAACCTGCCTATGGTCGCTGATCCAAAAGAGGAGGAGTTGAATAAAGTCAAAGAAGATCTATAGATGCTCACCAAGAAGTTCGACCAAGTCAGAATCTCAGGAAATTATATGGATTACACCCACATGTCTCCTTATCCTAAAGCGAGGTTACCCGAGAAGTTCAAGATGCTAAATATCAAGAAGTTCGGAGGGAGTGGACCCCCGATTGTTCACCTTCACAGTTATCATCGTTCCATGACACTACTAGGGGCTTCTGAAGAAGTGATGGCCCAATTGTTTCAGCAAACTTTGAAGGATAGTGCCCTCCGATGGTTTTTGTCTCTCGAGGAATCTATAATCCGTAGCTGGGAGGATGTAGCCCGAGAATTTATATCGCAGTACAAATACAACGAAGTGCTTGAGGTCACCCGTCGTGATTTAGAGCTGCTCAAACAGAACCTTGGGGAATCAGTCAGTAACTTCATAACCCGGTAGAGGGAATAAGCAGCTACCATTACCAATCGACCATCTGAGGAAGAACAGGTCAACATAGTGAAGAAGAACTTCTTGCCCCATGTATGAGAGACGATGGGAGGATAATACTTATACCCACTTTCGAGCTCTCAGAGAAGTGGGGGTAAAAATCGAGGAAAGCCTTGTTAAAATAGAGGTTAAACCGAAGAAGGTGTCCGGACAGTTCACCCCTAAAAAGTATGACAAGCCTGCCAGTGCTACAGTCTCAACCATCAACAACATCTCTCAACCAACCACATCATGGGCACTAGAAAGCCGCCCTGCCCCCATCCGAATGGAATACACTAAGCTCCATGCTCCGCTCTCCAAATTTTACCAAGCCTTGTTAAGCCGAAACCTCATCAAACCTTTGGATCCCCGTCCATTGACAAATCCACTCCCAAGAAACTTCAAGGCTGATGCTCATTGCGCCTTTCACCAAACTGCTGGCTATACCACCGACTAATTCTTTCATCTCCGAAACATAATCCAATATCTCATTGACCGGGGTACCATCGCCCCACCAGCCAATCCTAAGCCAAACACTAATCACAATCCACTCCAAAATCATACCAATGCCATCTTCTTAGAAGAAAACCCAGATTTCGATCCCTCAACTCAAATCACACCCATATACTCTCCTAAACCTCTTCAAATTTGCGCATATTTCCTCCTACACCCTACTAGCCTCGTTGATCAGGCATTGTCACTCCTTACCAGAGCATGCATCGATGTCCGTACCTATTCTGAAAATGGAAATATGGAATTGTTAGAGGTTGAGAAACGTGTGTGCTCGCGTTCAAATGATCAAACCATATATAAAACCCTTTTAACACAAACAAACCCTAAACATGCAGCAGTATGTGATTGAATAAATAGATAATCTACGCAAGAACATTCAAACACATGCAATTAAGGAAAAATCCCCCTCAGGGGCAAAACCATTTATTTTCACTATAATTTGTAAGAAAACGGCTTACAATCGGATTACAATGAAAATACAAGTTGACTAAGAATTACCCTCTGGTATCGGATTCTGTAGTCGCGGCTGGAATTATCCCTTTCCAGTAGGGCTGCAATGAAGAAGAAGAACGGTCTCCTCCACAAGGGTTGAACAAACCAAAGTTGTGTTCTTGGGTTGTAAAAGGATTCACAAAGGTTTGGCAATGATGTGTGAATCAAAACATGAGTCTTGGGACTCAAAAATATGAAGACTAGATGTATTTGGACTCTCAAATTCGTCTCCTAAAGTCTTACAAAACAACTCCCCCGAAGTTGGTATTTATAGGAAAAAATATGAAGAGTCCCACGTTCTTAAAACTCTAAAATTCTATCCAACGTACAAAAAAAATAGCATTCTTTAAGGAATTTTCTCTATCTTCAAAAGGTCATAACTCCTTCATCGTAGCTCGGATTGAGGTGCCGTTTTTTCCAGTATCTTCGTTGCGGCGATATCTTCAACTTTCTAGTTGACCAGACCTCCGAACTATGGATGTGAAATTACGAAAATTCCCTTGAACTCTCCTATTGTGCCTTTTTTCACTGTTTTGACTTCCCTTGCGTACCACTTGCATTAAGTCCCTAAAATCTTGGAACGTGAAGTCATTGAGGCAGATGTGGGACATATTAGTGGAGATAATGCATGCTTGATTCCCGGAATTCGGATAGAGGCCGTCATGTGAGATCGTGAGGAGACGTGCCAAATGTAGCGGCGTACGACATAAATAAATGAAACATTTCGGACATGTGAAAAATGTCCTTACAGAGGTGTTAAACCAACTCCTAGAGTTCGGGCTGAAATTGCCCTCATAGATAGTCATCGATTGCCAAAAGTTCAGTACACTGTTCGTGGAAGCTAAAAAATGGACCCGAGATTCAGATAAGTTGGTGGTACAAACCGATGAAGTCAGCCTAGATGATGTTGTCCAGATTATGGCAGAATTATTCAGGCAAACCAACAGCATTTGTAGTATCACTGGGTTATTTGACATTTTGAAGCTACAAGGGCGCTTAGTCCCTATAAACCCTGTCGTTGAATTCTAAGTCATAGACATCCCAACTTGTTTCAACCTGTTGCTCGGATGACCCTGGTTACCCAGTATCAAGGGCGTGTCTTCCTCACTCCATTGGAAATTGAAGTTCTTCGCCGACGGGCGAGTCATCACCATTTTGAGATACATCACAGGTCAAATGATATGCTCCTATCAGGATTCCGAATTGAACCACTCCTACTCCAGACAGGGGACAGTTTCAAAGAAAGGGTTTGTCCAGAATATGACCCTCATGGCAATGTCAATGTAATTCAAATGTTCAAAAACATGCACTTCATGCCCGGACTGGGGCTGGGGAAAAGGCACCAAGGGATACTCGAGCCCATTGAACTGAAGAAATCTTTCCCTCCTTGTGGCTTGGGGTGTCAACCATCAGAACAAGAACTCAGAATGATCCATCAGTCTCGACTAAAGAGAAGATTAGACTGCATCCCAACTATCCCAGGAGACTCCTTGAATGGACGATTCATCAAAGAAGGTGAAGACTTCCCCTTTTACGATTTTCCAGAACCATGGTATGACCACACAGACAAGAAGATGAAGCCTAGGATGGAGATCTTTTTCCAAGATAGCTATCCATGGGCCGAAAGTTTCCAACACCGAGCACAACCACTCATCAAAGATACTGAAGAGACTCAGGAAAGTGATTCCAAAGATTCCTTCAACTTGCAGACACTGGAGCTGGCAATCTGCATGGTTCATTCAGGCACTACATCAATGGATCCATCCCATCTGATTAAAGCTGCTGAAACACCCCTCCTCAACTGGCATGCTGTGCCAGTTCTACCTCTTGAAATCTACCCTAACCCCAATGTTTACCCTATTTATTATTCTGTTGTCTATCCTTGTTCAAATGTAATCAAGACCTCTTTTGATGAGGTTGTCAACGCTGTTTTTCCTATCAATGAAATATACGAAGATTTTGAGTATCTTGTTGTGCCTTACATTAGTTATTTGGATTCTAATCGAACTTTTGATGATGATGATTTTGCAAATGAACAATTCTTAACTGATCTAAATAAGGTTAATAATAAACAACATAACCGCATTCAAGTTAATAAAGAGGAGACTGTTGTTATCAATCTTAGTTCTAATAGCCAACTGCGCAAGATTAGGACAGGGGCCACCTTTGACGAGCATGAGCGCGCACAACTTGAAGAATTGCTAAAGGAATTCGTGGATGTCTTCGCATGGTCCTATGATGATATGCCCGGCATTGATCCTGAAATAGCTTAGCACGAGATCCCCACTCCCCCATATTACAAGCCGATTAAACAAAAATTGAGAAAGCTCCGCACCGAATGGTCGCTCAAGGTCAAAGAAGATGTGGTCAAACAGTTGAACGTGGGCTTCATTCGTGTGATCGAATATCCCACATGGCTGGCCAATATAGTACCTGTGCCAAAATCAGGAGGGAAGGTTCGAATGTGTGTAGACTACCGAGATTTAAACAAAGCCTCTCCAAAGGATGATTATCCGCTTCCCAATATCGATATGATATTGGACAACACAGCGAGTCATGCTCTCAAGTCATTCATCGATGGGTTTGTGGGATACAACCAAATCAAGATGCACCCAGACCACCAAGAAAAAATCGCATTCATCACCCCATGGGGAACCTTTTGCTACACCGTCATGCCATTTGGCCTCAAGAATGCTGGGGATACCTACTAAAGGGCTTCCACAACCATCCTGCACGATCTGATTCATAAAGAAGTCGAGGTTTATGTGGATGATATGATTATCAAGTCCAAAACTAAAGAAGGTCATGTTCCCGCTCTCCGAAAGTTCTTCGAATGACTGCGACGGTATCAGATGAGACTCAATCCATAGAAGTGTGTCTTCGGTGTTACAAAGGGAAAACTCTTGGGATTCATGGTCAATGAGAAGGGGATAGAAACAGATCCTGCAAAGCTGAAGGCCATACTTATAATGCCACCGCCACAAACAGAGAAAGAAGTCTGAGGTTTTCTTGGGAAATTACAATATATCAGTCGGTTCATCAGCCAGCTAACCTCCATCCGTGAACCGATCTTTAAGCTCCTCCGAAAGGATTCAACCAAGGTTTGGAACGAGGCCTGTCAAGAAGCTTTTGATCGAATCAAACAATATCTGACCCAACCTCCAGTTCTCATGCCACTACAGCCTGGTCTCCCTTTGCTCCTATACCTAACCATAATCGACACTGCAACTGGGGTTTGCTAGCCCAATACCTTGAAGACTCCTGGAAAGAAAGAGACATCTATTATGCCAGTCACAAATTGGTTGGGTACGAGGTTAACTACACTGCTTTGGAAAAGGCATGTGTCGCACTTGTCTAGGTCACCCAAAAGTTGCGACACTACATGCTCGCCTTCCCCGTCAAACTTATATCCCGAACAGATCCCATCAAATACCTACTTGAGAAACCCTCCTTATCCAGTCGAATGGCCCGATGGTTGATGCTCCTAATCGAGTTTGATATCGTGTACGTCACACAGAAATCCATTAAAGGAAGATCCATCTTCGACTACCTCGGTGATTACCCAGTAGAAGAAGCATATGTCTGGATCTCCGAATTACCAGATGAAGATATCCTCTACACCGCTCAAGACCACCTTCGATGGAAAATGTTCTTTGACGGCGCTGCCAAAAAAAAGGGATATGGCATTGGGATACTTTTGATCGCCCCTGATGACTCCTACACTCCTATCGCCATCAAATTAGATTTCCCTTACACCAACAATATGACGGAATACGAGTCATGCACAGTAGGCCTCAAAGTTGCTCTCAAGAAAGGTAATCATCATCTGGTAATCATCGGTCAAGTGCTCAGAAAGTGGAAAGTCAAGGATGAAAAGCTCCAACCCTTCCATGCCCACTTAGAAGAGTTATCCTACCGATTCCGATATATCACCTTCTATTACCTACCTCGAGCAAAGAATAACCTAGGTGATGCTCTCGCTACCTTAGCCTCCATGGTCGACATGCCCGAAGGAATAACAATGACCCCCTTCTTAGTTCAAAAGCAAGACAAACCAACCCACTGCTACCATATTGATCTTTTCTCCACCAAAGATCCCTAGCTAGACGATTGCTGGTACTATGATATCTGGTGCCTCCTCAAACATGATAGGTATCCCGAGGGTTCCAACAAGAAAGACCGAACGACCCTCCGAAGACTGGCCGCCCAGTACATCATCTGTCATAAAGCTCTACTCAAGAGGAACTTCGATGGAACTCATCTACACTGTATCGCAGGTGCTGAGATTGAGAAAATAATGCAGAGGATCCATAGCGAGGAATGCGGGCCCCACATGAATGGTCACATGCTTGCCAAGAAGATCATACGACAGGGCTACTACTAGACCACCATGGCCCAAGATTGCACTGCCTATGTCCAGAGATGCCTCAAATGCCAACAGTTCTCCAATCTTCAACACCTGCCTCCGCGAGAATTATACAACATGACCTCTCCCTGGTCGTTCTCCACCTGGGGTGTCGACATCATAGGTAAGGCTACACCAAAGGCTTTAAACAAACATGAGTTCATCCTGGTTGCCATTGATTACTTCACCAAATGGGTCGAAGCTGAGTCATACGCAGTATTGAACGCCAAGAAAGTGGCCGAATTCCTCAAGAAAAATATCATCTACCGATATGGGGTCCCGCACGAGTTAGTGTCAGATAACGGGTTGCACTTCTAAGAAAAAGTCACGAAAGAAGTCGACAAGTACGGGATTCATAGACACAAATATTCTCCCTACCGACCTCAGACCAATGGTACAGTTGAAGCCACTAATAAGAACCTCAAAGCCATCATCAACAAGATGACCAGAAGCTGTAAGGATTGGGCCAACCGGATCCCGTACGCCCTCTGGGGCTATCGAACCTCAATCCAAACCTCTACTGGTGCTACCCCTCACTCTCTGGTCTATGGCATGGAAGCAGTCCTACCTGTGGAGCTGGAAATACCCTCGCTACGCGTTATGCTCGAAAGCAATGTTAGTGAAGAAGACTGGTGCCAAAGCCATCTCGATGAGCTGACCCTCCTGGATGAAAGAAGATTGAAAACTCTTTACCATATACAGGGGTACCATCGCCGAATAGTGCGATCATTCAACAAGAGAGTCAAGGACCGCGGTGTCTGAGAAGGGGATTTAGCCCTCAACGAGATAATAGAACATATCTGGGACCCTAGAGGGAAATTCAAGCCCAATTGGAGCGGCCCCTACATTGTGAAGAAAATCTTATCTAGCGGTGCTGCCATGCTCACTGACCTAGATGGGGAGGAGATGGCTCGTCCATTCAACCTGGACCGTCTCAAGAAATTTTACCCCTAGTCCAAAATCTCGGTGCGCTACGACTCTTCCCATCTCCCTTTTATTCTAAAAAAAAAAAAACTCTCGTCATTTCTCTCTAACCAGAAGTACGTGGGCCTGATCCTCTTCAAAAAACCATTTTTCAAGAATTTTTTTTTAAATCCCCAGAGGTGCGTAGGCAGCTCATACATCTTACAGGAGCACGACCCTTTCTTTTTTACAAAATACTATTCTTTTCTTATCTCCGAGAACGGCAGTTCATTCTAACAAATACTTGAACAAAAGGATTATGTATGCCTTAGCGATAGGTATAGATAATTCAAAATTACAGAATTCAGCGAAAGGCACAACTGGATGATCATAAACTTGCTTATTTAATTAATAAGAAATTATAGAACATATTACATAAGAAAAGGAACGGATAACTCCCTTCCCCCTACTTCCATAAAAAGCCAAATAAAATCCCCACATCTATTCCCTATTACAAGAAATAAACTTTCCAAGAGTCCTACCCACAGCTACCAGAGGAGCCTGCACCCTCATCATCTACATCCTGGAGCTCCCAAATTTCCCCTGCCTGAATAGAGTGTCGTAAACACTCCATGGATCGATAAGCCTGAACCAGCTTCGAAAAAACCACAACACCCCCTTCCATGGTGTTAAATAAAACAAACCACCTTTGTCCAGTCTTCACTGCCAACATCTTGCGGACTACTCTCCTCCACAACCACTTCATATAATCCCCAGGGACATGCCAAACTCTCCCAACAGACTGAGAGGGACGGGTCGACGGACGCCGATTCTCCCACAAAGATCCAAGCAACATACGTAGGCGCTCGGTCAAAACGTTTACCGAAAAGAAATTTAGTGTCAGAGGTGGCATGACCTGTGCCCAATCAAATTGGCGCAGAAGCCGCCAAGGGAAATAGAAAGAGGTCTGTCTGAGACCAACCAGCCGCACATATGAGTACTCTTCTAGCTCCAAAATAGGCAGCAACTGCCCCCACCAAGGCACTGACCAATACAGATTCTGAGCCCCATGCTCCACAAACCAATTCTCCCAGCTCTCAATATCCAAGCCAACACTGATGATGTAATACGAAAAGAAGTTGGGTACAACCGATAAAGGATATTCTAGAGGAGTCACCAGGCGAAGTCTCTCAGATAACCACATAAATAACATCACAGGGCTACCCCTCAAGAAGTCAGAACGACCTTCTCTCCAAGCATCCAGTCCATTCAGCGTCTCTACCAGTATCACCGTCGCAGGATTGCGACGGTATGACATCCACGAAGTAATGGCTGTAAGTTGCGGGTCCACCAACAGTTCCCCAGTCACCAACAGTAATTTTGAAACCATCCCAGAGCGACGGCTCCAGCATAGCCAGCATCACCTACTTCCCGAAAATGCACGGACTGCAGCACCGCCGGGAGGGAGATCATCCCTCCAGCAACCAGTGATCTGGCTGCCGAAGGCGAAATATGAAGAAGCCCGACCAATAAATCCCTGGGAGAACGGGAAAATTCGGGCAAAGCCGCAGTAACACTGGGATTCACACCCAGCATGGCAGAAAGTTCCTCGTAGGTAGGACAAACTTCATCCAACCCAAAGAGGAATACATGGTCTTCGGGGTACCAGAATTGTACCGCCGCCATCAGCATGTTCCACTCAATAGGCCGATTGCGCCACATGGAGACTCGACACATGTTGAAAGCATCATAGTCGACATTATAAGAGCACATTGCTTCCAAGGCTTCGAGGTAGTTAGCAAACTCAATGCTACCAGGGAGATAAATCATGCAAAGCTAAGAGATAGTGGGCAAGTAAGTAAGATTATGAAAGTGTGATGAAAACACTCCACCCTTACCCCTTTTTATACTTGAGAACCCTCACAAGAGACATAATCCCTGCAGAAATTGGAGGGAGTCCTACCCCACAAAATACAAAAGGCTGAAGAGGGTACCAATCAAAGCTTTAAATTGATGGGACTGGACTGAACTGCCAATAGGCAGGACAGGGTGCTTGCCGATCGGCAACCCCCCATTTTTAGAAATTTCCTTTTTTTCCTTTTTTTTTCAAATCAGAAAACTCAATAAAAATAAATTGATATTCTTAACAGAATTTCAAAATCCCTTTTCCTCCTTATATAATTTCCCCTTTTAATTAAAAACTTTCCTTCAAAAAAATTCCAAAAATACTCCTTTTTACGGTCTTAGCAGCAAAATAAAAAGCGCATGTGCATGCATTCATTCACTAATAAAAGATAATAAAAAACTCCATTGCATTGCATCTATTTGTTTCTGTGATTACATCAATTGTGTAGGAAATAAAAAGAAAAAACAAAAAAACAACGAGACTCAGCCCGAACCCACATTCTCTCTCTCTCTCTCTCTCACCTACCTTTCTCTCTAAGAGCTTCCACCCCTGCAATGTGCTCTCTTTCCCCTACGGTGAGATGATGCACCGCCACTACCGGAGCCAGAGTCCTATCTGGACGAAGAAGATGGAACCAAGCAAGAAGGAACAAGAATCGCATCCCAAATATGGGTAGTCGCCGAAGATATCTAGTCTCTGATGTCTCTTAGCCAAGTGGTCGACACTCGGACTTGTTGCAAGAAAAAGGCAAAATCAGTATCAAAGCAGAGATGACAAAAACAGAAAAGAAAGAAAGAGAAGAATAGAAAGGAATACCGCAGGTCGGAGGACCTCCTTTGTCAAACCCAACTCCTCCGGATTCATCGCATGAGAATGGTGCAACATAGGCACAATCCCTCCATCGGCCCGCCAGATGTTATATGAAGGAGTGTACAGCCGTCCAAAAGGAACCTCTGAGGTCGCCGCCACCGCAGATGCCATCGAACCGCCACCACTATGGGAAGATCCCACCGCCCGACTCGAACGCGTATGAGGGAAAGGCAGGGTATCATATATGCTGGGCACCATCAACCAGATCATCACAAAGTCCATATAGTCATACGGCGTAGTCGTATCAGTATACAATAAGTAGGACTCGCCGATCATTATCGCGATCCTCACATCCTCCTACAGCAGTCGCTCCCGCCTCATAGACGTAGGAGGTTGCGCAGGTGACACCACCACCTCCTCCTCAGTAATCTGGTGAACCACCCTCTCCCCCAGATACCAGGAATGGCCGAACTCATGCGCCAGCAAATGCCTCATCTGTGCGTTCACCCCGGTCATCCCCGCATCCTGAATGGCTGTCCCCCAGGGATAGAAGGTCACCTGAAAATATCCAAGAAGGCATAAATCAATACAAGATCAGAAGGCGCAAAAACCAAGACTGGAAAGAGTCTTACCCTACCACTGGTCAGGTCATTCAAGACCTGACGTACCGCTTCGAGAGAGAGAGATCCCTTCGACTGCCGATTGGCCTTACGCCATCGATACAATCGATAAAAGTTCCCAACGGTGTCGTCCTTCAGAGCGATCAGCGAGGTATTGCACCCAATCACCTCATAAAACCACGTCTGTCAAAAGATAAGAATTCATAAATAAAAAGAGATGCATAAGGAAAATGCGAATGCATGAAAGGAAAATACGAATGCATGAAAAGAAATGCGCAAACTGAAGAATACCTCAAGAAGGTACGTGGCTCCAGTAAAGGTCTGTCGGCAGCACCGGCTGAATGCATCCAGAGAAGAGTAAAGGGTCGCCAAAGTTAGACTCCCCCAATCATAGAAAGGGATGTTCGAAAATATCCTCAAGTACGGCAAGAACCACAAATGGACGACGTCGCCGCTCGACGCCACCATGAAACCTCCCAACACCAGAAAAATAAATAATCGGGCCATCTTCCTCACTTGCAGCCCGTCCTCCACATCAATCACCCTGCCCAACAGAACATCCTTTAGTAGGGACAGCCACATATAATCCCTAGAAACTATCCTCCCTACATCACCAAGTGCCGCACGCACTGCCTCCGGTCTCACCCGCAAAGAGCGATCCACCTCTATCTTCTCTCCATCACAATCCATCCCCAACAGCTGCTGCACGTCTATAGGAGTCACAGTCGTCTCCCCGAAGCCGAAATGGAAGGTGTGGGTAGTATCCCACCACCTCTCCCCCAAAGTGCACATGATCGCTGTCGAACGAGGCATCTCATCCAGCACAAATGCCAACCTCCCAAAACCCGCTGATGATATCACCCAACGCACCCCAGGTGGAAGATGCTGACATCCCTGAGCCCCGTCGTCCCGCGGGCACACATGTTCTTCAAAGAAATATCTGACTGGCAAAAAAGAAAAATCTCATCAGAAGTCAAGAAATAAAGAAAAATCACCAAAACGAAAGGAATGCCAAAGGTCAGGTCACTTACATAACCGCCAGGATTCACTTTCGAAGAGCGATGACGCGGTGGCTCCCGTAGCAAAGTCCGCTCATCCGCAACAGGCTCAAACGCATCAAAGGAGTTCTCACTCCCCAAAGCAAGAGGCGCCCTGGCCCTCCACTCCATATTCGCCCAGTCATCAACGGTCAACCACCCCCTGTGGACTGCAGTGCTCACAAAATCGGCCATTTCTTGAAGATCAGAATGCTAGAACGATTTGCAGAGAAATCGCAGAAAGAGAGAAAGCAAAGAAGATGCGAAAAAATGAATGGATTCGCCCCCTTTATATAGGATGCTAAACGACATGCCAATCGGTACTGACCCCAACCATACCGATCGTCACTGACTCCTTACCTTCCCGAGGTAGTTTAAAAGTCTGTGCCACTGCCGAATGGCACCCCTCATACCATGCCGACCGGCACCCCCCTTAAATTTCGTACAGAAATTTCCAGAAAATACCAGAAAGCTCCGAAAAATCCTCGAAAAATTCCTAAAAATCCCAGGAAGGATTTAGAACATTTTCACCAGGAAAATTTCGCATTCCCTCAAGCGAAACCCCTCTTTCCCAACGGAATCCTCAAAAACCAAGTGAATCTCCTCCCGTTAAAACTCTAGAGGATCTCTAAGGATCGTCTGATCTCTTCCCTAGTGGAGTTTTTACAACACCAAAATTGGTTGTTCCCTCTGCAAGGCCTCCTAAAGAAACAAAGGCTTCCCCATCTATCAGCTCCCCAACTCACATCAAAATCACAAAGCACTTTCTCCAGCAGAATCAAAATCCAATCTTTATCCACTCTTGGGCCAGAATTAACCTCAGTCTTGGATCGTCACCTGAGTTAGGTCAGAATTGACCTCGGTCCTCGGTTGTCACCACTCTTAGGTCAGAATTGACCTCGGTCTTGGATCATCACCTGAGTTATGTCAGAATTGGCCTCGATCCTTGATCGTCACCACTCTTAGGTCAGAATTGACCTCAGTCTCAGATCGTCACCTGAGTTAGGTCAGAATTGGCCTCGGTCCTCAGTCGTCAACACTCTTAGGTCAGAATTGACCTCGGTCTTGGATCATCACCTGAGTTAGGTAAGAATTGACCTTGGTCCTCGGTCGTCACCACTCTTAGGTCAGAATTGACCTTGATCTTGGATCGTCACCTGAGTTAGGTCAGAATTGACCTCGATCCTCGGTCGTCACCACTCTTAGGTCAGAATTGACCTCGGTCTTGGATCGTTACCTAAGTTAGGTTAGAATTAACCTCGGTCCTCGATCGTCACCACTCTTAGGTCAGAATTGACCTCGGTCTTGGATCATCACCTGAGTTAGGTCATAATTGACCTCGATCCTTGGTCGTCACCACTCTTAGGTCAGAATTGACCTCGGTCTTGGATCATCACTTGAGTTAGATCAGAATTGACCTCAGTCCTCGGTTGTCACCACTCTGAGGTTAGAATTGACCTCGATCTTGGATCGTCACCTGAGTTAGGCCAGAATTGACCTCGGTCCTCGATCGTCACCACTCTTAGGTCATAATTGACCTTGGTTATTAGATCTTCACCCTAAGACCGTAGAATTGGATTTGACCTGCAGAATCGGTCACCCTCATCACTTAAGCCTGTAGATTTGGCTTTGACCCACAGAATTCGTCATCCTCAGCAGGTCCTCAGAATCGGCCTCGACCTTCTGAATCGATCATACTCCCTCAAAAGCATCATGTGGTGTTTATTCGAAGGTTATAATTTGGTCTAAACTCGCCCATCGAGGGTATCTATAGACACCCCATTCTATTACCCCCTAACTCTCCTTAGGTCCCTAGTACCTCCCTTCATCACTACAAACCCAGGTCATGCATCCAAAACCTGACCTAGAAGTCATCGGGCACTCCCAGGCTCCGTTTGACTAAAATGTCTAACTCTTTATCTCGACCAAAGCTGAATGAATCTTCGAAGGGCACTGAAATCCATTTCCAACGGTTCATCTCGTGCGCGATTCTGATTTACCATGCGGACGAACGATCCGTTTGCGTCCGAAACTTGATCCAGAGGCCACCGGGCTCTGTTTAACCTAAGTCAACTCTTTAGCTTGATCGAGGCTGAATGAATCTTCAAAGGACACTAAAGCCCTTTTCCAATGGTCCACTCCGTGCACGATTCCGACTTTCCATGCGGACGAACGATCCGTTTGACTCGAAGAGGTCACCGAATGCTTTCAGGGACTGGTTGACCAAAGTTAACTACCCAAACCGGGTCAAACTCTTTGGAATGTCGAAGTACATCTCTTAAACTTTCTAATGGTTCGCTTCGTGCATGATTTGGACTTACCATGCAGACGAACGATCCCTTTGCGTTCGAATGATTCCCCATCCAATGGACCGATAAACGCTTCCGAGCCATATTTGACCCAAAGTTAACTCCCGAACTCGGGAATAGTCCAAGGACTTTCAAAGGTATCTGAATTACCTTTCCAATGGTCTGCCCCGTGCATGATTATGGCCAAGGGTTTGCCCTCGGCAGCCGATTTTCCAAAAAGGCCTGAAATACACTACCAAATGGCAGGTTCCAAACCCTACCTATCGGCAGGTGTCGATAGGCAGGACCAGGTCTATGCCGATCGGTAATGGCCTAGGACTATAAAAGAAGGCCTTCACCTCATTTGCAAGGAGGAGCCCAGATCTGATAGAAATCACTCTCAGCGAATCCCAAAAACCGCTCTCGAAGGCAGCGCAATTTCAACATCCAAATCCCTTTCTAACTTCCATATTTCATCATCCTTTTCATCAAACTTAGTGAACTAGCCACTCTCCATCATCATCCAAGTGCAAGGACTGCTCTCCAATATTCAAGATCAAGCTCAAGATCTTCAAGAAGGTCCAACTTTTTCAATATTCTCTTAAATTCGCAATAACTTGTTTTATTATCTAGCACTTTTATTATATCATCTCACATATACTAATATACTTTTTATTTAGTATTATTGCACATCTCTTATTTTCATATAAATAAAACCCAAAAGACAAGAAAAAGAGGGTTTTCTCATAAATTACAAATAAGGATTCTCATACTTTTTCTCACACTTTTCTCACGACTAAAACACTTTTTCTACACACACACACACTCTCTCAAATAAGAGATCCCCCATTTGGATTTATGGGATAAACGCCACCCCTCGTTTTGTATGCGAACTACGTGGACTTTGATGCCTTTATAGGCTACGTAGGCGTCTCGGGTTAAAACCCGAGACTCGAGTCCTATTCTCACTTTCTCCCTCATTTTCTATCTTCTCTAAATCCAATTTTCTTATATTCTATATACTTGTTCTTAGTGACGTATTACTCCATATGCGTTATCATTTCATTATAACGATCAACGTAAGGGTAATCGCGTAAATCTTATTTTCTAATATTATTTTTATACCTTCCCACGGATGACTCGCTTTATCTCTCCCATGATACAAGTCGAGGATTCCTATCTCCACTATATATATACACATGCACACATATCACGGGAAAAATAAAGGAAAATAATAAACATCCATGAGAGACCGAAAGGGCGGAATGGGTGCCTAACACCTTCCTATTTCGTAACTTAGCCTCCGAACCCTTATCGAATCATTTTGGTTTCGCATGCACTAGTATGTCTTTGGATGCCGTCCTTTGGGATGGATTCCCCTTTTTCTTTTGTCTGTTTTTAGTAAAATAGACTGGCGACTCTAAATCTCTCTACATTTTTACACCTCATCTCAAATGACGCCGGTCGAAGCGCTCCCGAGAGGGATGCGCGGGACCCGGGGATCCTCCCTACATGTGCCCGCTCGTGGTGAGGATCGGGGATGGACAAAGTGGATGAACGAATTCCAATCGGTTACTAATGCACACGACGCGTATCGCGTCGAAACTAACAAACATTTTACGTTCAATAACTGCCATCAAATTTTAAAAGATTTACAAAATTTTGACTTGGAAAACACAGCGGGGAACGATGACAGCCTTACACCGGTACGGGAAAATGACACTCCGGGGGTATGAGACGTACATGATAGACCCCCAGGCAGGAAGGGTGAGAAATAGCGTGCACGTCAACGAGCACGTTCTGACAGCTTGGATTGCAACATGGTAGTACTCAAACATTGTGAAGACTTCAATGTAATTTTTAAAAGCAAGCAACAGTGGAAGAATAATCGTGCCCTTAAATTTGACTCTCAAATGGATGTGTTCATTGAGATGAAGCGAGATGATCAACTCGCCAAAAAACAAGATCAAATCACCAAAAAATAAGATTAGTGTAACAACCCAGACTTTTGAGCGACTATTTTATATTATTTTGCCTGATGGGCTAATTTTATAAAATAGAGGAAGTTGGAGTAAATATTATTTCCAGTGAATTAAGGGATAATATTTACCATGTTTTTGCCTATTTACCGTTATGAGAAGGTAAATAGCATTATATTGTGTTTTATTGCGTCGTTGTATGTTAAGCGACAGTTATGACTTATATTAAAATTTGAGCATCATAAATGAATTTAAAAATGACATGGGGACATAAAATATTTCACGATACTTCGGATGCCAATTCAGGGGGTACAGTTAGTTTTGGAATAGTCGAGATAGTCAAAATAAGTGCCAAGTTGTATTTTTGAGTTCTGGGCACTTTTGACAGGTTATGACTCAATTATGTAGTTACGAGTAATTTTAATGGTGTATTAACATTTAAAAGAGGAGAATTTATGTCTTAAGCCCGGTTAAGTCTTCCAAACCCATTTTATTTTCTCATTCTTATGTATAAGCCAAGAGAGAGAGAGAGAGAAGAGAGAGAAGAGAGAGAGTTGGGAGAAAATGGAGAAAAGAGAAAGAAATGGAAGATTGGAGCTAGAATCCGTTGCTACCGGAGGAGAATCCGAGCCTACAAGCTTGAGGCAAGTTTCTTACTTGCTAGATTATGATTTAATGTGGATAAATAGAATGTATAGTTTGTTTTTGGAAATTTAAACCATTTATGGGGTTTTGATGATTTTGGTGTTTAAACCCTTAATCTTGTAGTTTAATTTGATTTGAGGAAAATAAATTAGTTAGTAGATGTGTAGAGAAGATTGGGTAGAATTAGTTATTGTTGATGTTGGATAAAATTGAAGATTTAAGGTTTTGAGAAATTTAGGGTTCTTAAACCCGTAGACCAAATTGGACATTTCTGCCAAGCCGAATCGATTCGGCTCCCAAGCGAATCGATTCGGTTATAGGGGAGGATACAGGTCTGGGAAGCCCGATCGATTTGGGTTTGGGCCGAATCTATTCGGTCTGGGGCAATAGATTGGTTTTCCTCACCGAATCTATTCATTTTTGGGCGAATCGATTCCCAGTCAAGGGCGAATCGATTTAGCCCTAGGCAAATTGATTCGGAAGCCCTGTTTTTGTGAGATATTTCTAGTTTTGTTTTGAGTCTTTTCTTTTAGGTTCAAGGCTTAGGAACCTTCCTTTGGGAAGTAATAAGGTGTTTTAGAGGGTTGTATTGGGTGGGTAAATACCGTAGGCTAGCATGGGGATAATTGGGCTTATCCCAAGGGTTAGTTATAGAGATTAATGTTTCGTTTAATATCGGACGATAACTTAGAATTCATATAAGGTAAAATGATAAAGTTTGGGACTTTTGGGAGACTATTATTGTGGGAAATTCCTTTGATGATTTATGGTATTTCCTTGGGACACTTGGAGACTAGTGTGAGGATATTGGCACTTCGGGTCTTAGGTCATTAACAAAATATGACTTTAAGAATAAGAAATGCATATTCTAAAATTTGGTACTTAATGGCTAAGTATAAATGATTTTGAGAATGTAAAAAGTGAATGTTTTCAAATGGAAAAATGATTTTTGTAAATGATAATTTACATATACACACCTCTCTAAATCGCTATCATAAGGGAAGTTACGCGCATGAGGTGAAGTCCCTTGGCTAATGAATGCAGGGTGAATATAGTCCTTGGCCATATGACCGGTTATTATATGTTTATTTTGTGATGTGGGGTAATTTTGGGTGTGGTTATACTCACTCGCAGGTATATGGTGGCTTCCCGACGTCTCGCGTTGTAGGATGCCCAGGTTGTCTTGTTTGATAGGCCCTGGAAGATGATAGCCATTTAGGGGCGCGTACAATGGGGAAACCCGAACGGGCGATCTTAGAAATGTTATATAATATGAAATATAACTATTCATAATAATGTGGGACATTATTGATGTTAAAGCATTTTATGATAATAAATTTGCTTTAAATACATTTCCTGGATGGAAGAAGGGAAATGGGAAGTTATGATGTGAAAAAGCATTTTATGATAATAAATTTGCTTTAAAAACATTTCCTGGATGTAAGAAGGGAAATAGAAAGTTATGAAATGAAATTGAATTGGTAAACATTTTGTAAAATGAATTGCCATATATGTATTTACTAAAGAGAAAAGGAATTGTGCTTTAGATTGTGAATCATTGAAATGATGTCTCCTTCAGTAAATGTAGATGAGTTCTTCCATGCTTATATGAATATTGAGCATGATCATTGATATTGCGCTAGGTTGTGCTTTTAGAATGAGAGGTGAGAAAGTTTATGATTTAATTGCAAGTGAAAGTTACGTTCATGATTATGATTGGATATTCATAACTGTCATGCATTTTATTCACATGGTGATCATATCAAATCGGGCCCTGACCCGTCTATATTTCCTTATTTTTGCATGAATTCCTTGTCCGTTCAGGTGCTCCTCCGCAAGGACGCTCGTATTGACCTTTCCATTCCAGTTGTCTTGGAGCTATATCATATTGCGGATGTTGTAGGATATTCATTGTAGACGCTTCCATCTTTTGTTCTCTAGCCATGTTCGGTTTATTTATTCGGGCGTGTTTCCCATGTTTTGTACTCATTTGTTATAATGTGATATTTAATTGTAATACTCGGTGTAACCTGTTTGTATTAGTCTGTTAACCGACAGATTATTCGGTTATTACTTTATGCATAATTGTCATTTTATTACCCGCTGATATTTGGTATCCACCATTTTTGCCAATTGGATTGTATAAGTGCTTTTCTTTTACTTATAAAATTTAATTTTACAGTCCGTTTTCTAAAATGATTGGTGGTTATCTCTTACTATTATTTTAATGGTAGTGACGCTAAGAATGGACCATCTGTGATTCCTGTGATTATTAGAGTTTCGGGCTGGCCACCTCTTATTTTAGTAGGCGGGTTGTCACAATCAGCTCGTGCGCCTAGGCTGAGAGCAGTCGTACATCATGGAGCTAGATATGAACAATATGAATGATATGCAAAAGCAGTTTCATTATAAAAGGTTCAACGACCTAACAGCGATGGTTACTACCACTGAAGTTGCGATTTCCGAGTTACAATCGAACTATGTCGGGTCATCTAACCCTACGTCAAATCCAAGCTGTTCAATTAACGACTAATAGTATTTATTATAGTTGTATTGAATCCTCGTTATTTTATTTTCGTCATTTACTTTCAGTATATGTACACTGACCCAATTTGCATTTTAATAAATTCAATGTCCACGTTTAAATATATGTAATGTCAGTACTGTTTATTAATTTTAGTTTCAATACAATAGTCGTACAATTACAAATTAAAAATCGTACAATTACGAATTGAAAATATAACTAATAAATCGAATAGCCACAATTAATATCAGAAATACGTTAACATATCTTCAACCCACCATTTCATCACTGTGGGTGTTCCAAATGTGCTCCACTAAATCATTCTGTAACTGTTGATGTTTAGTTGCATCTCTTATCTTTGCATCCCGCGTGAGGTAGTCGTAGAAATTAGTTTGGACCCTCAAAATATGAGGTGTTACATCATTCTGTTCATATTCATTTTGCCATGGACAATCTCTACGTTCATCATCAATAATCATATTGTGCATTATAATGAAAGATTTCATTATGGTTGATACTGATGCCCTATTCCATAATTTACAAGGTTCCCGAACAAAAGCGAATCGGGCTTGTAGTACACCAAAAGCTCGTTCAACATCTTTTCTACACGCTTCTTGGTACTTGCAAAATAATTTTTGTTTTTGTGTAATCCCTTGTTGGTTCCTAAAAGTTTTAACTATTATAGCGTAGGGAGGGTAAATTCCATCACCAAGGTAGTACCCCATGTCATATGAATTTCCATTAATAGTGTAATTAATGGGAGCTTCCCTTCCATTGCGCAATTCGTGGAAGACGTTAGACCAGTGGAAAACATTTAAATCGTTGTAAGAACCAGGCACACCGAAGAACGATTTCCAAATCCAAAGGTCGTACGACACAACCACTTCAAGGATTATAGTAGGTGACTCTTTACGTCCACTATATTGAGCGTGCCATGTTGTGGGGAAATTTTTCCAACGCTAGTGCATGCAATCAATACTGCCTAGCATTCCTGGGAAACCTCTATTTGCATTTTGTTCGAGTAACCTTGTGACGTCGCCTTGTGTCGAATTTCTGCCGTACTGTGGACTGAAAATTCGTACAATTGCCTCTGTGAATCTAATAACAGTTTCTAATAGAGTGGTTTCACTCATAGCGTACTGCTCAGACCACACGTCATGGGAACCCCCATTAGCTAACAGTAGAATTGTGCCCAACACTTTCTGATGAGAGCTTAAACCTTGATGACCGCAAGCATCATTATTCTGAACAAAGTAGTTATCATAAAGGCAAACAAATTCAAGGATGCGATTGAAAACACTATACCGCATCCTGAATCTCCTTCGGAAAAAATACTCGTTATATACCTTATCTTCCCCAAAGTAATCTTCCCATAGTGTTGCATGTCCCCTTTCTCTCCTACGATTCACTTGACGTCTCGTTTCGAGTTCTTTCCCATCGCGAATTATATTTTTTTCAGCACACCACCGGGTAATCTCCATCATAATAATCATTTCCTCATCTGAATCATCGAATGGTCCACCTTCATTAAATTGTGCATATTAGAGCAAAAGATTTCGTCCCTCGTCGCTAGAACTAGAGGAGTCCATGATATAATATGGTTACAAATTAATTTAGATGTAGATAAAATATTATACTCTACCTATATAGTTTTACGGTGCAAAGCTATTTATAATTATAGGTAAAATCTTATATATGTAAGTGTGCTACAAATAATTGTGCTACAGATAAGTGTGCTACAGATAATATAGGTAAAATGTTAATTTCCGTGTCCTATTGGTACGTGTGCAATACAAAATTATATAGATTAGTGCGCTATATTATCTAGATAATATATGTGTCCTATTGGGTTGCATGTGTATGTAATTTACCGTATGTAAATATACGGTATGATATTCACATTTTGTTATGTGCTACAGATATTATATTGGTAAGTGTGCTACAGATATTATCTTGCTATTGGTAAGTGTGCTACATTTTGGGTTCAGGTTCTTCAGGTTGTCAATATGTTGTATGTCAAGTTACTGTATGATAACTACTTTATGTATAGTTAATTTATCAAGTTACTGTATGATAACTACAATCGTCGTCAGCTTTATGTGTACCTTTATAAAATTACAATTTATTATTGCCTGCAAGTTATTGTATAATTTATCTTTTCCATTGGTATGTGTGCCTTTGTATTATTATAAATATTTGTTACCATTGTAAAATAAAATTATAACTTCGAAGGTTTAAAATTACCTATAAATAAATTAGAAGGATTGCAACAATTTTTTATCTACCATTGTCTTATATTTCAAAGATAGCTTCATCTCCCTACTATTCATCCATTTACAATGGCTCTTACACAGATATTGCTGGTAATGATTGGTATGGGAAAAAAATAATTTTCCAAACATATCCAATTGATACTTCTCAAAGTTTTCTCAATGACTTTGGTCATATATTTATAATCTCTCCCAATTCGGAACCTGAAGAAAGAGTTGTGTATCCTTGGGAACACCTCACATGGCCAGATAAATATGATGAAAGGTGAGACCTGGAGGTGCTTGGCCATTACCATCACATATCTGTGCCAAAAAATTGGGCTGCCGCACTTTGGCCAATATCGTATCCCGAAGAAGAGGATATGTTTTGTCTTGATTTATTGGAGGAAGAGATATGGCAGATGGAGAGGCACCTACAACGTTATCACAAAGCACAACGCACGGTGCTATCAGGTCTTCACATTCAGGAACAATTAATTAACATATATAACGAGTCTACGTTGGCATCAAATAACGATATTTCCGACTACACCGATTCCGGTTATGATTACTTTTCGGAATGCATATATGAAAATGATAGGGAAGAGTACGAACCAAATATATCAAACTACAACGAAGAATATGTTGATTCCGATACGCAACGATCTTACTTACCTAAATGTTTTGTGCGCAATGGGAAACCATATTGTTGTACTTCTACTAGGTTCGACCTAAGCGTTTGAACACATACTCCTAATAATCATTTCGATCATGTATTATTGTTTGTACTACTTAAGTCATTATTTCAATACTAATAAATGATAAATTTATTTCAGAATAATTGTTATGATGATTATTTTATTACCATATATTTTGAGTGCCATATAATTTATTACCATACATTTTGATAATAAATATGAGACATTATACATCATAACATTTTTTATAAATATGAGACATTATACATATTAACATTTATCATCACAATTAAATTGAGACACCAATACAAAATTTATTCATAACATATTTCAATAGTACATTATACATCACTGGCGCCTCGGGCCGAACTCAAAATCCGCACCTAAATCAGCATGTGAACCCGTGTAAGGGTCAGACCCAAATAAATTACTCCAAGCTTGTTGCGACTCATATGTAGGGATCGGGTCAGAGGGTGGGGCTAGGTGTGGTCTATAAACACTCGGACGACTAGAATTAGTACCACCCTCCTCAAACCCACGACTAGGCATAGTAAAACGTGCTAGTTTACGCTCCAACTCCTCAATACGGTCATCACGTGCTTTGAGTTGATCCTCTCGCTAACGTGTCTCATGTAATATTAAATGACGGAGACCTCGAATGTTATCGGCTGCTTCGATGTAGGACTCACGCCATTCTAACTGCGTCAAAGATTGAGCTGGAGGTGCATTGGTTGAAAACTCAGGTCTCGGGACATCTATAGTATATGAAGCCCCCTCCGGTAGGCCGACATCAACCGTCCAATTCTGCCTCGGTGGTTGGATGTGCGTAGAACCACCCACAGAGAACTGTGTCTCATACACATGCGGTTCATTTGTCGGTGCTGGTGCTCGTGGGATTCGCAACGTCGAAGGTGCCACTGAACCAACTCCAATCAAATCTACATTAACATATCTGGCAATCGGCGGTAGTAATGGCCCGAGTGCTACTGCCTTCCAATTAGCATTATACTCTTCTTGGTACATATCTCTTATGTGTTGATTTGCGAGAGGCCAATTTTGGGCAGCAGCTGCCTGAAAATCGTGTTTTGAGACACAACATAAACTCGATGGTGGGTTGTCTGCTATACATATCTGTCCAGTCAATTGTCGGACAGCCCGGTCACCCCAGTACCAAAAACTCTTAAATAAGGGATCCCAAAAAATCATTCGTAACCCCGATATCTCACGAGCATATAAGATGACATCAGAGTCACGGTAGGCAGAAGTCTCATATGGCTGTCATATAATGGACTCGCGTGACCGCATCTCCAGCTGATGTTGACTTCTTGAGATGTTAAACCGTTTTGCTCCCTTTACTTTCTTTATGTTCCCCCTCGACCAACGAAATATGCGGGTCCACGCATCGATGGACGGATCGACGAGAATAGGACATGTCGTGGCCATGTACTCGTGATGTAAATACTGCAAAATTTGTCAATAAATTTAATTCATTAGAATAAGTTGACATATATTGTAATGAAACATAAATTTCATTAAATAAGATGAAAACGAAAATATACCTCGAGTATTTGCCACATGCATTCAACGCTAGTCAACGATCGTCGACTGACTTTGTCCAAAGACCATAAGATACGGGCATAAATAGCCGAACCCCAATCGTATGTGCCGATGGCAGGAATATCCTCCAGATAATGTAAATAGCCGAGGTCGAAAGTGGAGTGAGCATTTGGAAAAAATACACTCCCGAATACATAGAACCAAAATGCTCGAGCTATGATTGGGGGACATATAATCTGGTAATGGTTCAACCTTGACGAAATTTTTTATGTATTTTTTAAGGTCAGAAACTGGAATTCCCACACCGGTAAATCTCTGTATATGAATTTCTGGAAAAAATTCGTTTATGGTATTACCAAAATTGGTATATTGTTCAATTCGTAGATTTTGAATGGGTCGTTCTTGTCCAATCGGAATGCCTGTACATAATTTAAAAAAAAAATCATATATTTAAATAATTAGGAATATAAATACCATAAAATATATTTCAAACAATTAATTATGAATTTAAGTACAACATATTATTTTCACATTTTGAAACAATTATGACACCGGTACATAATTTAAAATTTTTTCCTATATTTAAATAATTATGAATATAAAAACCATAAAATATATTTCAAACAATCAATTATGAATTTAAGTACAACAAATTATTTTCACATATTGACACAATTATGAATATAAATAATTCTTTTCATATATTGACACAATCGGAATGCCGGTACATATTTAAATTTTTTTGTCATATAATTAAATAATTATGAATATAATTACCATAAAATATATTTCAAACAATTAATTATGAATTTAAGTACAACCATAAAATATATTTCAAACAATCAATTATGAATTTAAGTACAACAAATTATTTTCACATATTGAAACAATTATGAATATAAATAATTATTTTCATATATTAACACAATCAGAATGCTGGTACATATTTAAATTTTTTTGTCATATATTTAAATAATTATGAATATAATTACCATAAAATATATTTCAAACAATTAATTATGAATTTAAGTACAACATTGATATGCCCAAGTATAACCTTACCTGGTGGTGCTGATTCCCAGCATCATCAAACATATTATTTTCACATTTTGAAACAATTATGATGCCAGTACATAATTTAAAAAATTTGTCATATATTTAAATAATTATGAATATAAAAACCATAAAATATATTTCAAACAATCCATTATGAATTTAAGTACAACAAATTATTTTCGCATATTGACATAATTATGAATATAAATAATTATTTTCATATATTGACACAATCGGAATGTCGGTACATATTTAAATTTTTTTGTCATATATTTAAACAATTATGAATATAATTACCATAAAATATATTTCAAACAATTAATTATGAATTTAAGTACAACATATTACTTTCACATTTTGAAACAATTATGATACCGGTACATAATTTAAAAATTTTGTCGTATATTTAAATAATTATGAATATAAAAACCATAAAATATATTTCAAACAATCAATTATGAATTTTAAGTACAACAAATTATTTTCGCATATTGAAACAATTATGAATATAAATCATTATTTTTATATATTGACGCAATCGGAATGTCGGTACATATTTAAATTTTTTTGTCATATATTTAAATAATTATGAATATAATTACCATAAAATATATTTCAAACAATTAATTATGAATTTAAGTACAACATATTATTTTCACATTTTGAAACAATTATGATGCCGGTACATAATTTAAAAATTTTGTCATATATTTAAATAATTATGAATATAAAAACCATAAAATATATTTCAAACAATTAATTATGAATTTAAGTACAACAAATTATTTTCACATATTGACACAATTATGAATATAAATAATTATTTTCATATATTAGCACAATTGGAATGCCGGTACATATTTAAATTTTTTTGTCATATATTTAAATAATTATGAATATAATTACCATAAAATATATTTCAAACAATTAATTATGAATTTAAGTACAACATATTATTTTCACATTTTGAAACAATTATGATGCCGGTACATAATTTAAAAATTTTGTCGTATATTTAAATAATTATGAATATTAAAACCATAAAATATATTTCAAACAATCAATTATGAATTTAAGTACAACAAATTATTTTCAAATATTGAAACAATTATGAATATAAATAATTATTTTCATATATTGACACAATCGGAATGCCGTTACATATTTAAATTTTTTTGTCATATATTTAAATAATTATGAATATAAATACCATAAAATATATTTCAAACAATTAATTATGAATTTAAGTACAACATATTATTTTCACATTTTGAAACAATTATGAATATAAGTACAATGAAATAAAATAAAATTATTACCAGAAAGCATTGTGAAGTCGAGCGGAGTGAAGGCAAGCTCGACGTATGGTAGTTGGAAGGTATGCGTCGTGTCCCACCAACGTTCGATCATCGCCGCCACAATACATTGATCGGAATTGGGCATCACCATAGAAAAAAAATTCGACATAAAACCGGCACTCTCGATAATTGCTTTGATATCCGGTTTTTTGTCTTCAATCAATTTGTACAATTTCATTGGCCCCGCCCAATTTCCCTGAAATTCGAATTTATTTCCGTTTATTATCGGAGTTTCACTGTCCGATGTGTGTGATACTCCGTCGTAAATACGGGTATAATTGTCAATTACGGGATTCGACGGTTGAATCGGCGCGGAAGGATCGGGAATTGTTGTTGAAGTCGACCCGTGTTTTTTTTATTTCCCGATATTAATGTATTTTTTCCATTTTCTACCTAATTCCATGGTGTTGACAAGATCTAATTTGGAGGATTCTCTAAATCTAATTTGGGACTGATTTGAAATTAATTTGGGGATTATATGGGATGGTTTTTGAGAGTATATGAAGAAATTTAGGGCAGACTGCTGTATTTAGAGATTATATGGGACTGTTTTGATGACAAATATGTAAAAAGTTTTAGAAAATAAGGAGAAGAAGATGGTGGAATTAATAACCAAGAATGAAAATAACTGATGGAAGATATGAAGAAGATGAAGAGAATGAAGAGAACTGTCTGGAGGAAGAAGAAGGTGCAGAGAACTGAATTGAGGAATTGATAAACGTTTGTGAATAAACACGAAGGAAAATGTTATCGTTATATGGCCGTTAAGTTCTTACGAACTTCTTTAGTTCGTAAGAATCCCCCCCACTGAAAGGTAAAAGGTGATACAAGCAGCTTAATTTAGCTTTCGCCAATGCACACCAGTGTGGATGCTCTAAGCCTAAATATGAAACAAGCCATTTTTTCACTAGTATACACCAGCATATGAGACCGTACTGACTTGTTGTTGGAATTAGATGAGGTGTCAAAAGTATTAAACCACCTCCTTGTTTAAAGTCAATATAACTTTCACATGTAAACCGGATTTTGTAAGCAACTAGGTAAGTCATGTTTGCAGAAGTTATTGTTTATTTTGAATTTTTTATAAAATTATATATTGTTCCAAAAATTATACTTTTGATATTTTAAGATCTGTTTTTTAATTTAATAATTTTTTATTGTTACCCTTATTATTTGTTTCACCACGGGTCTTAGCTTTTTAATATTACATATTTGAATACTCATACTTTTACTACTTATATACTTAGCATATATTTACTTTATTTTCTTCAGGTTTCTCTAACTTTATTCACATAAATTAAATCATTTTATGTGATTAGTATTCTGAAATTTTCAAGTTCATCATTTTATTTTCAAAAGATTAGTCTAATACAGTTTTAACATACTCAACTCATTTATTCCAACTACATGAGTTTGTATTAATGAAAGTAAGATTTTATTCCAATAAAACCGAACAAATGCATTCCACTATTTCTTTATAAGTTCAATAGATATTTTATCCTGAAATCAATAAGTTTAACACGATTGACGAAAGAAATAATTAGCTTAAACATTATGAATTTTTTCTTTTTTCAAACTTTAACTTTTGTCCCTTTTTTTCATATATTCTTCAACATGTATTCATATGTAGTGATAATAAGCACAAGTAATCACGAATATATATATATATATATAAGGCTTTGATTTCAAACATGAAAATAGTGCATAACAGTACATATAACAATAAGATAATATGGAAGGTAGACTTCATTATTATGCTGCTTTGGCTTACTTCACTGTGTGTAGTTCGATCAGTATTATATATAAGAGAATAACATTTTGAATGGGTCAACTCTTCTAGAATATCTAAAGTTGTTGCGCCTGAAGAACTGATTCAAATACTAAGTCTAACAGTAATCTCTTCGACGTTGTTACACCGGAAGGACGTATTCAAAGACTAACTCTAAAATGCCCCCTCAAGTTGATGGTGAATGATCGTGAACCTTCAACTTGTCATGTAAAATATAAAACTGAGCATAAGCGACACCCTTAGTCATAACATCGACAATTTGATCAAAAGTGGATATGAATCGGACTTGAAGATCGTTTTTGGCCACCTTATCCCGGATAAAATGGAAATCATTCTTAATATGTTTTATGCGGGCATGAAAAACAGAATTTGCAAAAAGGTAGGTAGTGCCAATGTTATCACACCATAATATAGGAGGGCTCACGCGTAACTCTTTAAGGAGCATTTGCAACAATTTACTTCAGCATCAACATTAATAAGATATTTATATTCCAATTCGGTGGATGGCTGAGCAACAATATATTATTTTCAAGAAGACCATGATATTAAATTAGTACCTAAGTAAATCGCAATACCTCTCATAGATTTGATATCGTCAACTGAGCGCGCCCATGCCAAATTAACAAACTTTGTTGATGGAATATGCAAGATCCAGTCTCATTAATGTAAGGTATTAAAGTTCCCTATAACTTAATGAAATTTGGTCAGATCTGGAAAAGAAATACCGCCATGTATGAAAATTTTAGAGTCCATAGTGCTAGGGGTGAGAACATGTTTTCATGAGGACATCCTAGAATTGTAAAGAAGCTTATGAATATATTGTTGTTGATGGAGATATAAACAATGTGGTGTAGAGATAACAACGATACCCAGAAAAACACAAAGGATATACTTAATTGAAAAAGTAACAGCCAACTTGTGAATTAATCCTTGTATTTCAATGGAGACATTACTGGTGATTGGGATATCGTCAACATAAATGAGAGCATAAATGAGCACGGACGCGGATGAAAAAAATAAAGAGAGACAAATCAATATGAGATGGTTAAAATCCAAGCGAGGTGAGGAATTGATGTAAGCGTGAGAACCATTCCCCGGGAGCTTGTTTCAAGCCATAATTTGAACGATGTAGATTACACACAAAGTTAGGTTGACTTTGATTAAAAAGATGGGTTTTTTATTGCATGTAAACATCCTCCTCAAGAATGCCATGTAAGAAGGCATATAAAATGCCCATCCACTTATGGTTAGTTGTGGGGTCAAAGAGCTGGTTGATCTTTGATAGATGAAAGTTATCATTGGGATATGTTTTATTTAGGTTGTAGAAGTCTATGCAGACTCTCCATTTCCCGTTATTCTTTTTGACAACTAATTTTGATATCCACTTAAGGAATTGAAATTCTTTGATGATGGACCTTACTTATAGAAGTTTCCTAGCTTCTTCTTGCAATGCCTTTGCTTATTTGGGGTCATTCGCCGTGCCTTATGTGTGATCATCACGAATGTTGGGTTCACATAGAGCTTGTGACATATTACTCTGGGATAAACGAGTCATATCATATGTCTTCCAGGCGAACACATATTTCTTATCTCTAAGGAAGGACACCAACTCTTCCTTTATGCTATCGGTGAGAGAGCTCTTGATCAGAAATTTCTTATGAGGGTTAGAGTCATTGAATATGATTTCTTTTAGTAATTCCATAACTCTATCGGTAGGGGCAACCATGTTTCTTCTACACCTAGACTCCTGTACTTTAGCTTCTATTTGTAGGGTAGCTCCCTCCATATTTTCCTCCTTATCCTTTTTCTTCTCAATTTTAGGCTCGATGGCCATGATAAATCATTTTCGATTAGAATACTTATTTCCTCATATCTCTATTGCCCCCTGGTCGGTAATCACTACACCAAAAATGTCCAATTATCACCTTTTAGCCGACCACCCTTATCACGATCAATGACCATGATAAAAAAAAAATACGTGTTTTTTATCACGATCATTGACTGTGACAAGTCCGTGACAAAGTCTTTTCATGGTCATTTACCGTGACAACCTTACAAAGTTGTCACGGTCAAAGACCGTGACAGGTCCATGATAACTTAGTCAGTAAAAAAAACCTTCCATCTTCTTTTTTCCCACTGTTTTCACTTCCCTCTTTTTTTCTCTCTCTAAGTAACTGCTCTCTCTCTCTAAGAGATTTTCAGGTTTTTTCCTATATCTCCTTTCTTTGTATATATGTGTGTGTATATGTGTGTGTGTGTGTGTATGGGTGGTGTGTGTGTGTATGTGTGTATGTGCATGTGTGTTTGCAGGTGTGTGTGTGTATATTTACAGGTGTGTGTGTGGTTGGGGAGGGGGGGATGGAGGGAGTGGTGGGGCAGGGTTAGGTGGGGGAGGTGTGTGTGTGTGTGTGTGTTTTGAAATTAATTGTTAGGACCCGTTTGGCAACCCAATACACAAATATATGTTGTACCCTTAAGTAGAAATACGCAAATATTGTTGGCTAATACATAATGATTCTCCCCATGTTTAAGAGGCTTAATGTTCAATTTGAGATTTTTCTCATGGAATAGTCATAATAGGAATTGGAATTGGGACTTTTAATTATTATTATTAATTTAATTATGACTTTAATTAGATATAAATGAGTTAGGAGCCTTTAGATTCCCCTTATTAATTGTTGGTTTTGAATTAGTAAGCAGTTAGTCTGAATTGATGTTTAGGATTTTTAGTAATTGTACATATTAGATGTTATTATTTTGGAATTCAGAATTAAGTTGTTAAACATTAATATCACACCATGACAGTTAAAACATACAAATTAATGAATAAAATATAGCTTTAATTGTTACTTTAACTGTATAGCTTTAATGATGATATATTTATAAGACGTGATGAAATGAATTAATTGAGTAGATGAATTAGAAGGAGTACGTGATACACATTTGTTGGTTTGTTGTTACTGTTGCTATTGAATCATAGTGGATCGATGTTGGCTTGGTTAATTTTGAAAGTGGCATGACCACTGGATTATTGTCCAATTAGGGGGGAGGGGGAGTTTTCAACTTTTTTGTAAAATTAATTTGTGTCACAAACAGTATATTATTAATTCATATATATGATAATTAAATGAAACATACTTGAAATTACATATAGTGCGCATAAATACGAGCCTTCTAGTTTTTATACGTTGATCGAGTGGAAAAATCGAGCGTCCCTATAAATATTCTAATCATTGTTATCGGCTTCCGACCACAATACAAAAAACCTAAACTTTAACTACACTCTTATGGAGTATAGCAGCGGGTCTGGGTATCGAATCCATGGGGAATATTTGATAAATTTTAATTGATTTATTACTTCAAAAATAAAGTGTCAAAGATGATGATGTGGTGAGGAACGAAAAAGGGGAAAAATAAAGAAGTTGACTAAAATTAATTCGAAAATTAAGGTAGGGACACAATCCCTCAAATCCTAGTATGTTGCCTAGTACAAAACTAGTCGTGAATTAATTAATTGATCAAACCCGATCTTTAGTACTCCCAAGCATTACATATATGAGGGATCATAGCCCACACCATATATAATCAAGAGATGAGTAAAGCAGTGTCATATTAGCTACGCGCGCGTTACACTCTTAAGCATCCTGGTTACCTAGGGCAAACGAGATCAAAAGTCCTACAACGGTTGTGATCACCATACTAAACGATCTAATAAATTATTAAATTTAGAAAACTAATTTTATACCCATGCAAACCACATCGGGTTGGGTTCATGCATCCCAATCCTTAGAAATCTAGCCTAACATGGTGAAATTAGTAAAAACTACGTTATCTACGTTGCATGAACTCATAATTGCGTGGAAAGAGAGATTAAACATGAGAAATAATAATAAAGGTACTGGAAATAAAGTTTACCAAGATTGAAGAACAAGACCATGCAAGAAGAAGTCAAAGGTTGAAGAAAAACTCGAAAAGCTCTGGAATTAAAGGTGCAAAATATGTAAATTCTTCTCCTAGATTTCCCTCCTTGATTAGAAGCTTTTACATGAATGACATATGAATAAAAAGAGTCCTAATGACTAAATATATAGGCTAGAAGTCGTTTAGAAGAGTCCCCAAAATATAAAACTCTTTTGGCTAAAAGATAAGGACAAAATAAAAATCCCGTATTTGGAAATTTGTCACACTTATAAAGCATGACTAATTTTGTAACGGACCTGGAGCGTGGCAAATGGGATGTAATACCCCGTATTTTTACGCATATTTATTTTTATGGAATATGGGGATTAATTAAATTAATGGGAGAAAAATTTAAATTATAATAAATCCAATTTTATGATAATAATCACTAACGTGATGAGAGTTAGTAGTTATTGAAATAATATTATGGCGGGGGATGAGATACATGGCAATTATGTTATAAATATTTGGAACGCGTATGAGTCACGTCACTAGTTTGTATTTGGGGGTTTAAAAAGATAAATTATTTGTATAACTCAGACGACTATTTTGAGTGCACCAGAGTGTCCAGAAGGGTCGAAATAGTCAGAAAATACTACTCGGATATTTTATTTGGAGTCCGGGTCATTTTAACCCAAAACGACACCCCGAAAAGGTATTTTGGTCTTCAGGAATTTTTGGGTAATTAAATGGACGAAAATTAGGTTTAATTAAAAACATTTAGGGTTAGTGTCCTGTCAGTTTCAACATACGTGAAAAGAGAGGAAAAGATAGAGAGAACCAAGGAAGAAGAAGGAGACTCCATTAGAGCCCTAAGCCAAGAACTCATGCTCTCACAACAAAAAGTACACCAGCGCGTAGATCGTGTCAGGAGGATCGTCCCCATACCAATTTCAACCCACGAATCAAAAGTTCATTTTAATTCAAGTGATTATCTTTCTCTCTCTCTTAGCAATTATTACTCTTGTTAACATATGTAGAGGTTTTAGAACAACTCATATCAAATTGGGTTTACTTATGATGAGACTGTGTAGGAATTTTAGAATTCTGATGGGCATTTGCATGTAGAGGATTTTCCCCTTTATAGGAGTGTGAAGTTTGGTTTATTAGATGCTAATCACGAAATAAAAATGGGACTTTTATGGATCTATAATTATGGATTTATGTTAATATGATTCAAAGGAAAATTTAGGAGTTATTGAATTTAGTTGATGATTAGAAGGATTTGACCCCCTAAACTATGTTAAAAAATGTTCTAGAGTGACTTATAGTAGTTTAGAAACCTTGTACTTGGGTTGGAATGGGTTTAGGTTGATATTGAAGGGAGAAATATGGAAAAAATGAACTTTGAAGATGAACTGGGCAACTGCAGAATTTTCGTTAAAAGTCCAGCCCGGGTCGTTCGAATGACCTCGTTCGAATGAGACTTTTAACGAGTTTCCAGTAGCCTTTCTAATGAGTTTGGTAGTTCGTTCGAAGTGGGGGGGGGGGGGACCCTCATTCCAACGACCTCGTTCGAACGAGATTCCCTAGGTCTTCTAACGAGATTCCAGAATGACTTTTAAAGCTCGATTTTGTTTCGAATGTCCCGTAGGCTCATTTATGTGATTGTTAGACCTGTTTGGATGTCGAGTGACTTAAAATTTATAATTATTAGTCAGTAGAGAATATGTCGACCCTCGGATGGTATGAAAATTTATAGAATTTGAGAGATGCGAAAATACAAGGGAGAATATATATATACGAATAAGGTACGGGGTATAATAGGGGATGTTATGCGTACTGCGAATACTAGGATGCGGGAATGCCAATGAATTTATATAAGTGGTGTGTATGCTTATTGCTCTACATATTATGTGGATGACATACCTAGCTACTGGCTATCGAACGTAGGTTAATGCATTGTGGACGATCGGATCTTGTGTGCCTTTGGGGGATCTAAAGTCATACCACTAGAGCATGGAACCTAGGTACGGGCTATCCATGAGAATGATAGTGATGACGATCGTATGGGTGGGTAGGTATGTGCGTAGCCCATCGGCTTGGGACTATGTTCGCCTCCAATAGGTGTTTGTGTTTTTTTATTGGTTCTCTAGAGATTGAACCAGTTGTCCTCTATACGTGAGCGCTGCAATGGGACTAGATAGCCGAGTTTGCGTAGCACTAAGGATTTCTCAACCAGGGGGTACGATATTGATATATTTATATATAAATTGATATGTATACATAAAGAGAATAATGTGTGTATACCGAAATCTTGTTTGGTGTCTTATGTTGATGACTCTGTTTTTAGATGTGTGGTTATGGTATTATCAACTGGGCAATTAGAAAAAATATGTGAATAAACTAAAGTAATTTCTAAACCTAAATCAAAATCTTAAGTACATCGGCTTGGAGTTATTTAGGGAGACTTTCCAGCATAATAGTATGTACTTAGTAGCCAGTCAGTGTATCATGACTAGTATGGGTAGTTAGGCTCGTTAGGCGTGCACACTAGATCGAGAGGTGAGTATCTTAAGTGAGTATGCTAAGTTAAATTGAATAATAATTGTTCTAATTGAATAAATTTAAGCACTTGCAATTTTAAACTTTTTTCAACTCGGGCTCTGACCCACTCTTCTGTATATCTTTCAATTGTTCCATTATTTTAGGTGCTCAGCCATAGGGACACCAGCCTTAGGAGACTCTATTCAGTTGTCATGTTGTAGCTGCTGTGGAAGCTGCGGGATAATTGTTAGTAGACGACTGAGCCTATTCTTCCTTTTTCAGTTATCTATTATGTTGGACATGTCGTCCTTTCTCCTCTTTACATTAAGAGATTTTGTTGTTTTAAATTCTCTCTTAGATTGGATTTCCTTTTATTGGATTTATTATGTGGGATTGTATCTGGACGTGTTTTACTCCAGTCATTTATTTTACTTCAGTTAGACTTTATTTATATTACTATGATGCATGGCATTTGTTGGTATACTTTTTTATATTGGTTAGTAATAAGATAAAATTTGGACATCGCCTTTTTTAAATACTAAGTGGTTAGTTTTATTAAATTAAAATTTGAGTTTTTGACAGTGATGCATTACTTGGACCAACTTGATATCCTAAAATTAATTAATTAAGGACTGATCACCCGGTAACTAATTAGGCGGGGTGTCACAGTTGGTATCAAAGCATCGGGTTCTAGTGTCCTTAGGATCTGTATGACTTATTATGTTTTCGCATTGCGTCCTTTAATATAGAGCCCAATATTTTAGAATTGTTGCACTCTTCATACGTTTTACGGTCCCCTATTATTTTGAGAATATAACTGTGGACTTATGAAACTTTTCTCTCTTTTCAAATGCCTCCTAAACATGCACAAAGGGTTCCCAGGGAAGCCCATCCAGAGCCTCAGCTTGTACCTGCTCAAGGTATGATGAATGTTGCTAAAGTAGCAGCCATTGTAGCTCAGGAGGTCAACGCTGCTTTGGCCGTAGTGCAACAGGCACCACCTCAGACACCGGTGGTGGCTCCAGTTCAGGCCCAGGTTTTCCCGTCTACTTGGGAGCGTGTTAGGGATGCCTTCCAGAAGGCGCATCCTTTGGAGTTTTCAGGGAGCTCCGATGTAGTCATAGTGAGCCAATGGAAAAAGGACATCCAAAGTCATTTGAGGATGCACGAGTGCACGGAAGTACAGAGTCAGATTTTTTCCACGTTCAAACTAGTGGGGGCAGCACTGCAGTGGTGGGAGTCCATCACCACCGCTGAGGAGAGACACACACTTAGTATCTGAGACTTTTGGGTGTGGTTCGACCGCAAGTACTTTCCCCTGGCTGTTCGACAGAGATGAGTTGAAAGTTAACCAATCTGAAGCGGGAGGGAAGGATCGTGGCAAAGTACGAGGCAAAGTTTACTAACCTTCTCAACATTGTACTGAGTGAGATTTTGACCTAAGAGAAGAAGATTCAGCGCTTCATGGATGGGTTGACATGGAGGATCCGCCAGCATTTAATAGGAAATATCTCCTTGGCCACCTATTCAGATGTGGTCAACGCATCACTACTCCACTGCCAGGACCACTGCTTCCACTTATCCGAGGTTAAGAAGGTGGGAGAGCCTAATCAGTAGGGCAGGGTAGGAGGGAATGGTGCCGGTGGGGAATAGGAAGTTCAGGGTCAGAATAGACACAGTGATCAGGGTTCCCAGCAAGTGGATCCTAAGAGGTTCAGGTCAGGAGGTTTTAGACACGAGCAGGGAGGCTTTCGACAGGCCATCAGGGCCAACATGTCCATCAGGGCCAGCAACAGTTTCAGCAGGGCCAAAATGGCCAAGGGAGGGGTGGTAACGGCCATCAGGGTCGGGGACAGAGGGGAGAACCCTTCCCAGGGAGATGTTTTATGTGTGGCAACACTGGCCACAAACGCTAGGAATGTCCTTAGAAGGGTAGAGGCTAGCAGCAGCAGCAGGGTGTTCGTCAGGAACCCTAGAGACCGTTATTTCCCGTAGCTCTCCCAGCACCTCCACAGATGGAAGCACTGCCACCCATTCCAGCCACCCCAGTTAAGCAAGGGTAGCTTCAGTATGGACGAGTCTATAATCTACATCAGGCCGCAGTCCTACTAGACCCGCCATCGATTGAGGGTATATTTTCTATCCAGGGTACTTTGGGGCGCATTTTATTTGATACGGGAGCCACACACTATTTTATTGCCATGGGGTTTGCATGTACTACGGGATTATTTGACACAGCAAAGAGTACAGTTACTTGTGTGGATTCACCATTGAGTAAGGGTTCTGTTATTTCTTGTATTTTTCGGGGACTGGGTATAAAGATTGGGAGGTTTATCTTACCCGTTGACATGCTCGTATTAGGCATGTCCGAGTATGACACGATTGTGGGTATGGATTGGCTTGTCAGGTATAGGGCCATGATTGATTGTTATAGTAAGAGTATAGTTTTTGCTATACCCAGGAAGGAGATGTTTCTGGTGGCGATGCCTCGCTCTGAGGGAGGATCGTTCACTCATTTATACTGTATAGATGAGGAGACCTCTACGGAGGTTGTGGTACCGCTTGATTCAATTCCTGTAGTTCGAGAGTTTGCTGATGTGTTTCAGGAGATTTCGGGGTTACCACCGAGTAGAGAGATAGACTTCGTCATTGATTTAGTGCCAGATACTCGACCGATAGCTCGCGTACCTTATCGTATGGCTCCAGCAGAGATGAGGGAGTTACGTGACCAGATTGAGAAGTTGTTGGGGCAGGTGTTTATCCATAGGAGTACTTCGTCATGGGGTGCTCCCGTACTATTTGTTAAGAAAAGGGATGGATCGTTGAGGTTATGTGTTAATTACCAGGAGTTAAATAAAGTCACGATACGGAATAAATATCCGTTTCCTAGAATCGATGACTTATTCGACCAGTTGAGAGGGGAGGCCTTCTTTTAGAAGATTGATTTGAGATCGGGGTACCATCAGCTACGTATCAGGGAACAGGACATGTCGAAGACTGGTTTCCTGACAAGATATGGTTCCTATGAATTCAGTGTTATGCCCTTCAGGCTAACCAATGCCCCAGCCATGTTCATGAACTTGATGAACAGGGTGTTCAGAGAGTTCATGGACCAGTTTATCATCGTATTCATAGATGACATTCTGGTTTACTCACAGACTAAGGAGGACCATGCCGAGCACTTGAGGCAAGTTTTGCAGACACTGCGCCAGCATGAGTTGTACGCAAAATATGAGAAATGTGGGTTTGGGCTGAAGGAAGTACAGTTCTTGGTGCATATCAACTTTGATAGAGGGATGTCCATGGATCCGGGGAAGGTGTCAGCGGTGAGGGAGTAGGGACAGACCATGACACCGATCGAGATACGCAGTTTCTTAGGTTTAGTCGGATACTACAGGAGGTCCATTCGAGGTTTTTCAAAGATAGCGGGTCCGTTGACGCACTTGACTCGAAAAGGGGTTCCATTTATCTGTAGTGACGCCTGTCATTTAGCCTTCGCTGAGTTGAAAGATAAGTTAACCTCAGCACCAGTGTTAGCATTATCCAGTCCGGGAGTGGAGTATCTAGTCTACACTAATGCATCCTTACTAGGACTTGGAGGTGTACTTCAGTAGGAGAATCAGGTTATTACTTATGCTTCCCGTAAGCTTAAGCCTCACGAGAGGAATTACCCCACCCACGACTTGGAGTTAGCAGCAGTCATGTTCGCACTTCGAATTTGAAGACACTACCTCTTAGGAGAGAAATTTTGCTTATTCACGGACCACAAATCACTACAGTGCCTCTTCACGCAGAAGGAGTTAAATATGCGACAACGTCGGTGGCTTGGGTTTGTGAAGGATTATCAATTTGATATCCAGTACCACCCGGGGAAGGCTAACGTGGCAGTAGATGCGTTGAGCCGTAGGCTAGTCGGTGAGGTGGCCGCGGTGTGGAAAGCGAAATGGAAGGAGTTAGGGAACCAGGATGCGGTGGCTTGATCGTTTATGTATGTAATGACGGTTACGCCCCAGATTATTATGGGAGTAGTACAGGCTCAAGAAGATGATCCGTTCTGCCAAAGTCAGATAGTGAAGCTTCTAGCCGAGGGGGCTGAGTCTTACATCGTGGGTTCAGACGGGGGTCTACATTTCAATGGGAGATTGGTTATTCCCGAGGGTAAAGATTTGCGACACAAGGTGATGACGGAGTCACATGGTTCTTGATTTACAGTACATCCCAATGGGAATAAGATGTACCAGGACATGTGTAGACAGTACTGGTGGAGCGGAATGAAGAAGGATATTGCCAAGTTCGTCTCAAAATGTGCCACTTGTCAGTTAGTAAAAGTGGACCATCCGAGACCGACGGGACTTCTACAGCCATTAGAGGTTCCAATATGGAAATGGGAAAGCATTTCCATGGACTTTGTCATGGGATCACCAACATCGCAGAGGGGTCACGATTCGATATGGGTGATAGTGGCTCGGCTGACCAAGGTATCCCACTTTCTGCCAGCCAGGACAGAATACACTACTGGACAGTACGCCCAGTTATTCATAGCAGAGATAGTGAGACTCCACAGAGTGCCTCTCAATATCGTGTCAGACAGAGATAAGGTGTTCGTTTCTCGATTTTGGGAGAGTTTTTAGGAGGCGTTGGGTACGGAGTTGCGGCTGAGCACAACCTATCACCCGCAGACGGATGGTCAGACAGAGCGGACGAATCAGATGTTGGAGGACATGTTACGTATGTGCATCATTGATTTTGGTGGAGGTTGGGAGCAGTACCTTCCACTGGTGGAGTTTGGTTATAACAACTCCTACCAGTTTACTATCGGTATGGATCCATTCTAAGCCCTATACGGAACACCTTGTCGTTCCCCAACATGTTGGCTAGAGGTGGGGGACAACAAGTTACTGGGTCCGAAGGTTATTCAGGATACTTCGGCGAGGATAAAGTTGATACGGAGCCGTATTCGAGTCGCTCAGGATCGGCTGAAGGGTTACGCTGATGCCAAACGTTACTTTCGAGAGTTCAATATTGGGGATCAGGTGTTACTTCGTGTGTCTCCTATGAAGAGAGTTATGCATTTTGGGAAGAACGAAAAGTGAGGTATGTAGGGTCATTCCCCATTATCGAGAGGATTGGGCCAGTTGCTTATAGACTTGGGTTACCGGAACACTTGCATAGAGTCCATGACATGTTTTATATCTCGTTGCTGAGGAGATTTATTCAAGATGAATTGGCTTATACTCATATTGCACTAGAGGAGATAGACTTACAGCCTGATATCTCCTACGAGGAGGGACCAGTTGCTATACTAGGCCGTAGCGAGAGGAAGTTGAGGTCGAAAATAGTACCACTAGTGCGAGTTCAGTAGTGGCACCATAATGTTGAGGAATCAACTTGGGAGCGCGAGGATGACATGCGTGAACGTTATCCAGAGTTATTCTTACCAGATAAATGTATTTTTCTGAATTTCGGGATGAGATTTTGTTATTAGGGGGGAAGTATGTAATACCCCGTATTTTTACGCATATTTTTTTTATGGAAAATGGGGATTAATTAAATTAATGGGAGAAAAATTTAAATTATAATTAATCCGATTTTATGATAATAATCACTAACGTGATGAGAGTTAGTAGTTACTGAAATAATATTATGGCTGGGGATGAGATACACGGCAGTTATGTTATAAATATTTAGAACGCGTATGAGTCGCGTCACTAGTTTGTATTTGGGGGTTTAAAAAGATAAATTATTTTGTATAACTCGGACGACTGTTTTGAGTGCACCAGAGTGTCCGTAAGGGTCGAAATAGTCAGAAAATACTACTCGAGTATTTTATTTGGAGTTCGAGGCATTTTAACCCAAAACGACACCCTAGAAGGGTATTTTGATCTTTTGGGATTTTTGAGTAATTAAATGGACGAAAATTAGGTTTAATTAAAAACATTTAGGGTTAGTGGCCTGTCAGTTTCAACATACGTGAAAAGAGAGGAAAAGAGAGAAAACCAAGGAAGAAGAAGGAGACTCCATTAGAGCCCTAAGCCAAGAACTCAAACTCCCACAACAAAAAGTACACCAGCGTGTAGATCGTGTCAGGAGGATCGTCCCCATACCAATTTCAACCCGCGAATTATAAGTTCATTTTAAGGCAAGTGATTATCTTGCTCTCTCTCTTAGCAATTATTACTCTTGTTAACATATGTAGAGGTTTTAGAACAACTTATACCAAATTGGGTTTACCTATGATGAGACCATGTAGGAATTTTAAAAATCTGATGGGGGGATTGCATGTAGAGGATTTTTTCCTTTATAGGAGTGTGAAATTTGGTGAATTTGATGCTAATCACGAAATAAAAATGGGACTTTTATATATCTATAATTCTGGATTTATGTTAATATGATTCAAAGGAAAATTTAGGAGTTGTTGAATTTATTTGATGATTAGAAGGATTTGACCCCTAAACTATGTTAAGAAATGTTCTAGAGTGACTTAGAGTAGTTTAGAAACCTTGTACTTGGGTTGGAATGGGTTTAGGTTGATATTGAAGAGGAGAAAATCTTGAAAAATGAACTCTGAAGATGAACTGGGCAACTGCAAAATTTTCGTTAGAAGTCCAGCCCAGGTCGTTTGAACGACCTCGTTTGAACGATAGTTCTAACGAGTTTCCAATGGCCCTTCTAACGAGTTTGGTAGTTCGTTCGAAGTGGGCGGAACCTTCGTTCGAACGACACTCGTTCGAACGTCCTCGTTCGAACTAGATTTCTCGGGTCTTCTAATGAGATTCCAGAATGACTTTTAAGGCCCGATTTTGTTTCGAATGTCCCGTAGGCTCATTTATGTGAGTGTTAGACCTGTTTGGATGTCGAGTGACTTAAAATTTATAATTATTAGTGAGTGGAGAATATGTCGACCTTCGGATGGTATGAAAATTTATAGAATTTGAGAGATGCAAAAATACAAGGGAGAATATATATATATATATATATATACGAATAAGGTACGGGGTATAATAGGGGATGTTATGCGTACTGCGAATATTAGGCTGCGGGAATGCCGATGAATTTAATAAGTGGTGTGTATGCTTATTGCTCTACATATTATGTGTATGACATACCTAGCTACTAGCTATCGAACGGAGGTTAACGTGTTGTGGACGACCGGATCTTATGTGCCTTCGGAGGATTTAGAGTCGTACCTCTAGAGCATGGAACCTAGGTACGGGCTATCCGTGAGAATGATAGTGATGATGGTCGTATGGGTGCGTAGGTATGTGCGTAGCCCATCGGCTTGGGACTATGTTCGCCTCCAATAGGTGTTTATATTTTTTTTATTGGTTCTCTAGAGATTGAACCAGTTGTCCTCTATGCGTGAGCGCTGCAATGGGACTAGATAGCCGAGTATGCGTAGCACTATGGGTTTCTCAACCAGGGGGTGCGATATTGATATATTTATATATAAATTGATATGTATACATAAAGAGAATAATGTGTGTATAGTGAAATCCTGTTTGGTGTCTCATGTTGATGACTCTATTTTTATATGTGCGCTTATGGTATTATCACCTGGGTAATTAGAAAAATATGTGAATAAACTAAAGTAATTTCTAAACGTAAATCGAAATCTTAAGTACGTCGGCTTGGAGTTATTTAGGGAGACTTTCCAGCATAATAGTATGTACTTAGTAGCCAGTCAGGGTATCATGACTAGTATGGGTAGTTAGGCTCGTTAGGCGTGCACACTAGATCGAGGGGTGAGTATCTCAAGTGAGTACGCTAAGTTAACTTGAATAATAATTGTGCTAATTGAATCAATTTAAGCACTTGCTATTTTAAACTATTTTCAACTCGGGCTCTGACCCGCTTTTCTTTATATCTTTTTATTGTTCCATTATTTTAGGTGCCCAGCCACAGGGACACTAGCCTTAGGAGACTCTATTCAGTTGTCATGCTGTAGCTGCTGTGGAAGCTGCAGGATAATTTCTAGTAGATGACTCAGCCCATTCTTTCTTTTTCAGTTATCTATTCTGTTGGACATGTCGTACTTTCTCCTCTTTACATTCATAGATTTAGTTGTTTTAAATTCTCTCTTAGATTGGATTTCCTTTTATTGGATTTATTGTATGGGATTGTATCTGGACGTGTTTTACTCCGGTCATTTTTTTTACTTCAGTTAGACTTATTTATATTACTGTGATGCATGGCATTTGTTGGTATACTTTTTGATATTGGTTAGTAACAAGATAAAATTTGGACATCACCCTTTTTAAATACTAGGTGGTTAGTTTTATTAAATTAAAATTTGAGTTTTCGACAGTGATGCATTACCTAGATCTACTTGATATCCTGAAATTAATTAATTAAGGACTGATCACCCGGTAATTAATTAGGCGGGGTGTCACATGGGCGAACCGGTTTGGGTCCTAGGTGAACTGGTTCGGATTTCCAGAATGGCCAAGCCTTGGTCGGCTCTTTTTTATTTGAATTTTGGGATTTCTTTCTCAATCTTCAAACTTTCATAACTTCTTCACCGTAGCTCGGATTGGGGTGCCGTTTTTTCCAGTGTTCTTGTAATTGAAAAATATTTAACTTTCTAGTTGGCCCCACATCCGGAATATGGCTGAAAATTTACTAAAATGCCCTTGAACTTCCCATTTCTTAGTTTCTTTCACTATTTTGAGTTCTCTTTTCCATCTTTCTTGCATGAATTACCTGTAAAACATATAAGAGTTACACAAAACACAAAATACTTGACAAAAAGGATTAGTAGCATAAATATGAGACAAATTCAATCTATTTATAATGCACGGGATTATAATAAGAGCGAGCTTAAGGGGATAAATATACAATATTTATGCCTAATCAAACCCCCCTAACTTAGAATTTTGCGCATCCCGAGAAATGTAAAAGCATAAGAGTATGTGTGAAGGACCCTTCAAAAGCTTTATTTGGATATAATACCTTTTTCGCGGGCAAGCGATTGCATTAAGCATATGCAACAAGCCGTTAAACCCCTAGGTTACCCTAGTAGGACGAGTGATGTCTCGTGAGGATTTGCAGTGAATATACCCACAAAATCCGTTATTGACTCAAAGAAAAATCAAAATACGTAAAAATTATACAATTTAAACTCCCCAAAAATGGTCACCGCAAATTCATATTCAAGAGTCTCAAATCATAGTGTGTGTGTGTGTGTGTGTGCGAAGCCAAAAATCGGACCGCTAACTTCCACCGATTGATCACTACGTTACTTTCCAAAAATTTGCTTTAATTTCAAAACCTCACGGGATGCTCTCACAAACGAATCACTCGAAAATGTGGCTTATTCTCTCAATATACGTGATAAAAAGAGAAAATATGATGAACACAAGTTCATGCACACAAGATTGAAAAGACGGAAATTTATAGTGAAAATATCTCATCATCGGAGTACGGTTATAAGGACATGAAGGCATCGCGTCTAATTCACACCATTTAATCTCTTATATTATCTTTTGTGCTTTAACTCTCCACACGATAACAAAATTCGCAATTCGGACTCGGTTAGGACTTTCTTGGGTTTAAGGTGTATTTGGATAAAATGGAAATGGTGGGGACTTCGGATTAGAGAATTCATTTATGATATCCATTTGTGCTTTTTCCGAGCTATTGCTCATTTTCTCTTCTTTTTCTATTTTTTTTCTTTTCTTATTTTTCGTTTTATTGCTATTTTTGTTGAGCCTTCATCTATTTTTTTCTTACCCATTTTTATGCACTTTTCAGACTTTATTTGATGAATATTCGATTTTCACAATTCCGGGCTGATTGGGATTTTTTTCGGGTTATCAAACGAAAAGAAAAAAATTATTAGGCTCAAATTGGGTTGTAAAGGGATGAATTTTTCACAACTTTTTATGGCTAATATTTTTGGGTGTCAAATGAGGGCCTACTTCATTGTCCAAATTGCTAAATGCTTTACCATATGCGTCTCGAGATTAATTTAGTTTAGATATATATTTAGCGTGTATTTCAAGACAACATCTCACACATTGCCCATAACCGATCAAAATTACGGACTTGAGATCTTCAACGACTTTTTTAAACGCTAAAAAGAACTTTGCGTTAACCATTAACTCGAATTGATTTAAAAACTCGCAAGAAGTGATAGGCTCAAAATCTCACCGAGTTGGTTAATCTCTACACTTATTCGTTAAGTCGTCAATTTTCTTTTAATTTTCATCTTTGGTCAATTTTGGCTTTGTGTAATTTATTTTTACAATTTGAGACTTTAAACCGAATTTTAATAATATTTTTGAAAATTTCAAATTCCAATTTTGGTTTATTTTGAAGAAAAATATTTTTGGCTTTTCAGAAGTTTTCAATTTTTTTGGAAATTTTTGATATTTTCTAAAAAAAACATACTTGGAAAGAACATGTTATCGAATCAATGAAACTAAACAATAAATGGAAAGAATATCCCACACCCCTTAACTTAAATGTTGCATTGTCCTCAATGCAAATCAAGAACAGAACACAAAGCGAGGAAAAGAAAGATACCCAAATGGAATGATGAGTACGAGTCTATTGAATCTACAAAATACGTTATAACCAAGCATAATAAAAAAGAATAACAAAAAGTTTAACTAATTACTCTAAACTATCTAAAAAATGAAAAGGAAAAAAAAACTAATTATGTACAACCTACGATTTGAACTTCTAATAAGTTATACGGTAGAAGTCGAAAAATTTGAGGGTCCATCCAAAATACAATTTGACTTTGAGGGGTAATCAGTGTACCCTCATTTTCAGGCATGCCTTTCGAAAAATAAGAATTCCATGTGAACAACGAAAGGCATGTGTGACATGGAAAAATGTACCATCGCCAATAATTTTTTTTAAAGGGATGATGGGGGGTTTGGATGCAAGGTGGGACAAGTAAAATTGAGATCTAAGAAAAATAGAATCACCTCCAAAAGAATTTTCAAGTAGTATGGGAAGTGGGGCACACAAAAAGGAAGAGTTCATCTTGAAAAATAATTCAAGCAAAGAGTCCTTGTCGGTAAAAGGTTTAAACGTTTCAAAAGTTTCAACCGACTCATAGGAATCTAGCGGTACTTATAATGGTTCAATAACGGTGAATGAAGATGGTGATGAAATAAATTCAACCTCAAGTGATTCGTCATCACTTGGAGATTGAATTTCAAGGGAGCAAGACTCACTTCCAATGAGATGTTCTTCAAAAATTTGAGGTGACACACAAGTCTCAACCTCCTCTTCATTTTTCAAATTAAAATGAATCTCATCGCAAAGTGAGATCATTTCCGTAACAATACCAATATCCATCACGCTTTGGGTGGAGAGAAAATCGAGTAATTGTTTGATTATAAAAAACATTCTTTCTTCCAAATTAGAATTCCTTGGCTCTATAACCTTGGATTCCACATTTGGTTGAAAACTTTCTTTAGTTTAAAAAATATCGGAAGAAAAGTCGTCATTGGATTCGAGTAATGCATCCAACTCTTGCTCCCAAAAATGATTTTTTTTCCCGATATTTGTTTTCAAGCCTTTCATATTCATAAATTAAAAACCACTCACCCATTTTAATAGGTCGAGGCAAAGATTCTTGAAAAAAAAAAGTTTAAAAACTATTCTCATATGAACCATTATAGTTACCGAACTTACTATAAAAAGACATGATTAATGAATAGTTTGTAAACACACAATCCACGTTAAGAGGTGTGTGGCTAAGAATTCAACGTCTCTTGGCTCTCAATTGTGCAAGCCTACAAAAAAAAGGTTAAAACGCAAAAAAATGCAAAAGAATTTTTTTTTACGAAATAGTAAATCAATTATAATCTATAACAAAACACTCCCCGACAACGACGCCATTTTGATCGAGTGGAAAGACCGAGCGTCCGTGTAAATACGCTAATCGTATTTATCGGCTTCCAACCACAATACAAAAAATCTAAACTTTAACTACACTCTTATGGAGTATATCGGCGAGTCTGGGTATCGAATCCACAGGGAATGTTTGATAGATTTTAATTGATTTATTACTTCAAAAATAAAGTGTAAAAGATGATGATGGGGTGAGAAATGAAAAAGGCGAAAAATAAAGAAGTTAACTAAAACTAATTGGAAAATTAAGGTAGGGACACAATCCCCCAACCCCTAGTATGTCGCCCAGTAAAAAACTAGTCGTGAATTAATTAATTGATCAAACCCGGTCTTTAGTACTTCCAAGCATTACATATATAAGGGATCGTAGCTCGCACCATATATAATCAAGAGATGAGTAAAGCAGCTACACGCACGTCGCAGTCTTAAGCATCCCGGTTACCTAGGGTAAACGAGATCAAAAGTTCTATAACGGTTGTGATCACCATAATACACGATCTAATCAATTATTAAATTTAGAGAACTTATTTTATACCCATGAAAACCACATCGGGTTGGGTTCATGCATCCCAACCCTTAGAAATCTAGCCTAACATGGTGAAATTAGTGAAAATTACGTTATCTACATTGCATGAACTCATAATTGCGTGGAAAGAGAGATTAAACATGAGAACTAATAATAAAGGTACTGGAAATAAGGGTTACTAAGATTGAAGAACAAGACCATGCAAGAAGAAATCAAAGGTTGAAGAAAAACTCGAAAAGCTCTGGAATTAAAGGTGCAAAATATGTAAATTCTTCTCCTAGATGTTCCTCGTTGATTAGGAGCTTTTACATGAATGAAATATGAATAAAAAGAGTCCTAATGACTAAATATATAGGCTAGAGGTCATTTAGAAGAGTCCCCAAAACATAAAATCTTTTGGGTAAAAGATAAGGACGAAATAAAAATCCCGTATTTGGAAATTTGTCTCACTTATACAACGTGACTAATTTTGTAACGGATCTGGAGTGTGACAAATGGGTGAACTGGTTCGGGTCCTAGGTGAACCGGTTCGGATTTCTAGAATGGCCAAGCCTTGGTTGCCTCTTTTTCATTTGGATTTTGGGATTTCTTTCTCAATCTTCAAACTTGCATAACTTCTTCACCGTAGCTCGGATTGGGGTGCCGTTTTTTCCAGTGTTCTTGTAATTGAAATATTTTAAACTTTATGATTGGACCCACCTCCGGAATATGGATGAAAATTATGAAAATACACTTAAACTTTCCATTTCTTGGTTTCTTTCACTATTTTGAGTTCTCTTGTCCATCTTTCTTGCATGAAATACCTGTAAAACACATAAAAGATACACAAAATACGAAATACTTGTAAAAAAGGGTTAGTATCATAAATATGAGACAAATTAAAGCTATTTATAATGCACGGGATCATAAAAAGAGTGAACTTAAGGGGATAAATATACAATATTTATGCCTAATCATGTGTACGCATTCAATAGCCCTTAAAAATGTTCGAGAGTCATTACCCATATATTGAGATCTCTCGAATTGTACCGTCTGGATAGTTTGGGACTGCATAGTTTCTGTATAATAATATTCTTAGTGGCTTATACTTTTTACTTTTAGAGGAAGTTTTGCAGTCGTATCCTAATGTTCTCTGGGTACATACTAGATTTGCAAGTGCGAGTGTTATTTAAATTGATAAATTGAAATAACACTCACACTTGCCAATCTACATCATGTACTTGGAGAACTATAGGGATATGCTGCAGAATTTTTCTCAAATCGTAACAATGTGAATGAGCTGTTAAGTATATTGCAGAAATATGCGGTCTTGAATGGGATAGGACCACTCACCCTTTAGAGGAGACGGAGGAAATAGGAATGAATATTATAGATTGAATTTGAATTTGTAATTTAAAAATCGAATATAAATAAGACATAATTAAATGAAACATACTATACGTCTAAGTTTATTTTATACTAATCTACGAATATACGCTTCTTACCTTTAATAGGTGATTGTTTGTAGTAGCTCTGATGGGATATCCTAAATACAAAGAGTGGATGGGTGAGACAAATAGAAATGGGGGATGTGTTTTGCAGATGTGCTAATGAATTTGTGAAATACGCAAAGGGATGTCATAATGATGAAGAGTTTATGTGTCCGTGTACTAGGTGTGAGAATGGTAAGGTGTTTTAGTGGAAAACAGTTGAACTACATTTATTAAGATGGGGTATATAAGATAATTATCGATTTTGGAGTTTTCACGGGGAAATGAAAGTTTCTTTTGTCCTCGAGCAACTTTCACAACAACCTTCAACAAATAGGATAGATGTAGAAGGGGATGCCATAAATCATAATATGTTAGAGGATTTAGTTGATGACGCGTACGACGATCATGAAGTGGACGAGAATGAGGTCACTGAGACGATGACTACCAAAGTTTAAAATTTAAGGCGACCTAACCGTTATACTCTGGCTGTGAGAAAGATCAAACAACTTTACATGTCATGGTTATCTGGCAATAGCGTGCCAGGAATTATTGGGTGAAAGGCTTGCTACCCAAGGAAAATATGCTTCCAAGTAGCTATCCTGTTATGAAGAACAGTTTGAAAGGTTTGGGAATGAAGTATAGATCGATTCATGCTTGTGTGTATGACTGCATACTATATCTAAAGGAGTATGAAACTCTCGATCGGTGTATGGTATGCGATGAACCTAGATATGTCCAATCTATTGGCAAGGAAGACACAAGCTCAAAAGTTCCTAAAAAAGTATTGAAATATTTTCTCGTTGGGCCTAGATTAAAGTGGTAGATAATTTTTACGTCTTTCTTTTAATACTGAATGGCGTAGTCAAAGAATTCATCAGACTCCTTGAAGGCCAAAATCGCCTTCTCCACAGCAGCCCATATCTCAGTATCTTTGTCATCGACTAGCTTCTTCATTTTCTCATTGCCATAATTTATTTTGTCCTGGAGGTCCAGCCTCTGAGTCCTCATACTCTCCTTGTGCTTATCATCCATCTCAGTAATTTGCCTCTCATGGGTTGCCTTGATAGTCTCAAGCTGCTCTTTGAGGCCACTATTCTCGGAGATGGTAGTCTCGACAGGCTTGATTTTTTTAGCGGCCTCCTTTGCCCACATTTGAACATTTTGGAGTGAGATCATGGACTACAAGATGAGCATACAAGTCAATATAAGACGACACAATACTTTAATTATTTAAAATTAAAGAATGTTAACATTTATTACCTAAGTAGTCTAATGCACAATAAAGTCAATGACTCGAGAGGGGTATTAAGAGTCAAAATATTGATTATCGCACTTAGGGACAATGATGCAACAACCTCTCAGTCCCTCCTCTGACTGCCAAGAAGAGAGTCGACTGTCATACTAAGCTGAGCCAGACGGGCGACTGCCGTTCTATCGCCAGAAATAAGGATGGTGGCGTCATTGGTCATCCTTGACGGGACATCCTTTTTCTTCTTTGGTGCCAGAGGAGGGATAACACCATTCCCCTTAGGCAAGTACTTTTTTTTATTTGATCCCTCGGTAACATAGTACCACCGGTGGTTGTTTTCATCTTAGGCATTGTCGGTACAATAGTCTTTCCAGCTAGACAAGAAAAGAGGTTGCCCGTGATGGGGACTGTCATTGTCCAAATTTCGTCACTTACTCCTTATGCACGATTGTAAAGGAAAAAAACAAATCAGTATCGGCTAAGCCCAATTGCAAAAATACGACAGTAAAGTTAAAGAAATTTTGAAAAAACTTACACAATTCAGTTGGGGGCTAACCCTCAATCAAATTCGGCCAAAAGATCTGAATCCAATAGATCCTCAAATATAACCAGCCTCTCATCTTTACTGGAGGTGCGTAGAAGGTCGATATTCTCCCAGGCATCTAAACTCAGGTCAGAATCAAGATTAACCACCATAAATACCTTACCCCGCTTCTCAAGGACTCTCAGCTCGTTGACACTGGAAGGGACGTTACTATCGAACTCCCAATAACCGAATATGAAAAAGTATTGAGACTTACAGTCATGGTTGGAAGCCTGGTTAATTTGGATAAACTTCTTTTGAGAGCACTAAGCCACAAAATCGAAGTAGCACGGTGTAGCCTTTGTCGTCGAAACAGTGTAGCAGGCCCTAAAAATATCAACTGGAAGGTCAGTCGTATCCACTAACTTCGAAAGCTAAATCTCCCCAAGAAGTATCCTCCATGCATTAACAACTAATTGTGCAGGAGAGAGGCCGATGCTCGCGAGGATGGTCCTAATATTGGGTTGAATCGGGAGGTAGAAGTCGATTTTGAACATTTATTCATAAACTGCAACCTCACCCTCTACACAGTTGCTGAAAGCTTTCTCTCATCCTCTGAGGGGACTCTCATCCTAATTTAAGACTTTACACCATAGAGGTGCCTATATAGCATTAAGTATGTTTCCCGAATGTCGCTTAGGATGGTTGAGGCATAAGTTGTGTCAAGTTCATCCTCATCCTCTTCATTATCCACAAGAGCTTGGCCACGCAGATCCAAATTTACAAACTTGGCCTCAGTCATGGCCGAAATAGGAACAACCATTAGTGGCTCATGAAATGCCACTTCGACTCTTGGCTTATTTTCTTCAAAAATTTGTAAGAAAAACCTCGGGCTTAGGGCCATCTGGCTGACGGCATGGTATTTTGGGGTATCCCCGATTGCTAGACTCGATGGCCCCACTCTCATCCAGACAAGATTTGGTGACTTGCATGGCTTCCTTAAAAGATTCAGCCTTAGACCCACATCGATAATTGGGAGGTTTAGGAATATGATCTGTAGTGTACCTTGGGAATATGTTGACAGAGAACCCTGAGATGAATCAACAGCATAGAGTCACTAATGGTCATCACGACCCTAGGCTCGATTGAAATGAGGCAAGTTAAGAGCAAAGGGGGACGAACTACAAACAAAGGAATATGGTTTAATCGAAGTCTTGACTCGGCTTCGACTTTCTTCCCGGCATTGGCCTCGGACTTACGAATCTCTCTTAAGATTCACTCTCTGAGATGAGGAAATTATTGTCCTAACTCGTAAACTCTATGGTACATGAAAACACACAAGTGGTGTTTGACCACAATTGACCTAAAGATCTAATAAAGAAATTAAATTATTTACAAATGGAAACCAGTCAAGAACACGTAAGAACTTTATCGATGAGTGTCACCGGAAAGCCCATTAGAGAACATAACCACCGCCTAAAAACCAATTCTTCCTCCAAAATCCTAGCCACACAATCTAACACAAACTAAATACTACCTAAAAGCCACCAACCTTACCCTATTGCTACCCGAAAGGGTGGTTGAAAAATGCAAAATGTTGTCAGAATAAATGGAAATCAGAAATGCTTGAAAGAAACGATGAAATGGAGATTAAAAAGAAGAGAAATGGGGTTACTTGTAGAAGGGTAACTCTGGGAACTAAGATAGGAGGAAGAAGATCGCATGAAAATGAAGAATGGTGGAGGAAGATCTAGGGAGAAATATGTGCTCTATTTGTTGCAAAAGAAGTGCTAAAGAAGAAAGAGAAAATGAAAGATTTTTTATATTTAAACCAATAGATGATTGCGAATAGTTTCACATGTGCAATCATTAGGGCACGAGTCGCCACGTCTCACACTATCGCCACTACTTGGGAAGCACACTATACCATCCACAAATTGATAGGTGTCCACATGGGGACATCGAAGTAACGTTCATGCCTCAACTGAGAAATGACGTCTCTGACACCTCTCCAATCCACTCGCATCACTGAGACGTGCTCTGACACTGAGGGGACAACACTAATTCGGATGGCATATGACTTTACACATCAGCCTCCCATATACCTTAAAGACTAAGGTCTAGGGGTGATTGATATACATAATTACGACCTCATATGGACGATACTCAGCCCAATAACATGCCCACTCACAGTTTATCTCAGACTCGTCCTCATATGGGTCCATGTTGCAACGGGTCATGCCAAATAGTCTTGGCCTCTAAGACTCACTCCGAAGAACATCTATTGCTTTTTTTGAAGAATACTGTTATACTTAGGGTGCAGCATCTCCAAGTCTCGGCCTTGTTGTGTGTCGGCCACATACAACATCATCAGACCGAGACTAGCCATTTTATTTGGAAGACAATCATCAACCTCAGCCTTATCCACACGAAAGACTACCTCATCAGTCTCTTCCAGTCGAGACCTCACCGCACCGACATCAACAACTAACTTAGAACATGTGTTCTAGGCATTTAATGCAACACGTGAGAAAAACCGTTACAACAAATCAACCCCATATGAGGGGAATGTTTGCTCATCATGTCACGCACATGCTCTGTACATCTTTTGCATTATCATTGGTTCACTGATCTCATGCACATAGGTTGCATGCTAGTGGGTGACACTTCACTCCCTCAACACTATAAATGGATGGTCCATCATTTTTACAATGGATCAATTATTAAAAACCTTACTATTACTCTGTTAAAATTGCTATTGTGGGGAGAGAAAGAGCTTGTAGACCTATTAATGGCTTCAAGCCACCTATTATAGTATAATTACTGCCTAGTTGTAAAGTGGATGTAGGCTAAGGCCGAACCACTTAAACACTTGTCTTTCCTTTGTCTCTCATCTAATCTGTTAGCTATATTTTCTTTATATTATTGCTCTTGCTCCACCATTATTATACACTTCTAGAAACTTGAGTTAATCACTTACTTGAGATGGTGATATCAATTATCATCACTCATCGTTATTCGAGAGTATCATAGCCTAGTGGTATTAACGAATATGATTGGTAGGACCTGTCTTTATTGATAGGGTGAATGGAGACTTCATTTGGAAGACGAGGGCCCTTCTGATCTCCCTTCGTATGAAGTTGCAAAGGTCATTTTTTCCACGATGACTACCATGGAGATCTCCTTTGTTATAATCTCCTCTAGTAGGAATGATCTTGATCACGACACAAACTCCTTCCTCTGCTCCAAGTCTTACTTGCTTGAGGGTTAGGGGTGCGGGAGATTTCATGAAGATTGCATTTTTTTATGAGGCTCTTGTTCCATCCTCTCCAGATAGCATTAGAGGCAAGCATTCTACTCCTATTGGTGATGCATGGTCATATCCTGTTCATGAAGACGTTTCTTATAAGTGTCCATAAGTCTTAAAATTTATTTAGATCGTGGTGGTTCATTACTTTCCACCATTTGATCCTCTTGCAGATGATAGCAGGAGCTAGGGTTGTTGCAACTCTTATTAGTCTAGAGCACATATCTGATGCTAAGAATTGCATGTCCATTATGGTTGTCTTGGTGATTACCATGAGACAGTGAAATGCTCATTATATGAATGAGACATGATTATTTTTTACTGGTTTGGTAAAAAGAGAAACTTCATCCCAAAGAGGGGCCCAATTGTAAGTGGTAAAATCCAGCTAGTTATAATTCAAAACAATTTAGCCGAATAGAGTAAATAAATCATGCACAATCACACAAGAAAATTATTTATGTGATTCGATAATATGCCTACGACTAGAGAAGGTTCTCTTCCATTCTATTATTCTAGTTCAAATGTTTATGATTACATCCCTTTTCCCCTATGGGCTTGGGTTACATTTACAAGGGAAAAAATGGCTAAGTCGTATAGGGCTCAATGACTTATGATAGTCATCACAACTTGATTGGCCGTATCTCACTCCTTGATTCTCGGAGGTCGGTTAGATCCAACAATCCTTATCTTCATGGTTAAGAGATCTTGATCGGATCAATGGGCACATGCTCTCCTCGCACGTGTGGCCTTATTATTTCCTGCATAAGCGACATCCTTGGTTCAATGTTTCAAAATGAAACAACATTTGTATTTTTATAAAAAAAAAATAAGATAACTCGTTCTAATTAAAAAAAAATGGAGGCTGGATTAATAAAGAAAATAAAGGATCGATGTTGGTAATAAAAAAATAATAATAATAATTAATAACAAATAAAAAAGAGATTGTTTTTGTATAAGAAGGTTAATTGTCCTTTAACGGTATACAAAACAGGTAAAAAATTAGATAATACAATAATTGTATTTTAATATGTTAAAAGAGTTTTTTTTAGGTATCACAAGTATTTAGTCCTAATTTTAAAAATTCAATTTTAGTTGCTTCAATATTTTACTTTTTAATTGTTGATCATGTTGTAATAATTATGAGACAAACAACAATCTCTGCGAAAAGTTAGAGAGCGATTGCAAGACAGTTGGAGATAATTTTAAGTACTTATGGTACTTGATACAATTTAAAAAATATATGAAACATGAGCCCAATAAAACTTTGAGAAACCTAAAAGAACTAATATTTTTATATTAAATAGTTTTAATAACTAATTTTTAACAAAATAATTATATATCGTTTAAATATAAAAAATATTAATAAGTTCATTACCCCCTCTTATTCATTCTCAGAGTAAAAAATATACTATAATTAATCTTTGACAAATTGTCTTAAATTATTTTTTAAATATATCTTGAATTTTCATTATTCTTTTCCTGAACGTCACTGTTGTTCAAATTTTCCAATATAAATATCCAATAATTCTCTCTTTCTTACTTCAACCCCTCCTTCCTCCTCCCTTCCCCGAACCTTCTTCTACAAAAACCAATTATATTCAAACCAAAATGAACACTTCATAGAAACCAAAACAAAATACCAAACCCAAATTTCCAACACAATGAAGAACAATAATATGAATCCTCAACGCCGCCTACCCAACCTAACCCTCCCAGTCCCCACCCGCACCCCCACCCTACCGCACCCCCTACCCCTACCCCTACCGCCCACCACCACCACCCCACCCCTCAACTTCTCTGACCTCCAAAAACTCTCCAACATAGGCTCAGGCTCCGGTGGTACCGTCTACAAAGTCCAACACCTCCCCACCAAAAAACTTTTTGCCCTCAAAATAATCCACCCCCACCATGACCCCACTACACTAAAACAAATCCTTAAGGAAATCCAAATCCTAAAAAACGTCAACCACCCCCACATAGTCACATGCCACCATATTTTCACCCATAATGATCAAATCCAAGTCCTACTAGAATACATGCACCACGGCTCCCTCTTAAACCAACACATCCCTAATGAAAAAAAACTCTCCCACTTAACAAAACAAATCCTCTCAGCACTTTTTTATCTCCACAAAAGAAAAATTGTCCATAGAGATATTAAACCATCGAACTTGCTTATAAATAGTAAGGGGGATGTGAAGATTGCTGATTTTGGAGTGTCTACTATTTTGGCCAAAACTATGGATGCTTGTAACTCTAGTGTGGGGACTATTGCTTATATGAGTCCCGAGAGGATTAACACGGATTTGACGGGGGGGAAGTATGATGGGTGTGCGGGGGATGTGTGGAGTTTGGGGGTGAGTGTGTTGGAGTGTTATTTGGGGAGGTTTCCGTTTGGGGTGGCGAGGGGAGGGGATTGGGCGAGTTTGATGTGCGCGATTTGCATGAGTGACCCGCCGGAGGCACCCGCGACGGCATCGCGGGAGTTGAGGGATTTCGTCGGGTGTTGTTTGAGGAAGGAGCCCGGGAGGAGGTGGACCGCGGCGCGGTTGTTGGGGCATCCATTTATTGTCGGCGCGGAGAACGGGAGGAGTCACGCGCAGTTGACAACGAGGCAGATGTTGCCACCACCGTACTAATTTTTTTAGTAATTCTAAGCTTACACGGGATTGCTTTTTCAGCTGGCGTGAAGGTAAACACGTGGTACGTGTTTTAATGATTAAGGTTTACAATTGCATCACTAAATTAAGTTTTCGGGTTTTGAAAGAATGGAGTGGAAACCAAATTCATACTTAACTTTGGGGTTATATATGTAATTTTTTCCTTTTTTTTATTGGGTTAACTTTAATTTTTTTTCCTTTTTTTATTGTGTTAACTTTCACGATATGGAAAAGTGGTGGAGTTTAGAGGGGGGAAGTTGTTTTAATTTATGGGTTTAGAGGGTTAATTTTCATGATATGGATCGTGGCGCGATTGTTGGAGCATCCGTTTATTGTCGGCATGGAAAACGGGAGGAGTCGGGCACAGATAAGGACGAGACAAGGCAGATGTTGTCGTGATTTTTTTAATAATTCTAGACCGACACATGATTGAATTTTCGGACTGGCATGTACCCATTGTTTTGAGAGGTTGCACGTGTTTTAATGACTAAGGTTTCCAATTGCATCACCAAATTAAGTTTTTGGCTTTTTGAAAGAATGGAGTGGAAACCGAATTCATACTTAACTTTGGGGTTATATATGTATTTTTTTTCTTTTTTAATTGGGCTAACTTTCATGATATGACAAGGTGGTGGGGTCTAGAGGGGGAAGTGGTGTCAACTTATGGTGTTGAGTAGTGGTCGGTACCCATTTTTTCTCCACTGTATATTTTTTATTTATTTATTTTTCTTGTGTAAATTTCATGATATGGACAGATGGGGAAATGTTGTTATTTTCTGGTTTGAATCAATCAATCAATCTTGTGTTTTGATAGTTACACAATGTTTATCGGGAAAGAAAAAACTTTGGGGGTGGGCCAATTTTCATGTGATTCTCAAAGTTTAGAAAATTGGAGTGGTTGGATATGATATTAGCTTCCTTTTCCACTTTGAATTGGATTGTTAGTAACTTTTATTTCTTCTATTCGATATGAAAATTAGATTTGGAAATGTTGAATTCCACTTTCTATTTTTACTCGTTTTTGCATTGAAGCGTTCAACATTGTCAATTATTCATTTTCTCCCCGACATGGAAACTATTTTGGTAGTTTTTTCTCTCCCTATAGATCAAAATAACATTTTCTACATTTAGGTCCACCAAATTTGACAAATCCGCAACATTACAATTGCTAGTGTTTTTTTTTTAATATTTTTTATTTATTTTCATGAAATTAGAGAGTCCTTCTGCAGTGACATACAAATCTGACTCATTTTGTGACCACTGACGTGTCGTGTATGTATTGATTTATTTTTTGGGCACTGACCGGACCCACGACCGGACCCACAACATAGAACCCACAAAATGAAATAATACAAACGCGGCACGTCAATGAATCGTAAAAAATAAGTCAAATTTATAAGTCGTCTTAAAATTATCATTCACCTTTTAGTTGGTTTTTCATTATTGGATTTTAAAAAGTAAAAAAGTGGGGAGGTAGGATATGAAAGTTAGATTACATGATCCGCGAGTGGGCGTCAAAGAAAACCCTCAGACATGGTCTAGTGATAGCGCACTAGTACTAAAGGTTCAGGATTGACTGGGTTTGCTCCCCCGTTCGAGTCTCGGCAGCCCCAAACATCCTGGGGGTAGCGGCTGATCCACGAGTGAGGATTAGTCGAGATGCGCGTAATGCTGACCCGGACACCTCATGGTACATCAAAAAGAGGGAAAATTACCAAAAAGAAAAAAAAGATTACATGATGACTTAATTTTTTTGCCCGTTTTAGTTGATTGTTCCTGTTATTTCATAAGTTAAATAAACATACCCTGTCTTTTAATAAGTGACAGTAACATACCCTGTTTTTGAAGATTGGAATTACTCAATCTTCTTGTTGATTTTTTTTTTTTTTTTGTGTGTGTGTGTGTGTTTACGCGCTTTTTACTTGTTTAATTTATTCAACCGGAAAGTCAGGATGAAAATGGTGGGGCTTTGTTAATTTGTCGGTTTTCATAAATCAATCTCGTGCTTTGATAATTGATAATGATCTTTTAAGATTGGAATTGGTCACACATTTTGGTCTTATATACATATAGAGTGAGACTACTGTATGTTGCTTATGCATATTATTTGTGCTAACTACTTTTTTCAAATGGTAAAAAAAATGTTTTTGAGTTTATTTTTTGGAACAGTATTTAAACATATCAGCGAACCTCAGAGAAAAAAATCAATTTGAAATAATTTTTTTTTTATTATTTTAAAAATCTCAATCGATATATGATAGTTTTTGAATTGTTTCAAAGTTGTCATATTTCGATTGATTTTTTTAAAATGGCAATAAAATTTATTTCCAATTGATTGTTTTAAAAAATCTCCTGAAAATGTTTAAATAGTATAAAATAAATTAATTATATTTTTTTTACTATTTTAAATGAAATAATTTAGATGATGAACATTATATGTGATATGCATGACAAGGTGCCTCTCACTTTCTCAACATTCTGTGACACCCCCACCCCCTGTGCGGACCAAACTGTGTTTGAATATATTTTGCAATTTTAGTTTTGAATTTTTGAATATGGGTTGGACCAGATAATTAATTTTTAGGTGGGGAAATGGTGGTTTTCTGATTTGAATCAATCAATGTTGTGTTTACCGGAAAAGGCAAATGTGACATTGGGGTTGCTCACTTTGAATTGTTTTTTATTAAACAGTCAAAGAGTATGAAATTATTGATGCTGGATGTGATGTGGAATATAATTTTGGGCGTTGAAATTTCTTTTCCATCTTCAGTTGATTTTTCTTTGACGGGTTTAGTTGATTTTTTATTTTTTATTTAGTACTTTACGCATTTAACCTCTAAACTATTACAATTTTTTTTTAAAGATCCCTAATATTTAATTTACCTCAAGTTAGTCCTTATATTATTTATTTTAAAAAGGAAACTCCGCCATTTAGACAGTTAAATGTTGACAGAATTATATCAAATATCTCATTTGCTCGTATTCCCTTAATTATGTCCAATACCTGTTTTGTCATAAATCATAACAGTGTTCTCTTATGCCTTTTATAAAACTGTTTAAAAATTAGTCATTTTTTATTTATAAAAAACAATTTTATAAAATGTTTTACAAAGGCCTGTTTATCATTTTACAAACTGTTTTAATTTAATTTTAATAATTATTTTTTTTACAAAATACCTATTTCACAAAAAAAGAAGAAGTAAAAACCAATTTTACAAAAATAAACTGTTTTAATTTTTTCAAAATACAGTTTTTTATTCAAAGCAGTTTTTTATTTTATAAAAAAACGGTTTTAGAACATTTTTTTTTCAAAAAACATTTAAAAATGCTGTTTCTTAATAGTTAAAAAAATTGATTTGTTATTGAATTTTTTTAAACTTTTTTATGTACAACTTTTTATACCCTCTAAATTTTATATGACTAAAAAATTTTCAAGCTTTTTCTGTAAAGAGTTTCTAATACCTTGTAATTTTTTTTCAAACATTTTTTTATAAATAGTTTTTCTTATAAAAAGCTTTTTTTATAAAAGCAGTTTTCCTTGTAAACATTTTTTTTTCAAACTTCTTTTTATATAACTAATAAAATTGATTTTTTCATAAAATAATTTTTTTCAAACTTTTTTATAAACATTGGTTTATAACATTTTTATTTGGTGAAAACATTTTTTTTATAACCTTAAGAATAATGGGTTTACGAGGAGAACGAGAAGGCCAAATTGTTAGGCCATCTCCAATCTTGATTTCTATCTTTCGATTTTTCTACCTTAGAAATAGGAAAAGCTAAAACACAACTCCAATGAAGGTTTCTATGTACGAGTGGATCTGATGTGGATGACGAGTCAGATGGATATTTCTATGGAGATTTCTACATGTAAAAATGCAAAGACAATTAGGAGGATATGACCTAGAGAAAAATCAACCACCCCCTAGATAAAAAATTATATTTTGTTTATCAATTTCGGTAGAAACTGTCATACACTGTTAGGAAGAAAACCACTGCTCGAGATGTGTTTATCATAAATTTCTGAAAAATGCCACCTAGGATAAGAAATGAGTTGTAACCGTTATATAGCAATTGTTTTGGAAATCAAAACACTGGAAAAGGCCTTACCACCACTTAGGCATTTTTATCTTTTGTTGAACACCTTTTTATACCCTTAGCTTTATCTTTATTAGGAGATCCCATTTTTGTTAATTGTAGAAAAAAACTGATTTGTTAGAGAATTTATTTTCAAACTTTTTTGTTGAACACCTTTTTATACCCCTTAAATTCTATATGACTAATGTTTTTCAAACATTTTTTACAAACAGTTTTTTATACCATGTCAATTTTTACAGTTTTTTAAACTAAAAAGTTGTTTTTTAAAATTTTTATGTAGTTTCAAGCTATTTTATGAACAATTTTTTATACCCTCTAATTTTTTTATGAAACAATTTTTTCCGAACTTTTTTAAAAACATTTTTCCTTATAACCTTTATATTTTATACAACTAAAAAAACATAGTTATATAGAACAAAAATTTTCAAAATTTTATATATATATTATAATACCCCGTATATTTTTAGAATGAAATAAAATTTAATAAGGATTACGGGCGCACTTTGAGAGATATTACGAGCTCAGTCGGATATTTCAAACCCTTAGGAATGGTCTCGGGCTATATATATATATATGAGTTGGGTAGTTATCAGGGTAATTAGATTATGTATTTTGGGCTCATTTGAGGGTCCAAAGTTGGGACTTAAAACCCAACTCGAGAATTGAAGATTAACCTTATTTAATTAGAGTTAAACCACCCATTAGGAGTTACATCCAAGAACTTTAGCCACAACCACCCAGGAGGAAGAGGGAGGGGAAGGACCACCCTAGGAGGAGGAAGAGAGGCATCTCTACAAATTTCAGACAAAGATTCTCTTGCCATTCTTATTCAACTTGTACTAATCTTATAATAATGTTGATACCATGTTTAGAATAAGGTTTAATCATGTGTTGGGACTGCATATTTAGAGACCTTTTGAATTGTGTAGAAATTGATGATAATTATGTAACCCATGTTTAGATCTGTAATATCTTATATCAACTATGTATTCATGTGTTTTAAATGGAAGGTTAATTGCAGAAGATATGCTGTAGAACCCTACATCTAGATACATTTGCAATAACATCATTCTATGGATTGAATTATAGAATAACTTCTTGGAACTGAGAAGTCTATGAAATTGGGTGAATTAGAAACTATTTAAAACTTAAACAGTCATCTTAAAAACTATTTTTGCACTATTTTAGTTCCAAAAATGGTTATTTCATCCCCAGAGCCTCGTAAAAAATCTCGTTTTCTGCATTTTGTCCTCAGATACGTTTTCTTCAAAAACGGCTCCAAAATGCGTCAAAACTGCATTTTAAAAATCTGGGTAGATTCGTGGGGTAAATTCTAAGAAATGTTATTTTTGGATTGTTGTTCCGTTAGAGGTTGTCTCGGTTAATTAATTGTGATTGTTGTTCTATACTCGGATGATGAACTATGAGGTTATAGGTCTTCGAGAGAGAATTTTTTCATTTCGATCGCGTGTGCGCTGACTGCGTATTTTTCTGACTTTTTTTTTAATTAGTTATGATTTTTCTATGAAAGAGTGTATGAGACCATATAAACAAGACGATTTACACGGGATTCTTGAATAGAGCTATATGAAATGAATACATAAAAGGTCGGGATGTACCTAGATGATTTGGGAAATTTTTGTAGGGGCACATAGAGGATAAGACCCTAAAAGATACGATGAAAATATTATGATTAATTCGGGGAGAGTTTAAATAAAAAGAAACACTTATTTGAGTGTAACACCCCGCTTAAAATAATAACGGGTGGTCAGCCCTATACTACATTAAATCAGGAGTTTCAGATGGTCCAGTCTCAACACCAACAGACGGTACTACATAATATAGGACTAACTACCCGATATCATATAAGCGAGATGTTAGAATAAATTTAAAACATGCAACAACTAACAAACCAACACCATAAAACTACTAATAAATAAGAGAAAGATGCAAGAAGAACTATAAGAAATGAAATGCTAGAATAAAATGAAATAAATAACTACAACTGAAAATACTACAAAGAAGTAAACCCGAATAAGCTGTCGGGTCACAGCCAATACAATGACTGAAATGGAATAAATATAAACATGTATATAAATATCCCTTGGGTACAAACCCGATATACAACAATGAATCCTACCTAGAATTTTTAAAAGTAGGAGGCGACTACCAGATACATTCCGCAACAGTCCGCACCTGTCACGGCTCCCAAGACTCTGGATAGAAAGTCATCCTGCATCCATGCGGTAGGACACCTGTAGTAATATATATATATATATATATATATATATACAAGCAGGAGAGAAAAGTAAACGGGTCAGAGCACGAGTTGTGAAAATATTTAGCAAGTGTGTTAACCGTGCATAATAAATATCGGTGCACATATTTCATAATTAAAATGGAATCGCACTGTCGTGGAATCCCAACTCACCTCTCATCTAAAGGCGCGCACCTATTCGCGTCCTCAAGTTTATTAGTTAAATTACCCCAATTTATTAGGACAACCTGACTTATCATAGGTCTAGCCTATACCCACGAGATCTACCTTCCTATCATAACCCAAGAATCCACCCCCTTTTTAAACCACAGATAAGTATTTATTTTCAATCATAAGTGCCTTATTAGGCTTAGTGGATTCCGGTTTATACTTTAACCATTTACAATTTAATAAGTTACCCAATAAGCATTTGGGTTGAAACATATGATTTAAATTTCTAATTTAATAAGCATGCAAAATTATTATTGACACAACTTCCCTCCAATTTCAACGTTGCGCTGCGTTTCGTGCGTGGGGTATCTCGCAAAGCGAAATCCAAACAAGGAACCACCCCGTTACACTACTCCATGTCAACGTCGATCCTGGAGATCCATTATGTCACACATAAATATCGACATAACTTCTCTCTACTCTCAACAATGTACTACATTTCGTGCGTGGGGTGTCTCGCAAAACGAAATCCAAACAAGGAACCACCCCGTTACACTACTCTTTGACAATGTCGATCATAGAGGTCCATAATGCCGTACATACCATATAATACTACTATTACTACTACTACTAAATTTTAGACTACAATATGAAAACATCTACAATCTCCAATAATATACTTGGGATGATGTAACCGAAATGTTCCTTAAATGCGATACATCAATCCCCCAATCATCTAGTACATCATAATCATCCAAGATGTACTCCATAAAAGTCCATATCCTTTCATCTATAGGATATATATATAAATATATATATAGGTATTTTATTCTAACCATATATATATATGCACACCATCATCCAATCCCATGACCATGTATACATACCATATATGATGTACAAAGGCCATGCACAAATAAATACCCGGCTATATATAGCACCGATAAACTGCATCAATGCTATCATCTTCCCAGTGCCCGACTCACGTAGCAATACTGGGGCCACCATGGTGGGACTAAACGACACCCATCTCGTGGTAAACACACGCACACGACGTCCCGGGAAGCGGTCATAGCTCCTAACCGGCAATGAGACGAAACATACCCACCACGTCTCATCCCAAAAATACATATATATATCATATAATATCACACGGGACGACTATGACCTGGGGAATATCCACACCCTGCTTTTCTAGCCAGGATGCTCACCCTCTACGCGCGCAACTTCCCAATGATAGCATGAGCAGGGTATGCTTAACCAAATTAGTATATATATCATTCACATGCATAATATATATACATCCATATGATCCAATCATATAATTAAACATTAAACCATCATATACGGTTTAAATGTCCATACCATGTGTATCCACAACATAAATATATATCCATAATTCATATCTCTATAGATATATACACATGTACTCACATATCCATATATATAACTTATTCTCGTTCATAAGTATGAGATATATAAATTCGGCTATAAGTATACATAATCCTCAATATACAAGTCGTCACCACAAACTCATTTAATTTACCTCGATATGTGAATACAATCTCTCACTTGAAACATATTCAATCATTTTTCCTATGATGAAAAGTCTCCCAAAATCATATGTATTTGTATATACATATATATTCAACCTTAGGGTTATCACCCAAAATTTTGTGTAGGAATCCATCACTACGCATTTCATCCATATTCAAAAGTACATAATTTCTTTTAGTACTATTTAACCTTAGGCACATTCATGACTTAATAGTCTAAAACCTCAAATTATTCCAACCTCATTTCAAGTATTGGAATCTCAATGGTCATATCCCCACAATTACGTGTAAACTATCCTAACTAGAATTTATGCTACCACTTATTCTAGTCGATAGAACGATCCCAAACGTTCCCAATTTCACCTATGGTTCAAATAAATCTCAGGAACACTTACTCCTATTGCGTTATCAATTGTTCCTTAGATTAAACATTTCTAAGGATATGAGACCCCTCACTCTTTAAGAGTATGCGACCACTCTCTTCCATTTGGCCCCAAATTGTATCTTAACAATATCCTATCCTTATAAGGATTTAACATAAATGTCGGCCTAGAAATTTCACAACATACATGGATATATTATTCTCCAATTATTCCAAGAAGTCCTCACCATCATATACTAAGTGAGAGACCCCCTATAAGTCTCCAAAGTATCTCTTAATTCATAAGAGAAAACCTCAAATTAATAAACCCAACCAAAAAGGGGTAGAAATCATCCTAGAAAAACCTCATAAAACAACTCATTAAGGAGGCCCATAAGAATAAACTCCAAAAGAAAAGGGAAGAAAGAAATCCCAAATTTTGGGCTAAGAACAGGGGACCGGTCGACCGGTCCCAGACCCCCGGTTGACCGCGGTCCAAATTTTGCTTACGAAGAAATGCAATAGGCTTTTCCCTTAAGGCGCGGTCGACCGGTCCCCAGACCGCGGTCGACCGGCCATACCAGTTGCCTTGGCCGATTTTCCAATTTCAGCAAACCCACAACCCTCAAACACTCACATATCATCCTCAAGCCCCCAAATCTTTACCCCATAATATTTGTAACAAGAAAATCCATCCTACATCTCATCCCAACCATTTATATGTCATCAAACCATACATAAACATTGATTTCAAGATTAAATCCCAAAATCTAAGTTTTGATATTTATGTCCAAAAATCCATTTCTTTAACCCACAAATTATTAAATGAAATACACAAATAGTTATTTAGCAAGATTAAACACTTGCCTCAGATTTGTAGAGGTTGGATCGTCCTCGATATCGCGTTTGGGTCGGAAATCCCAAGCTTTTCTTCCTCTCTCTCTTCTTTTCTTCTTCTTTCTCTTCTTCTTTCTCCCTCCGAGGCTTTTTCTCTCTCTCTCTCAAATGAGAAATGGCTTCATCCGTAAGCCTCTAACCCTTTTAAAACATAAACCCAATTTTAAATGTTAATACACAATTTAAATGACTCGTTTACTCCAATTCGAGGCAAACATACTTAAAAATATTCCGGAACCGAAATAAAACCCAATGATAGTCATTTTGACTATCTCGACCCTTCCGGGATCAATGGTACCCTCAAAATCATCATCCGAAATACTTTAAAATGCCCTCTATTTTTGGGCCTCAATTCCCAAGTTTTAAAATTCTCCAATTTAAATTAAAATTTATTTTCCCAAAATTTAAATTTCTCAGTCTAAAAAATCGTGGGGTGTTACATTGAGAAAAGTCGAATGTATGAGGTTAAAATTAATAATTAATTTTCTAAAATGATTACCTTATAACGATGTTAATTAGGATGTACCCTAAGCCTCGGGGGCTAAGTCTAAATTGTTAACGTCGGTTGTGATAGTAGGTTAAGTGAGACTACTTACCCATATTAGTGGATTTCTTATATATGTGCATATAACCCTTTCACGTTAGTTGACTCCTTATATATGCACATATAAACCTTATTAAAAATGGACCAAGAAGTGTATAATTATTAATAATCTAGAATGTTAAAGTTTGGGTCAAGAGGACAACTCGCTAATATTATTAAAGGTATGGGTAAGGTTAGTTGGGGATAACTATACCTACAATCGTGTTAGTAAGGTTAGTTTGAAAATAAATATACCTATAATGTTCTGGAAAGGTTAATTGGAAAATAACCATGCCTATGTATTTAAGGAGAATTAATTGATGAAGTAAATGTGATTTTTAATTAAAACGGGAAATGTATGAGACTTAATATTTAATTGGGAAGTTGTCGTACGATGATGGATTAAAATGAGTTATGGAATAATTAATTAAGATGTTATGGTTAACCAAGAAGGCTGTAATATATATGGATAGAGTAACTACTTATACATATTGGATGATAATATGTACTATTATGTATTTGTGTGGACATATTACTGGACCGTTCTATCTGCTTGGGGTTCGCGCGTTCGGACCGCGTACCACACGTCGACAAAGGTGCATTACACCAAATGGTCAAATTGACACCCTTCAACCGGCCAGACTTGTCACGGTCAATGATCGTGACAATCCTATAAAGTTCTCACAGTCAAGGACCGTGACATGTCTGTGACAATTCTGTCAGTAAAAAAACCCTGCCTCTTCTTTTTTCCCACCACTTCTAATTCCCTTCATTTCTCTCTCACGACTGCACACACTCTCTCTTTACAACTTTGGTACGTTTTCTCTCTCTATTTCTCCTCCATTTATGTATATGTTTATGTATATGTGCGTGTGTGTATATATGTGTGTAAATGTGAGTGTGTGTGTGTGTGTGTGTGTGTGTGGTGTATATATGCGTGTGGGCTGGGGGAGGGGGCAGGGCTGGGGGAGGGGAGGGGTGTATGTACGTGCGTGTGTGTGTGTGTGTGTGTGTATATATGCGTGTGTGTGTATATGTGCGTGTGTGTGTATATATGCATGTGTGTTTGTGTGTGTATATATGCGTGTGTGTGTATATGTGCATGTGTGTGTATATATGCATGTGTATGTGTGTGTGTGTGTGTGTGTGGTGGGCAACAGCAGTGGGGGGGAGGGGGTGTGGGGCTGTGTGTGTGTATATGCGTGTGTGTTTATTTTTTTAATTAAATTTTTATTGGTTTATTAGATATTGCCCCTCATATTGAAGTGCCCCTTGTAAGAGAATTGATTGATTTAGTATTGATTGGTTGTTAATTTTTTTTGTAAATTAATAATTAGTGCCCCTTTCATATGCAAGTAGGATTGCCCCTCATTGTAAATTAGTAAATTAATAATTGTATACCTTAATAGTTAGTTTAATTGATGAAAATAATTAATTGAGTAGATGAATTAGAAGGAGTACAGGATACACATTTGTTATTGCCATTGCGGTAGGATTATAGTGGATCGATGTTGGGTTGGTTAATTTTAAAAGTCGCATGACCACTGGATTATTGTCCATACGGGGGTGGAATTTTTCAACTTTTTTTAAAAATTACTTTGTATAACGAACAATATATATATATATATATATATATATATATATATATATATATATATATATATATATAGTATGGTAATTAAACGAAACATACTTGAAATTACATATAGTGCGCGTAGATACTAGCCTTCTAGTTCTTATGTGTATGCATTCAATAGCCCTTAGACCCGTTCGAGAGTCATTACCCCTGTAATGAGATCTCTCGAATTGTCCCGTTTGGACAGTTTGAGACTGCATAATTTCTGCATAATAATATTCTTAGTGGCTCAAAGTTGTTACTTTTGGAGGAAGTTCTGCAGTCGTATCCTAATGTTCTCTGGGTGCATACTAGATTGACAAGTGTGACTGTTATTTCAATTAATAAATTGAAATAACACTCACACTTGCCAATCTACGTCGTGTACTTGGAGAACTACGGGGATATGCTGTCGAATTTTTCTCAAATCATAACAATGTGCATGAGCTGTTAAGTATATTACAGAAATATGTGGTCTTGAATGGGATAGGACCACTCACCCTTTAGAGGAGATGGAGGAAATAGGAATTTCTATGATAAATTGAATTTGAAATTGAAATTTAAAAATCGAATATAAATAAGACATAATTAAATGAAACATACTATAAATATAAGTTTTGTTTATACTAATCCATGAATATACGCTTCTTACCTTTAATAGGTGATTAGTTATGGTAGCTATGATGGGATATCCTAAATACAAAGAGTGGATGGGTGAGACAAATAGAATGGGGGATGTGTTTCACAGAGGTGCTAATGAATTTGTGAAATACGCAAAGCTTAAGGAAGTGCATTAGTTGCAGTCTGATGCCGATAAGGCATATTTGTCCACAGACGCACTCAGCCATGTGTTTTACGCTGATTGCAAGGGGAGGATAAGGGGGGTGAGCTCGTGGGTGGACAAATCTAGGATCATCGAATTGGAGACGAGCGACACTGGGTTGGCTCGAATGGTGGACTCGCATGACGCGAAGCTGTTCCGTTTGGAGGCGACGGTTCAAGATATGTTCTCATTCATGAAGCATTTGTTGGGAAAAAACCGTAAGGGGAAAAGGAAGGAGAAGGTGGTGGAGGATGAGGTGTAGGAGGACGAGGATGTGGACCTCGCTGCTTCATCACCGACACGTGTGGACTTTGATGATCCAGTCCCCTATTTGGCTCCCTTCGATCGACCAATGTCGACACTTGGTTGGCTGAGCGTGTTTATAATGGACATATTTGATGACCAGTGGATAGGGTGGGGGTTGAGGGACCCTAATACCATCTAGGGTATGCCAGTTTATGGACGTTTTCTTCAAGACATCGAGTCCAAGCTGCTCGTTACGCATGTGATACCCGGGAAGGAGAATTACCCATTGTGGTTGTGCGAATAATACGACACGATGTATATTGCTGGGTGTATTAATTCGTATATCGTGTGGCTTACTCACCTCCTTAGAGCTACCCCTACCCCAGACATGTGGTGACATTATTATTTGAATGGAATTATTTTAAGTTGTTACATTTGAATTATATTTGGATTATATCGTGATGCATATTATTTTGAATGTATATTTGCATTATCTCTATTTTATTTGGATATATGATGTTTGAACAGGTACAACGTTGCTATAACAGGTAAAATATACTATCGGGCAACGGTAGTGGCAGTGGCCATACTGCCCAATAGATTTTTTTTCAATTCTGCCTAGAATTATCATGGTCATTGACTGTGATAATTTTTTTATCAAATGTCACGTGTTTGTCACGGTCCTTACCCGTGATAAAACTTGTCAAGGTCAAGGACCGTGACAAGTGTAATGAACTTGTCATGGTTAAATTATCATGACAAGTCCGTGACAACAAATGTTGTCACCTCAAGAATTATCACGGTCATTGACCTTGACAAGTCCAACTTGTCAAGGTCAATGATCGTGACAATCCGACAGATTTGGTGTAGTGGTGGTCATGATGATGTGTGTGCCATATAGGTACTATGTGGAGGCTCCATCCTCGAGGGCTAGGGTTGTCACTGACCGTTCATGTATCACCGTAGGGTATTGACCATGTATAGGTGTCCTGTGTAGGGATTGCCCCCAACTTGTGTGTGTTTTGTGGTGTCCGCTTAGGATAAGGGATTCCTTCGGAATTTCCGATAGATTACGAAAGAGACACCAACGAAAGATGTCTTTGTGTGTCGCATATATATATATATATATATATATATATATATATATATATATATATATATATACACACACACATTATAGTTTATCTTATATGGGAATGTGCCCTCTTTTGTCTAAAGATGTAGACAATGTTAATGATAATAAAGTTGGGATAATAAAATGATGTAGATAATTGAGGACGAAGATGATTCCTAATGAATAATATCGTAGACAATTATTAGTGAGAATAATAATTTGGTAATCTAAGAGAATGAAACTTACAGTCTAACGGGGTAGACGACAAGGAATACAAATTTAATTATTAAATGGTTTAGAGAGATAGACAAGGGTTACGGGATACTATGATGTAAGAATATGCACCTTGTTTATGTAAATTGAGAAATTTATATTATGAAATCTATTCAGAGATTGGGGTGTCAGACATGAGTACCCACTTTTAGTCATTAAATAGCTGAATCGATTATTCTTTAGATGACTGATTAAACAATGGTAGTTAAAATTGTCATTTGGTTTGAGGATACGAGTAGGACTAATTCTAGATGAGAGGTGAGGTACTCATTACATGTGAGCATCTATGGGGAGACGTGAAGTATGAGTTAGTAACAAATTGCATATTCACTGGTGAAAAATCCTTGCAAACCTCGGGCTCTGATCCAAATTATAAATATTTTCCCCGAGGTTTTCTTAATGACAAGGATAGCAGGACTGATGATGGATCAGGCTTGCAGTTGCATTGGATGTAGTGGATTTCACTCCATTGATTATAGTGTAGGTTGCACTTCAGTGTTTTGTTATTTTATTCCATATTGGGATTTGTACGGGCATAAGCCCAAGTGTTTATTTATATCAGATGTACTTAGCTTTACATCATGGACATTGTATGATGATTCCGTTTTTATTATTCATGTGTTGAGCTATTTTTATTCATATTTTTTATTCATTGTGGATCTTAATATAAAATAAAGAAAACTTTTTTTCTTTCAGTGCTGAGAGTGGTATAAATTGTTGATAAGACCTATCTTCAGCTTATCATGCCTGACCAGCCTTTACGTGGGAAAATGGGGGTTGTTACAGTTGATATTAGAGGATGGTTCTAGCGGTCTTCGGATTTGTGTCTGAGCTTCTCGCATTCTGCGTTGCGTCCTTTGATGTAGATCCCTATGATTAGGAATCATTGTATTCTTTTTGGTTGGTTACTACTCGTTCGGGCAAGGGGTTAGTTTTTTAGAGAGAGCCATAGAGACCTTTGTGTGGGTCACTTTCTAGAATTGCGAATTTAGGCAATATGGTGCCTAATAAACTAAAGGAAAACATTTAGAGAATTTGAGGATGTGGTAATTTCCAATAATACACCGGCAGTGGTTAGTTCATTTAGGCCCGGACCCACAATGAGATGGGCATCAGAGTATAGATGAAATTATTTGCAAAAAAAGATACTAGTGATAGTATCGGTGGTAAATAAGTTATTTTCTTACTTTGGAGTATGTGAGACTTGTTTTGTTTGATATTGGGGCTTAGTGTTCACTTAGATTTTGTTATTACATTGGAGAGGGTAGACTTTGTATTTGGGAGAGCTTGTAGATTGGAACATCGTGGGTGAGAAGGAACATTGTTTCGTTGGTGTGTAGATACATAGAAATGTATACTGGGCGGCTTATGTTTATTTTAGGCATATTTGTTAGCTATGTCGGAGTATGATATTTTTCCTGTGAATGAATTTAAAGTTACTTGGGATATGTTATTTCATGTGGACTGCTATGAGATGTGGTCACGTATGAAAGATAAGATTGGTTAAAATTGGTGTTCACCATAGTCGTGAGGATTATTGTGAGATTTTTTATAGGTGAGCCTAGTTTTGAAACATTAATTTCAATGAGAACTTAAGTCGTAGAAGGACCTTTAGAAATTTGAGTATGCTTAGGGAAGCCACATGTGAGTGCGATTTTGAATCTTGAATAACTCAAGGAGGTAGATGTGTGTGAATAAACTCGAAATCATGGGATAAACCGGGTCATGCTTAGGTTAGAGAATGGGTCTTTATGTGGGAGAAACCGTTGCGAGATAACGTAATGGTATGATTTGGAAAAGTGTTTCCTTAGTGAGTATAAGCAACAAAGTAAAAGTAAGGCTAGTGATAGCTTTGATTATTGAGATTTTATATAATCATGTGAAATATTGGTATCATGATGTTGTCATTAAAGTGGTAATAGTAAACTTGAGTAGAATGGGTATGCCTTTGGAGGCTTAGATATGGCTAAGTGCTCGACAATTAAATACGGGAGAAGAATGTCCTACCTAGATTGTGGTCATTGCGATATCGGACATGGTAGGGCTGTTGACTCTGAAGAAGTTTGGTATAACTCTTAGAATGGAATAAGTGGTTGGTTTGAAAAATAATAAATATTTAAAATTTATATGATCAGCATAAATGGTTATTTTTATTTTCCTTTGCCTTTGCCTTGGGCCGATGGACCTCGATAACTGAGTAAGTCATGCAGTAATGTATCGGGAGGGTTCCTTATTTGGATTTCACTTGCGAGACGTCCCACACATGAAATTGCCAAAAGTCGAGAGTTGAGGGAGGTCGGATACTAGGATGATTATTTTTATGTATGTACGTGGTGATATACTTGTTGTATGGATATGTTTGGTATTAATGGTACATGTTATATGTATATGTGTCATTCATATTTGTTAATGGTACGTGTGTGCATGTATGTAATGTGAAATATATGGGCACCTCAGTGATGTTATGATAGGTATAGATGAGCTTTTTCATTTATCTCATAAGATATGCGTATAGACTAATTAGTATAAACATAATTTTACGGGACAAATAAAAATTGACTTTATGTTATCTTTAATTCTGAGGACGAAATTCTATTTTATGGGGAGGGGGGGGGGGGGGATGTAATACCCCATATATTTTTAGAATAAAATAATTTTTTTTAAGGATTAAATTATTTCAGTGAAATTAGTTAACTTGGGTTATGAGTAATTAAACTCGGTATTATTTATAAATTTTAGAGTTAAACTTTAATGATTTGGGATAAATATAAAATGGGATTTCATATTGAGTAAAAAGTAATTAGATGTGTCACGACACAATTAAAATGTATTTTTGGATACAAATATTCGGGGCGCAATTTGAGAGATATTACGGGCTTAGACGGGTATTTTAAACCCTTAGGAATGGTCCAGTATATATATATATATATATATATATATATATATATATATATATATATATATATATATATGTGTGTGTGTGTGTGTGTGTGTGTGTGTGTGTGTGTTAAGTAGTTATCGGGATAATTAGATTATGTATGGGGGTCCAAAGTTGGGACTTAAAGCCCAAATCGAGAATTGAAGATTAACCTTATTTAATTAGAGTTAAACCACCCATTAGGAGTTACATTCAAGAACCCTAGCCATAACCACCCAGGAGGAAGAGGAAGGACCACCCTAGGAGGAAGAAGAAAGGCTCATCTTCAAATTTTAGGCAAGGATTGTCCTGCCATTCTTATTCAAGTTCTAATAATCTTATATTAATGTTGATACCATGCTTAGAATAAGGTTTAATCATGTGTTGGGACTGTATATTTAGAGACCTTTTGAATTGTGTAGAAATTGATGGTAATTGTGTAACCCATGTTTAGATCCGTAACTCCTTGTATCAACTATGTATTCATGTGGTTTAAATGGAAGGTTAATTGTAGAAGATATGTTGTAGAACACTCCACCTAGATACAAATGCAATAACATCATTATAGGGATTGAATTATAGAACAACTTCTTGTAGTTGAGAAGCCTATGAAATTGGGTGAATTAGGAATCATTTAAAACTTAAACCGTCATCTTAAAATTGTTTTGCGCTATTTTGTTTTCGAAAATTGTTATTCCGTTCGCAAAGCCTCGTAGAGAATCCTGTTTTCTTCATTTTGTTCTTTGATACATTTTCTCCAAAAACGGCTCTAAAATGCCTAAAAACTGCATTTTAAAAATCTATGCAGATTCGTGGGGTAAATTTTAAGAAACGTTATTTTTTGGTTGTTGTTCCGTTGGAGGTTGTCTCGATTGATTAATTGTGATTGTTGTTTTAAACTTGGATGATGAACTACGAGGTTATAGGTCTTGGACATAGATTTTTTTCATTTCGATCGCGTGGGCACCAACCACGTATTTTTCTATTTCCTTTTTGAATTAATTATGATTTTTCTACGAAAGGGTGTATGAGTCCATATGAACAAGATGATTACACGGGATTCTTGAATAGAGCTATATGAAATGAATACATAAAATTACGGATGTGCCTAGATGATTTGGGAAATATTTGTAGGGGCACATAGAGGATACGACCCTAAAAGATACGATGAAAATATTATGATTAATTCGGGGAGAGTTTAAATAAAAAGAAACACTTATTTGAGATAAGTCGAATGTATGAGGTTATAATTAATAATTAATTTCCTCAAATGATTATCGTATAACGATGTTAATTAGGAATGTATCTTAAGCCCAGGGGGCTAAGTCTGAATGGTTAAGGTCGGTTGTGATAGTAGATTAAGAGACCACTTACCCATATTAGTGGATTTTTGATATAGGTATTAAGAAGTGTATAATTATTAATAATCTGAAATGATTAAAGTTTGGGTCAAGATATCAGCCCACCAAGATTATTAAAGGTATGGGTAAGGTTAGTTGGGGATAACTATACCTATAATCGTGTTATTAAGGTTAGTTTGGAAATAAATATACCTATAATGTTCAGGAAAGGTTTGTTGGGAAATAACTATGCCTACATATTTATAGAGAATTAATTGATGAAGTAAATGTGATTTTTAGTTAAAACGACCAATGTATGAGACTTAATATTTAATTAGGAAGTAGTCGTAAGATAACGACTTAAATTGAGTTATGGAATAATTGACTAAGATGTTATGGTTAAGCTAAGAAGACTGTAATTTATATGGATTGAGATATCCTTAGATTAAAGTAGTTACAGAGTAACTACTTATATATGTTGGATGATAATATGTACTATTATGTATTTGTGTGGACATACCAGTGGTTCATCCTATCGATTTGGGGGTTCGAGCATTCGGGCTGCGTACCACACGTCAGCAATGGTGGTTTTAACGATGTGTAGGCCATATAGGTACTATATGGAGGCTCCACCCTCGAAGGGTGGGATCGGCGCTGATCGTTCCTGTATCACCACTGGGTATGGGCCGTGTACAAGTGTCCTGCGCATGGACTGCCCCCAACTTGTGTGTTTTGTGGTGTCCGCTTAGGATAAGGGATTCCTCCGGACTTGCTGATGGAGCACGAACGAGACACCAACGTAAGATGCCTTTATGTGTCGCATATATATATATATATATATATATATATATATATATATATATATATATATATATATACACACACACACACACAGAGAGAGAGACATATATATTTACTTATTTACACATTATAATATACCTTATATGGTAATGTGCCCCTTTTTGTCTAAAGATGTGTACAATGTTTAATGATAATAAAGTTAGGATAATAAAATGATGTAGATAATTGAGGATGAAGATGAGTCCTAATAAATAATGTGGTAGACAATTATTAATAAAAATAATAATTGGGTAGTCTAAGAAATTTGATAAGCATTAAAGAGAATGAGTAATGGTATAGCCAATTATTAATCCGAATAATAATTTGGTAATCTTAGAGAATGAAACTTATAGTCTAACGGGGTAGACGACGAGGAATATGAATTTAATAATTAAATGGTCTACAGAGAGAGGCAATGTAATACCCCTTACTTTCATGTATTTATATTTTTGTATTAAATTATCGGGTATGGGTGATTTAATATAATTGAGAATTAAAACGAAGATTTAACATAAATATTGATTTGGGTAAAATAGTTGATATTTATGCGAATTGTACATTTACTAGTGTGATATGGTGAATATAATCTTGTTTCATGCAATTATGTTGTATGTGTGTATTAGCGACATGAATTAGTTATTTCTCAACCGGGGTATATTTGAGCGAGTTATATGAGGTTGGGAGATGATTTCTATATTCGGAGTCTCGGATGACAATTTGGAGTGCACGGTTGATCCCGAAAGGATCGAGAAATTCAAAATGACTGCCCTGGGGTTTTTATTTGGGCTTTGGGATCTTTTTAGTTAGTTTGACTCGAATTGGGGCATACGAGTCATTTTATGTGTATTATCATTTAAAATTGGGATTAAAAGTAATCTGGGTTGTTAGGCTTAAGTTAATTAATCTCATTTTCAAGAGAAAACCCATTTGAGAGAAAACATAGGAAGAAGAGAAAGAGAAGTGAAAACCTTGGAGCTTTGGAAATCTCGAGCAAATCCATGACTTTGAGGAAGAATCAGACCCTACATCTTTGAGGCAAGTGATTAAACTTGATAAATGCTTATGTGTGTGATTTATTTCATAATTTTGTGGATACATTATGTTAGTGTTGGGTATAAATGTTAAACCCTAGATTTTGCGTAGAAGTCTAGCATTTTATGTATGTATATGGTTTTGAAGGTGTAAAGTGGTTGAGTTCATATTTTGGGATGATCTATGATGTTGAAATTTGATAGAAATGGGGTTTTTGGAGATGTAGGAAAATCTTGTAGGATAAAAATATGAACAAGCTAGATCGGTTCGTTTTATCACCAAACCGGTTCGTTTGTAGCATCGGACCGGTCCGTTTTCAAAGGCTATCGGTTCGGTCCAGTCATGACAGATTTTTTGTAAACTCTTTCGTGAGGAGCCGAACCGATTCATTTTTAGGACCCTCGATCCAGTCCGGTCACTACAAATTTTAAGATCTTATTTTACTCCTTTCTGTTTGGGTTTTGAGTTTAAGGAACCCTCTAAGATGCTACTATAAACACCTGTATGAGAAAATGGGGGTCTATGATATGATGTGATGTTGGGTATACATTGAGACGAATATGAATGTATAATTTGGGGAGTTTATTATGTTGTTTCCTTCCGTAAATTCTTCGAAGAGTGGGGATTCTTTTAAGAATAGTTATGGGTTAATGAGTGAGAGGTCAGGTGACTTAATGATGATAAATTGATGAAACAGCATAGGCGTGATTGATTGTAAATGTTCGAGGGAGTTATTGAATCATAAAATAAATAAATTGGCAATAATTATGTGGATTATTATCTATTATAATGTGTGGTATATACATATAGTCGGGATTGGTAGTATATACATTTGGTTATGAGCTGGTTTGCATATATATGATGTGAACATATATATCTTGTGTGTATGATATATATTAGATGGTTCATACCCCTCTAGTGCTATCATGGAAAGTTGCGCGTTGTGGGTGAGGCCCCTAGCTTGAGAAGTAGGGAGCGTATAGTTACCGTGTCATAGCGTCTCGTATTTTACCGTGTGTGACTTTGTAGGGGTAAGACGTTTGGGTATGATTCGTCTTACCTTTATGTAAGGAACTATGGCCGATTCCCATACGCTTGTGATTTATTTTGGATTCGGTGGTGAGATTTCGGCATGACTGCCCAGGTGAATGTGTAAGAAGTCCCTGGAAAATGAGAGCATTATATATATATGACGTTTGGGTATAATTTGTCTTACCTTTAGGTAATGAACTATGGTCGCTTCCCATACGCTTGTGATTTATTTTGGATTCGGTGGTGAGATTTCGGCATGGCTGCCTAGGTGAATGTGTAACAAGTCCCTGGAAGATGAGAGCATTATATATATATATATATATATGTATATATATATATATGTGTGTGTGTGTGTGTGTGTTATGGATGTGCACTTGATATGGAGTGATTTATCTTGTATATGTATTTAGATTAATGTTGTATACACCTTCAGAATTATGGGTGTTATCTTATATATAACTAGAGAAAGTTATTAAGTAATGAATTGTATGTAATCAATAGGGCTGAGATGGTAATGGTTATGTTATAGATAAGTAGGATACGCGAGTTGGATAAATGTATAGGTTTGAGGGTGATTTCTCCTTAGTTGGGTCGGGTACTCTTTTTAAGATTTAATACATACTTTTAGGTGCGCACTATAGCTGAGAGGTGAGGTTGAGTCTCAAGAGAGTGTGACGCCACTTCAATTATGAAATTGTGCATTTATAATTATTATGCATTTTAATTCAGTTGCTATAACTATTTTCAAACCTAGGGCTCTGACCGGTTTATATATTTTCTCTCACTCTATGTTGTGATATATATTATAGGTGCTCCACCGCAAGGAAGCCAATGATGGTTATCTGTTCCAGAGTTTTTTGGGAGCTGTAGCATGTGCGGGATGTTACACGATTTTTTTTTATAGACGTAACTCTTTTCGTAATCTAGTTAAGAATCTACAATTATAAATCGGGTGTGTATACCCAAGGGTTGTATATGTATATCCCTTATATTGTTGTCTTTTGATATTATATTGTCTGTTACCCGACACCCTATTCGGGAATATTCTTTTGTACAACTAAGGATTATAGGTACATGCTCATGTCTTTTAGTACTTATTATGTTCATGCTTAGTAGTTGAGAATGTTTCTTGGTCATATCCCTTTTTAAATAAAATTTTTTGTAGCACTTATTTATTTTATATAGTGTGGTTATTGGTTAAGTTATATTCGTTAGTTAATGCTCAGAATGATAGACTTGAGGTTCGTCTTTTATTTTAGTATAGGGATGGCCACCCATTATATTGAATAAGCTGTGTGTCATAGACAAGGGTTACAATATATTATGATGTAAGAATATGCACCTTGTTTATGTAAATTGAGAAATTTATATTATAAATCTATTCGGGGATTGGGGTGTCAGACATGAGTACCCACTTTTAGTTATTGCATAGCTGAATGGATTGTTCTCTAGATGATTGATTAAATAATGGAAGTTACAATTGTCATTTAGTTTGAGGAAACAAGTATGATTTCTTCTAGATGAGAGGTACGGTACTCATTACATGTGAGCGTCGATGGGGAGACGTGAAGTATGAGTTAGTAACAAATTTCATATTCACCGATGAAGAATCCTTGCACACTTCGAGCTCTGACCCAAATTATAAATGTTTTTCCCCTAGGTATTCTTAACAACAAGGATATCAGGACTGGCGATGGATCAAGCTTGCAGTTGCATTGGATGTAGTGGATTTCACTCCATTGATTCTGGTGTAGGTTGTACTTAAGCATTTTGTTATTTTATTCCATATTGGGATTTGTACGGGCATAAGCCCAAGTGTTTATTTATATCAACTGTACTTAGCTTTACATTATGGACATTGTATAATGATTTCGTTTTTATTATTGTTATTTTTATTTAGATGTTTTATTCATTATGGATCTTGATACAAAATAAAGAAAAATTTATTCTTTTAGTGCTGAGAATTGTATAAATTATTGATAAGCCCCATCTTCAGCTTATCGTGCCTGTCCAACCTTTACGTGGGAAAATGAGGGTTGTTATAGTTGATATCAGAGCACGATTCTAGTGTCCTTCAGATCTGTGTTCGAGCTTGTATCATATTGCATTGTATTCTTTTCGGTTGGTTTTTACCCATTCGAGCAAGGGGTTAGTTTGGAGAGAGAGCCATAGAGACCTTCGTGTGGGTCACTTGCTAGAATTGCGAGAATTTGGGCAATATGGTGCCTAGTAAACTAAAGGAAAATGTTTAGATAATTTGAGGATGTGGTAATGTCCAATAATATACCGACAGTGGTTAGTTCATTTAGGTCCTGACCCACAACGAGATGGGCATAGGAGTATAGATGAAATTATTTGCGAAAAAAGAGACTAGTGATAGTATCGGTGATAAATAGGGTATTTTTCTACTTTGGAGTATGCGAGATATGATTTGTTTGATATTAGGACTTAGTGTTCACTTCGATTTTGTTAATGCATTGGAGAGGGTAGACTTTGTATTTGGGAGAGCGTATACATTGGAACATCGTGGGTGAGAAGGAACATTGTTTCGTTGGTGTGTGAATACATAGAAATGTATAATGGGAGGCTTGTGTTTATTTTAGGCCTATTTGTTAGCTATGTCGGAGTATGATATTTTTCTTGTGAATGGATTTAAATTTACTTGGAATATGTTAATTTTATGTGGACTGCTATGAGTTGTGGTCTCTTCTAAAATACAAGATTGGTTAAAATTGATGTTCATCGTAGTCGTGAGGATTATTGTGAGAATTTTTTATGGGTGAGCCTAGTTTTGAAACAATGAATTTCGACGATAACTTAAGTCATACAAGGACCTTTAGAAATTTGAGTATGCTTAGGGAAACCGCATGTGAGTGCAATTTACAATCTTGAATAACTCAAGGAGGTAGACGCGTGTGAATAAACTCAAAATTATGGGATAACCCGGGTTATGCTCCGGTTAGAGAAAGGGTCCTTTTTGTGGGGGAAAGCATTGCGAGATAACATAATGGTATGATTTGGAAAAGTCTTGCCTTAGCGTGTATAAGAAACAGAGTAGAAGTAAGGCTAGTGATAACTTCAATTAATTAGATTTTAGATGATGTTGTGAATGTCAGTATCGTGATGTTGTCATTTAAGTGGTAATAGTAGACCCGAGTTAGAATAGGTATGCCTTTGTAGACTTAGATATGACTAAGTGCTCTACAAATTAAATACGGGAGAAGAATGTCCTACCTAGATTGTGGTAATTGCGATATCGGACATGGTAGGGCTGTTGACTCTAAAGAAGTTTGGTACAACTCCTATAATGGAATAAGTGGTTGGTCTGAAAAATAGTAAATATTGAAAATTTAAATGATTAGTATAAATAGTTATTTTAATTTTCCTTTGCCTTGGGCTGATGGACCTTGATAACTGACTAATCCGTGCAGTAGTGTATCGGGAGGGTTCCTTGTTTGAATTTCGCTTGCGAGACGTCCCACGCACAAAATTGGTAAATGTTGGGAGTTGAGGGAAGTCGGATACTAGGATGATTATTTTTATGTACGCATGTGGTTATATACTTGTTGTATGGGTATGCTTGGTATTAATGGTACGTGTTAGATGTATACGTGTCATTCATATTTGCTAATAGTACGTGTGTGCATGTATGTAACGTGCAATATATGGGTACCTTAGTGATTTTATAATTGACATAGATGAGCCTTTTCATTTATCTCATAGGATATGATTATAGATTAACTGGTATAAAAATAATTTAACGGGGAAAATAAAATATGATTTTATGTTATCGTGAATCCCGAGGACAAAATTCCATTGTTGGGGGGGGGGGGGGGGAATACGATACCCCGTATATTTTTAGAATAAAATAAAATTTAATAAGGATTAAATTATTTTGGTGAGATTAGTTAACCTGGGTTGTGAGTAATTAAACTCGGTATTATTTATAAATTTTAGAGTTGAACTTTAATGATTTGAGATAAATCTAAAAATGGATTTTATATGGTGTAAAATGTAAATGCATGTGTCATGACACAATTAAAATGTATTTTTGGATAAAAATATTCGGGGCACACTTTAAGAGATATTACGATCTCGGTCGGGTATTTTAGGCCCTTAGAAATGGTCTTGAGGTATATATATATATATATATGAGTTGGGTCATTATCTAGCTAATTATATTATGTATTTGTGCTCATTTGGGGGTCCAAAGTTGGGACTTAAAGCCCAACTCGGGAATTGAAGATTAACCTTATTTAATTAGAGTTAAAACACCCATTGGGAGTTACATCCAAGAACCCTAGCCACAACGAACTAGGAGGAAGAGGAAGGACTACCCTAGGAGGAGGAGGATAGGCTCCTCTATAAATTTCAAACAAGGATTATCTTTCCATTCTTATTCAAGTTGTACTAATCTTATATTAATATTGATACCATACTTAGAATAAGGTTTAATCATGTGTTGGGACTTCATATTTTGAGACCTTTTGAATTGTGTAACCCATGTTTAGATCCATTTGAGACCTTTTGAATTGTGTAACCCATGTTTAGATCCGTTTGAGACCTTTTGAATTGTGTAACCCATGTTTAGATCTGTAACCCCTTCTATCAACTATGCATTCATGTGGTTTAAATGGAAGGTTAATTGTAGAAGATATGTTGTAGAACCCTCCATCTAGATACAAATGGAATAACATCAATCTGGGGATTGAATTTTAGAACAACTTCTTAAAATTGAGAAGTCTATGAAATTGGGTGAATTCGGAATCATTTAAAACTTAAATCGTCATCTTAAAAGTGTTTTGCATTGTTTTGGTTCCGAAAATGGCTATTCCATCTGCTGAGCCTAGTAGAAAATCCCATTTTCTGCATTTTGTTCTCTATTACATTTTTTCCAAAAACGGCTCCTAAAAGCCTTAAAATTGCATTTTAAAAATCTGGGCAGATTCGTGGGGTAAATTTTAAGAAATGTTATTTTTGGGGTGTTGTTCCATTGGAGGTTGTCTCAATTGATTAATTGTGATTGTTGTTTTATACTTGGATGATGAACTACGAGGTTATAGGTCTTGGACATAGATTTTTTTCATTTCGATCGCGTGGCCGCCGATTACGTATTTTTCTATTTTTTTAATTAGTTTTGATTTTTATACGAAAGGGTGTATGAGACCATATGAACAAGCTGATTTACGCGGGATTCTTGAATAAATCTATATGAAATGAATACATAAAAGGTTGGGATGTGCCTAGATGATTTGGGAACTTTTTTGTAGGGGCATATAGAGGATAAGACCCTAAAAGATACGATGAAAATATTATGATTAATTCGGGGAGAGTTTAAATAAAAAGAAATACAAAGTCGAATGTATGTGGTTATAATTAGTAATTAATTTCCTCAAATGATTACCATATAACGATGTTAATTAAGAATGTATCCTAAGCCTAGGGGGCTAAGTCTAATGGTTAACGCCGATTGTGATAGTAGGTTAAGTGAGATCACTTACCCATATTAGTGGATTTCTTATATATGTACATATAAACCTTTCATGTTAGTTGACTCCTTATATATGTACATATAAAACTTATTAGAAAGGTATCAAGAAGTGTATAATTATTAATAATTAGGAATGATGAAAGTTTGGGTCAAGAGGACAACTAACCAAGATTATTAAAGGTATGGGTAAGGTTAGTTGGCGATAACTATACTTATAATCATGTTAGTAAGGTTAGTTTGGAAATAAATATACCTATATCTGGAAAGGTTAGTTGGGAAATAACAATGCCTTTGTATTTAAAGAGAATTAATTGATGAACTAAATGTGATTTTTAGCTAAAATGGGCAATGTATGAGACTTAATATTTAATTGGGAAGTAGTCGTAAAACAATGACTTAAAATGAGTTGTGGAATAATTAGCTAAGATGTTATGGTTAAGCTAAGAAGGCTATAATTTATATGGATTGAGATATCCTTAGATTAAAGTAGTTATAGAGTAACTACTTCTACATATTGGATGATAATATGTACTATAAAGTATTTGTGTGCACATACTAGTGGAGCGTCCTATCGCCTTAGGGGTTCAAGCGTTCGGGTCGTGTACCACACGTCGACAATGGTGGGCTTGATGATGTGTAGGCCATATAGGTACTATATGGAGGCTCCACCCTTGAGCAGTAAGGTTGGTGCTGACCGTTCCTGTATCATCGCTAGGTATGGGCCGTGTACTGCGCAGGACTGTCCCTAACTTGTGTGTGTTTTATGGTGTCCACTTAGGATATGGGATTCCTTTGAACTTGCCGATAGAGAAGGAATGAAACACCAATGGAAGATGACTTTGTGTGTCGCATATATATAGACGGACATATATATTTAGCTATTTACACATTATAGTATACCTTATATGGAATGTGCCCGTTTTTGTCTAAAGATGTAGACAATGTTCAATATCAATATATATATATATATTGACAGTTGTATATCTTATAATTGTTCAAGATTTATATTTATATATAATTGTTCTATTTATATATAATTGTTCTAATAAATATAAATCTTGAACAATTATAAGATATACAACTGTCAATATATGTATAACGGTTAATATATATATATATATATATATATATATATATATATGCATAATATGTATTATATATTAATAGATATGTATATGTATATATATGATATATACTTTAAAGTGTGTATGTGTGTGTGTGAATAAGAGAGATAGCGAGAGAGAGGAAGGAAGAATGTGAGAGTTAATAGGTTTAAATGAGGAAAGGTGAGGGCAAACTGGGTATTTGATGTCTTTTTTTCAAAGTTTAGCGAAATTTTTGAAAGGGTCATCTGTTTGAAAAAAGTTAAATAGTTGGGGGACTAATTTGTGGCAAATAAAATATTAGGTACTGTTTAAAAACTTTTTTATGATAGTTTAGGGACTGAAAGCCTTATTTACTCTTTTTTATTTCTTTTGGTTGCTGAGTTGTGTAATTTTAATCATATGGAAAGGTGGTTGGATAGATACCTTAATTTTTAAGGGGGACATGTTATGAGTCTCTTATTGTTTGGTTTTAGTCAATCATTCATTTTTTTAAGAATTGGCCATGTTTAATGGTTAGAATCTTCCTACGCCGACTCGTAGTTTTGACACATTTGGTAAGACACATTGACATATCGCATCCGTATTGACTCATGTCTGGGCTTAACAGTAGTGAAGTTTAGACACAAGCCAATAGGGATAGACACATCACTATGTTGCAATCATGATTCGACCTAAAAATATTGTTATCGGGAAAGGCACTTGTGAGGGTTTGTCTGAATTGTTTGGATGAAAAAAATTACATTTTTGAGTTGTCGCTGATATTTCCAAGTTTTATTTGATTTTTCATCGATAGGTTCAACTTGAATTTTTGTTTTCCTTTTCAAGTGAAGAAATTAGAGAGGTTAGATAGGAAAATTGGATTTTTGGGTGTTCGAATTTCTTTTCCAGTTTTAGGTTATTTTGTAGTGGCTGGTTTAGTTGAATCTGTAACCAAAAACAAAACAAAAATATATTAAAGCACTAATGTATTACATAATGTAGTTTATCTAACAACCTACAAAAACTATTATTAACACCTTTCAAAATAGGTTCGTGGATAAACAATTGCCAATGCAGGAATTCTGTTGAGGGTGGGTGAAAATACTCATTTGTAAAGGTAAAAGTTGTGATAAAAATTGTAGTGGTATAATTATTGTGTTCATTTTTTATACACCAAACACGTGATAAAACTGGTCACTACTGCAAGTTGAAAAAAAAATCCGGAGCAACAAATATACATGAAATTTTTATCCCACTACGGATTTTTGTCATGTAGAAAATTGTTAAAATGTAATGAAATGCAATTTTTATGCGCAGTAATTGTGACAAATGTTTGAGGAGCAAAAATATCATGAAAATATTTCTCAGGAATAAATTTGGTTAACAATTTCTTATGTGCAACTGTCATATACTTTAACCATGTCAAATTCTTTTAAAATTAGAAATATTAACCCATAATTTGACGTACATAAACTGTAACAAATACGTCCAGATTTTATCACAATAAAGGCCGTGAAAATGATGTGAATAAAGAATTGGAGGATATTTTCGTCATTTTTAGGATTTTATAATATTTTTCTTTTTTTCTTTTATTTGGTTAATTGGTTGTATTTTCCTTTGGTTTGTTTGTTTGGCATTTAGAGGTGAGAAGGAAAGGTGGCATTAATGGTATATTTGTAATTAGATCATTAGTTACTTTGATCCCAATCTACTTCCGACCTATAAATACCGTATTTGTAGCCTCATTTGAGGTATTTTATAATTTGGAGAGTTTTGTGATAGAGGGTTGAGATATGTGATATCTTCATCTTATTACCCATTTGGCGTCATTTACGTCAGAAAAATTTATCACTGACATATGCCATTAGGAATCAGTTAATAGAAAATATGGTTGGGGGAATCCCTAAAACTCAGAAGGGGTGATCATCCCCCTTCGGCCCTATTTAGACCTGCCCCTGTGGATAAACCTGGGAACTATATAAAACACCATGTTTATGTATTTATATTAAGAAGTTGTTTTAGCTGTAATATTTGCAGCTATATTTTCCTTTTTATAGGAAAAAATATATATACTTGCTAAAATTTGGTTGCTTCCACAACATAGTCCTTGTGAAACTCCCCAATGTGAAGGTTAGAACACTTAGCCCTCCAAAATAGTTTAAAGGGGAGAAAGAGTCGGTTACACGTGATTATTAGTACTACAGTTACTATTAGGACCTAAATCCACTTTTGTTTCTCATATTTTTGCAATATCATTAGTGTTATCCCCTATGTTTTTTAAAAACCTCAAATAAAGTTACCTCCCTCGTCTCTATGAACCCCTCCTATACCAACAAGTTTATTAATTGTGTTGTTAGAACAATAAGTATTTAATTTGAAGCTAATGAAATTAGAAGGTTTCAAGTGAAAGAAAATAGGTTTCATCTTATTATAGGTAGAAGTTATACTATGGTTAAACAATTTAAACTTCATAACATCTTCATTCCCTTGGTGTTCAATTTCTTTAACTTGGATACGACTATTCTTAAACATGGCAATATTATGCAATTTCGTATCTCCAATAACTAAACTAAACATATTTTTAGAAGAATCGAAAGTGTACACTTGACTCCCTATAATTACATAAGGAACAATTACTAATGGGAAAATATCCTCTTGAATAAAATATTTACGACATTGTGAGCATTATAAGAAAGAGACCACAAAAATACCTTTACTTTATGCCCATAAGGAAGATTCCATATTTTATAGAAACATAACATAGGATTCACATGGTTTTCGATTTTGGTAATATGCCAAATATAGGTTGATTTTATGTTAAACATACCATTTTTATGAGGACTCTATAAATTCTCATCCATCACATTATTATCGTGCCGAGTAATACCCATGATATAAGGTATAATAAGGAATTTGAGAAGATTTGGTAAGAAATTGATGATTGAGCGGAAATAAATATGTTGAAGGGATAACTGAAACAAGAAAAAATATTCCATGTGATAATCAACAACAACATGTGTTCCTCCCTTATCTAGGGATTTTTATATAGGTTCCTCTCATGGATTCCACTAAACCTCCATTCGTCCCTTGAAAATTTCTAGACCCAACCTCAAAAAAACTTTCTTTTGCTTTTGTTCTAAGAAATGATGAGTCTTTAAAAACTTATCAAATTTCATAAAACACAATTAAATCTCTTGAAGCCATTAGCATCTCTCTTTCTCAACTCTCAACCCATATATTTCAAGGTGAAGATGCCATTGTTAAGATACACAAGTAAACTCTTGAAGCTTTTCTTTTGTCACGTGACTCTACGTTATTAGGTAGGCAATTTCATTTAAGTGGAAACAACCCCTAATAACTAATGATCTTCACTCTCTTCTTTCTAAAGAATGGGACCCTGTTAACATGAAAACTAATGCTATGAGGAAAATATTTCTATAGTATGCATTTTGAGTCAAAAGATGATTTGAGAAAATTTTGGAATTTAGGTTCCTTGCAATTTGATGTGATATTCTTTAAAATGATTAAATGGTGGGTCAATTTCAAACCATCATCTTATATTTCATCTACTCCCTATATTTGGCTTCGTTTTCTTGATTTACCGGAGGAGTATTTTGTGAAACCCCTAATTTTTCCATGCCTAGTTGATTAGGTTGGACACGAAATACCAAGATCACTTAAATAGTTTACATCATTCTCAGCATCAATAATAAACCAAAAACTATAAATTAAAACCATCCACAATATAAACTCAACCACGGAGTTCAAATGAATAAAATAGAATACAATCAAGACCTTCTTTGAATACAACTCCTGAATACATATGGACAACTACAATGAACCAGCGGCTTTAACTCTACAGATACCAAGCTAGATTGTCACAACTGCAAGTCTCACCGTTCACCTCTATTAATCTGTATATAAAATAATAATGCCTCGATTAAAGACATTTATAATTTTGGGTCAGCTCACTAAAGTTGCAAGAATATGTAACACCCCGTATTTTTAATGACTTTTAAAATGGGATTAATTAGAATTAATTATGAGATAATTGAAAATTAATTCGAATTTAAATATTAGAGGAGAATAAATTATTATGTGATTTATGTTGAATATTACTTAGTGATTAAAAATAATATATGATTATGACTTTACTTATGATTATGACTTTATAAAATTGTCCCAAGTTATGAACACGACAATTATGGTAAATAAGTCGGGATGCGCGCGTGAGTCGTGTCGGGACTATATTTAATGGAATGGAAAGTAATTTATTTTCATGTCATTCGAATGGTCATTTTGAGTGCGCTAAAGTGTCTGGAAGGGTTTAGATAGTCAGAAAAGTCTACCTGGGGGATTAATTTGGGTCCTGGGTCAATTTGGAACCAAACAAACACCTCGGAGGGGTATTTTGGTCATTTGCCAAATCAGGAGAAAAGTACCTACGATTTTGTTGTGGTCTTATATAAGTTTATAGTTTGTAAAATTTAGGTTCATTCACGCAAATCAAAGGAAAAGGCTTAGAGGAGAGTGAGGGACTTTTCTAGGAGAGGAAGAGGCTTTTCTAGGAGACCAATAGCCAAGAGTCACCTTGCACCACCACCACCACTACCAAAGGTTGATCGAAAAAAGGAGGAGCATACCTAGAATCATCTTCCCAATATTTTAGACCTTCGAATTAGAGGCAAGTGGTTAATTATTGCAAATTATAGCATGTGTATTGTCCATGTTAGGCAAAAAATGAAATTTAAAAAATTTATGTGAATCAAAGATGAATTTTGATGATCTTAATTAAATCCTTGAAATGAAATTTAACTAGGGTTGATTTCTTGTTGAATATAGAATCAACTTCACGAAATTTGGGTATAACTGGTGAAGAAACCTGGGATTTGTAATAGTTCTTGAATAAGGATGATGAATTAAGAGTTTTCTGAATTTTCGTGGTTAACTTAATTTAATGGAAACTCCTTGATGATTTTGTACGGGTTAGATGTTAGAAATCATTCATATACCTTGATATATCATTTGGGATGATTTATGGAGAGTTTAGGGTTATTTGGTGATGGTTTTGAGGAAGAAAAAGATTGAAACCTGTAGCCATTAAAATGCAGAATTTCGCAGACCCGTAGGGGCGAATCGACTTGGACTAGACAGAATCAATTCGATGGTAGGGGAGAATCGATTCGGACTAGACCGAATCGATTCGGCTGCCCATATTTGGCAAACTTTACCTTTTGATTATTATTTTTTTGTGGGATCGTTTGGGATTTGATTATGGGACTAAATGCTTAGAATAATGGGAGTATAGGGGTATATCTATAGGCCATGTTAATGTATGGGCTTACTCCAATGAGATGGAATAAATGTTTAAATTGAATTAGGGATTATCGAGGAATAAACCTAATTTGAAGATAAATTTAATGCACGAAAATTCGAGAATTATAATGACAAGGACCAGTAAGGTGCAAACGCTTACTTACTGAATTTACATGAGGAATAAACGATACCCTTCGAGTGATGAGAAAAGCTTGGGAATATATCTTAAGAAGTAAAGTCATAATATATATGTATATATATACGTGGGATATTCGAGATATAAATATATGACGTATGGTACTTATTATATGGGTTGTGCGTATTCCATATTGTTATTATATATATAGGTGAGATGAATACTTATATGGTGATTTATGTTGTGTATGACATACCTACGCTGTTTGCTATCAAGGTGGAGGTTTCACGTTGTGGACGATCTTATCCTAATGAGACCATTAAGGGGGATTTTAGAATTGTACCCTGAGCTTAGGACCTTAGACACATGGAATCGGTGAGAATGATAGTTTCTACGGTAGAATGAGAATGTAGGTATGTGCGTGACCCATTTGGCTGGTATGCTCGCCTCCAATATGCGTGTTTTGAGATTTATGGTTCGTGAGAGACGCCAAATTAATAGTCCCCTATACAACGAGAGATGTATCAGGACATGATTGCAGAGTATGCATGCACCGCATCTGTGTCTGGGAGGTGCCATATTAGTATATATAACAATGTGACGAATATATATATACTGTGATTTAATCTACTGTATGAAATTAGTAGATGTAATTGAATAATGAAATATGAATTGAAGTAAGTAAGTGAATACTTAATCCTAAATCTTTGAAAAGTCTAGTTCATATTAAAGAAAAATGAACATGTATAATTATCATACATATTGTGTGGCAAATACGGGGACATGATATGAATTAGAATCATAATGACTCTTGTTTCAAACTAGTAATTGGGAAGACTTAACTAGGAGGATTATGAGGTACGTTAGGCGTGCAGTCTAGATGAGAGGTGAGATTGTCAGGCGAGAGCCCGAGAAACTAACATTTACATAATAATTACTTAATTGCACTTGTTAGGCACTTGATATTTTTAAAATATTTTATAATCGGGCTCTGACCCATTTTCTTGCATATTATCTTCTCTCTTGTATCTTCTATATTAGGTGTCTAGCCACAGGGATGCCCAGCGTAGAGTGTTGGATATTTGACGTGCTATGGATGCTATGGGAGTAGCAGATTTTGTATCAGACGATTTTATTCTATTGATTCAGCCCAGGATTCTAATTACTCCATTTCTATCTCAGACATTGTATTTACTTATGTCAGTATTGTTATATACAGTTTTATTTGGATGATGGTATTGAGACATTTAAACTGGAGAGTTTATTCCAGTTACATTGAGTTCAGTTGTGATGTCACTTAATTATTATTCATTATTGTGGAATATATTACATGATCAATTGTTTACATTGTTAAAATGGATTTTATTAATTTAAAAATTGAAATTTTTTGAAACTAGCTTAATTAACTATTAGGTGATTAGTACGGAAGTTGTTTTTCGACAGTGATGTTAAGAATGAACCAACTGGATATTTTGAATTAATTTAATAAAGGGCTGATCACCCGGTATTTAGTTGAGCGGGTGTCACAGAATATCTCCACTACATTAGTATATATCACGCGACTAATTTACAATAAATATGCCACCCATTAGCTCTCGCGTACAATAAGTACCTCACCTTCATCTAAGTGAAATACTATGTCCATGTCCCAAGCTAAGGCATAACTATAGTAAAATTCGATATCTCTAGACAATTAAGTACTGTTAAGTAATAAACAACTAACATGAAATTCTACTAATTGCCCAAATAATATTTCACCCCAAGTCCCACACATATATTTGCATTAAGAATGCAACCCAAATACCAATTCCCACAATGTCACCCCCAATAATACAAATAAAGCACATAATGTATCTTACATGACATAGGGTTCATTATCTATTATGTATCATTCGACTACATTGGTTATTTATCATAAGTTATTGCATCATATAAAGGCAACTACATTTGGTGTCCATCTCGTTCCTCTGTTGGTAAGTCCATAGGAATCCATAGCCTAATGGGATTAAGCAAAATACACAAATAAATAATAGGGAAATTACTACACAATAACGCCACCAATGGACCATACCCAAACCATGTCGAATGATCAAGTCATCACACCTTCTCTCATCATGAAGCGGTGACCACTGACCGTATGATCTAACATAATGACCTCCACTACATCTAAGCCAATTCGTGGTACAAAGTCCCGATATCGAACATAGACCCCCAATCGATAGATTCACCATGAGTAAAGGTACATTCACATGATCAACACAATATATATATATATATATATATATATATATATACACACACACACACACACACACACACAATATGCATAAATACTGGATAGTGCATACACTTAAGTGTACCCAAAACATTCGAATCCCCGAACGTTGGATCATCGTCTCAATTAAGTTTCCTGTCTCTCAAAATCATGTCAAACCTATATAACCAAGTAGGATACCATATACACTCAAGCGCAACCCAAATCATCTAAATCCCCAAACACTAGATTACAGGTTACATTCATAGGTTTATTATTCAACTCTTAGTTTTTCACGTCTCTAAACAATGAGTATATATCTCTCTCTGTATACACATAACCTCCCTTAATGTACATATATGGTTCCTCATTTAATTACGAAATTAATTACATGTTGCCATTAACCTCGATTCTCATCATTGAGATTTTCGATTGCTGGGGTGTTGACTTTATGGGCCCTTTCCCCCCATCCTTTGGGTATTTATACATCCCCATTGCGGTAGACTATGTTTCTAAATGGGTGGAAGCTATAGCTACCAAAACTAAAGACAATAAAGTGGTGATAAATTTCCTGCACGGACACATACTTTCTCGCTTCGGTGCACCTAAGCGATAATCAGTGATAGAGACACCCACTTTTGCAACAAGTCATTTGAAAGACTTATGTAAAAGTATGGTGTCATTCACAAGGTTGGAACGACATATCAAATGAATGGGCGGGATGAGTTGGCTAAGCCTGAAATCAAGCACATAATAGAGAAGACCGTCAATCCTGACCGAAAAGATTGGTCCCTTCGATTGAACGATTCGCTATGGCCCTACCGTACCTCTTACAAGAACCCACTCAGAATGTCCCCATTCCGATTTGTGTATGGAAAACCTTTCCATCTTCTCGTTGAGTTAGAGCACAAAGCGTATAAAGGCAATTAAGAGGTTAAATTACGATATAGACAAAGCCGGTGAAGCTCGCAAGCTTCAACTAAATGAGTCAGAGGAGATACGCAACAATGTGTATGAGAATGCCAAGATTTCAAAAGCTCGGATGAAACTGGCACATGATAAGATTATTCGATGAAAAGAGTTTCAATCGGGACAAAAGGTACTCCTCTATAACTCTCGGCTTCATCTATTTTCGGGTAAATTGCGATCTCGATGGATTGGTCCATTTGTTGTGAAGAGCATATTCCCCCATGGAGCAGTAGAATTAGAAGATACAAAAGGGGGAACACGTTTGAAGTCAATGGACAGTGCCTAAAGACATATGTTGAGGTGTGCATAGAAGATATCAACACCATTTTGTTATCGGACCCCGTTTAAGGGGTAGAGTGAGCTTGAATTGAGAGGTCATCGTACCCCCGACGTGTATAGGGTAAAATCTTATGTACAGTAGCTGCACGTAGGTTAGGATAGCGGAGTCTGTAGGATCACATCATAAGAGGACAGGAATTCGAGCATCATCACACTTTACGAGGTAAGAATTTTAGAGCCATAATATTGAGGTGAGAGGTAATCAAGTTATACAGGTGTTGGATCGTAGGTAGGAGCATCCGAAAGTCGTAGGAGGAAAGTATCCCATCCCATAGGAGGACTAGAGCCACTCTGGGGACCGGATCGATCCAGTCCTGGGCATCCGGATTGGTCCGATCTGGTAAAAATTGAAATAAAAAAATACAGAACTCGGATCGATCCGATTCTGTGGACCTGGATTGGTTCGGTGTCTGCAACTCTTTTCTTTCCCTAGGTTCACCCCCTTTTCCCCCAATCCCTCCAATTTCCTCCCAATTTCGTACCCTCCCTTCCCACCACACCTTTTCCCTTCCAAAATCCCTCCCCTTTTTCCTTCCAAATTATTCCCTACCCTCTCCCCACACCACCTATAAAATCTACACCTTCCCCACCCCATTTCCCCCGCCACTACTCACTCTCCTCTTCTCTTTCACTAATTTTGCCCAACACTCCTACTCAATCCCATAACCTTGGCCAATCAATCACCTACCCAAAAATATAATTCCGTTAAAATTCTCGGTGACGGTGCCACCGACTACCGCTTCCGTCAAGAGCAAAGGTGGTGTGAACATTTCTTCGGCCAACCTCGCAAATTCCAAATCGAACGCCAAGTCATTTGGAATGACATGCCTAATTCTGTCACCGCTCTTTTCATGGCTCGGGGTTGGTGTCGTATCGGTCTGGAGCAATACGGTACGCACCTTCTATGGTTCCCTTGTTCGCACCGGCCACCGCGTGGCTGAAGCTTACATTGGCGGCATCCGCATCCCTTTCTCTTTGGAACTTCTATCCCAGAAGTTGGATGCCAAAGATGTCCCGACCCCACAACAATACATATAGCCCAACCCTCTTGCCCCGCTTGAAAAAGACGTATGCATATCTCGCATCGCCCCCAATGATACTTGGAATACCGAAACCTACGCGGTGGTCCAGCTAACCGACAAAGCGAGCCTCACTTTCAAAATCGTGTGCGCCAACATTCTCCCCACGGGCAATCCCACGTCAAGCCACCCTAGTATACCACCTCTTCGACCACAACGCCCCCATTAGCCTGGATGCTTGCATTTATAAGGATATATTTTTCTCCGTCACGGATAAAAAGGGCATCGCCCCTCTACCCTTCCCTCGGATCATCACATCTATATTAGCCGAAGCCGGAATTGCACCCCCAAGATTTCCCGCGCCTCCCAACTCCTTTTTGGGCCACTACTCGGACCAAACGTGAAAGACAAAAATCCCGCATCTAAGACCAATTGACACAAGAGGCTAGTGATACCGAAGAGGAGTATAGTGATGACGATGCAGATGAGAGCGGTGACGACGAGAGTAGAGATGAAGAGGAGGAGGACATTGTGATGGGCGAGGGCGACGCCGATTATGATAGCGATGAAGATTATGATTTTTCACCCACCAACGCAGAAATTAATCGGCGTCTCTCGGCGGTAGAAACCCGGGTTGACGGATTCATCACACAATACAATAGGGATCAAGCGGCCTACCAAAGGGATGCGAGCATGACGCATCGTCTCCAAACTCACATGTATGGACTCAACTTTGGTGGACCCCCTCTAAGCTTCTTCTATGACCCATATGACCCCAGCATGCCCGGAAGCTCCAACCCCCCGCCCCAGTGATGTTTTTTTCTTTCTTTATGAAAAGTGGTTGTTTAATTGTTGGCTATTTTCATATGGTTGTTTGATTTCCTTTCCGTTTGTAACACATGTTGTTCCATTATATAGAATTTTGCATTTTCCATATTTGTTCGTTTTATTTATTCGCCATTGTAATTCTCTTTGAGTTAGATTTTAGTCCTTTTTGCTTGAGAACAATGTACAAGTCTAAATTGGGGGGGGGGGGGGGGTCACAAGTGCGTCTTTCTAAAACTTTACAAATTCTAAAAAAATGCCAAGAAATTTAAAAAAAAAATCGTAAAATTTTGAAAAATCCAAAAATATTTTTCTTCAATATAAATAAAAATTGGAATTCAAAATTTTCAAAAATATCATTAAAATTCGGTTCAAACTCATAAATTGTAAAAAGATAATACAAAAAGCTGAAATGGACCAAAGATGGAAATTGAGTGAACGTAGACGGCTTAACGAATAAATGTGGAGATTAACAAACTCGGTGAGATTCGAGCCTTTCATTATTGTGAATTTTTAAATCAATTTGAGTTAATTATTAACTCAATGTTCTTTTCAGCATTCTAATAAGTCGTCGAGGATCTTAATTCTTTCACTCTGGCCGGTTATAGAAAATATGTGTGATATTGCCTTGAAAAATGTACCAAATAGTCCTCTAAACTAAATTCATGTCGAGACTCAGATGGTAACGCAATTAGTATTTCGGACAATGAAGTAGGCCCTCATTTGTCACCCAAAAATATTGGCCAGAAAAAGTAGCGAAAAATTATCCCTTTTGTAAATCAAAATTGAGTCGAATAAATTTTTCCCTTTCATTTGACAACCCAAAAATCCCCAACTGGCCCGAAATTGTGAAAGTTAATAATCCCAGAAATTAAGTCCGAAAAGTGCATAAAAAGGGGCAAGAAAAGAATCGATATGCTCAACAAAAATAGCAAGAAAAGAAAAGAGTCGAAAATAAAAAAAATAGAAAAAGAAGAAAAAAATGAGCAAAAGCCTGAAAAAGCACAAATGGACATCATAAGAAAATTTTCCAATTCTAGATTTCCCTACCATTCCCATTTTACCCAATACCCCTTTAACCCGAAAAAGTCCTAACAGAGTCCAATGTGCAAAATTGGTTACCACGTGGAGAGTTAAAACACAAAAACATAATAAAAGTGATTAAAGATATGAATTAGAGGTAATGTTCCCGTTTTCTTATAACCGTAATCTGATGATGAGATCCATTTATCATAATATTTCGTCTTTCTATTTATGTTCGTGAACTTGGTTCCAATGCATTTACTCTTATAAATCACGCATACCGAGAGAAAATAGCCACAATCCGAGTGATTCATTTGTGAGTGTATTAGGTGAGATTTTGAAATCAAAACGAATTTTTGGATAAGTAATGTAATGGTCAATCGGTGGAAATCCGCGGTTAAATTTCTGGTTCCGCACATACGCACTATGATTTGAGACTCTTGAACATGAATTGATGATGACTATTTTCTGGAAAAGTTTTAGTTATACAATTTTTGCATATTTTGAGTTTTCTTTGCGTCAAGTTTTGTGGGTATATTCGCTGCAAACCCTCACGAGACATAACTCCTCCTACTAGAGTAACCTAGGGGTATAAAGGCTTGTTGCATATGCTAAATGCAATCTATTGCCTGCGAAAGAGGTATTCTATCCCATTTTAGAGTTTGATCGTGTTTGGATTCTTTTACATTGATCGGGACGATCAAAGTTCAAAGTTAGGGGGGGTTTGATTAGGCATAAATTCTTACAAATTTACCCCTTAATTTAGAGGCTTTTATTACCTCGGACAACGTAAAATGAATTAGTTTATCTTATATCTTTGCTAACCATCTCGTCTAACAAGTATCTCCAGTTTCGTGTATTTCTTATTAATTTTACATGTATTTAATACATGAAAGAAAGAAACCCGAAGAAGCAAGGGAAAAGAAAGAGGACGAATCAAAAGGAAAAATGCATAGTTTCCACCAAAAATCCGGTTGACGACCCAAAATAAAAGTCGAAGATCTCAAATTTATGAATGCATAGAAAGAAACGGCATCCCAATCCGACTTCTGGAATAAAAGTTATGAAGACTCGAAGATGTGAGATAATCAAGAGATTTTGAAGAGACATTTAAGAGAAATTGATAAGCCAATCAGAACCATTCCGGCTTATTTGAAAAATGGACCAATTCGGGTACCAAAGATCTCTGAATAAGAATTCGTCTATCGGACCAATTCGGTTTTCCAAAAAAATGAATCAATCCGGCCCAACAAATTTCACTACATAAAGACCTGTCTAGCGGACCAATCCGGGTGTTAAGAAAAATGGACCAATCTAGTTATTACCCGGAACAATCCGATATGTCCTGTCTAGATCGATCCGGGGTTCGAGATTTGCGATGATTTTCTTCTTGATAGAGTTTTGTATGCATCCAACTCTAGTAATTTTCGTAGGGTATAAATTTAAAATACCTCCCAGACATTAAGGGAGGCTTCTAATCCATTTTTAGAGAAGCTTGTAATTATCTTAGAAAAGAAAACAACAAGAACCCTAGATTTTATATCTTTGATTCCAAATCTACAATTCAAGTAATTTTAATTCAATTCTTGCTTTCATTATTGTAGTAATTAGTCCTTTAGTAAGTAATTTCATTCTTCTTCACCTTCAGTTGTTAGTACAAATGTTTTCTTTCATTCAAAACATGTTTTCTTCTAGTTTTAATATGTCCGGCTAAGTTTTCAAGGGTAGGGGTGCATGAAACCCACCCGATGTAATTCACGATAGTGGAAATAGAAATGGGAATTAAAATCTTTGGTGAGTTTTATCGTAGTTAATACGATACTGCTTTAATTCATCCTTTGCTTACATACTGTGCGGGCTATGATCCCTCATTTATATAATACTTAGGAGTGTTAAAGACTGGGTTTTAATTCGTCCTTTGTTTACATATTGTGAGGGATATGATTACTCATATATGTAATACTTAGGCGCATTAAAAATCGGGTTCATTTAAAGCTTTAATTATGAATCTAGTATCCTATGAAGTGAATTACTGGGGTGTGGAGGATTGTAACCTGGACTATCTTTCTCATTTCATAGTTAAGGTTTTAGTTAAATAATCATTAGTCCTTTAGTTAATTAGAGTAATTTCATTTCATTTACTGATAAATTCATTAGTTACTCATTTTCATATTTGCATCTAGTTGTAGTCATTTCACAATCCAAACCACCTTTCCTTCTTTTTAGAGTCAAAGTTAGGTTACCTTTATCTTTCCAACGTCGTTACGATTTCGTTCGCCCTGTTTCCCTGAGGATTGATACCCGACTTATCGGATTATTACTTGAGCAACAGGCTTGCACTTGAGCATAAATAGAATGCACACTAGACACATTTGTGGTCGCGCCAATAGTTTTCTGAAAGAGGTTAAGGGACCAACCATGTTCACTAAATTTTTAGGAGTAGTGGAAGGAGAGACTGTGAACCCAATGAGGAGTTCTATAAGAGAATTTTGGTGAAATTGGGAGGACATGAAAATCCACCATAAGGTTATGTTGGCTTGGGTTTTCTTGAGAGGGTTAAAAACTTTGCTTTCTTCGATGGTCATCTCTGGCATGGGAAGTTCTTCGACAATTACCTTTCCCTTACCTTTCTCGATCACATGGCGAATCGGATCTTTGTAGTCTCCCTAATCTGGTTATGTGATTTACTGATGTGGGGAAGAACATGAACCCTGTGTCTTCATCTATTTCTGGTTGAATGACTACCTTGTTAATTTCCCCCAAGAGATCTTTGAAGGATATCTTTATGCACAAACTGGTTACCAAACTGGTGCCTTCTTTATTGGGCTCGTCATATTGAGATGCCAAAGTCGTTTCCCCATCTAATGGAGACTATATCCTCTTGCCAAGAGAATCAATTCATTCAACAACCTCGATGACTTTATCGTACAACTCTTCTCACTCAACGGGTAAGTATAAGATTAAATGGAACAACCATCCCTGAAGCTTCAAAGTTGTGAGTAGCTTATCAATACTATAAATTTCACATCTCCGTTGAAATGCATAGGCCATAATTTACACTACGTCATCTATATTGACTTCCTTAATGGGTACCACCCAATCATCTGATTCCTGAGCCCACTTCTGGGCCTTCCATGAACAAGCCACTGAATTTGCGACACTCAATAGTCATTTTTGCAGGAAATTTCAGTCTAAACTCCAAGAGTTGGTTCAATACAATAGGTAACTCCATATCTTTCCCTTCATACTAGGTATAAACGATAATACAGGCCCCTTGTGAGGAGTGACAAAGATTGGTCGGTGAGGCAGGAAGGGTGTAGGAGGAAATACGGGTAAACTTTGAGCGGTTTGGGCGAGATTATGGGTATAATGGGTTATTTACTGGGCACAATTTAACCAGATGGATCAAATTATGTATCACTTTCTAGAAAGAAGGCATTTGCATGGGTTAGAAGTGGGATATGAGTGGTTTTGGGTTTACGATTGGTTGGTGGGGAGTTTATATCGCAGTTAATTAAATCATGGATCATATTTTGAATATGGAAGCACTATAAGTAGTATGGCTGGTAGACTGTGGAAATCATAACGGGAATCGACTTTGAAGTTTTTAAGAAGTGGATTTTGTAGTGGATGAGGGTCCAAAGGTTTGATAAGGTTTCGGCTCAGCAGGGTCTAGTAGACTTTTGAAAGGGGGCATGGATCGCATTACTCTTTCTTGGTAGGGTTGGGTTAAATTTTTGATTCCCAAAAGGTAGCATGTTAGGAAATGTTGTTGATGGTTGAGACTGTAACGCTGAGGGATGCTCATATTTTCGGGGAGTTAACTATCTAGTCACTTTCTTTGGCTCAAATTCGACTTTGGCAATGCCTTCCTCAATTTCTACACCAGCTTCTCAAAGGGCCTAGAAGTGTGGGTAATACTGCCCACCTATAGATGCTCGAATATGCAATAAGAAATTGTTTTTCACAATAGTGACTTGTTCGTCCTTGGAGGGTCTGTTAGTCATGAAAGAAACTTTCTCTCTCCATATTCCTACGAAGCTACGAAATATTTCCCCAGAGTTCTACATAAGAATCTTAAGATCTCGGTGAGTAACCTTTAGCTCCTCATTATACTTGTACTATGACATAAATTCTCGGGTGACATCCTCTCAAGTATGGATTTTGGATCCCTTAAGGGACAAAAACCAATGATGGACGCTTTCTTTCGAGGTTTGTTGGAACATTTGGGCTATTATATCTTCAGAGGCACCAAGGAGGGTTATGGCTTGGTGATAGCTTCGAAAGTGAACAAGGTTCACTTCCCCCAAACTTCTCGATGTCTGGCATTTTGAACTTCTCTGGAAGTTTAGCTTTGGGATAGGGATACATATGGGTGTATTCCATGTAGTTCCCGGATAACTTAACTTGGTTAAACTTCTTTGATAACATTTTTAGGTCTTCCTTAACCTTGTTAAGTTCCTCTTCCTTTAGGATTGGTGGGTACTGGCAGGTTAGCCCCTAGTTAGGCAAGGTTCAGGATAAGAAGCTGAGCTGGTGGTGGCCCATTGGCAGGTGGGGCATATGGAGCATGCTGATACTCTTTTACAATATAAACAGGATTAGGAGAGGGAGGAACCATGGCATGAGGAAAAAGAACCTCGGGTCCTTCAAAAATCTAAACCCGATGACATTTTATATCATCGACCTCGATTTAAAGGTTATCAATATTTGCATTGAGCTGGGCCAAGACAGTCATCAAATCAGTCTGCACATTCGGTGCTTGGTAGACGTTTTCCATAAAGAGCTCGGTAAGGTAAATCCCAAACTCGGATGCGGTAGCAGAAGAACCAATAGCAGAAGAACCATTCGGGACGATTTGACGAAAGACCGAAGCCAATAGGGAGTCGGGACAAATCGGGTATGCAATCGACCTGAGAGGAAAAATGGTTCGAATTTATTTTTGAAAGAGGGGGGGGGGGAGAAAACTTTGGGTATTTCGAAAGGAGGAGAAAAATGTTTTTGGTATTTTTGTAAAAGGAGGGAAAAAGGAGAGGAATCTCAGCATGATCATTATTAATGTTATTATTAGGTTCTCGCTTCTATCAGGTTTGCCAAAATGCAGAAAAATATCGGATATGATCCAAGCCTAAAAACAAAAAGATTTGAAAAATATGTAAGACATAGTTGGACTTTTTTCAAGTCTCGCGAAAAGGGTCCTATTTTGAAAAAGGCGAAATTGAACAAAAATTCAGGCAGTATGCCGAAACAAAATTTTAACAGATTTTCGCATAGCAACCGACAAACTAAACATGAATGTCCTAGGTGTGACATCTATACGAGGTTTATGTAATTATTGGGTTAGTGCAAGGGTTCCCATCTTTGGCATGACTTCCACGATATACCTCTTGCCTATAAGGGCAATCATTCATCTGTATGTGTAGACAATCCATTTGATATACCTGAGTGTACGTGAATTTCCTCACTATATACCTCGTGGGGATAATATGTGTGAGAGAGAATTCTACATACTCAACGTACGTGAATGATTTCCCTCCTACATACCTCTCATCGTGAGTTTGGTCAAGTGGTACGATGTGAGGGGAACCATTCGATATACGTCGAAGGTACGAGCCTAATAGAAGGTGAGAGTCATATCGCTTAGGTTAATTGGGACCCGCGGGTCCAGTGCCCATCATAAAGTGACCCCCTAATAGAGGATAAAATTTGTTAATAGCCATGCTCTTGGTGATGTAGTGTGCAAAAATGCACGAGTCTTAATTAAAATATTATGAAGTGAGAGTATACACACATATGCAGAAAAGAATAACGCCCATGCATAAATAGAGGCTAGTCCTTTTTGTAAAAATCCCCAGCAGATTTTCCAATGTGTCCATCCTGGGTTGGGGGGTCGGACTCTCCGAAGGTGGATCCATCCTTCCTTACCCCTCTTGTACCAGTGTCCGCACGAGATTGCATCCTTTATCAGGGTTCTCAGCCGTCGTCGATGTGGGATGATATGTAGAGATAGAGTCACCAGCCTATTTTTTAGTAAAAAGGTAAAAGAAATGTTACCTCCTCAAGAGTACGACATCAAGGACAATACTGATGCTTGCAAAATCAAGTAGTTCCAAGGTCAGAGGTCTAAGTTATAGAATGGGAAGGTGTTAGGAACCCATCCCGCCCTTTCGATCTCTCATGGGCATGTGTTAATCTTCTCTTGTAGAACTCCGTGATGTGTGTACTTATGTGCATACTATGAATGGAAGATGGAATCGCTCGACTTGCGTAATCGATAAAGGCGGAGCAAGGTCATCTTTACAAATGTTCCCAAAATAATAATAAAAAATATGATGTAAGTGTTTGTCAATTTACAAGTCATAATGGAGGAACGATTGTGTATTTTAGAGAATACATAAGCAAACAAGCATATAATATGTATATATCATGAATATATGATGAGAATAAAATAACAAATATATAAGGGGGACTCGAGTCGAGGGATTTACTCAAGATGCCTATGTAGCTCAGGGGCGTCAAAGTCCACGTAGTTTGAAAACAATACGAGGTAGGGTGTAGCTCAGGGGCGTCAAAGTCCACGTAGTTTGAAAACAATACGAGGTAGGGTTTAACCCATATATCTTTATTCATGTAAGTGTGTGTAGAAAAAGGTGTTTTAGTAGGACAAAGTGTAATGATCAATCCTCTTTTCGAATTTACAAGTGAACCCTCTTTTTCTTATTTTTGTTTGTTTTTTTCTATGAAAATAAAGTATATGCGAATACTAATAAAAAAAAGCTTCGGATTAAGATGTGTGATGTAGTGAAGTAAAGTACTAAAGGGAAAAAGAAGTAACTAGTGCAAAATTAAGATAATTTAAAGACAAAGAGGAAGAAATGGACATCCTTATGAAGACTTGAAGTAGATCTTACTTGTAGATGCGCTGATCACAAGGTGAAGTGATGGTGGTTTGAGTAGGTGCGTGGGAATTTACTCAAAAGAGTATGAAAACGATGGAAGGAATGTGGGATATGGGCATTTTAGGAAAGAAATCTCTGAATTCGAGGGAATTCTCTTCGAAATGTTGAGAGGAATGTTCAAGGGTCCTTTTCAAAGTGAGGTCATGGCCTCTATTTATAGGTCCAAAAGGGTGCCGATTGGAATGGTCTTAGACCCACCTATTGGCATAGAACCTTAAACACACTGCCAATAGGTAGGGCCTTCGGGTTGGCAATTGGCAGTCTGAGGTAGGTTTTTTAGAAAGACGATCGTAAAATGTGAACCGTATGTCAAAATCGCACATGGGGTGGACCGTTGGAAAGGGTATTCAGAGCCCTTTAATAATCCATTGAGCCGCTCCCACGTTCGGGAGATCAAGGTCAAACGGGGCCCAGAAACTCTCGTAGGTCAGTGAAAAAGAAATTATCGAAGGAAAATGGATTGTTCATCCTAATCATAAAGCTAATTAGCGCAGGGGATGGACCGTTGGAAAAGGTATTCAGAGCCCTTCAAAGATTCATTTAGCTTTGTTTGGTTTAGAGAGTTAACCTTGGTCAAATGGGGTTCGAAAGCGCCTGGTGACTCTTTAAAGTAAAATGGGTCATTCGTCTGTACCATAAGGTTGATTCACATATGGGGCGGACCATTGGAAAGGGTATTCAGAGCCCTTAGAATATTCATTCAGCTTCGTTCTCACTGAAAAGTTGATAGGAGCACCCAGTGGCCTCTGGATCAATTTTTAGGGCAAAATGGATGATTCGTTGAAACCGTAAGTCTGATTCGCACACGGGGCAGACCATTAGAAAGGAGATTCAGAGCCTTTCAAATATCCATTCGAACATATCTTATAGATTTTTCTTGTCTCTATTCATTGTATGGGAGCATCTTGAGTCCAAAATTTAATCATCATCATAGTTAGTAGTGCCAAATTTGGGTATTGTAATAATAGAAAATTCTAATGCTTTATCTTCTTTTGGAGGGACTGCTTAAGTGGACTTAATTACTAATAATTACGCTTTAAAGTCCCATTCTTCTTCACTGTGAGTCTCTTGCTTGTTTGAATCAAATCTCAATTAATTTATTAGAATTATAAACATAGAATACTTAAATCCCTAATCTATTTTTCTGTTTGAAATGTTCAATTAATCACCTAAAATTTGTGGATTTAGGTTAATATTGGTGTTGTAGACCTTCAAGTATAGGATCGTTTATAGGATTTGAAGTTAAGTTTTGAGTTATTAATGGAGGATTTAGGTTTTGATAAGAAGAAACCTACGTCAATATTATTATAAGGAGATGGATTTCTCATTTAAACGAGATCCTATATCTCGTTAGAACAACTTGGTAGGTCGTTAGAATGGCCTGAGTTGTTTTGTTTGAAGTGATCATGTTTTTTAATTAGAAGGAGGTTATGATCTTGATCGAATGACTTTTTCCAGATTTGGAGATTTGTCCTTATTTTGATTCAAAACTATTAATTTACAATCTGAGATATTACAGTCGTAATACGAGAGAACAAATTTCAGTGAGACATAATAAACATTTAGAACACTGAGATAAATTATTACGATTATATAGAATCTTGTCAACCACCCGACCTAGGCAATAGTGTATCGGGGGATCCTTGTTTGGAATTCTTTAACAAGACGTCCCACGCATGGAGTCTAGTAAAGTTTGGGTGCTTATTGTAATTGGTTATTACCAACCGTTATTTAGAATACGTTTGCAATTCAATAAGTAGGGTATTTATATTATAAGTTGATCCTTTTATAAGTTAGGCATGCGACATTGCCTAGATATAGAGATTCGAGCAGTGACGTATAAATATAATTGTTATTAACATGGATATCAAGTAATATTATTAACAAATTTTATGAGTAACCCAATTTGAATAGGGTTTTATAATTGTTGTTTCACCCGATTGCATAGGGTCATATTTATTTACCAGTTTTATGTGCAATCGTATCAGGGTGGTGCGTGTCCTTGTGGAGAACATATAAGGAGGGATTTTGATGGGGTGCATTCATTGACCACACTAGTACCTCGACGATGAGACATGCTTTACCTTAGCCCTATTACCCCAATCCTACGGTTGACTTACATATGTTCAAAATAGAGTATAATATAGTGGATTTTAACGTAAAACCTTGGAATAGAGGCCATGCATTATGACGAGAATGTGTAGTGATTATACCTTGCTAAGGCTTTAAGGTTATAGGTCCATAATGACCTATAATTACACCTAATATTCATGATTAATCCCTAAAGGCAATATGGATAAGCCTTCTTACTTTTATTTACAGGCTTGAGTGTAGACAATATACTTGTATGTGTCGGGGACCATACTTATGTGGATGTTAGACATAAAGCCTACTTTTCATCTATTGTGATTTTGTACTATGGTACTTGAGGGGTCGCACTAGTTTATACCTTATATTAGAGGTGTATATGACTTATACTAGAAATATATAATTTTAAACTTATGACTCGGGGTTTATGTAACACATATACTAGGGACGTATATATTATACTTGTGACATGAATTTGCTTTGAACTTATAAACTTGAGACACGTGTTTAGTACCATACCTATAGACTGTTAGCGATAAATTGGTTCATTAGAAAAATGCGCTTAAGGTAAGAGAATATCGTAAGATAAATGATTCATAATATAAAAGATTAACTTAAGAATGAGAATCCAAATAATAATGAACTAAGAGATAAAATTTATTCACACGGGTCACATATAGGTTTTAGTGTATAACCACTAGTTATTTTAGGTGGTTTTGATTAGGTAACTTAAATGAATTAAAATACCTTTAAAATAGGAAGAAGGCCTATTTTATTATTATATCCCAACTTCATTCCAATTCATATTCTTTGTAAACTAGTTGTTTATGTTGTTGAATGAGATTTACATGTCTTAGTCTATTGTTACCGTTGTAAACTTAGGTTGATTCATTGGTGGAGTATATCTAAAGAAATTATGTTCATCAGTCCTAGGATATAGAAGTGGAGCAATGCAACTCATTTATGTCCTGTATTTATTTTTTATTCAGCATGCTATTGAATTTATTAGGTTATTCTGAGTTAGAGATTGTACATGCAATAATATAGTTAAGATTGGATATTATATTTGAGATACATGTTTATTCCATAGTTAGTGTTAATTTGTACCATTAGTTGGATGGTTGTGACACCCCGCCTAATAAAATACCGGGTAATCAGTCCTATATCAAATTAAACAGGAATCTCAAATGGTATCATTCTCAGCATCACTATCGAAACCATTTAATTACTAATAACCTATTAGGCCTGGCGTCAAATTTTAAACTTTCTAATATTTTTAACTTAAATGCACAAGTAAAACCATCCATACAAAGATATGAACAATAACTGAAAAGAGTGAATAAATAATGGCCGATAACCCTTGGTAAAACATAAATACAAGCATATCGAATGGGCGTAAAATTAAAATGTCGTAAATAATATAAAAACAACAGTTGGGCAATATGACCTAATATCGCAATTATACCTCCTATCACAAGGATATAAGCGTCTATACTATTTCCTGCCAACATCCACATCTACGGAAACAATATTTAACTCAAAAGAATAGTCATCCAGGCATCCCTGTGTCTGGACAGCTAAAAAGTATAACAAAAGAGAAAAAAAAATAGATACGGGTCAGAGCCCAACTTTTAAAAAAATATTTTAACAAGTGCTTAACATACTTTAATATACCCATCTAGGAGTGGTGCACCCGGAGACAATCTCACTATATCTCACCTAACACCAATTCCCACTTATAACGTCTTACATTAAGTGGTACTTTCTACTCCCCTTCTTTCCCCGGGTACCAAAGCTTCTGCCCGTGAACTTTTGCCACAACGCGCACTTCTGGGTCCTTTTCCTTACAAGCATCAACATTCTATTTATGTGCAATCCACTCTCAACATTTAACTGAGTAGGAATCCTCTCAACTTTTGCACAACTATGGGATTATCCTCTTATCAAGAGATATCCGAATAAATGTCTTCCCACATACTTTTAACCCATCTCAGGTGTGCTACTCTCATTGTACACATACAATTGGATTATCGTTATTCTCACACGGCATTCAATCCATCATACCATTCTGGATTTTTTTATGACTTCCCCATAAGCATATATTCCACACATCAATTCCCATGTCCTCCTATCTCGAATGATTCGAAATCAGCTAACCAGGGTGCCTATACACCCTATAATATGTGCATATTTACACAACATTAGAAACGTCACACAATTTCCTTAAAACTATCCTCGCATTCTAGACGTGGATATAACACATGGGTATTATCAATCACCCCATAAATAAAAATTTATTCCTTCATAACATCGTCCCACCCTTCAACTCGTGGTGAGAAAAAATAATTTCAGTGCTCTCTCATGGCACTACCGGCTTTATTGGCCTTATACATATATACTAGATCTTAGCTCAGAGTGTTTTCTTTACACTTCCATTAATAAACATTCAAAATTGATACCCAGGCATCCATCAACATCTTTCTACTCATGACGTTCATCCAAGTTCATACGTATCTCATCATGCAATAAAATTTAAACGAGGATCTTTCCCCAATACTCTATCACTAAGCATTAGCGGTAATGAAATTCCATAAACCTCAAAAACATAATCGAGACTCTCAAAATCCTGTCCCCAAATATATGAATATAAATCTCAACTCCCACGTCTCTACAGGAGTGATTTAACAATGCGCTCTCCCTATTACCAAGTTCTGAGGGATTAACATAATAAGGAGCTCAACCTCTCCACTCGTTAAAAAATCCAATATACTCCAAATCATATCGGTGAAGTCCCTACACATCGGGATCAAATATCTCGAGACAACTATACTCTCCGAAGTCTCTATCATAAAATAATATAAATGCGAGCTCGACCCTCTAACAGGTGAGGCATAGCCCCAAACCACAAACCATGCCCTAGAGCAGCAAACACGATAGCCTTGTAATATCATCCCATTATCGTTCTAACAAGTCTATACATAGGATAATATCATACTCGTATAACACATCACAAGACGATTAATTTCTAATAAAATATATACCACTAAGACTACACCCTCTCCCCCATGGATGAGACAAAAAATAACCCAACTATACCATTGAAATACATAAAAATAATAATTTTATCGATATACACACTAAACTCATCTTACACGCGAATCTAGTGTAAATCAAGATGTCGTGGCTCACTCGTGACTCACAAGGAATACCTCATTCACCCGAGGTTAAAACTCATTTATCTATCTTTCCAATCTCCCTAGCTTCTCCAACGGTTGCTAACCATGACATGTCTGTCCAAATCGGACCAAAAACTATCTTAATTATTTCCCCAGTTATGCAGCATACTCTTGTCCCTTTTTCCCTTCGGGAAAAACCAATGCATGTGGTCCTACTTTCCACGTAAAAATACCTCTTCATATAATCCACTTATCTTCAGCTACATTGACCGTATTAGGGTTGTCCTTCTATTGGAACCTAGTAGCCTCGGCCGTGACGGCTACCCTCATTGTTTTCTTAGCTCCGCTGGCCCTAAGGAACATACTACTGATCTTACCAGTCCCAACTGAATTCACTGTCACTCGATATGAATTAATATATCTAAATCATTTACATGGGTACCCTAATACGTATCCCCCTATGCTATTTCATTAACACCATTTCATCCAGTCTTACTCCCTGTCTAAATTCTCCAAATCCTTTAGCCCCCTTCACATAGAAGCATTCATAACCCCTTTGTCAAAGCACGACATAATCTCCATCTGCTTCGACCTTTTAAGACGAACTTCCCCTAAGAGCTGGTGACTCCTCTCGTGAGTCCATTACCCACTTAAGGACTCTTTTCTCCATTGTACCTATCTCATTGGGTATAAAGTTCACTAGACAAGGCCTCTGTCCATCCCTCTTATGATGAGTTTAGAATTTCATCCACATCTCTTTTTGAACAAAAGATGAAGGAACTCGCGATCAAATCGTACATATGATCCTTCCATTTTCATAATATTTCACTTTCGGATATACTACCCCTTGTTATATACCAAATCCCGTGGGTATCTTACCTCCGTTGTCTACACACACAATCTTCGCATTTACCAAAATTCCAACCGTTGGTTCTCTTCAAAACCCCTCCGGATCTCTCCCATTCTAACCACGCTGGGTGAGTCTAGTTTGCCACCACTTTCTGCTATAGTGGTAGTTAAAAATATATACTGCACCCTAGCAGTACTTACATCCCCATCTGCCCAAGAAAAATAGGGTGACCTCGACTACGGTCATCATCCCAAAAGTATTCTTCAATTTCAACTGAGTCCCACCTCCTGCTGTCCTCACAACGGTCCTCACATGCCGTCCTACGTTGGTCGACACATGTACACACCCGAACTCAAAGAAGATTCACTATAATCATACACTATAGCAGGAGAACAAAGTCTCATTATAGGATTCAATAATCCTATACATAGGGCTCTATATCAAATATAAAGCAACGCTAAAAACGTAGCATGTCCGCACAGATTTCTAAGGACACTAGAACCTGATGCTCTAACACCACCTGTGACACCCCGTCTAATAAAATACCGGGTGATCAGTCCTATATCAAATTAAACAGGAATCTCAAATGGTTTCTTTCTCAGCATCACTGTTTAAAACCATTTAATTACTAATAACCTATTAGGCCTAACATCAAATTTTAAACTTTCTAATATTTTTAACTTAAATGCACAAGTGAAATCATACATACAAAGATATGAACAATAACTGAAATGAATGAATAAATAATAATCGATAACTCTCTGTAAAATACTGGGTGATCAGTCCTATATCAAATTAAACATGAATCTCAAATGGTTTCTTTCTCACCATCACTTTCTAACCATTTAATTACTAATACCCTATTAGGCCTGGCGTCAAATGATAAACTTTATGATTTTAACTTAAATGCACAAATCAAATCATATATTCAAAGATATGAACAATAACTGAAATGAATGAATAAATAATAATCGATAACTCTCGATAAAACATAAATACAACTATATCGAATGGGCGTAAAATAAAAATGCCACAAATAAAATAAAAACAACAGTTGGGCAATATGCCCGAATATCACAATTGTACCTCCTATTTAGATCATAAGGATAAAAGTGTCTATACTATTTATAGCTAACATCCATAGTTGCGAAAACAACGTTTGACTCAAAACAATAGTCATACAGGTGTTCTTGTATCTGGACACCTAAAAAGTATAACAAAAGAGAAAAAGAGAAAAATAGATATGGGTTAGAGCTCGAGTTTTAAAACATATTTTAGCAAGTGCTTAACATACTTTAATATTTAAAATATGACACTCTCCATATTTAAACTGGTGTCGCACTCACATGAAATACCCCTCACCTCTCATCTAACAGTGCACACCTAACGCATATATTTTAAAACACCCTAGTTAGCTACCCAGCCTAACTAGAACCTTGCAAAACTCCCAAGTCACCATACGCTAACACATATCCCGCGTAATACAAAACATTTTAATCTATCGCCCAAGCTTATACATTATAATCTCTCGCCTATAATTAATCTGCTCATAATTTATAACTCTCACTAGTTATTTACACAATTCACATTTTAATAATTTTATCTTATATATATTATTCTCATCCTTATATACGTATCTCACATTCTTATCCCGGATTTAATACTCCCGAATGATCCAAAATTTGTCTAACATTCCATTCTTTATTGTGTCCATATATATATGTTTCACATCTCATATATATATACACACCAAGTATATCCATACTTATATATCACACACTTTATAAGTATAATAACCATCTCTCAGAGCTATAGCTCAATGGATGAAGTCTCTACAATTCTATCCTCCTCCTGGGAGAACACACATCGACCTGGGAAATCGGGACATGATCTGAAATCCACCCAAATCCAAAACACAATGTATGGGAAGCGGTCATAGTTCATCACTAAAAATGAGAACAAAACATACCCACCACGTCTCACCCCTGATAAAAATCACACAATATATAAATGGATGCTATGACCTGGGGACTATATGCTTCTTGCTCCTCAAGCCAGGGGCCTCACTCACATCGCACAACTTCCCATGATAGCACTAGAGGGGTATGCTTCACATAATTATATCAATCACACACACACACACACACACACACACACACACACACACACATATATATATATATATATATATATATATATATATATATATATATATCACATCAAATCGGGCTATCACGCCTATCTCTCGTGGCATTAATGATATACCCAAAGTGTACCCTCATACCCAGGGTCACTAATCTCGGCCTATCTCACAGGAGAGTTGGAAGGATGCTTACAACAGCCATCGAGAAGATCGTCTCCTGGAAGGTCGGCTCCTTATTGACCAACCTCGGCTGGTCAGCAGCCAAGGTCAACATAATCTTATGGGATCAAGGTATGGTTAACATCACACTCTGCCTCAGCCAAAGTTGTAGCTTAACCTCAGACAGTCTCCCAGGCCGAGGTTAGGCTGATGATTGATAGGACAAAGAAACAATATCAGACTTCCCCAAGCTCGTACTCGACCAGGCTGAGGTTATTGCAAATGATGTAAAAAGTACGAGCACACGCAAACACATGAAAGACTTGGAACATGTGGGCTAGGCATTATAACTAAATCATTACCCTCACGTGAGGGAATATTTAGTCATCATTATCTATATGAGATCATCCAGGTGTCAATAAGACACTGGTTCGATTCTCATATACATGCTAATTACATGCTTAGGGGGTACACTATACCCCCCAAACACTATATATACTTGTCCGCTCCTACATTCTAAGGGAACGATAATTGTAACCCTAGATGAAACTCTGCTAGTATACAGAGTAGAGAGACAAAGTGAGAGATTGTATCACAGGCCATTAGTGTCACCATTATAGTGACTCTTACTCACACACTCACAGTGGACATAAGCCGGATTGGTTGAACCACTTACATACCAATGTTTCTCCTCTTTTCCTCACCTCATTCTACTAGACATATATACATTTGTTCTGCCATTGTTATTACTAGCTTGAGCTTATCGACACCTTATCTGGTGGTGCTATTTACAGTATCATCATTTTGGCATCATCTATGGGAACGAGAAGCTGTATCTCTTCCTTTTTGAAGCTTGGACTTACCGGTGACTCTGGTGGTGCACTAGTCCTCCCCTATCACGTGGAGTAGTGTCACCATTGAAAGAGATCCTCAAAGCTATCAAGCTCTCTAGTGTTTTCATTTATAAGCTATCTAGTCTTTTTTCATGGCACTAGAGTTACCACCTCCACCATCTGGTGTTGGAGGTCCTGGTTCCAGTCAAGCACCACCCCAGTCCGAAATGGTTGAGGTGGAAACATCCTTGAAGTCCTTAGCTGCAACTCAACAAGCGTTGCAGGAAAAATTTGCCCAGCTAAGCCAGAACATAATAATGAGACCACCTGGGGTCCTACCGAAGATGATAACTCCGGCAGCTGCTCAGTTGCATCATGAGGCTAGGGGACCACCCCAGGCACTACGAAAGGACCTACCTACTCCTCAGCGGAGGAGGGATGTTGCTGCCCCTAGACATTTATGCCTGGGGAGGCAAGGAAACCCTTTCTCTGAGGATAGGTATGGTGACATTGAGGCAGAGAATGCTCCGACAGACTATTGGGAGCTGTATGAGGTCTCAAACAACACTATATGCCCTATCCAGCAGAGCCGAGGTCAGTGTGAAAGATAATATTGTGATGCATGCCAAAGAAGATCGGCTTTTAATTACTTAAGTAGAGGGTCAACCTTTGAAAGGCTCTACCCAGTTAATGATCTAAGGGAGAGGATGTCCAGGTCAAGAAGCATAGCTGGATCACGAAGAGAAGGTGGAGATCATCGTCCTCATCATGGTCGAGACTGTGGCCAGGGGGAGGTTAACAACCGACGTTGTACAGCAGATGGGGAACCCTCAGTCCACTTGGAGTTGCTAAACCATGGAACGATTCTATTCAATGGCTGGAAAATAAAATTAGAGATCTCTTGAAAAGCCGAGACCTGTTGCAGAGGAGATACTCTGAGGTCTCTCTATTTATGGCGAGGATTGTCAACTTCCCAACCCCTGCCAAATTTAAACCTCCAATGGTGTCTCCCAAGTACGATGGAAGTACTAACCCAGTCCATGATATTGAGATGTATCCGTCTGTAGTTGACATCTATTCCATCCCTGATGAAATGAGGTGCCGAGCTTTCTCAAGAACTTTGATTGGGGCTGCGCATATCTGGTTCACTTCTCTCCAAAAAATTCAATTTAGAGTTTCAAAGGTCTGGCCGAAAGGTTCATTCACAACTTCTATTTTGGGGTGAAACCTCAGAAGAAGACAACCCATCTGCTGTATGTCAAGCAGGGTAAGAATGAAATCCTTAGAGATTACATCGCGAGGTTCAACAAGGAAAAGTTGGAGGTAGAAGATTATGAGGAAAGCATAGCCATGATAACTCTCATTGGGGGTGTACAGAAGGGAAAGATCTTATGGAAACTAACCGAGGATCCCCCTAAATCAGTGGATGAGTTGTTGGAAAAAGATGGAAAGGTCATGAACGCAGAGGAAGCTATGGCTTCAAAATACGAGAATAAAAGTGGGAGCAGCAGTGGAGGACAATTTTAGAAGAAAAACAAAGATGGTAAGAAAATATCTGCAGATGATAAATTCTCAGACTACACTCCTATAACTGTAAGTTGTGAGCACATCCTCAATGAAATAAATAATGATAGATCTTTGAGATGGCAAGAGAGGCTGAAAGATCCCCCATACAAGAGAAACAAGAACTTATGGTGCGAGTTCCATCAAGATCATTGCCATTTGACTGAGAAGTTCTTTGCTCTGAAGGATGAGATTGAGAAAATGTTGAAGTCCGAAAAGCTCAGAAAGTATGTGGATAGTAGAGCTTCAAAGGGAGGAAGAGACGATCCTAAGAAGAAAAGAAATGATAATTACCGGGAAGATACCCCTTCAAGAAGAGCTGATGCCTCGGATGATGATGATGATGACCCTGATCTGCTACCAAAAGATGATAATATCCTAGTAAAGAGAGTTGATATCATCTCGTTTGGTGTCAATACTATCTATGGAGGACTAGAAAGGGGTGGCTCGGAGGTTACTGATCGCAAGTCTTACATGGAAGAGGCCAAAGCAGTGACTAAGGCCGAGTAGATATGGACACCCTCATAGTCGAATTCTCACAACTTGATTTCAAGGGTATCTTAGCTCCCCACGATGACCCTTTAGTCATCACCACAAAGGTGCATGGATGCGAAGTTCAGAGGAACCTTGTAGATGGGGGTAGCTCTGCAGACGATATGTTTTGGCCCCATTTAAAGAGTTTGGTTCTCAGCTGAGCAAGGCTTGTCCCTTACCATCATCCGTTGATTAGCTTCAGTGGTGAAAAGGTTCACCCTTTGGGTATGTATGAAATGGATGTAAGGACGGGAGATGAATGGCCTACGAGGTTGACCAGGAAAATTAATTTCTTTGTGATAGATGAAAATATTTTCTCATATTACAACCTCATCATGGGACGAGTATCCCTCAAGGAATTTGAGACCATGCCTTCAACGGTCCACTAGATGCTAAAATTGGAGTAGGGGAAGTGCAAGGTGAAAAATTGACACGAGAATGCTACTTTAGCTCTGTAGAAGAGAGAGAGGCTCATAAAAGGGCAACAACCACTGACAACATTGACACCCTTGATCCTAGAGATGAAACAAAACTCAAGAAGGGAGAGGAAATAGAGGATGTAGAATCCATCGTTCTCAATGAGGACAAGCCAAAAAAAACCATCCAAATCGGCATGGCTCTAAAGCCTGAGAGCAAGGAGGACCTAGTGAAGCTGTTAAGGAAGAGATAAAGTATATTTATCTGGAGACATTCAGACATGCCAGGTATTGATCCTGAGATAATATGTCATAAACTCAATGTTGTAGAGGATGCCAAACCCATTAGGCAGAGAAGAAGAATATACTCAAGAGAGAAGTATGAAGTCACCAGAGAGGAGGTTTAAAATCTTGAAGAAGCTAAGTTCATCGGAGAAGTTATATACCCTAAGTGGTTATCTAACGCTTTCATTGTACCCAAGAGTAATAGGAAATAGAGGATGTGTGTATACTTCACCAATTTAAACAAGTCTTTACTAAAGGACAGTTTTGTCCCACCTCGTATAGATCAGATGTTGGATGCCACAGCTGGACATGAGCTCATGAGCTTCATGGATGCATACTCCGGATATAATCAAATCTTAATGTAATCGATTGACTCAGAGAAGACAACCTTCATTATAGATAAGGGGACCTATTATTACAAGGTCATGCCCTTCAGTCTAAAGAACGTAGGGGCTTGAAAACGTCGTGTGATATCGATTCGATTCGCAAATTAATAAGATGGCACACTTATTTAATTAGAGTCTATTAAAACAGCCCCTACACATGCATCTAACCAAGATAAATCATTCAAGCCATGCATGGTAAAATAAAGACGAGCAATTGAGGAAAAAAAACCCTTCCGGGTAAAAACCTTTTATAACACTTTGAAAAGTTAACAAGACCTTTGACTTACATACAATCCTGATAATCGCCCACAAGACTATACTGCACGGTACCTTCAGAAAACCTTCAAAGATACGAGAGACAGCGAAAGTACCCTCCAGGTGTCGGTTCGTCGTCTTCGGCTCGTCCACACGTAGAATGACTACGCTCGGTATCCACCGATCAAAGTATGGAGATACCTTCTCCACAGAGGCTAAACAAATACACAAGATGTGTTCTTGGGTTACCAAAAAGATTCACAAAGGTTTGGCAATTGTGTGAATCAAAACATGAGTCTTGGGACTCAAAAATATGAAGACTAGAGTAATTTGGACTCTAAAAAACGTCTTCTAAAGTCTTGCAAAACAACTCCCCCGAAGTTGGTATTTATAGGAAAAAATATGAAGAGTCCCGCTTTGTTAAAACTCTTAAAAACTTATCAGCGTACAGGTACACCGAACCCGATCTGGGGTACACCGAACCGGTTCGGGTGTACCATCCTGGTATGGGGTTAAAAAAAAAAAACAGCATTCTTCAAGGAATTTTCTCTAACTTCAAAAGGTCATAACTCCTTCACCGTAGCTCGGATTGAGGTGACGTTTTTTCCAGTATCTTCGTTGCGCCGAGATCTTCAACTTTCTAGTTGACCAGACCTCCGAACTATGGATGTGAAATTACGAAAATGCCCCTTGAACTTCCCTATCAAGCCTTTTTTCACTATTTTGATTTCCCTTGCGTACCACTTGCATTAAGTCCCTAAAATCGTGGAACGTGAAGTCGTTGAGGCATATGTAGGACACATTAATGGAGATGTTGAATGCTTGATTCCCGGAATTCGGATAGAGGCCGTCATGTGCGATCTTGAGGTGACGTGCCAAATGTAGCGGCGTACGACATACATAAATGAAACATATTGGACATGAGAAAAATGTCCTTACAAATCTCCCCCTATGTCTATGCCGGTACATACATAAAAAATCCGAATTATCAAATATGAAATTGCCTATACAAATCTACCCTCCCATGAACCCAAAACTGGAAAAGGTACAAATGAATAGTCTTCATCGTTTGTTCTTCAAATGTTCAGGAATCTCAAATCTTTTCTCATCGGGGTGTGCAATTCAGAGATAATCATTGTAGTACCTACACACATGAGATAAAGAAAAAATACCAAGTGACGTATCGAGTTTGATATGAGATAAACATAGATACCAATAAATGATAAGCATACGTCAAATCTCAAACCTCCCTAAAATTCAAACTCCCCCAAAATAAGATAATTCTTTCTCCCCCTTTTTATGATGTCCCCAAATAGAAAAATAAGAAGAATGAATCAAATAAGCAAAATCGGGGTGTCACGGTATTCAAAACGTGCTCATGCAAGGATCAATCAAATGGCAAGTGTGCTCATGCAAGGAGATGCAAAAAAAACTTCGCAAACTATTTTTGATTTTTCAAATTTTGCGAACAAAAAAAATTGATACCATTTGAAAAAAAAACGATACAAAAATCACACCATGGATTTAGACTCAAACAACCAAGTCATGGAAACGGAATGAATGGGTGTGAACACATTCGATAGGTAAATCAACTCAATCAATCATATGTGCACGATGCATATGTGTACCATTAACGAATGAGCATCAAAAGTATCCTTAGGTGTAAAAATTTGTTGAATTTAAATGACATCGTCTTATACAAATCAACAAATCAAAGTCAAATGATTTCCACACCAATAACGTCCAAAACTATGTAGCGCATTTTCAATAATTCAAGGACGTGCAAACCCGTTTTAATTCTCCAACCAAACTCCCTCATATATATTTTCTTTTAGAGGTAATCTAAATTCTCAAACTTTGGAGAATTGGTGCAAAAACCTAAATGGCCCATATTTGGCATGAATTGCTTTTTATTGCCTTTAAATTTTTTCGGGCTCTTTTAACCTCTTTGGACCCCGGATAATAAAATTCCTCCATTTTTTAGGTCCTTTTTAACGGTGGCTTAGTATTCGCAAAGGTCAAAATGAACCTTTCGCAGCCCTTCCCCGTTTTCAAACAAAGCACACAAACTCACAAAACGGTTTTTATATGCATAGTTTCCTTATCAAAAAATTATCGCGCTTGGTTCGTTTTAAGGACAGGATTGAAGTGAAAACACCCAACCAACATGTGATAAGACAAGCACAATAATCAAACAAATCCGTGCATGTGTGCAATAAATGATAAAGTGAGTCAAACATGTAGGAAGTAACACTTAATTACATCTTAATGACTCCAAACATTATAAAGCACATGGATGAATTGACCAATTGTCTCAAAACACTATCAAATAGTCACATGAAAATAATGGAATGATATTGTGACTCGGTCATCCAAAGTTTCCATTCATAAACGGTGCAAACAAAATACAAAAATCTTTTTGGATTTTCTCAAAATTTTAACAAAATAAAATATTTTTGTATTTTTCAAAATATTCCCAAAAATAAAAAAAAATCTATACAACAATGATACATACTAGCAATAGGAAAACCATATCATCTTGAAAAATAGCCTATGCTAGTAAACAAGTCAAACCTCAATCATTAGGTGAGGAGGGGTTTTCCAAAGGTGGTGACAACTTATGAAAAACCTCCATCAATTCTTGTGAAGTTTTGACCAAAAATTTAACTTGCTCACCTAAATGTGCAAACTCTCTCATGTAGTCTCCGGGAGCATGTAAAGTATCATGTGTGGGCGCATGTGTGCCAGAAACACGTGTAGAAGCAAAACGTGACACATAACCCAACTTGAAACAAAATTCCTTAAGGTGACCTCTCCTCTTACAATGTGAACAAACATAAATAGGCCTAGGAACACCTCTCTCAAAAACTCTAGGACGAACTCTCCAAATAGGATAGGGACGCCTAGGTGGGTTAGGGTGAGGCATACGTGAATCCATCGCTAAAGTGGGAACCGGCTCGGGCGCTAATTGGGAAGAAGAAGCACCGTCATGACTTATTCCTAACTTCTCACCTTTACCCTTATGAACCACCTTTTCAACCTTCTTAGGTGCGTTCAAAAAATTGACTTTGACCTCCCGGGCACGTTCGAGATCACTCTCGAGTTGGGATACACGTGTCGTCTGACTAGACAACGTGTCGGCCAAATCACACTTCTCCTTTCTCAAAACCTCCTTCTCTTTCTCCAAATCTAAAACCCGACGACCTAAATCCCTATTATACTTCTTTGTTTTCAAGGTCTCGGTGTACAAATCTCTAAACGCTTTTTGGAGCTCACTTTCATCTCCACTTTCACTCTCACTTTCTCCCTCACTCGAAGAACACAAATCACTATCATCGCTCTCGTGTGCACTCTTGTGAGACAAGGAGGGTGTGCACACACGACTAGATAAAGCTAAAATCTTCTCACCACTAGACTCATCACCCTCACCTTCACTACTATCACTAAGTGTGGCGGGCATAGCAGTCTCTTTGCCCTTTCTCCTTATCCTAGTAGGACATTCTCTAGCTATGTGCCCTTTCCCTTCACACTCAAAGCACCTAATCTCATCCTCCTTGTCACTATCTTTGGCCTCCTCTTTCTTTTTATTAGAAAAAGATCTCTTTTTATTGGAAGAATTTTCTTTATTCATTTTGAGAAATTTTTTAAAATTTTTTGCAAGCAAGGCCATTTCTTTAAAATCAAAATCTTCCTCAGAATCGGACTCACAAACTTTTTCTTTCTTTTTCTTAAAATGAGTCTTTAGAGCAATGCCATTATCCTTAGCCTTAATGGTTTTGGGAAACATGTCAATCTCATAGGTTTGAAGATCTCCTACAAGTTCTTCCAACTTAAGTGATTTCAAATTTCCCAAAGAGTTCAAAACAGTGACTTTAGGAATAAAGCGTTTTGGGAGAGATCTCAAAATCTTTTTAACGACACGCGTGTTATCCATTACCTCACCCAAATTAAAACATGTGTTAACAATGTCAGATAAACGTGCATAAAAATCATCAAAGCATTCGGACTCAGACATGGTGATAGTCTCAAATTGGGTGGCCAGATTTTGTAATTTTGACTCTTTAACCGCGTTCGTACCCTCATGTGTCAATTTCAAAATATCCCAAGCCTCTTTAGACGTGGTGCACGTCATAATTCGGCGAAACTCATCAGGAGAGACAGCTCCAGAAATAGCACTCAGACCACGGGAATTAAAATTGGACAATTTATAATCATCTTCAGTCCAAGCTGACACGGGTTTTAAAGTGGTGATGTTACTAACAGTGACCGTGGGAGGAGTCCAACCATTTTTGCAAAGCAACCAAACACGCTCGTCAATAGATTTTAAAATCGATTTCATACGAGCTTTCCAGTAGGCATAATTAGACCCGTCAAAAATAGGCATCTGATTATATAAGTGCTCCATAGGAAAAATTGCGATTTTTCACAAAACTGATTTTTTTTTAAAAAAAATAATCAATATCACACGATTTTGCGGAAAATAGGATCACGCGATAAATTAGCGTAACCCGCTCTGATACCAATTTGAAAACGTCGTGTGATATCGATTCGATTCGCAAATTAATAAGATGGCACACTTATTTAATTAGAGTCTATTAAAACAGCCCCTACACATGCATCTAACCAAGATAAATCATTCAAGCCATGCATGGTAAAATAAAGACGAGCAATTGAGGAAAAAAAACCCTTCCGGGTAAAAACCTTTTATAACACTTTGAAAAGTTAACAAGACCTTTGACTTACATACAATCCTGATAATCGCCCACAAGACTATACTGCACGGTGCCTTCAGAAAACCTTCAAAGATACGAGAGACAGCGAAAGTACCCTCCAGGTGTCGGTTCGTCGTCTTCGGCTCGTCCACACGTAGAATGACTACGCTCGGTATCCACCGATCAAAGTATGGAGATACCTTCTCCACAGAGGCTAAACAAATACACAAGATGTGTTCTTGGGTTACCAAAAAGATTCACAAAGGTTTGGCAATTGTGTGAATCAAAACATGAGTCTTGGGACTCAAAAATATGAAGACTAGAGTAATTTGGACTCTCAAAAACGTCTTCTAAAGTCTTGCAAAACAACCCCCCCGAAGTTGGTATTTATAGGAAAAAATATGAAGAGTCCCGCTTTGTTAAAACTCTTAAAAACTTATCAGCGTACAGGTACACCGAACCCGATCTGGGGTACACCGAACCGGTTCGGGTGTACCATCCTGGTATGGGGTTAAAAAAAAAAAACAGCATTCTTCAAGGAATTTTCTCTAACTTCAAAAGGTCATAACTCCTTCACCGTAGCTCGGATTGAGGTGCCGTTTTTTCCAGTATCTTCGTTGCGGCGAGATATTCAACTCTCTAGTTGACCAGACCTCCGAACTATGGATGTGAAATTACGAAAATGCCCCTTGAACTTCCCTATCAAGCCTTTTTTCACTGTTTTGACTTCCCTTGCGTACCACTTGCATTAAGTCCCTAAAATCGTGGAACGTGAAGTCGTTGAGGCATATGTAGGACACATTAATGGAGATATTGAATGCTTGATTCCCGGAATTCGGATAGAGGCCGTCATGTGCGATCTTGAGGTGACGTGCCAAATGTAGCGGCGTACGACATACATAAATGAAACATATTGGACATGAGAAAAATGTCCTTACAAATCTCCCCCTATGTCTATGCCGGTACATACATAAAAAATCCGAATTATCAAATATGAAATTGCCTATACAAATCTACCCTCCCATGAACCCAAAACTGGAAAAGGTACAAATGAATAGTCTTCATCGTTTGTTCTTCAAATGTTCAGAAATCTCAAATCTTTTCTCATCAGGGTGTGCAATTCAGAGATAATCATTGTAGTACCTACACACATGAGATAAAGAAAAAATACCAAGTGACGTATCGAGTTTGATATGAGATAAACATAGATACCAATAAATGATAAGCATACGTCAAATCTCAAACCTCCCTAAAATTCAAACTCCCCAAAAATAAGATAATTCTTTCTCCCCCTTTTTATGATGTCCCCAAATAGACAAATAAGAAGAATGAATCAAATAAGCAAAATCGGGGTGTCACGGTATTCAAAACGTGCTCATGCAAGGATCAATCAAATGGCAAGCGTGCTCATGCAAGGAGATGCAAAAAAAACTTCGCAAACTATTTTTGATTTTTCAAATTTTGCAAACAAAAAAAATTGATACCATTTGAAAAAAAAATGATACAAAAATCACACCATGGATTTAGACTCAAACAACCAAGTCATGGAAACGGAATGAATGGGTGTGAACACATTCGGTAGGTAAATCAACTCAATCAATCATATGTGCACAATGCATATGTGTACCCCTAACGAATGAGCATCAAAAGTATCCTTAGGTGTAAAAATTTGTTGAATTTAAATGACATCGTCTTATACAAATCAACAAATCAAAGTCAAATGATTTCCACACCAATAACGTCCAAAACTATGTAGCGCATTTTCAATAATTCAAGGACGTGCAAACCCGTTTTAATTCTCCAACCAAACTCCCTCACATATATTTTCTTTTAGAGGTAATCTAAATTCTCAAACTTTGGAGAATTGGTGCAAAAACCTAAATGGCCCATATTTGGCATGAATTGCTTTTTATTGCCTTTAAATTTTTTCGGGCTCTTTTAACCTCTTTGGACCCCGGATAATAAAATTCCTCCATTTTTTAGGTCCTTTTTAACGGTGGCTTAGTATTCGCAAAGGTCAAAATGAACCTTTCGCAGCCCTTCCCCGTTTTCAAACAAAGCACACAAACTCACAAAACGGTTTTTATATGCATAGTTTCCTTATCAAAAAATTATCGCGCTTGGTTCGTTTTAAGGACAGGATTGAAGTGAAAACACCCAACCAACATGTGGTAAGACAAGCACAATAATCAAACAAATCCGTGCATGTGTGCAATAAATGATAAAGTGAGTCAAACATGTAGGAAGTAACACTTAATTACATCTTAATGACTCCAAACATTATAAAGCACATGGATGAATTGACCTATTGTCTCAAAACACTATCAAATAGTCACATGAAAATAATGGAATGATATTGTGATTCGGTCATCCAAAGTTTCCATTCATAAACGGTGCAAACAAAATACAAAAATCTTTTTGGATTTTCTCAAAATTTTAACAAAATAAAATATTTTTGTATTTTTCAAAATATTCCCAAAAATAAAAAAAAATCTATACAACAATGATACATACTAGCAATAGGAAAACCATATCATCTTGAAAAATAGCCTATGCTAGTAAACAAGTCAAACCTCAATCATTAGGTGCGGAGGGGTTTTCCAAAGGTGGTGACAACTTATGAAAAACCTCCATCAATTCTTGTGAAGTTTTGACCAAAAATTTAACTTGCTCACCTAAATGTGCAAACTCTCTCATGTAGTCTCCGGGAGCATGTAAAGTATCATGTGTGGGCGCATGTGTGCCAGAAACACGTGTAGAAGCAAAACGTGACACATAACCCAACTTGAAACAAAATTCCTTAAGGTGACCTCTCCTCTTACAATGTGAACAAACATAAATAGGCCTAGGAACACCTCTCTCAAAAACTCTAGGACGAACTCTCCAAATAGGATAGGGACGCCTAGGTGGGTTAGGGTGAGGCATACGTGAATCCATCGCTAAAGTGGGAACCGGCTCGGGCGCTAATTGGGAAGAAGAAGCACCGTTATGACTTATTCCTAACTTCTCACCTTTACCCTTATGAACCACCTTTTCAACCTTCTTAGGTGCGTTCAAAAAATTGACTTTGACCTCCCGGGCACGTTCGAGATCACTCTCGAGTTGGGATACACGTGTCGTCTGACTAGACAACGTGTCGGCCAAATCACACTTCTCCTTTCTCAAAACCTCCTTCTCTTTCTCCAAATCTAAAACCCGACGACCTAAATCCCTATTATACTTCTTTGTTTTCAAGGTCTCGGTGTACAAATCTCTAAACGCTTTTTGGAGCTCACTTTCATCTCCACTTTCACTCTCACTTTCTCCCTCACTCGAAGAACACAAATCACTATCATCGCTCTCGTGTGCACTCTTGTGAGACAAGGAGGGTGTGCACACACGACTAGATAAAGCTAAAATCTTCTCACCACTAGACTCATCACCCTCACCTTCACTACTATCACTAAGTGTGGCGGGCATAGCAGTCTCTTTTCCCTTTCTCCTTATCCTAGTAGGACATTCTCTAGCTATGTGCCCTTTCCCTTCACACTCAAAGCACCTAATCTCATCCTCCTTGTCACTATCTTTGGCCTCCTCTTTCTTTTTATTAGAAAAAGATCTCTTTTTATTGGAAGAACTTTCTTTATTCATTTTGAGAAATTTTTTAAAATTTTTTGCAAGCAAGGCCATTTCTTTAAAATCAAAATCTTCCTCAGAATCGGACTCACAAACTTTTTCTTTCTTTTTCTTAAAATGAGTCTTTAGAGCAATGCCATTATCCTTAGCCTTAATGGTTTTGGGAAACATGTCAATCTCATAGGTTTGAAGATCTCCTACAAGTTCTTCCAACTTAAGTGATTTCAAATTTCCCAAAGAGTTCAAAACAGTGACTTTAGGAATAAAGCGTTTTGGGAGAGATCTCAAAATCTTTTTAACGACACGCGTGTTATCCATTACCTCACCCAAATTAAAACATGTGTTAACAATGTCTGATAAACGTGCATAAAAATCATCAAAGCATTCGGACTCAGACATGGTGATAGTCTCAAATTGGGTGGCCAGATTTTGTAATTTTGACTCTTTAACCGCGTTCGTACCCTCATGTGTCAATTTCAAAATATCCCAAGCCTCTTTAGACGTGGTGCACGTCATAATTCGGCGAAACTCATCAGGAGAGACAGCTCCAGAAATAGCACTCAGACCACGGGAATTAAAATTGGACAATTTATAATCATCTTCAGTCCAAGCTGACACGGGTTTTAAAGTGGTGATGTTACTAACAGTGACCGTGGGAGGAGTCCAACCATTTTCACAAAGCAACCAAACACGCTCGTCAATAGATTTTAAAATCGATTTCATACGAGCTTTCCAGTAGGCATAATTAGACCCGTCAAAAATAGGCATCTGATTATATAAGTGCTCCATAGGAAAAATTGCGATTTTTCACAAAACTGATTTTTTTTTAAAAAAAATAATCAATATCACACGATTTTGCGGAAAATAGGATCACGCGATAAATTAGCATAACCCGCTCTGATACCAATTTGAAAACGTCGTGTGATATCGATTCGATTCGCAAATTAATAAGATGGCACACTTATTTAATTAGAGTCTATTAAAACAGCCCCTACACATGCATCTAACCAAGATAAATCATTCAAGCCATGCATGGTAAAATAAAGACGAGCAATTGAGGAAAAAAAACCCTTCCGGGTAAAAACCTTTTATAACACTTTGAAAAGTTAACAAGACCTTTGACTTACATACAATCCTGATAATCGCCCACAAGACTATACTGCACGGTGCCTTCAGAAAACCTTCAAAGATACGAGAGACAGCGAAAGTACCCTCCAGGTGTCGGTTCGTCGTCTTCGGCTCGTCCACACGTAGAATGACTACGCTCGGTATCCACCGATCAAAGTATGGAGATACCTTCTCCACAGAGGCTAAACAAATACACAAGATGTGTTCTTGGGTTACCAAAAAGATTCACAAAGGTTTGGCAATTGTGTAAATCAAAACATGAGTCTTGGGACTCAAAAATATGAAGACTAGAGTAATTTGGACTCTCAAAAACGTCTTCTAAAGTCTTGCAAAACAACTCCCCCGAAGTTGGTATTTATAGGAAAAAATATGAAGAGTCCCGCTTTGTTAAAACTCTTAAAAACTTATCAGCGTACAGGTACACCGAACCCAATCTGGGGTACACCGAACCGGTTCGGGTGTACCATCCTGGTATGGGGTTAAAAAAAAAAACAGCATTCTTCAAGGAATTTTCTCCAACTTCAAAAGGTCATAACTCCTTCACCGTAGCTCGCATTGAGGTGACGTTTTTTCCAGTATCTTCGTTGCGGCGAGATCTTCAACTTTCTAGTTGACCAGACCTCCGAACTATGGATGTGAAATTACGAAAATGCCCCTTGAAATTCCCTATCAAGCCTTTTTTCACTGTTTTGACTTCCCTTGCGTACCACTTGCATTAAGTCCCTAAAATCGTGGAACGTGAAGTCGTTGAGGCATATGTAGGACACATTAATGGAGATGTTGAATGCTTGATTCCCAGAATTCGGATAGAGTCCGTCATGTGCGATCTTGAGGTGACGTGCCAAATGTAGCGGCGTACGACATACATAAATGAAACATATTGGACATGAGAAAAATGTCCTTACAGGGCTATATACCAACGTCTTGTAAATAAGATGTTCGAAGATCAAATAGGCATGACCATGGAAGTTTACGTGGATGACATGCTGACAAAAGAGTCTAAAGGTCGAGTCCTATGTGGGAGACCTTGAAAGAACTTTTGATACCATGGACAAATATATAATTAAGCTCAACCCGACCAAATGTGCCTTTGGGGGAGGAGCAGGAAAGTTCTTGGGGTTCATCATCAATCAAAGGGGAATAGAGTCTAACCCTGAGAAGATTAAGGCTTTGCTAGAAATGAAGACATCCAGGACCATCAAAGACATTTAGAGGTTGACCGGACAAGTGGATGCACTTAACAACTTCGTATCTAGAGCTACCAATAAATGCTTACCTTTTTTCAAAGTTCTTAGAAAGGCCTTCGAATGGAATGAGGAATGTGACATAGCTTTTAAAGAGATGAAGTCCTACCTCGGTTCCCCTACTCCTATATCGGCCAATTCAGGTGAGAAGCTATATGTGTACTTAGCTATCTCAGAGTCAGCCATCAGTGCTGTAATAGTAAGAGATGAGGATAAAGTGTAGATACCAGTGTACTTCAACAGGAAATCACTCCAAGGATCTGAGCAGAAGTACCCTCAGATTGAAAAGTTAGCCTATACTTTGATACATGCTTCTAGGAAAATGAATCCATACTTCCAGGCCCACGCCATGGTTGTCCTCACTGATTCCCCACTAAGACAGGTCCTCCATAAGCCTAAGAAGTCAGGAAGGGTAATAACTTGGACAATCGAGTTGGGGGAGTACGATGTTGTTTATCAACCCACGGTTGCCATCAAAGGATAGACACTCGCAGATTTTATGGCCGAGTTTACTTGGGATGAGGCTGAGGTTGAGAAAAATCAAGAGGCTGCAGATAAGCCAGGGGAGAGAAATATCGGCCAAACTTTGAACGAGGCCGAGAGAAGTGCTTGTAATACCCCGTATTTTTGTGATATTTATTTATGGGATTAATTGAATTAAATGTGTATTAATTGAGAATTAATCCGAATAAAATACTAACGAGAAGTGAGTTGGTATTTGATTATAATGCGTATATATTACAATATATGAATATTGAGAATATTAAAATTGTCGCGAGATAGAAATACGACAATTTGGAAATTTAGTTGGGACGCACGTGACAGTCGTGTCAGGAATGTAATTATTTTAGTTAAAAAGTGAATTTTATTTTTATAAATCGTATGGTCATTTTGAGTGCGCCAACGTGTTCGGAAGGGTTGAAATAGTCAGAAAACACTAGCCGGGGGTTTAGTTTGGGTCCCGGGGCATTTTTAGGCCATACCGGCAACCCAAAAGGGTAATTTGGTAATTTCAGAATTTTGGTAATTAAAACCCACGAAAATTAGAGTTTAATTATGATTTATCATTTAACCCACCAACCCATTATCAGCACTAAACTAAGTAGTGGGCTACGGGAGAAGTTTAGAAAAGAAGTTAAAAGTCCAAAAATAAACTTCCACCTCCATTTGTCATCTTTGGAGAAGAAATTGTAGAGAGAGAGAGAGGAGAATTCTGCAGAGAGAGAGAGAGTGGATATCAACCATCATCTTCTATCATCTTCATCTACAACAATTTGAAGAACGATTAAGGCAAGTGATTTAATTACAACTGATTCAATGATATGTTCTTCCATGTTTAGGGTAATTATCGAATTTGTCTTGGAAGATTGATACAAACCCATGAATTTGAGGATTAAAACTATAAACCATGTTAGGATTTGCATGTAGACATATTCTGGACGAATTATGAATTCAAAATATAATCCTTGATGATCTAAAAACGGATTTAAGAAGAGAATTATTAGTGTTCTTGAAAGAAATAGAAAACTAGGGTTCTTGATGAAGTTTTGATCCAAATAAAGCCCTTGGTTGATGATTTATTGGTTTTAGAACGTTAACAATGTTGTAGGATGGTTGTATGATGATATTATAATGTTAGATTAGAGTTTCATGCATTATAATGGAGTTTTGGGACGATTTGAGTACTGCAAAACGAAGCAGTCCGTAGCCTATCTGGTGCAATCGATCGATCAAAATTCATCAGTCGATCGATCGACCACCATCGATCGATCGATGTTCAAGGTCGATCGATCGACCTTCCCAGAATGAGTAAAATTTTCCCTAGTTAAATTTTAATGATGTTAACCCTTAGAAAATTATTGTTGGAGACTTTATGAATATCCTTAGACTTAAGGAAGACCAGTAGGTATGGTTATTAAATTTGGACCTCAATTAGAATTTAATTTGAGGAATTATTCTAAAATCTAATGAAATTCGATGAGTGAGATAATATTAGGGTTAAAAGAGTAAATTTGAATGATGCGATGAAATGAGGTTTGGGGCAGAAGTAAGGACCTTAAGAATAATGATGTTATATGTGGGAATAATAGGAAACTTAATTATCCCTTTGAGTTAGGTCTTAAGTACAAGAAACTATGACGTGAGATGTGTCGACAGTCTACATTATGTATTATCGGAAGACTTAAAATGTATAAAATTGGAATAATGGTATAAGGATGTAGAATATACCTTTATTAATATTGTGATATCTAAGATGTGTGAATGCTTAGTATATAACTTATGTGTATGACATACCTACCATACTTGCTATCACGGGAGGTTTACGTTCGCTTAGGGCCATCTAATCTTTGTGTGCCCGAATTTAGATTGGTACAACGAGGACATAGCTCAAGAGAATGACTTATTTGTGAGTTAATGAGTCAGCTGACTATGGAGCGTAGGTATGTACGTGACCATGGATATGTTGAATTATGTTCGCCTCCATTTTTGTGTGTGGTGCTTATTCTAACAATTCCTGAGAGATTCGGAATTTGCAATCCTTATGTACGTGTGTACGTGATGTACCGGGATGGATAACAGAGTATGTGTGCACCGTAGCTTAGTCTCGGGATGCTTGTATTGTATATTTATGATGTGAATGATATACGGTTAAATGAACAGACTTGTCCTGTTTAATTATGAGAATAACTTATAGTAACTCCTTGAGAAGATAAATAAGGGGATAACCTCCAGTATATGGTAATGCTAATAATTGAGAATCCGAGTTTAAGTAAATCTATCTATTTAAGTGATAACATTGGGAATTCATATTGTGAATCGAGTAGGAAGGTTAGAACTTATGTCTGTTTAGTTAGATATGAGAATCACTTGAACGGGTACGGTACGTTGGAAGTGCACAATTAGTCGAGAGGTGAGTATTTCATGTGAGAGCACGTCCTAACATGTATTTTGCATTCATTGTTTTAATGTTATTAAAGCACTTGATGTTTTTAAAATATTGTCCACTTTCGGGCTCTGACCCGTTTGCTTTCAAATTTATTTTTGTAATAAACCTTTTTAGGTGCCTAGCCACAAGGACACCATGCATAGGATTTCCATTCAGGTGACGAGCTGTAGCAGTTGTGGAAGTTACAGGGCCTTGCTAGTAGACGCTTCTTTTATCTTGAATCCATATTCAGTTACATCATTTGTAGGGCATGTCGCCCATTTCTATTAGAGACATTTCTTATTTCAGTTATTCAGATCATTGGCATGTAATTAATTCAGGATTCAGTTGTATTTATTTCAGTTGTGGGATTGTTGTGAGGAGTTTTCCTCCGGACTTACTATTATTTGTTGGTTACCTTATTGAGATTCTATGGTGTATGGTTATGTTACTCTTTCATTGTTCTTTCAATGCATGTTAATATGACCTACTTTAAAATTTGACATCTTACTTTTTAAATACTAGGTGGTTAGTAATCATTAAAAATGTTTTCGACAGTGATGCTATTTGACAGAGATAATATTAGGGTTAAAAGAGTAAATTTGAATGATGCGATGAAATGAGGTTTGGGGCAGAAGTAAGGACCTTAAGAATAATGATGTTATATGTGGGAATAATAGGAAACTTAATAATCCCTTTGAGTTAGGTCTTAAGTACAAGAAACTATGACGTGAGATGTGTCGACAGTCTACATTATGTATTATAGGAAGACTTGAAATGTATAAAATTGGAATAATGGTATAAGGATGTAGAATATACCTTTATTAATATTGAGACATCTAAGATGTGTGAATGCTTAGTATATAACTTATGTGTATGACATACCTACCATACTTGCTATCACGGGAGGTTTACGTTCGCTTAGGGCCATCTAATTTTTGTGTGCCCGGATTTAGATTCGTACCTCGAGGACATAGTTCAAGAGAATGACTTATTTGTGAGTTAATGAGTCAGCTGACTATGGAGCGTAGGTATGTACGTGACCATCGATATGTTGAATTATGTTCACCTCCATTTTTGTGTGTGGTGCTTATTCTAACAATGCCTAAGAGATTCGGAATTTGTAATCCTTATGTGCGTGATGTACCGGGATGGATAACAGAGTATGTGTGCACCGTAGCTTAGTCTCGGGGTGCTTGTATTGTATATTTATGATGTGAATGATATACAATTAAATGAACAGACTTGTCATGTTTAATTATGAGAATAACTTATAGTAAATCCTTGAGAAGATAAATAAGGGGATAACCTCCAGTATATGGTAATGCTAATAATTGAGAATCCGAGTTTAAGTAAAGCTATATATTTAAGTGATAACATTGGGAATTCAAATTGTGAATCGAGTAGAATGGTTAGAACTTATGTCGGTTTAGTTAGATATGAGAATCACTTGAATGGGTATGGTACGTTAGGAGTGCACAATTAGTCGAGAGGTGAGTATTTCATGTGAGAGCACGTCCTAACATGTATTTTACATTCATTGTTTTAATGTTATTAAAGCACTTGCTATTTTTAAAATACTCTCCACTTTCGGGCTCTGACCCGTTGGCTTTCAAATCTATTTTTGTAAAAAACCTTTTTAGGTGCCCAGCCACAAGGACACCATGCATAGGATTTCCATTCAGGTGACGAGCTGTAGCTGTTGTGGAAGTTACAGGGCCTTTCTAGTAGACGCTTCTTTTGTCTTGACTCCATATTCAGTTTCATCATTTGTAGGGCATGTCGCCCATTTCTATTAGAGATATTTCTTATTTCAGTTATTCAGATCTTTGGCATGTAATTAATTCAGGATTCAGTTGTATTTATTTCAGTTGTGGGATTGTTGTGAGGAGTTTTCCTCCGGACTTACTATTATTTGTGGGTTACCTTATTGAGATTCTATGGTGTATGGTTTGTTACTCTTTCATTGTTCTTTCAATGCATGTTAATCTGACTTACTTTAAAATTTGACATCTTACTTTTTAAATACTAGGTGGTTAGTAATCATTAAAAATGTTTTCGACAGTGATGCTATTAACTGAACCAACTTGGCATTTTGTATTAATTTAATAAAGGAGTAGCTACCCGGTATTTAATTAGTCGGGGTGTCACAGGTGGTATCAGAGCATCAGGTTGTAGTGTCCTTTAGGATCTGTACGGCATATTATGTTTCCGCTGAGCTTTCTTTGATGTAGAGCCCTATATTTTAGGACTGTTTTATTCTTTTATGTATGCTTCGCTCTTCATCTATTTTGGGTTTATAACTGCGAACTTATAGACCTTACTCTTATTTAAGATGCCTCCACGACGTGCACCACGGGTTCCTAGGGATGCACAGCCAGAGCCCCAGCCAACACCAGTACAGGGCACCATGAATGTCGCTGAGGTTGCAACCATTGTAGCCCAAGCGGTAAATGCCGCTCTAGTAGTTGTACAACAGGCACCACCCCAGGCGCCAGTAGACGTGCCATTTCAGGCACATGCATTCCCGTCTGCTTGGGAACGTGTACGTGATGCTTTTCAGAAAGCGCACCCGCCGGAGTTCGCAGGTAGCTCCGATGTTGTGGTTTCAAGTCAGTGGAGGAAAGACATTCAGAGGCACTTGAGGATGTATGAGTGCACCGATGTTCAGAAGCAGGTACTAGCTACTTTTAAGCTAGTGGAATCTGCACTGCATTGGTGGGAGTTTATTACCACCGAGGAGGAGAGAGATACTCTCACGATACAGGAGTTTTGGGTGCGGTTCGACCGCAAATATTTTCCGTCAGCTGTTCACACAGAAATGAGGAGGAAGTTGATGAACCTTAGATAGGAGGGAAGGACTGTGGCCGAGTATGAGGCCAAATTCACTAACTTACTGAACATTGTACCGGATGAGATACCGACGGAAGAGAAGAAGATTCATAAGTTCACAGATGGATTGACTTGGAGGATCCATCAGCATTTGTTAGGGAATCTCTCTTTAGCCACTTACTCTGATGTGGTTAACGGTGCACTGCTAAACTGTCAGGATCATCGCTTTCACATGTCTGAGAGAAAGAGATCAGGGGAGTCCAGCCATCAGGGCAGGACCGGGGGAAATGGTGCCAGCGGGGCACATTCTGCTCAGGGACAGTACAGGCAGGGTGACCAGGGTTCCTAACAGGGGGATCCTAAGAGATTCAGATCTGTGGGATTCAGAAGTGGACATGGAGGTTTCAGGCAGGGCCATCAGGGTTCGAATGGCCATCAGGGCCAGCAGGGTCAGAATGGTCATCAACAGATTCAGCAGGGCCAGCACGGCCAGGGGAGGAATGGTAACGGCCACCAGGGCCGAGGACAGCCGGGACAGTGAGGGGAAAACTTCCCGGGGAAGTGTTATGTTTGTGGCAAAACTGGCCACAAATGCCAGGATTATCTTGATAGGGGCAGTGCCTCGCATTAGCAGCAACAGGGTGCTCGACAAGAGCCGCAGAGACCTTTGTTTCCCGCCTCCCTCCCAGCACCACCACAGATGGCAGCATTACCACCCATTCCAGCGGTCCCAATTCAGCAGGGACAGCTTCAGTATGGGAGAGTGTATCAGCTTCAGCATGCCGCAGCCCCACAGAATCCACCAGCCATTGAGGGTATGTTCTCTATTCAGGGGACTATGGGGCGTATTTTGTTTGACACGGGGGCCACACATTGTTTCATTGCTATGAGATTTGCACGCACCATTGGGTTGTTATACACCACCGAGAGTACGATTACTTGTGTAGATTTGCCGTTGAGTAGGGGTTCCGTGATTTCCCTTATTTGTAGAGGTGTGGGTATAGAGATCGGGAGGTTTACTTTACCCGCGGATATGTTAGTGTTAGAGATGATCGAGTATGATGCCATTATTGGTATGGATTGGTTAGTTGCGTACCGAGCCATGATCGACTGTTTTAGTAGGAGTATTATCTTTGCCATTCCCGGGCAGGAGATGTTTTTGGTGGCGATGCCTCATCCCGAGGGAGGATCGTCCACTCACTTGTACTATATAGAGGAGGAGACCTCTAAGGAAGTGGTGATACCACTTGATTCGATTCCGATTGTTCGAGAGTTTGCCGATGTATTTCAAGATATACGTGGATTACCTCCGAGTAGAGAGATAGATTTTGTGATCGACTTGACGCCGGGCACTCGGCCTATTGCCCGCGCACCTTACCGTATGGCTCCAGCTGAGATGAGAGAATTATGGGATCAGATTGAACAGTTATCGGGTTAGGGGTTTATTCGGAGGAGTACTTCACCGTGGGGTGCCCCTGTATTGTTCGTTAAGAAGAGGGATGGATCGTTGAGGTTGTGTGTGGATTACCGGGAGTTGAATAAGGTCACGATACGGAATAAGTATCCGTTGCCCCGAATCGATGACTTATTCGACCAGTTGAGAGGAGCTTCTTTCTTCTCAAATATTGATTTGCGATCGGGATACCATCAGTTGCGTATCAGGGAGGAGGATATCTCGAAGACTTCTTTCTTAACGAGATATGGTTCCTACGAGTTTCGGGTTATGCCTTTTGGTTTGACCAATGCTCCAGCCGTGTTTATGGACTTGATGAATAGGGTGTTCAGAGAGTTCCTAGATAAGTTCGTCATTATCTTTATTGATGATATTCTGGTTTACTCCCAGACAGAGGAGGAGCACGCCGAGCATTTGAGGCAGGTTTTGCAGACGCTACGTCAGAATGAGCTGTATGCAAAATACGAGAAGTGAGGATTCTGGCTGAAGGAGGTTCAGTTTTTGGGGCATATTATTTCCGACCGAGGGATATCTGTTGATCCGGGGAAGGTATCCGTGGTAAGGGAGTAAGGACAGCCCACAACACCGACTGAGATCCGTAGTTTCTTGGGCCTAGCAGGATACTACAGGAGGTTCATTCGGGGTTTCTCAAAGATAGCGGGTCCATTGACACATCTGACTCGTAAAGGTGTGCCGTTCATTTGGAGTGATGCGTGTCAGTTGGCATTCGATGAGTTGAAGGATAAGTTGACCTCAGCACCTGTGTTAGCATTGCCGAGACCGGGAGTTGAGTATCTAGTTTACACCGATGCGTCCTTACAAAGACTTGGAGGTGTATTACAACAGGAGAGTCAGGCCATAGCTTATGCTTCCCGTAAGCTTAAGCCTCACGAGAAGAATTACCCCACTCATGATTTGGAGTTAGCGGCAGTTGTATTTGCCCTTCGAATTTGGAGAGATTATCTTTTGGGGGAGAAGTTTCGATTGTTAACGGACCACAAGTCCTTGCAGTACCTATTAACGCAAAAGGAGTTGAATATGCGGCAACGAAGGTGGCTTGAGTTTGTGAAGGACTATCACTTTGATATCAAATATCACCCGGGGAAGGCTAACGTGGTAGCAGACGCGTTGAGTCGTAGGCCAGTAGATGAAGTGGCAGGGGTGTGGAAGGCAAAGTGGAAGGAGTTGGGACACCAGGATGCAGTGGCCCGATTATTCATGTCGGTGATGACTGTTACACCGCAGATTGTCACGAGAGTGGTAAAGGCACAAGCAGATGACTCGTTCTGTCAGGAGCAGATAGTTCGATTATTAGTAGAGGGAGCCGAGTCCTATACCATTAGCTCAGATGGGGGAATACGCTTCAATGGCAGACTGGTAGTTCTGAAAGGGGAGGAATTGCAACACGAGGTGATGGCAGAATCGCACGGCTCATGGTTCGCGGTACATCCCGGTGGGGACAAAATGTACCAAGATATGAGACGTCAGTATTGGTGGAGCGGGATGAAGAGAGATATTGCCGTGTTTGTTTCTAAATGCGCCACTTGTCAGCTAGTAAAGGTGGATCATCAGAGACCGGCAGAACTTCTACAGCCATTAGAGGTCCCAATGTGGATGTGGGAGAGCATATCCATGGACTTTATCACGGGGTTACCTACATCACAGAGGGGTCACGACTCCATTTGGTTAATTGTAGACAGGTTGACCAAAGTGGCTCATTTTCTACCCATAAGGACAGACTATACTACGGGACAGTATGCCCAGCTTTTTATTGCAGAAATAGTGAAACTTCACGGTGTGCCCCTAAATATCTTGTCTGACCGAGACAAGATATTTGTTTCACGGTTTTGGGAGAGTTTTCAGGAGGCCATGGGCACGGAGTTGCAGTTGAGTACGGCATATCACCCGCAGACCGATGGGCAAATCGAGCGTACAAACCAGATATTGGAGGACATGTTGCATATGTGCATCATTGATTTTGGGGGTGGATGGGAGCAGTATCTTCCACTGGTGGAGTTTGCTTACAACAACTCCTACTAGTTCACCATTGGCATGGCTCCATTTGAGGCGTTGTACGATAGACCTTGTCGTTCCCCAGCATATTGGTTGGAGGTGGGGGACAACAAACTACTTGGGCCGAAAGTGATTCAGGATACTTCGGCGAGGATAGAATTGATACGGAGTCGCATTCGGGTAGCTCAGGATCGGCAGAAGAGCTACGCTGATGTGAAGAGATTCTTCAGGGAGTTCCAAGTTGGGGACCAGGTTTTACTCAGAGTATCTCCTATGAAGGGGATTATCTGATTTGGGAAGAAGGGGAAGTTGGCACCGAGATACGTGGGACCATTTCCAATCATCGAGCGGATTGGGTCTGTTGCGTATAGACTTGGGTTACCGGAGCATTTACACAAGATTCATGATGTGTTTCATATTTCCTCGCTAAGGAAATATCTTAGAGATGATTTGGCTCATTCTCACATTGATTTGGAGGACATCGATCTCCAGCCTGATAGCTCCTACGAGGAGGGGCCGATTGCTATTTTGGACCGAAGTGAGCGGAAACTGCGGTCAAAGATAGTTCCGTTAGTGCGTGTTTAGTGGCGACATCATAATGTCGAGGAGTCCACATGGGAGCGCGAGGATGAGATGCGCGAACGTTATCCATAGTTATTTTTACCAGGTACTTTCTAGTTCCGAATTTCGGGACGAAATTCTGTTATTAGGGGGGAAGTATGTAATACCCCGTATTTTTGTGATATTTATTTATTGGATTAATTGAATTAAATGTGTATTAATTGAGAATTAATCCGGATAAAATACTAACGAGATGTGATTTGGTATTTGATTATAATGCGTATATATGGCAATATATGAATATTGAGAATATTAAAATTATCGTGAGATAGAAATACGGCAATTTGGAAATTTAGTTGGGACGCACGTGACAGTCGCGTCAGGAATGTAATTATTTTAGTTAAAAAGTTAATTTTATTTTTATCAACCGTATGGTCATTTTGAGTGTGCTAACGTGTTCGGAAGGGTCAAAATAGTCAGAAAACACTAGCCGGGGGTTTAGTTTGGGTCCCGGGGCATTTTTAGGCCATACCGGCAACCCAAAAGGGTAATTTGGTAATTTCAGAATTTTGGTAATTAAAACCCACGAAAATTAGAGTTTAATTATGATTTATCATTTAACCCACCAGCCCATTATCAGCACTAAACTAAGTAGTGGGCTACGGGAGAAGTTTAGAAAAGAAGTTAAAAGTCCAAAAATAAACCTCCACCTCCATTTGTCATCTTTGGAGAAGAAATTGTAGAGAGAGAGAGGAGAATTCTGCAGAGAGAGAGAGTGGATATCAACCGTCATCTTCTATCATCTTCATCTACAACAATCTGAAGAACGATTAAGGCAAGTGATTTAATTACAATTGATTCAATGATATGTTCTTCCATGTTTAGGGTAATTATCGAATTTGTCTTGGAAGATTGATACAAACCCATGAATTTGAGGATTAAAACTATAAACCATGTTAGGATTTGCATGTAGACATATTCTGGACGAATTATGAATTCAAAATATAACCCTTGATGATCTAAAAACGGATTTAAGAAGAGAATTATTAGTGTTCTTGAAAGAAATAGAAAACTAGGGTTCTTGATGAAGTTTTGGTCCAAATAAAACCCTTGGTTGATGATTTATCGGTTTTAGAACGTTAACAATGTTGTAGGATGGTTGTATGATGATATTATAATGTTAGATTAGAGTTTCATGCATTATAATGGAGTTTTGGGACGATTTGAGTACTGCAAAACGAAGCAGTCCGTAGCCTATCTGGTGCAATCGATCGATCGACATTCATCAGTCGATCGATCGACCACCATCGATCGATGGATGTTCAAGGTCGATCGATCAACCTTCCCAGAATGAGTAAAATTTTCCCTAGTTAAATTTTAATGATGTTAACCCTTAGAAAATTATTGTTGGAGACTTTATGAATATCCTTAGACTTAAGGAAGACCAGTAGGTATGGTTATAAAATTTGGACCTTAATTAGAATTCAATTTGAGGAATTATTCTAAAATCTAATGAAATTCGATGAGTGAGATAATATTAGGGTCAAAAGAGTAAATTTGAATGATGTGATGAAATGAGGTTTGGGGCAGAAGTAAGGACCTTAAGAATAATGATGTTATATGTGGGAATAATAGGAAACTTAACAATCCCTTAGAGTTAGGTCTTAAGTACAAGAAACTATGACGTGAGATGTGTCGACAGTCTACATTATGTATTATCGGAAGACTTAAAATGTATAAAATTGGAATAATGGTATAAGGATGTAGAATATACCATTATTAATATTGAGACTTCTAAGATGTGTGAATGCTTAGTATTTAACTTTTGTGTATGACATACCTACCATCTTTGCTATCACGGGAGGTTTACATTCGCTTAGGGCCATCTAATCTTTATGTGCCCGGATTTAGATTGGTACCTCGAGGACATAGTTCAAGAGAATGACTTATTTGTGAGTTAATGAGTCAGCTGACTATGGAGCGTAGGTATGTACGTGACAATGGATATGTTGAATTATGTTCGCCTCCATTTTTGTGTGAGGTGCTTATTCTAACAATTGTTGAGAGATTCGGAATTGGTAATCCTTATGTACGTGATGTACCGGGATGGATAGCAGAGTATGTGTGCACCGTAGCTTAGTCTCGGGGTGCTTGTATAGTATATTTATGATGTGAATGATATACGGTTAAGTGAACAGACTTGTCCTATTTAATTATGAGAATAACTTATAGTAACTCCTTGAGAAGATAAATAAGGGGATAACCTCCAGTATATGGTAATGCTAATAATTGAGAATCCGAGTTTAAGTAAAGCTATCTATTTAAGTGATAACATTGTGAATTCATATTGTGAATCGAGTAGAAAGGTTAGAACTTATGTGGGTTTAGTTAGATATGAGAATCACTTGAATGGGTACGGTACGTTAGGAGTGCACAATTAGTCGAGAGGTGAGTATTTCATGTGAGAGCACGTCCTAACATGTATTTTGCATTCATTGTTTTAATGTTATTAAAGCACTTTCTGTTTTTAAAATACTCTCCACTTTCGGGCTCTGACCCGTTTGCTTTCAAATCTATTTTTGTAAAAAACCTTTTTAGGTGCCCAGCCACAAGGACACCATGCATAGGATTTCCATTCAGGTGACGAGCTGTAGCTGTTGTGGAAGTTACAGGGCCTTGCTAGTAGACTCTTCTTTTATCTTGACTCCATATTCAGTTTCATCATTTGTAGGGCATGTCGCCCATTTCTATTAGAGTCATTTTTTATTTCAGTTATTCAGATCTTTGGCATGTAATTAATTCAGGATTCAGTTGTATTTATTTCAGTTGTGGGATTGTTGTGAGGAGTTTTCCTCCGGACTTACTATTATTTGTTGGTTACCTTATTGAGATTCTATGGTGTATGGTTATGTTACTCTTTCATTTTTCTTTCAATGCATGTTAATATGACTTACTTTAAAATTTGACATCTTACTTTTTAAATACTAGGTGATTAGTAATCATTAAAAATGTTTTCGACAGTCATGCTATTAACTGAACGAACTTGGCATTTTGTATTAATTTAATAAAGGAGTAGCTACCCGGTATTTAATTAGTCGGGGTGTCACAGTGCTATCAAACAAAGAATAGTTAAGAATAAAGAAGGGAGATACCTCTTCAAGTAGGGGACCCTAGAAGAGGGTAACTTCTCTTCAAATGAAACCGTCTGGAACCTTTTCGTTGATGGGTCATCCTATGAAAGCGAAAGTGGAGCAGGGATGACAGTGTTGGCATCAGATGGTACAAATATTAAATATGCATTAAGGTTCAACTTTAAAGCTTACAATAATGAGTCAGAGTATGAGGCATTAATAACAGGTCTCTTTTTGGCAAAAGCCCTCAATGTTGGCCAACTATTAGTCCACAATGACTCAATATTGGTCGTGAACCAAATCCTGGGGGTATATGAAGCCAAAGATGAAAGTATGTCCAGATATCTGTAGAGGGTGAGATCTGTAGACACCCCATTCTGTTACCCCCTAAACTCTCTTTAGGTCCCTAGCACCTCCCTTCATCACTACAAATCCAGGTCATTCCCCGAGTCCCGACCTAGAGGCCATCGGGCACTCCCAGGCTCCATTTGACCAAAAGTCAAAGTCTTCAGCTCAACCAAGACTGAATGAATCTTCAAAAGGCCCTGAATACCCTTTCCAACGGTCCACTCCGTGCGAAATTCTGACTTACGGTACGGACAAATGATCTATTTTACTCCGAAAGGTCACCTGATGCTTCCAAGGTCTGGTTGACCAAAGCCAACTCCCCGAACCAGGTCAAACTCTTTGGAATGTCAAAGTACATCTCCTAACCTTTCCAACGGTCCACCCCGTGCATGATTCAGACTTACCATGCGGACGAACGATCCGTTTGCGTCCGACGATTCCCCGTTCAATGGACCGATGAATGTTTTCGAGCCACATATGACTCAAAATCAACTATCGAACCCAGGAGTAGTCCAAAGGACTTTTGAAGGTCTCTGAATTACCTTTTAAATGGTCTACCCCATGCCTAATTCGAATCAATAGTTTGCGCTCTGCGACCAATTTTCCGAAAAGGCCCAAAAGACACTACTAAATGGCAAGTCCCAGTGTGCCTAAACACACCTACCGACTGACATGAACAGGGCTATGCCGATCGGCAATTCCCTGGGCCTATAAAAAGGAGGGCTTGACCTTATTTGCATGGGGAGCCCAAATCAGAAGCATATCACTTTCAACAAATCCAGAAAGCCTCTCTCGAAGTCAACGTGATTTTCACATCAAAATCCCTTTCCAACCTTCACTTTTCATCATCCTTTTCATCAAACTTGGTGAATTAACCACTCTCCATCATCATTCAAGTGCAAGGGATGCTCTCCAACATTCAAGATCAAGCGCAAGATCTTCAAGAAGGTCCAATTTTCTCAATTCTCCCCTGAAATTCTCATAAATTCTCAATAATTTGTTTTATTACTTAGCACTTCTATTGTTTCATCTCACACATCCTAATATACTTTTTATTTAGTATTATTTCACATCTATTGTTTTCATACAAATAAAAAACCCAAAAAAATAAGAAAAAAAGGTTGTGCTCATAAATTTCAAACGAGAATTCTCACATTTTTCTTACACTTCTCCCACAACTAAAGCACTTTTTTCTACATGCACACACACACACACACACACACACAAATAAGAGAATCCCCGATTGGATTTATGGGATAAACCCCACCCCTCATTTTACATGCGAACTACGTGGACTTTGATGCCTCTATAGGCTAAATAGGCATCTCGGGGTAAAATCCGAGATTCGAGTCCTATTTTTACTTTCTCTCTCATCTCCTATTCTCTTTAAATTTAATCCTCCTAGATTACATATATATACATATATTTGTCCTTAGTGGAGTATTATTCCACACGCGTTATCGTTCCATCATAACGGTCAACGTAAAGATGATCGTGTAAATCCTATTTTCTAATATTTTTATACATTCCTACGGATGACTCACTTTACCTCTTCCATGTTACAAGTCGATGATTCCTATCTCCACTACATATACACATGCACTGATATCATGGGAAAAATAAAGGAAAATAGAAAAAATCCATGAGAGACCGTAAGGGCATAATGGGTGCCTAACACCTTCCCATTTCATAACTTAGCCTCCGGACCCTTTTCAAATCATTTTGGTTTCGTATGTATCAGTATGTCCTTGGATGCTATCCTTCGGGATGGCTCCCTTTTTTTTGTCTGTTTCGAGTAAAATAGACTGGCGACTCTATCTCTCACATTTTTTACATCACCCAAATGACGCTGGCCGAAGCACTCCCGAGAGGGACGTGCGGGACCTAGGATCCTCCCTCACGCCGCCCGCCCGCTGCTAGGATCGGTGATGGCCACAGTGGAGACTCTACTGGGGACTATTTATTTTGAGGGATAGATTCTATTTACATGGATTTTATTTCTGTTTATATTTTTCTCCAATTTTGCATGTTCCCCTTTTTCATGTGTCCCTCATACTTATGATGCTATTCACACACTTGCAGAAAATTCTCCATGTGCACTTCACACCACGTGCACCTAGGATCACATATATCCACATGTTGCACGCATTACCCATACTTTGTTTACCATTGGTACTTGTACTTTGCTCCCTATTTGGCATAATCGAGAAAGACATTCTCATAAGATACTAATAAGAGAATCATGCATGATTAACACGACATCACCAAAGAGCATTGTTATTGACCAAATTTTACCCAGTAACTGGAGGGTCACTTCATGATGGGCGCTGATCCGGCAGGGCGCAGTTAGCCTATGGGATATGACTCTCACCTTCCATTGGCCAAGTACCTTCGACGTATATGAACGGTTCCCCAGCATCGTACCGCTTGACTGAAGTCATGACGGGAGGTATATTGTAGGGAATTCATTCACGTATGACGAGTATATTGAATTCACTCTCACACGTATCGTCCCCACGAGGTATATGGTGAGGCAATTCATGTACACTTAGGTATATTAAATGGCTTGTCCACACGTACCGATTTCCCGCAAGAGCAAGACGTATATCGTGAAAGTCACGCCAAAGGGGGGAACCTTTTTCGATTCACCCAACCAACTGTATACCCGCATATAGGTGTCAAGCCTAGGACACACATGTTAGATTATCGGTTTCAACTCAAAACTCTGCCGAAATTCTGCGTCAGCCTGCCACCCGAATTTTCTCACATTTTTGAAATGGGACCCTTCCCGTGAGCTTGGTCAAAAGTCCAGCTATAGCTTTGCATATATTATAAACCCAACATTTCCAGGCTCGGGTCTCGTCCGGCATTTCATTTTGCGTTTAGGAGAATTAATACAAGTGAAAACATAATAAGTGTAATAATCATGTTGTGACCGTCTCTCCTTTCTCTATCAAAAAATCCAAAAAAAAAAAAATCTTCTCCGTTCTTTATCAAAAATCCAAAAACATTTCTCATATCTCTATCAAAAATCCAGAAACATTTTGACTTTCCATCTCAAAAAGAAAAAAAAAATTCATCCCTTTTTCTAAAAAATAAATCCCATTTTTGTGTCTTCTCAGGTCGATCGCAAACTCTTGGCCTGTCTCCTTATTGGCTTCGGTCTTCAGTCAAATCACCATGAAGTTCCATTCGTTACCCTATTACTTCTTCTAAGTTCGAAATCCATTCGCTTTCCATGGAGAACACAAACCAAGTACCAGTTGTGCAACCAGATGTGACGGCAGTCCTAGCTCAGCTCGTGTCCAAGATTGATAACCTCCAAATTGAGGTCCAAAAGATGCAACGAAACTATGTTCCCATTCCTTAAGAGCCCGAGGACATATTTCCTCGCGCTATGGGTCCACTTGAGCCTATCTGGGTTCCCAAAGAGTATCAGCACGCTCCACATGTCCCTCCTATTAATGGGTCGCCGCCTTCCCAGCTTCCTATGTCGAACCTTGCCCAGCCTGGGGCTAACTTGCCTATGACCATTGATCCGAAGGAAGAAGAGATGAACAAAGTCAAAGAGGACCTCAAGATGCTCACCAAGAAGTTTGACTAAGTCAGAATCTCAGGGAATTACATGGACTACACCCACATGTCTCCTTATCCTAAAGCGAGGTTACCTGAGAAGTTCAAGATGCCAAATATCGAGAAATTCAGAGGAAGTGGACCCCGATTGTTCATCTCTGTAGCTATCACCGTTACATGACTTTACTAGGGGCTTCTAAAGAAGTGATGGCCCAATTATTTCAGCAAACTTTGAAGGATAGCACCCTCAGATGATTTTTTTCTCTCGAAGAGTCTAGAATCTGTAGCTGAGAGGATGTGGCTCGAGAATTCATATCACAGTACAAATACAATGAAGAGCTTGAGGTCACCAGCCATGATTTAGAGCTGCTCAAACAGAACTCTGGGGAATCAGTCAGTAACTTCATAGCCTGGTGGAGGGAAAAAGCAATAACCATGACCAATCGTCCATCCGAGGAAGAACAAGTCAGCATAGTGAAGAAGAACTTCTTACCCCACGTCTGAGCAACGATGGAAGGATAATACTATCCCCATTTCCGAGCTCTCAGAGAACCAGGAGTAGAAATCGAGGAAGGTCCTGATAAAACAGAAGTTGAACCAAAGAAGGTGTCCTGACAGTTCACCCCCAGGAAATATGATAAACTTGCCAGTGCTACAGTCTCAACCATTAATAACATCTCTCAACCAATCACATAATGGGAACTAGAAAGCCGCCCTATCTCGGTCCAAAAGGAATACACCGAGCTCCATACTCCTCTCTCCAAATTCTATCAAGCCCTACTAAGCCGAAACCTTATCAAACCCTTGGATACTCATCCATTGCCAAATCCACTCTTAAGAAACTTCAAGGTAGATGCCCATTGTTCCTTTCACCAAACCATTGGCCATATCACTGACCAATGGTTTTACCTCCGAAACATAATCCAAGGTCTAATTGACCGGGGTACTATCTCCCCACCAGCTAATCCTAAGCCAAATACTACTCACAACCTACTTCCAAATCATACCAATGCCATCTTTCTAGAATAGAACCCAGAATTCGATCCCTCAACTCAAATCACACCCATATACACTCCTAAAACTCTCCAAATTTGCCCATATTTCCTCCTACACCCTACTAACCTCGCTGATCAGGCATTGTCACTCCTTACCAGAGCATGCATCGCTGTCCGTACCCGTTCTAAAAATGGAAGCATGGAATTGACAGAAGTGTTAAACCAAATCCTCGAGTTCGGGCTGAAACTGCCCTCATAGATGATCATTGATTACCAAAGGTTCAGTACGTTGTTCTTGGAAGCAAGAAAATGGGCCCGAGAGTCAGACAATTGGGTAGTACTAGCCGATGAAGTCATCCTGGATGATGTTTTCCAGATTATGGCAGAATTATTCAGACAAACGAACGATATCTGCAGTATAACTGAGTTACTTAATACTCTAAAACTACAAGGGCGCCTGGTCCCTTTGCCCCCACATATCCCCACAGAATGGGAAGACATGTATGAATAAGCCATTGAAGTTGTGGAATGCATCGACTTCACATGGAAAGACATAATTGTTTCCACCGAATGGGGGGAAGAGTTCGAAAATTCAAGTGAAGAGCCATCTTCAGAGAAAACTGGTCTGGTAGCCAACATATTTGGGATGATATCATTCGAAGAACACCTCGGAGAAATAAATAAGGTGGTAGAGCAATCCGAGATTGATGAGGAAACACGGTTCATATTCTTCCCTCCTTCGATAAATCACATGACCAGATCAGGGAGGCATTAGAAGATTCCAAGCTCATTACCAACAAATGACAAAGGGAAGGGTGTTGAAAACCTTCCTATGCCAGAGAAAACCCTCGAGGAGAGCAAGATCCTCGATCTACTAAAGAAAATTCAAGCTAACATTACCCTATGGGGACTTTTCATGTCTTCCCAACTGCACATAAATTCTTTGATCAAGTTGTTCACTTGACCCACAGTTCCTCCCTTTACCCCACCAGAAGAAGCGGTAAATTTGGTTGGATCCTTGACCTCTACCCGAATGCTATCCTTTTTCGAAGAAGAAATCCCCAAGATTTGGCCAAACCATAATCATGCACTCAACATCTCCGTCGAAGTTATGGGGAAGGTCGTGCCACTCTTTCTTATTGATAATGGACCCGCCTTGAATGTCTACCCACTAAGAACCTTCAAATGTTTAGGATTGAAAGAAAGTGACCTCGCTCCAACCTTAGCTACTGTGCGTGCCTACGATAATACCCGTCGGGAGGTGATAGGATCCATAAAGCTTGTAATAGGGGCTGGCCCTATAAACCCTATCGTTGAACATCCCATCTTGTTTCAATCTATTACTAGGACGTCCTTGGCTCCATAGTATCAAGGGTGTGTCTTCCTCACTCCATCAGAAATTGAAGTTCTTCACCGAGGACGGGTCATTACCATTCTGGGCGATGACAATAATACTGAGGGTGCAAGTACCAGTAGTTTGATCCTTGAGATATAGCACAGGTAAAATGATATGCTCTTATCAGGATTCCAATTTGAACCACCTCTACTCCCGGAAGGGGATGACTTTAAAGAAAGGATTTGTCCAGAATATGACCCTCATGGCAACATCAATGTGATTCAGATGTTCAAAAACATGCACTTCATGCCCGAACTGGGGCTAGGACAAAGATAGCAAGGGATACTTGAACCTATTAAACTGAAGAAATCTTTCCCTCCTTATGGTTTTGGGTATCAACCATCAGAACAAGAGATCAGAATGATCCACCAGTCTCAACCAAAGAGAGGGCTAGATCGCATCCAGACTATCCCAGGTGACTCCTTGAATGGACGATTCATCAAAGAGGGCGAAGACTTCCCCTTTTGCAATTTTCCAGAACCATGGTATGACCATACAGATAAGAAGATGAAACCTGGAATGGATATCTTCTTCCAAGATAGCTACCCATGGGTTGAGAGTTCACAACACCATGTACAACCGCTCATCAAAGATACCGAAGAGACTAAGGAAAGTGACTCCGAAGATTTCTTCAACTTACAGACACTAGGGATAACACTCTGCATGGTTGACTGAGGCACTACATCACCAGATCCATCCCAACTTATTAAAGTTGCTGATACACCTCTCCTCAACTGGCATGCCGCGCTAGTTCTACCTGCTGAAATATCCCCTAATCCTAATGTTGACCCCATTTCTTCTTCTGTTATCTATCCTTGTTCAAATGTAATCGAGTCCTCCTTTGACGAGGTTCTCAATGTTATTTTTCCTATCAATGAAATAAACGAAGATTTTGAGTATCTTGTTGTGACTTACATTAACTGTTCAGATTCTAATCAAACTTTTGATGATGATGATTTTGTAAATAAACAATTCTTAACGGATCTAAATAAGGTTAATAATAAACAACATAACCACATTCAAGTTAATAAAGAAAAGATTATTGTTATTAATCTCGGTTCTAGTAGCCAACTGTGCGACCTTAGGATAGGGGCTACCCTTGACGAGCATGGGCACGCACAAATCAAAGAATTGCTAAAGGAATTAGTGGATGTCTTCGCATGGTCCTATGTCGATATGCTCAGCATTGATCCTGAAATAGCTCAGTATGAGATTCGCACTCTCCAAGATTACAAGACGGTCAAATAAAAGTTGAGAAAGCTCTACACCGAATGGTCACTCAAGGTCAAAGAAGAGGTGGTCAAAAAGTTGAACGTGGGCTTCATTCGTGTGATCGAATATCCCACATGGCTAGCCAATATAGTTCCCGTGCCAAAATCAGGAGGAAAGGTTTGGATGTGTGTAGACTATCGATACTTAAACAAAGCCTCTCCAAAAGATGATTATCCGCTACCTAATATCGACATGATCATTGACAATACAACCAATCATGCTCTCAAGTCATTCGTCGACGGGTGTGCAGGATACAACAAAATCAAAATGCACCCAGACCCCCAAGAAAATACCGCATTCATCACCCCATGGGGAACCTTTTGTTACACTTTTATGCCATTTGGTATCAAGAGTGCTGGGGCTACCTACTAGAAGGTTGCCACAACTATACTGCATGATCTGATTCAAAAAGAAGTTGAGGTCTATGTGGATGATATGATTACCAAATCGAACACTATAGAAGGTCATGTTCCCTCTCTCCGAAAATTCTTCGAACGACTGCAACAGTATCAGATGAGACTCAATTTGTAGAAATGCATCTTCAACATTACAAAGGGAAAACTCTTGGGATTTATGGTCAGTGAAAAAGGGATAGAAGAAGAACCTACCAAGCTAAAAGCCATACTTGAGATGCCACCTCCCCGAACAGATAAAGAAGTATGAGGTTTCCTTGGAAAATTTCAATACATTAGTCGATTCATCAGCCAGTTATCCTCCATCTGCGAACCTATCTTCAAACTCCTCCGAAAGGATTTAACTAAGGTTTGGAACGAGGCATGCCAAGAAGCTTTTAATCAAATCAAACAATATCTGACCCAACCCCTGGTACTCATGCCTCACAGCCTAGTCTCCCCTTGCTCCTATACCTAACCATAACCGACACTATAGGTGGGGCTTTGCTAGCCCAATACCTTGAAGATTCTAGTAAAGAAAGATCCATCTATTATGCCAATCGCAAATTGGCCGGGTACGAGGTTAACTATATTGCTTTGGAAAAGGCATGTGTCACGCTTATCTGGGTCACCCAAAAGTTGTGGCACTACATGCTCGCCTTCCCCATCAAACTTGTATCCCGAATGGACCCCATCAAATACCTGCTTGAGAAACCCTCCTTATCCAGCCGAATGGCCTGATGGTTGATGCTCCTAGCCAAGTTTGATATCATATACGTTACATAAAAATCCATGAAAGGAAGATCCATCTCAGACTACCTCACTGATTATCCCATGGAAGAAGCTGATGTATGGATCTCTGAATTACCAGATGAAAGCATCCTTTTCACTGCCCAGGACAATCTCCGATGGAAAATGTTCTTTGACAGCATTGCCAATAAAAAAGGATATGGCATTGGGATACTTTTGATCACCCCGGATGACTCTCACACTCCCATCGCCATCAAGCTGGATTTACCCAGCACCAATAACATCAATGAGTACGAGGCATGCACAGTAGGCCTCAAGGTTGCTCTCGAGAAAGATATAAAGCCCTTATACTCTTGACTCACTTGAGTCTATATTGTATAAGTTCTCATCTAGTTTGGAAATTGTGACAAAATTATGTCCATCCTAGAAACCAAAGAACCTCAGAGATTGGTTTGCTATTTCATTCATATATCTTGTTGTGATCTAGATGTAATTACCAACACTCACACACAGTAGAATGCATCATGTACATGTCACATTGCATATTTATGTGTGTACATATATTGAGTATGTTTAAATCCCTAAATTTGATTTTTAAATATTTTTTTGGGATTTTATAAACATTTTTTAATGAAGGTTTTATTAATTAAAACTTGATTTTAGAAGTTTGTGGGTTCAATCTCTAATTATTGATTAATGGGTTTATTGGCTCAAAGTTGGTTTGGGTAGAAACAAAAAGCGGCAGAGACTTCAGGGTTTGGTTGTAATTAATTTATGACGCGCGTTTTATATCGATTTATTGGTTAACACCTGTTGCTTGCTGATTGGTGGGATTTGTGTTTATTCAGTGAGTATACAATCTCGTATCTTTACAATCGTTGGATCAAACCTTATCAACGTACTGCATGCTTTCTTTGGTAATCCCTGTGTATCCCTCCTGAACCAATCAGGTGACTTTTAACCACCGCTTTCTGTGAGTCCTTGGATTTACGTCAAACCAGATTGACTCAATCCTGACCCTTGTTTTTGAACCTGCTTCTCGATCCTTCTCTTCGTACTATAAAAAGGATCCTCCTCTCAGTCGTCCAAGACTTTTGGCTAATTCATTCCTGAGAATAAAAAAGAGAGAGTAGAGAGAGAGAGAGAAGAGAGAGAAGAGAGAAACCAGAAAGAAAGAGAGAGAGTTAGAAACCCTAACCCTAACCCCAACCCCTATTCGTCAATCCTCTTTGAAACCAAACACTCCACAAAAAACTCCTACATATCCAAAACACTACCCTGAGTGTTCTTGAGTTTTTGAGAGATATTGTGTTGCTGTAACCTCTTGTTCGTTAGATCTTATTTCCAACTTAAACTCTTTACTTAGATCTATTATCTTCTTCATAGAAATTTCCGATCTATTTTCTGCATGTTACATCACACTTAGATTTACATAGTTTATTTCTCATCTTGAGAAATATATTGTTGATTCTTTTCTGAAAATTATTTTTATCTCTAAATCAATAATAAATGTTTTCTGTTTCTAGTTCTCTTAAAACTAAACATTTGACCTAGTTTGGAATCACACTTGGAGGTTTTAAATCTCGAAAATCTTTTCAAAACTCTGAGATTGATTAAGATCTTGACTGTCTTCTAAGCAAGATATCTGTGGATTCTGAGATTGATTTAAAGGTCAAATAGGTTCAAAGTTTTGTGAGAAGAGAGAAAAAGAAAAATCACTGCATATAGCCTTATATGTAATTTGCTAGGAGTGTTTGTACCTGATAAGTGTGAGTGTGTGCATGCATGTGTTAGAGAGAACCTCCACAAACACTTTCACACTACAACACGAAAAGTGTTGGTAATAAGATCTTGTGAACAAAAGTCGACGTAAAGTGATGGAACAAATCAGAAGTTAACAAACTGGGAGAACAACATCTACAATCAGAACTGCAGAGAAGTTATAAGGACACCAGAGGGTACATTCCTAAACTTATATAGGTCTGAGTTGTATGCATGTTAGTTAAATAGTTTGTAACTCATAAATTTGTTTTAGTGGATTTTTTTCATTTTACTCCGTAGAGGGAGTCGTGGATGTTTCCTCAATTGGTGAGGTTTTACCACGTAAAAAATCGTGAACTTAATCTTTCTACATCTCCTCATCTCATTCTTGGTTGTGCCGAGTTTAAAGCTTGTTTAAACTACCTTATAAACCTGTTATTCAAATCTTGAATAGATCTCGTACATACTGTTTTGTTAAACACATCTTGTGTTCAAATAGTTTTGTTTTTTCAAGAAAAGAGTTTCCTCAAAAAACAACTCGGAGTTACTTAAATAGTTTATTTTTATAAAACGGCTTTAGTAACATATTTTCAATTGGTATCAGAGCTTGGTAAACTTCTTTTAAAGATATCCTCTGTTTATGAAATTGTTTTCTGAAAATCAAATATGGACGAGAAAAATGAAAGATTTGGTAACTTGACCAGACCTCCTATCTTTGATGGAACCAATTTTGCTTACTCGAAAGTAAGAATGATTGCTTTCATTCAAGGAACTCTGGGTGATGATGTCTGGGACATTGTTGAAAATGGTTACACTTTTCCTACAAAACCTGTCACTGAAGGAAGTAATGAGAGGGTTAAGAAAGTATTAAGCGAGTTCACTCAAGAAGAGAAACAAGTTTCTCGAAATAATAACAAAGGAAAGAATGCCATATTTATGTCTATAAATGAACATGAGTTCAAAAGAATCTCATCCTGTACCACTTCTAAGGAAGCTTGGGACACTTTTAGTTACTGCTCATGAAGGTGATACTAGAGTTAAGGCTGCTAAAACTCAAATGCTCATTCAACAGTATAATTCCATAATTATGTCTGAGACTGAGTCATTTGATGACTTCTATATGAACCTGACTGACATTGTGACCAAACTGCATGCTAATGGGATAACTTATGATAGACAAGAAATTGTATCTAAAATTCTGAGATCATTACCATAGAAATTTGATAACAAAAGATATGATATTGAGAAAATGTGTGATATTAATCTCACTCCTGAACTACTTAGTAGTAAATTAAGAACTGTGGAAATGGAACTGGAATTTAAGAAACAACAGACCCAGTCCCATAGAAAATAGACTAGTTCCAATCTAAGCTTCTCTTCTAAATTGATTAAGCCCGAGTTTAATACTTCCAATGATGACTGTGATGAGGAATGCGATATAGAGAGTTTGGACAATCAGATTGCCTTAATGTCAAACAGTTTAAGAAAATCATTAAGTTTAGAAACAAAATGGCAAATAAACAAGGCAAGTCAAATTATCCAACTCCCTCTAATCACAGACCTCATGAGAAAAGCAATAATAAAAATCACAAGGACTCTCACATTAGACCTAATAGAGACCTTAAAAAGACTGAATGCTATAGATGTGGTAAACTGAGACACATTGCACAAGACTGTAGAGTTAACTTGAATATTCAAAACAAACACACTAGAGCCAACATTTGCAAAACATGGGATGATTCAAGTGACTCTGAAAATGAGGAACCTGAGTCAACTAATGTTTTTGACCCTTGCATGCCTTTCTTTGCCAAGATTATCTATAATGATGATATGCCTGTGCTTGTTAGTGAGGAAGAATCTAATAATTCTATATCTGATGGTTCGAATATTGCTATTACTGGTTTAGATGCTTTGATTACTGAGAATATTGTTATCTCTTCTTCGGGGTGTGTGAGTCAAACGGAAAGCGATAATGACGATGTCAATGGGTGTGTGAGTTCAAAGAATGAATCCTTAGGGGTCACTTCACACACTACACTTAGTGACTCAGACAATGAAGACCTCCCAGACATTCACACACTTTATTCTAAAACTCTCAAGAAAATCACTAGAATAGAAAAAATTGTGAAAGATCTCACCAAAAAACTGGAAGATCTAAGCCTGGTGGTCAAATTGAATGCTGAAGAGTATACTGCCCAATGTTTAACTCATGAAAGTGAAATTAAAATGTTTGATGAAAAACTCAGAAATTTGACTGAAACAAATGAAATTCTGGAGAAAAAGTACAAAGGGACATTGTTAGAATTGGAACAAACTAAAGAAAAGCCGACAACTGTTTTTAAAAAATTTACAAAATTTTAAAATAATTCAAACTGTTTTGATGAATTTGTTGCTGAATCAAAAACTAATTCTGATGATCGAGCTGGAATAGGGTTTTGCCCCAATTTGAAGACACAAACAAAATCTTTTGAACCTATCAAGTTTGTGTCAAGAGGCAAAAGGCCTATTGAAACATGCCCAGACTTTCATTCTCTAAAAACTGAGTTTGATTCAAAACATCAAAATTTTAACATTGGGGAATCAAGTTGCTCTAAACATGAAAGTTCACCTAAGGCTAAATATGTCTACCCCTTTATTAGAAAGAGTGAATCTACATTCAAACCTGTACTACCTAGGATTAGAGTTCAACCTCAAAATTCCTCAAAACCTCTGTTTAGAAACTTTCCTAAGGAGACCCCAATTTTGAGCAATCTTTACTGCTCCTACTGCGACATATACGGTCACTCTTTTGATGGTTGCTATGCTAGGAGACTAGTTAAACCTGCCTATAATCCTCATATCTATCAGAACTTTAACTATTCTAGAAGGAGCCGCAACAATTATATACTTCCTAGACAACCAGATAAAAACTCTAATTATAGAAAGAGAAAGACCAAACCTAAAAGAACATTTCCTAGAAGGAATCCTAAGCACTTTCCTAAACCAAATGCTCAAGTCTTTCATAAAATTCAAAATCATGTGCAAAACATTTTTCAGCAAAAATCCAATGCTCGCAAATTTTATCAATTGAGAGCTAATAAGCGCAAAATGAAAACTAGAGCAATTTGGGTTAGAAAAGATGATCTATTACCTCAGATGAAGTGTAACATCGTTGTTACCGCTCTAAAAGATCAACACACATCATCCGGTTGGTATTTAGACTCTGGATGTTCTAAGCACATGACTGGGGATGAAACTAAACTTTTAAACAAAACCAGCTTTGCTGGTGGTAAAGTCATTTTTGGTGATGGAGTTTCATCTCAAATCATAGGCAAAGGAACTCTCCAAGAAGATGGACTTCATGTTCTTGAAAATGTCCTTCTAGTTAAAGGTCTTAAGGCAAATCTACTTAGCATTTCACAATTTTGTGACTCAGATCATACTGTTACCTTTTCAAAGAACAATTGAAAAATTTTAAATGATAAAGGTGAATGCATAATTACAGGATTCAGAACCCCTGACAATTGTTATACTGTCATGAACAATTCTGAAATCTGTAATGTTGCCAGAATGGATGATAATGAGATATGGCATAACAGAATGGGTCATATAAATTACGATAATCTTAGTAGACTGACCTCTCAGGAAATAGTTAGAGGAGTTCCTAAAATCAAACCCATTCCTAATATTGTCTGTGGTCCTTGTCAGGAAGGTAAAATTGTTAAGGCACCTCATAAGAAAGTTAATGATATTCTTACCTTTAATCCCTTGGAGCTCATCCATATGGACCTAATGGGTCCCTCCCAAACTGTTAGTCTCTGTGGACACAGTTATATTCTAGTTATGGTTGATGACTTCACCAGATTTACTTGGGTAGCCTTTTTAAAACAAAAGTCCGATATTTTTCAAACATTCCTAAAAATTCTTCTTCGAATTGAAAATGAAAAGGACACTCAAGTAAATAGAATTCGTAGTGATAGAGGTGGTGAATTCAAAGACACTGGTATTTTTGAATACTGTGACTATAATGGTTACAAAAATGAATTCAGTGCACCTAAGACCCCTCAACAAAATGGAATTGCTGAGAGAAAGAATCGTACTCTTCAAGAGATGGCACGAGTTATGTTACATGACAAGAATTTACCTAAATACTTTTGGGTAGAATCTATTCGTACTGCATGTCACATCATAAATAGGGTCTATCTTAGAAAGAATTCCAAACAAACTCCTTACGAACTTTGGTACAATAAAAAGCCTAATCTTAAGTACCTTAGAACTTTTGGCAGTACTTGTTATGTATGCAAAGATAGGGAACACTTATCCAAATTTGAGAGTAGGGGAGATAAAGCTATATTTCTAGGATACTCTCCTAACAGTAGAGCCTATCGAGTGTATAATCTTCGCACTAAAACCTTGATGGAATCCATAAATGTAATTGTAAGTGACACTATTGTAGAGAACAAGACTGGTGAATCTACTATTGAGGAAGAATCTACAAACATTTTGGAAAATGACTCTTCTGAAATAGATAATTCATTACCAATTGAGATACCTGAAGTACCTAACTGGGTTTCTAAAGATCATCCCATAAATAACGTAGTTGGTAACCCTAGTGAGCCAGTGCGTACAAGATCCCAACTAAGAAATTATGCACATTATGCATGTTTTGTTTCCCTTGTGGAACCAAAGAATGTAAATGAGGCATTGAATGACTCTCACTGGATTTCTTCTATGAAGGAAGAACTTCTTCAATTTGTCATTCATGATGTTTGATATCTTGTTCCTCGTCCCGATCATAAAAAGGTTATTGGCACACGTTGGATTTTCAAACATAAGACTGATGAAAATGGGATAATAATTAGAAATAAAGCTAGATTAGTTGCTCAAGGATACTCTCAAATTGAAGGAATAGATTTTAACGAGACTTTTGCTCCTGTTACTCGTTTAGAGTCTGTTTGTCTGCTCTTTGCTATAGCTTGCCACATGCATTTTGCACTTTATCAAATGGATGCCAAATATGCATTCCTTAATGGAATATTGACTGAAGAGACCTATGTAGAATAACCTAAAGGGTTCATTGACCCTCAATATCCAAATCATGTATTTCGTCTTAAAAAGTCTTTGTATGGCCTTAAACAAGCACCTAGAGCTTGGTATGAGCGTCTTTCCAGTTTCCTCTTAGATAAAGGTTTCAAAAGAGGTAGAAATGATCAAACTCTTTTAGTCAAACATTTTGACAAACACATCATTATTGCTCAAGTTTATGTTGACGATATTATCTTTGGATCAACTTCTCCCTCAGAAGTAAAATCCTTCTCTGAAACTATGCATAAGGAATTTCAAATGTCCCTTATGGGGGAGTTATAATTCTTCTTAGGCCTTCAAGTCAAATAACATTCAGAAGGATTATTTGTATCGCAATTTAAGTATACTTTAGAGATAATAAAGAAATTTGTCCTCGAGAGTGCTAAAGATGCTAGAACGCCCATGAGTACTACGTTAAAACTTTCTAAAGATGAAAATGGAAAATCCATAGATCCTACTCTATATCGTAGTATGATAGGAACCTTACTATATCTTACTGCCTCGCGTCCAGATATTATGTATGCTGTGTGTGTATGTGCTCGTTATCAAAATAACCCTAAAGAGAGCCATTTGAATGCTGTTAAACGTATCATTAAATATGTAAAAGGCACTCTGAATCTAGGACTTTGGTACACTAATGACACACCAAGCACTATAATTGGGTACACTGATGCTGACTGGGCTGGGTGTACTGATGATAGTAAAAGCACATCAGGAGCATGTTATTATATAGGAAATAACTTGGTAGGATGGAGTAGTAAGAAACAAAACTGCACATCACTCTCGACAGCCGAATCTGAATACATAGCCCCTGGCAGCTGTTGTGCTCAATTACTGTGGCTTAAACAAATGCTAAGTGATTATGGTATTCAAGAAAACCAATTACATCTCTATTGTGATAATCAAAGTGCGATTAATATTTCTAAAAATCCTATTCAACACTCGCGAACAAAGCACATAAAAATAAGACATCATTTTATACGCGAATTGGTTGAAACTAAGGAATTAGAAATCAATTATCTTCCTACTGATTTGCAACTCGCAGATATGTTCACCAAACCTGTAGATTATAATAGATTCATTTCCTTGCGTAAATCTATTAGTATGGTTTGTGCTGAGTAATACCTTTGCTGATTATCCAAGTTTTTCCCTTTGTCCATTTGAGACAAAATGGGGGACAAATTTGAGTCGTTATGAATATTTGTATATATGCTAAACTGCTTTATCTTAGTGATTCATTGCAGGTTTTTGTACAGTTTTTTTCAACTGATGTAATAGGGTATTCAATTGTAATAGTTGAGTTATGTACTTTTGTTTTCTAGGATTTGGGTTGATAGATTCTTTATAGGAATAGGTTTTTCTTATGTTTTGTCGCCCTACGAGTCCTAGTTGACTCAAAGGAGATTTTGTCTCATATTTCCAAAGAGGGATATTGAAGCCCTTATACTCTTGACTCACTTGAGTAAATTTTTTTTAAATGCTCATCTAGTTTGGAAATTGTGACAAAATTATGTCCATCCTAGAAACCAAAGAACCTCAGAGATTGGTTTGCTATTTCATTCATATATCTTGTTGTGATCTATACCTAATTACCAACACTCACACACAGTAGAATGCATCATGTACATGTCACATTGCATATTTATGTGTGTACATATATTGAGTATGTTTAAATCCCTAAATTTGATTTTTAAATATTTTTTTGGGATTTTATAAACATTTTTTAATAAAGGTTTTATTAATTAAAACTTGATTTTAGAAGTTTGTGGGTTCAATCTCTAATTATTGATTAATGGGTTTATTGGCTCAAAGTTGGTTTGGGTAGAAACAAAAAGCGGCAGAGACTTCAGGGTTTGGTTGTAATTAATTTATGACTCGCGTTTTATATCGATTTATTGGTTAACACCTGTTGCTTGCTGATTGGTGGGATTTGTGTTTCTTCACTGAGTATACAATCGCGTATCTTTACAACCGTTGGATCAAACCTTATCAACGTCCTGCATGCTTTCTTTGGTAATCCATGTGTATCCCTCCTGAACCAATCAGGTGACTTTTAACCACCGCTTTCTGTGAGACCTTGGATTTAAGTCAAACCAGATTGACTCAATCCCGACCCTTGTTTTTGAACCTGCTTCTCAATCGTTCTCTTCGTCCTATAAAAAGAATCATCCTCTCAGTTCTCCAAGACTTTTGGCTAATTCATTCCTGAGAATAAAAAAGAGAGAGTGGAGAGAGAGAGAGAGAGAAGAGAGAGAAGAGAGAAACCAGAAAGAAAGAGAGAGAGTTAGAAACCCTAACCTTTACCCCTGTTCGTCAATCCTCTTTGAAACCAAACTCTCCACAAAAAACTCCTACATATCCAAAACACTACCCTGAGTGTTCTAGAGTTTTTGAGAGATATTTGTGTTGCTGTAACCTCTTGTTCGTTATATCTTGTTTCCAACTTAAACTGTTTACTTAGATCTATTTTCTTCTTCATAGAAATTTCAGATCTATGTTCTGCATGTTACATCACACTTAGATTTACATAGTTTATTTCTCATCTTGAGAAATATATTGTTGATTCTTTTCTGAAAATTGTTTTTATCTCTAAATCAACAATAAATGTTTTCTGTTTCTAGTTCTCTTAAAACTAAACCTTTGACCTAGTTTGGAATCACACTTGGAGGTTTTAAATCTCGAAAATCTTTTCAAAACTCTGAGATTGATTAAGATCTTGACTGTCTTCTAAGCAAGATATCCGTGGATTCTGGGATTGATTTAAAGGTCAAACATGTTCAAAGTTTTGTGAGAAGAGAGAAAAAGAAAAATCACTGCATATAGCCTTATATATAATTTGCTAGGACTGTTTGTACCTGATAAGTGTGAGTGTGAGCATGCATGTGTTAGAGAGCACCTCCACAAACACTTTCACACTACAACACGAAAAGTGTTGGTAATAAGATCTTGTGAACAAAAGTCGACGTAAAGTGCTGGAACAAATCAGAAGTTAACAAACTGGGAGAACAACATCTACAATCAGAACTGCAGAGAAGTTATAAGGACACCAGAGGGTACATTCCTAAACTTATATAGGTGTGAGTTGTATGCATGTTAGTTAAATAGTTTGTAACTCATAAATTTGTTTTAGTGGATTTTTTTCATTTTACTCCGTAGAGGGAGTCGTGGATGTTTCCTCAATTGGTGAGGTTTTACCACGTAAAAAATCGTGAACTTAATCTTTCTACATCTCCTCATCTCACTCTTGGTTGTGCTGAGTTTAAAGCTTGTTTAAACTACCTTATAAACCTGTTATTCAAATCTTGAATAGATCTCGTACATACTGTTTTGTTAAACACATCTTGTGTTCAAATAGTTTTGTTTTTTCAAGAAAAGAGTTTCCTCAAAAAACAGCTCGGAGTTACTTAAATAGTTTATTTTTAATAAACGGCTTTAGTAACATATTTTCAAGATATTCAATGCCTAGATGTCTATGGGGATCCCACCCTCATCATCGGTCAAGTGCTCAGAAAGTGGAAAGTTAAGGACGAGAAACTCCAACCCTTCCATGCCCACTTAGAAGAACTAGCCTCCTAATTACAAGATATCACCTTCCACTACCTACCTCGAGCAAAGAATAACCTAGTCGATGCCCTTGCTACGTTGGCCTCCATGGTCGACATACCCAAAGGAATCATAATGATCCTCTTCCAGATTCAAAAGCAAGACAAACTAACCCACTGCTACCACATTGAGCTCGTCACCACAGAAGATCCTGAGCTAGCCAATTGCTAGTACTATGATATCTGACACCTCCTCAAACACAGTAGGTATCCCGAGGGTTCCAACAAGAAAGATCGAGCAACCCTTTGAAGACTGGCCACCTAGTACATCATTTATCACAAAGCACTGCTCAAAAGGAACTTCGATGGAACTCATATGCACTGTATTGCAGGGGTTGACATTGAAAAGATAATGTAGAAGATCCACAGCGGGGAATGCGGACCCCACATGAACGGTCACATGCTTGCCAAAAAGATCATACGACAAGGCTACTACTGGACTACCATGACCCAGGATTGCACCGCCTATGTCCGGACATGCCTCAAATGCCAAAAGCTCTCCAACCTTCAGCATCAGCCTCCGCGCGAATTATACAAAATGACTTTTCCCTTGCCGTTCTCCACCTGGGGCATCGACATCATAGGGAAGGTTACACCGAAGGCTTCCAACAGGCATGAGTTTATCCTAGTTTCTATCTATTACTTCACCAAATGGGTCAAAGCTTAGTCATACGCAGTGCCGAACGCCAAGAAAGTGGCCAAATTCATCAAGAAAAATATCATCTACCGATATGGGGTCCTACACGAGCTAGTATCAGATAACGGGTTGAATTTGGAGGTAGAAGTTGTAGAGGGGGCTTGAAGGTAATCCTGAGATTAGGGATAATTCACTGATTGGAAATAATGTTTGAGATTAAGCAACCGAGGTAGCTCAAGCGTGGCAACTCAAGCGTGGAAACTCAGTGAGTCAGCTTTGCATGGCAATTCATACTTTAGCTTGTTGTATTAGTCATATTGTATTTTTTTATGTTGACTGTAAGCTATAATGGTTGTAATGATGTAACGAGAATAATAATGAGTTTTAGTGTGAGGTCAAACGGTACTCGCGAGAGACCAGGCTTGGCAGTGCCTTGGAGAGCTTTCTTGCTCTATCGAATGACCTCGTAATGGAAACTTTAGAGGGACTTGGTTTGGAGGATTGATAAGTGAGGCACCGTTGGGGCTTTTCCTGACCATCTTAGATACACCTAAGGACCCTGGCCATGGAACCTCGAGCGAAGTAGCTTAGAGTTCCATCGGGCGTTGAGTTGTGTACCAAATAACCCTCTACTTAATGTCACGTCTATTGTAGGTGATGTCACTATACAGCTAAACAATGTCAGACTTGCACTTGAGTAAACCATCGTGGTATTTGGGGCTGTCAGGCAGTTGGTGAGCCACCTCTGCGACAACAGCCCCTGACACAGAGTGGTTGGGCAAAAGGCCTATCTTAGCATTTAATGTTTATGATGTGGAGATAACTAGTGCATCAGGCATTTAATGTTATGACATAAAGTATAAGGGATGTCTTTCACAGTCTTTAATGACTGAGTTACCTCGGGGGTGGTGTGGGGGGATATTTAAAGACCCCAACCACCTTTGAGGAGAGGATGATATTTTAAGAGTTCAGGAGTTATTGCTAGAGGGAATACACATCAGAGAGAGTTGTTGCAAACCAGAGGGTTTACTCACTCACCATTTTTATTTATTACGAAGCTTTTAATACTTGACAGAGATTCTTGAGGGTGTTTGGGGTGTTTTTACCTTCCTACCAAGGTGTATCTAGGGTTCTTACTTCTCTCTCCCTCTAGCTAAGTTACTTCTAAGTTTCATTACTACTTTCTGAGTTATACACGAGATTTTTGAGAGTTTAAACTCAGTTCATCTTCATTGGGTTTGTGTTTGTGTTTGTATGCCCTATCATTAATCCAAGGTCTTGGGCTAATTAACTAATTATTACCATACTCAAATAAGGGTTACGCCTCCATCTTAACTAAACTACCCTCTTACATTTGGCGACTCTGCTGGGGAGGCATTCTTCTGAGCAAGGAGTATGGCGCAAGACAATGTTGATCGAAGGATCAACTTCGATGGCATCCAACACAATGAAGAACAAGCTACGAGAGAATTGGAGGATCTAAGGGATGGGGCTCCTCGAGTAGAGGTACCTCCGATTTTGGAGGCGTCAGGCGTTCCGGGGGTGACAAAAGCTTCCACGAGTGCAAGGTTGGGACCCACTCAGATCGCACTCCTCATGAGCAAGGTTTATGAGTTTTTTCAAACTCCGGTGGCTTCAACGATGTTGGGAGGATTTGACGCCAATTCCTTCGTAACACCAGGGGCAGCCCCAATGGCCCCACCAAGTGAAGGCGTGACAGGAATAGTCCCAATGAGCATACCCGCTGTTGTGAATCCAGCAGTGGGAACATAAGGAGTATCAACAGCCCCAACGGTGATGACTGCTCCAACTGTAACGGGTACTCAACCCATGGTCCCATTGGTTGTTGCCCCAATGGCATCACCCATGGAGGAAATGAGAAAGGAGATGCAAAATGAGATGTTGAAGTTCATGCAAGCTTCCTCGCAATCTATGGGCAAGGTGGCTTCGGTTTATGATAATTTTTGAACACCCTATCCTCAGGAATACAATGATGAGCCCTATCCAAAGGGCTATATTCCTCCTATTTTTGAAAAATACATAGGAAAATGTGGGAACACGAAGGAGCATGTTAAGCGCTTCATTGAACACTTAGGGGCACATTGCAATAATAAGAATCTTAGGTTGAGGGAGTTTTCTAACTCCTTAACCGATAAATCGTATACCTGGTATTCCCATTTGGCTCCCAAAAGTGTTTCTGTGTGGGAGGAGACCTCGAGATGCACGTATTGTTTGTCCAGAAGTTCTTTCTGGAAGAAGATGAGTTTACTTTGACCCAACTAGGTATGGAGAAGCAATGACCTGAGGAAGAAGTGGTGGCCTATGTTCGAAGGTTCAGAGAAAGATCTCTCGACGTGAGGGAGGAAGCCAAAGAGTCCAAGTTATTGCAGATCTGCACTGAGGGGCTGCTTCTCGAGTACATCTGCCACCTTATCAATGAGATGCGCGAGGGGACTTTTTCGGGGTTCTTAAAAGCGGTAAGGAATATCTCCTTGGTGGTGCGGCCCAATCCGGTGGCGGTGCCCATGATGTTTAGTCGACCGATGCAACCCGCGGGGGGGGGGAGGTCTCAGCCCCATGGGTAGGGTACACCGAGGGAGGAGATGGGGGCAAGGCACCGAAGAAGGAAAGTTAGAGGAAATAATGAGTTTATGAAAAATCTTAACAAGAGTTTTTGTTGTTAAGTCACCGATATAGGTGGAGTTTATGAAAAAAACCTCAACAAGTGTTTAATGAAAAAAATCTCAACAAGTGTTTTCGTTGTTAAGTCACCGATATAGGTGGAGTTTATGAAAATCTTAACAAGTGTTTCGTTGTTAAGTCACCAATATAGGTGGAGTTTATGAAAAAAATATTAACAAGTTTTTCGTTGTTAAGTCACCGATATAGGTGGAGTTTGTGAAAATCTTAACAAGTGTTTTCGTTGTTAAGTCACCGATATAGGTGGAGGTTATGAAAAATCTTAACAAGTGTTTTTATTGTTAAGCCACCGATATAGGTGGAGTTTATGAAAAAAATCTTAACAAGTGTTTTCGTTGTTAAATCACCGATATAAGTGGAGTTTATAAAAAATCTTAACAACTGTTTTCGTTGTTAAGTCACCGATATAGGTGGAGTTTATGAAAATATTAACAAGTGTTTTCATTGTTAAGTCACCGATATAGGTGGAGTTTATGAAAAATCTTAACAAATGTTTTCGTTGTTAAGTCACCAATATAGGTGGAGTTTATGAAAAAACCCTTAACAAGTGTTTTCGTTGTTAAGTCACCAATATAGGTGGAGTTTATGAAAAATCTTAACAAGTGTTTTCGTTATTAAGTCACCGATATAGGTGGAGTTTATGAAAAATATTAACAAGTATTTTCGTTGTTAAGTCACCGATATAGGTGGAGTTTATGAAAAATCTTAACAAATGTTTGTGTTGTTAAGTCACCGATATAGGTGGAGTTTATGAAAAATCATAAACAAGTGTTTTGGTTGTTAAGTCACCGATATAGGTGGAGTTTATGAAAAAAATCTTAACAAGTGTTTTCGTTGTTAAGTCACCGATATAAGTGGAGTTTATGAAAAATCTTAACAAGTGTTTTCGTTGTTAAGTCACCGATATAGGTGGAGTTTATGAAAATCTTAACAAGTGTTTTTGTTGTTAAGTCACCGATATAGGTGGAGTTTATGAAAAATCTTAACAAGTGTTTTCGTTGTTAAGTCACCAATATAGGTGGAGTTTATGAAAAAAACCTTAACAAGTGTTTTCATTGTTAAGTCACCGATATAGGTGGAGTTTATGAAAAATGTTAACAAGTATTTTCGTTATTAAGTCACCGATATAGGTGGAGTTTATGAAAAATCTTAACAAGTGTTTTCGTTGTTAAGTCACCGATATAGGTGGAGTTTATGAAAAATCTTAACAAATGTTTTGGTTGTTAAGTCACCGATGTTGGTGGAGTTTATGAAAAATCTTAAACATGTGTTTTGGTTGTTAAGTCACCGATATAGGTGGAGTTTATGAAAAAAATCTTAACAAGTGTTTTCGCTGTTAAGTCACTGATATAGGTGGAGTTTATGAAAAATCTTGACAAGTGCTTTTGTTGTTAAGTCGCCGATAGAGGTGGAGGTTATGAAAAAAATCTTAACAAGTGTTTTCATTGTTAAGTCACCGATATAGGTGGATTTTATGAAAAACCTTAACAAGTGTTTTCGTTCGTATGTCACCAATATAATTGGAGTTTAATGAAAAAAGACCTTAACAAGTGTTTTCATTGTTAAGTCACCGATATAAGTGGAGTTTATGAAAAACCTTAACAAGTGTTTTTGTTGTTACAAAGTGTTTTGACAGTTGAACTGACAGTGCCACGTCATTAATGAAGTGACGCTTTGGGAAAAGAAGGAAGTTGCCTTCTCTAGCAAGTTTGAGTTTTGGCGCCAGAATTTTTGTCAGACATATCCAATGACTCCCAACGAAGACAGTGCCTCAACGGCTAAAAAAAGCTACAATGTCCCCTCGCCACGTGTCCAAACGTTGTTTAATTTGTGACTCAGTTACATCGGGGATAATTTCTTCTTTTTCGAACATAGAGAAGCATCATAAGGGATAATTTCACTTACCAGGAGTCCAAACGTGTGTTCGAGAAGGATAGTGGGCCTTTCGGGAGAATTCCAAATAATAAAGCTAGAACGGTTGAGGCTCAGCATGAGGAAAAATTAGCGATGTCCCTTCGCCCAAGCCCCAATAAATTATGGCGCTTCGGCTCAGGTACATCGGGGAGAATTTTACTTTTTCCAGGAGATTATAACGCTGTGGTTCTAACGAGGGAAAGAAGGTCAGAATTCTTTCACGCAGAGAAGGTTCATCGGATTGAGAAGTTTCGTGAATAATTTTCTTGTTCCAAAAAATCTCTCCACGAAGGGGAAAATGTAGAGGGGGCTTGAAGGTAATCCTGAGATTAGGGATAATTCAGTGATTGGCAATAGTGTTTGAGATTGAGCAACCGAGGCATCTCAAGCGTGGCAACTCAGCGAGGCAGCTTGGTGTGGTAACTCATACTTTAGCTTGTTGTATTAGTCATATTGTATTTCTATTTATTTGAATGTAAGCTATAACGGTTTTAATGATGTAACGAGAATGATATGAGTTTTAGTGTGAGGTCAAACGGTACTCGCGAGAGACCATGCTTGGTAGGGCCTGGGAGAGCTTTCATGCTCTATCCAATGACCTCGCAGTGGGAACTTTAGAGGGACTTGGTTTGGAGGATTGAGAAGTGAGTCACCGTTGGGACTTGTCCTTACCATCTTAGATACACCTGGTAAAACACCGAAGGACCCTGTCCGTGGAACCTCGAGCAAAGTAGCTTGGAGTTCCATCGGGCATTGATTTGTGAACTAAACAACCCTCTACTTAATGTCACATCTACTGTAGGAGATGTAACTAGCCATCTAAACAATGTAAGACTTGCATTTGAGTAAACCACCATGGTATTTGGGGTTGTTAGGCAGTTGGTGAGCCACCTGTAAGATAAAATCCCCCCTGACACAGAGTGGTTGGGAAAAAGGCATGTCTTGGCATTTAATGTTTATGACGTGGAGACAACTAGTGCATCAGGCATTTAATGTTGTGACATAAAGTATGAGGGATGTCTTTCACAGTCTTTAATGACTGAGTTGCCTCAGGGGTGGTGTGGGGGCCTATCTAAAAACCCCAACCACCCTTGAGGAGAGGATGATCTTTTAAGAGTTCAGTAGTTATTGCTAGAGGGAATACACATGAGAGAGAGTTGTTAAAAACCAGAGGGTTTACTCACTCACTATTGTTATTTATTACGAAGCTTTTAATACTTGACAGAGATTCTTGAGGGTGTTTGGGGTGTTTTTACCTGCCTACCTTGGTGTATCTAGGGTGCTTACTTCTCTCTCCCTCTAGCTAAGTTAATTCCAAGTTTCATTACTATTTTATGTGTTATAGACGAGAGATTTGAGATTTTAAACTAAGTTCATCTTCATTGGGTTTGTGTTTGTATGTCCTACCATTAATCTAAGGTCTTGGGCTAATTAACTTATCATTACCTTACTCAAATAGGGGTTACGCCTCCATCTTCACTAAACTACCCTCTTACAGAAGTCACAGAGGTGGTCAACGAGTATGGGATTCAGAGACACAAATCTTCTCCCTACCGACCTCAAACCAATGGTGCAGTCGAAGACGCCAACAAGAACCTCAAAGCCATCAGCAGCAAGATGACCAAAAGCTATTGAGATTGGGATGACCGGATCCCGTACGTCCTCTAGGGCTACCAAGCCTCAATCAAAACCTCTACTGGGGCTACCCCTTACTCTCTAATCTACGACATGGAAGCAGTCCTACCCGTGGAAGCTGGAAATACCCTCATTACGCGTCGCAAGGTCAGTGAAGAATACTGAAGCCAAAGCCGTCTTGACGAACCGACCCTTCTAGATGAAAGGAGATTGAAAGTGATATACCACATATAAGGGTACCATCGCTGAATAAAGCGATCATTCAATAAGAGAGTCAAGGACCGCGGTGTTCGAGAAGGCGACCTAGCCCTCAAGGAAATCATAGAACCCATCTGGGACCCTAGAGGGAAATTCAAACCCAATTGGAGCGGCCCCTACATTATCAGGAAGATCTTGTCCGGCGGTGCCGCCATGATCACCGACTTAGATGGGGAAGAGATGGCTCGTCCAGTCAACCTGGACTATCTCAAGAAGTTTTACCCCTAGTTCGAAATCTTGACGCGCTATGACTCTTCTCATCTCCCTTCTATTCTAAAAAAAAAATCTCTTCATTTCCTTCTACCCAGAACTACGTGGGCCTGATCCTTTGCAAAAACCATTTTCAAATAAATTAAAACATTTCAAAAACCCTAGAGGTATGTAGGCATCTCATACACCTTACATAAGCATGGCCCTTTATTTTTCACAAAACACTATTCTTTTCTTATCTCCGAGAATGGAATTTCATTCTAACATACACTTGAACAAAAGGATTATGTATGCCTTAGCGATCGGTAGAGATAGTTTAAAAATACAGAACTCATCAAAAGGCACAGCTGGATGATCAAAAACTTATTTATTTCACTAATAAAGAAATTGAAATTCAATTACATGAGAAAAGGAACGGATAACTCCCTTCCCCCTAAAAAGGCAAAATAAAATCCCCATATTCATTCCCCATTACAAAATAAACTCTCCAAGAATCCTAGCCGCAACTACCAGAGGAGCCCACTCTATCATCATCATCTTCATCCTGGGGTCCCTCGGCTTCCCCTACCTGAATAAAGTGTTACAAATCTCCATAGACCGATAAGACCGAACCAACTTCGAAAAAACCACAACACATCCCTTCATGGTATTAAACAAAACAAGCCACCTTTGTCTAGTCTCCATTGCCAACATCTTGCTGACTACTCTCCTCCACAACCACTTCATATAATCCCCAGGGATATGCCAAACTCTCCCAACAGACTAAGAAGGACGGGTCGACGGACGTCGATTCCCCCACATAGAGCCAAGCCGCATGCGCAAACAATCAGTCAGATCTTTTATCGGAAATAAGTTTAGTGTCCGAGGTGGCATGACCTCCTCCCAGCTAAATTGACGCAAAAGCCGCCAAGGGAAATAGAAAGAGGTCTACCTGAGACCAACCAGCCGGACATACGGGTATTCTCCCGGCTCCAGAATAGGTAGAAACTATCCCCACCAAGGCACTGACCAGCAAAAATTTAGAGCCCGTGCTCCACAAGCCAATTCTCCCAGTTCTCAATATCCAAGCTAACGCTGATGAAGTAGCGCGAAAAGAAGTTGGGTACAACTGATAAAGGATATTCTGGAAGATTCACCAGGCGGAGTCTTTCAGACAACCACATGAACAGAATCAAGGGGCTACCCCCCAGAAAGTCAGAACGACCTTCTCGCCAGGCATCCAGGGCATTTAAAGTCTTCGCCAGTATCACTGCTGTAGGATTGCGACAGTATGACATCCAGAAAGTAATGGCTGCAAGTTGTGGGTCCACCAGTTGTTCCACAGTCACCAACATCAATTTTGATACTAAGCCCAGAACAAAGGCTCCGGTGTATCCAGCGTCACCTACTTCCCGCAAATGCACGAACTATAATGCCACCAAAAGGGAGATCATTCCTCCAGTAACTAGTGGTTTGGCCGCTGAAGGCGAAATGTGAAGAAACCCGACCAACAAATCCCTAGGAGAACGGGAATATTCGGGTAAAGCCGCAGCAACACTGGGATTTATCCCCAGCATGGAAAAAAATTCCTCGTAGGTAGGAAAAACTTCATCCAACCCAAAGAGGAATACATGGTCTTCGGGGTACCAAAATTATACCGTTGCCATCAGCATGTTCCACTCAATGGGCCGATTGAGCCACAAAGAGACTCGACGCATGTTGAAAGAATCGTAGTCGACATTATAAGAGCACATTGATTCCAAGGCTTCGAGGTAGTTAGTGAACTCAATGCTACCAGGAAGAGCCATCTTTCAAAACTAAGAGACAGTAGACAAGTGAAGGTGTGATGAAAACACTCCACCCTTTACCCCTTTTTATACTTAAGAACCCTCACAAAAGACATGACCCTTGGAGAAATTGAAGGGAATCCTACCCCATAAAGTACAAGAGGCTGAAGAGGGAACTAATCAAAGCTTTGAATTGATGGGACTGAATTTGACTATCGATGGGCAGGACAAGGGTCTTGCCGATGGGCAACCCCCTATTTTTGGAAATTTTCATTTTTCCTCTTTTTTCAAAATCAGAAGCTCAATAAGAAATAAATTGATATTCTCAAACATAATTTCAAAAATCCTCTTCTACCCTTATATAATTTCTCATTTTTAAAACATTCCTCCAAAATTCCAAAAATATCTCTTTTTACGGTTTCAGCAGCAAAGTAAAAGTGCATGTGCATGCATTCACTCATTCATCATTAACAAAAGATAATAAAAAATCCCATTGCATTGTATATATATATATTCTTCTGTGTTACATAAATGTTGCAGGAAATAAAAGAAAAGTAAAAAATAATGGGACTCAGCCCGAACCCACATTCTCTCTCTCCCACCTACCCTTCACCCCTATCTCTAAGAGATTCCACCCTTGCGACGTGCTCTCTTTCCCATACGACGAGATAATGCACCACCGCTACCCAAGCCAGAGTCCTCCCCAGATAAAGAAGACGACACCAAGAAAGAAGGAACCGGGACCACGTCCCTTATCTAGGCAGTCACCGAAGATATCCAATCTCTGATATCCCTCAGCCAAGTGGTCGACACCCGAAAGGCAGAATCAGTATCAAAGAGGGATCAAAACAGAAAATGAACCAAAAAGAGGAAGAAGGTATACCTCAGGACGAAGAACCTCCTCTGTCAAACCCAGCTCCTCCGGATCCATCGCATGAGGATGATGTAGCATAGGCACCATCCCTCTATTATCCCGCCAAATATTGTATGAAGGGGTATGCAACTGCACAAAAGAAACCTCTGAAGTCATCGTCGTCGCAGACGCCGACGGACCACCACCGCTGTGGGAGGACCCCACCGCCCTAGTCGAACCCACAAGAGGGAAAGGAAAGGCATTATATATGCTGGGCACCATCAACCAGCTCGCCACAAAGTCCATATACTCATACGGCGCAGTCGTATCAGTGTACAATAGGTAGGACTCTCCGATCATTGCCGCGATCCTGGCATCCTCCAGCAAAATCCTCTCTCGCCTCATAGACATAGGAGGTTGCGCAGGTGGCACCCCCACCTCCTCCTCAGCAATTTTCCAAACCACCCGCTCCCCGAGATACCAAGTGTAAGAGGGTAGTTTAAGTAAGATGGAGGCGTAACCCCTTTTGAGTATGGTAATGATAAGTTAATGAGCCCAAGACCTTGGATTAATGATAAGACATACAAACACAAACCCAATGAAGACGAACTCAATTTGAACTCTCAAATATTTCGTGTATAACTCAGAAAGTAGTAATGAAGCTTTAGAAGCAATCTAGATAGAGGGATAGAAAAATAAGCACCCTAGATACACCTTGGTAGGCAGGTAGAAAACACACCAAAAGCCCTCAAGAATCTCTGTCAAGCATTAAAAGCTTTGTAATGATTGACAATGGTGAGTGAGTAAAGTCCCTGGTTTTGCAATAACTCTCTCTCTGATGTGTATTCTCTCTAGCAATAACTTCTCAAACTCTAAAAAAATCCCCTTTTCCTCAAAGGTGGTTGGGGTCCTTAAATAGTCCCCCACACCACCCCCGAGGCAACTCAGTCATTAAAGACTATGAAAGACATCCCTCATACTTTATGTCATAACATTAAATGCCTGAAGCACTAGTTGTGTCTACGTAACAAACATTAAATGTCAAGACATGCCTTTTGCCCAACCACCCTGTGTTAGGGGGCTATTGTCACAGAGGTGGCTCACCAACTTCCTGACAGCCCCAAATACCATGATGGTTTACTCAAGTGCAGGTATGACATTGTTTAGATGGCTAGTGAGATCACCTACAGTAGATGTGATATTAAGTACAGGGTTGTTTAGTTCTAGACTCAACACCCGATGGACCTCCAAGCTACTCCGCCCGAGGTTCCACGGTCAGGGTCCTTCGCTGTTTTTACCAGGTGTATCTAAGATGGTCAGGAAAAGCCCCAACGGTGCCTCACTTCTCAATCCTGCAAACCAAGTCCCTCTAAAGTTCCCACGGTGAGGTCGTTCGATGGAGCATGAAAGCTCTCTCAGGCCCTACCAAGCCTGGTCTCTCGCGAGTACCGTTCGACCTCACACAGATTCATTATTCTCGTTACATCATTAGAATATTTATAGCTCATAGCCAATATAAATAAAGATACAATATGACTAAGTAACCAACAAGCTAAAGTATGAGTTGCCACACCAAGCTTCCACGTTGTCTTAATCCCAAACACTGTTTCCAATGGGTGGAATATCGCTAATCTCAGGATTACCTCCAAGCCCCCTCTACATTTTCCCCTTCGTGGAGGGATTTTTCATGGGAACAAGAAATTCCTGCACAAAAACTTCTCAATCCGATGAACCTTCTCTTCGTGAAAAAATTCTAGCTTGTTTTCCCTCATTTAGTGCTGGAGCGCTAGCGCCTTTAGGAAAAAGTGAAAATTCTCCCCGATGTACCTGCCCGAAGTGGTGAAGTTCGTTGAAGCTTGGGTTGAGGGACATCGCCACGTTTTCCTTATGCGGAGCTTCACGCGTTGTAGCTTGAGGATCTAAAATTCTCCCGAAAGCCCTACCAATATTTTCATTGGGGCTGCCCGGATGTGTGTGACGTTTGCAAAATTCTCCCTTGTAACGTTTCATCATCTAAATAATGTTTAAACTTGTACCGAGGGGACATTGTAGCTTTTTTGGAACAGTTGGGACATCTTCTTCATTAGAAGTTTATTGGATATGCCTGACAAAAGCTTCTGGCGCAAAAACTCAAACTTGTTTGAGAAGGCAACGCTTTATGTTCCCTATGCGTCACTTCATTAATGACGCATTCAACCTTTAGATTTTGCAAGGGAGGAAGCATGTGAAAGTAAATAAGAATAAAAAATCCTATTTTGTAAAGCTACCAAGTCGGATATCCTAACCCAAACTAATGACAAATGACTATCTCGTGGTGTAGGAATCTTGGCTAACTCGGTTGCCTTATATTGGGATTTTCTAGGACCTCATTTAAGATCAAAACAAAATTTCCTAGGATTACCTTTTCGACCACAATGTGAGCACCTAAAGACTCCATGAAAAGACTTACCTAAGGAATGATCTCTAAAGGCTTTCCTAGGTTATTCTCTTAAAACATTGGTTTTGGATTTATGAGATGATTCATTACAAGTATCAAAGCCTAAACCACAAGTGTCATTTTTAATTTGGACCGTTTCTAAAAGTTTATCTAATTTCTTCGAACGACACTCCAAATCAAATTTGACTTTACTAGAGTCTTTTAATTTATTTTCTAATTCTAAAATGTTAGACTCTAAGAAAATATTTCCCTCTTCAAACTCGAGAAGCTCCTTTTTCATTGACTCCATTAAAACTCTAAGGCTATCTCTCTCGCCTTCTATATATTCAAGTTTCTCTCGAAGAGTTCTCTCACTCTCTCTTAAACTAGCTTCTAACTTCAGATTAGCTCTTTTTAATTTAATAGATTCTTCATATAATTCTTGAAAAGCATTTTGAAGTTCACTCACATCAACCTCATAATTTCCATTCTCTCTCTCTTCTGCACTCTCACAACCATACAAAATAAGGGAATCATAAACTTTAACCTCGGAAGTGTCATGTATTTGTATATCTTCATGGGAAAATTCATTGTCGGTACTCACATGACTAGCCATAAAAGCCACAAAATTAGGATTAGTGAGGGAATCAGGTCTTTCTTCCTTATCACTATCACTAAGGGTTGCATTATAAGAAATTGGTTGCTTACCCTCTATCCTTAGTTTATTGGGGCACTCAAAAGCCCTATGGCCATACCCTTCACAACCAAAACACCTATTTGACTCGTCCCTTTTTAAATTTTCATTAAAAGTTTTAGGGATCTTTTCGGCTTTGTCATTCTTAGACTTTTCAAATTTCTTAAAATCATTTTTAAATTTATCTTTGTTAAATTTAAGAAATTAATGAAACTTCCTAGCAAACAGAGACATATCTTCCGAGTCACTTTCACTTTCACTTTCACTCTCTACTACTTAATTTTCCTCCTTTCGAGTTTTCAAAGCAACGCCTTTTTATTTTTTTGTTTCAATTTTGGAGGGAAACATGTCTAGTTCATAGGTTTGTAAATCACCTACGAGCTCTTCTAATTTCGTAGAGGCTAAAGTGGGTAAAGAATTTAAAATGGTCACTTTTGAAATAAATCTATCGGGTAAGGACCTTAAAATTTTCTTTACAACTCGGTTGTCGAGTATTTTCTCTCCCAAGTTAAAAGATGAATTAACTATATCGGAAAGTCTAGCATAAAATTCATCAACTGTTTCTTTTTCATTCATTTTGACGGTTTCAAATTGAGTGGTAAGGTTTTGGGGTTTCGAATCTTTTATGACAATAGTTCCTTCATGAGTGAGTTGTAAAATATCCCAAGATTCTTTAGCGGTTTCACACGTCATAATGAGTCGAAATTCATCCGGTGTGATCGCGCTAAACAAGGCATTTAAACCTTGGGAATTAAAATTAGATAGTTTAAATTCATTCTCACTTCATCTATCGGTGGGTTTGGGGACACGCTCATTATCTACTAAATGTGTAGGTGGGGACCACCCGTTAACAACAGACAACCAAACCCTCTCGTCGATAGATTTTAGTGCCGATTTCATTCGTGCTTTCCAGTACGCGTAGTTAGAACCATCGAAAGTAGGAAATTTTGAAAATGGGAAAAATTCCATTTTAGACAAAAATTTTAAAAAGGATCTTAATGAAGTAATTTATCGTTTTGGATCTGATACCAATTTATAAACGCGATAGGCCCCCAATTTTTGAATGATACCGAAAAGTAATTCAATTTCCTTTTAAAGATGCGGAAGCGAGATGGTTCAATTAAACAAATACAAACAACAGATTTTAATTTCTTTTAAATTAAAATTAAACTTAAACACAAAGTGAACTTAAATTAATCAACAAATACATTTTTCACTTAAACAAATTAACACAACCCAAGTCCTAGAAATTTGCCTAACAAATAATTAATTCATATGCAATATTAGGCCAAACAAAATTTTATCAAATAAAGCTAATGACTTGAACTAAATTAATTAAACGTTACCCAAATATTAAACATGCACCAAATTAAATATCCCATTTTTATCTTTTTACATAAACATGCATCTACTGTGATTTTACAGAAGATAAAATAAGGAGATAGATCACAACGCCGCGATGTAGAAGGAAAAACCCACAACAGGAAAAAACCTCCGACGGCCCTTGCCTTAACTCCACTGAGTATGGTATCTTTACAACTACAAGAAAAATGACTTACTCAAGTCGACTCGACTCCCTTCAAGCCCCTGATGCGTCTTCTTATAGCAACCTCCGCTTAGTTGACAATCCCGGACTCCACCGGAACCTTGGAATCCACCAATGAGGCTTTAGGAACCATCGTCAACCACACATGGTGCCTTTCACCATGTGAGAATGCCGCAGCAAAATAACGAGACTTCTTATTTGAGGGATGTAGAAATAAACCCAAACGAACTCTTCAACTCGGTAGAGTAAACCCGGTGCTAGACACTCCAAGAAATATATTTATATGGAAACTTGGAATAAAAAAATTACGGGTGTAAAACCAAAGTGTTTAAGGATTTTTTTCTTGAAAAATAAACACTCAAAACATGACCCTTTTCATTTTAAAAATGAACTCTCTAACACTCTCTTAGGAGATGAAGGAATATGAAAAAGTTGGTTTGAAAAGGTTGATTCCCGCACATATTAAGTCTTTCCAAAGTTAGTGGTGAAAAAGTAGTGCGATAGAGGTGAAAAACTGCCAAAAAGTTTTCCCACTGGAAATCTCATTCGAACGAGATTTTTGTTCGAACGAAGTCTCATTCGAACGATACTTCTAATGAAGTTTCAGTGGCCTGTTGGGAAAAATCGTTGGAAAACTCGTTCGAATGAAAAACTCGTTCGAACGACAATATAGAACGACTTTCCAGAATGTTTAAATTCGATTTTTAGCCCATACACTTTATTTTATAGTTTTAAATAAACCTTCTGAAAATAAACCTAAGTTTAAAATAAAAGTACACCGAATAAAACTTATTCCAAGCTCCTATATAAATATGTAAGCATTCATTCCTTAGGAGTAAATGGAACACATATTGTTAACGTCGAAACGAGGCACAACAAATTCGGCATTTGATGAAGCTTTAATATTGGCCTCTACATTTTTAACTAACACGTCATAGGCTTGGATGGATACACATGAACACTATCCTATGACTCAAATGTTTTTGTCTGAAATTGAACCAACACAACATTAAGACTCAATCGAATACTTGTGTCTTTACAAAGAGGTTGCTGAATCTGGCCTAAATCTAAGTATGGGGGCCTCATAGATGGTCCCTCTTATCAAATACATCAGAGAGGGAGAACTACCAGAGTCAAAGTTAGAAAGGAGAAAGCTAAGGTTCATAGCTGCTAAATTCTCTATTGTAGGAGATGTCTTGTACAAAAAGGGATTCATGCTCCCTCTCCTCAGATGTGTCCACCCTTCAGAGGTTCCACACTTCTTGTACGATGTACATGAGGGTTCTTGTTCAAGTCACATAGGAAGGAGGTCGTTGGCTAAGAGGATAATCACTCATGGGTACTGGTGCCCGTCCTTGGCGAAAGATGCAGCTGCATATATGAAGAAGTGTGATAAGTGTTAGAGGTTCTCCACCATACCCCATCAGCCATACCAACCTCTAAATTCTATCAGTTCCCCTTGGCCATTTGCCGTTGTAACACCCCGCTCGCCCGGGGAGAGCGGAGCGGAGTGCCACTATCGATAAAACTAACCAAATTCGTAAATAGCAAGGTATAGAGCATCTAAAAAATACCACAATATAAAAATCCACTAATCTCAATTTTTCAAATTAAATACAAAGTCTCTTGAAATAATATAAATCACCAATGCTCTATACAACACAATAAACTAATGCAAATTTTCCAAAAAATATTCTTCTCAAAATAATCCACGCTAAAATCATCCCAATTGGTCCATAGCGCTCACATTCAAGCTAACCTGCCAACTAAAAGAAAATATGGGAAAGTACACAATACGACTTGAAAAATGCTCAACAAATATATTAGCGATGAATAAAACGTAACAACACGAGTACGAATATTCAAATCAAGTGCGGATCTCAATAGCATTTATCAATAAATTTCTCAACAACACATCAATGGGTCACCAGGCCTCACCCCATACGCATATGCTTCATCAAGCCATATCCCCTGGAAGCAAGAATTTTAGCGGGTGCCCAACATCCGTGCCATATTAAAATCTCATGACAACGTGCTTAATAACAATATAATGATACCACATGAATCAAAATAATTCCAAGAATTATTTTTCCAGATTTCAATGAATTTATCAATTCAAATATGAGTTCAATTAAACATGAAATCAACGGAATAACTCTCGAGAGATTTAAAGGAGCATATTGTGTAAAATCCCATACCTCAAAATTATCACATGAATCTACACATAAATTCAGCCTCAAAATCTAATCGCACCATCACGTTCCTCTCGTAAAAATAATCAAATTATGTTCTAGCCCCAACACGAGATAACCCCAAATAGTCACATTTAAAAAACCCAGAAAAATCAGAACCAAAATTTATTCGAATCTCCACTTTGACTTCAGATTTGGATTCTACACGAAAAATTGATTGAGGTATGTGTTCTGAGTTTTTCTTAAATCTCATCCGAATGCACTCAAAAAGAAGATCTAAACATTCCAAATTGGTTCTTCTCATTCCACTCATTTTTTCCTCTTTGGATTTCGTTTTTGGCATCTCTTTTTCATCTCCGTTTCCTTATAATCACCCATAATATTACTTATACAACCCCTATCTCAAACCCTAGCTTGGATCCTAAGCTAACGCATATTACTATATTGCCCTTTAATTCAAAATTATCAACTTTACATATTTAAACCATTACAAAATGTCCAAAAGAAAATTAAATTTGAATTTAAATATTCAATTCATTTCAAATAAAAATAAATATAATATCAATATCCCTATTAATAAAATAATAATATTATTAAAATTATATACCATATTCATAGATAAAGCCCTCAAAATAACGGGGTATTACATACTTCCACCCTTGAAAAGGAATTTCGTCCTCGAAATTCGATGAAACCTAACACTCGAAATAAAATGCTACTCGTTCTATTTCCCAAAAATTACACACTAAAGTCCTCAAATCAATTATCTACATCCTCACCACGACTCCTAACACATCTTCAAAATTTTCTATCTCCACAGAAAATTTGTCTAATCCGCATGCTAGACCCAATACCCAAAATCCAAGGGTTATCGTATACCTAAGCTCTGATACCATCTATAACACCCCGCTCGCCCGGGGAGAGCGGATCGGAGTGCCACTATCGATAAAACTAACCAAATCTGCAAATAGCAAGGTATAGAGCATCTAAAAAATCCCATAATATAAAAAATCTACTAATCTCAATTCTTCAAATTAAATACAAAGTCTCTCGAAATAATATAAATCACCAATGCTCTATACAACACAATAAAATAATACAAATCTTCCAAAAATATTCTTCTCAAAATAATCCACGCTAAAATCATCCCAATTGGTTCATAGCGCTCAAATCCAAGCTAACCTGCCAACTAAAAGAAAATATGGGGAAGTACACAATACGACATGAAAGATGCTCAACAAATATATTAGCGATGAATAAAACGTAACAACACGAGTACGAATATTCAAATCAAATGCGAATCTCAATAGCATTTATCAATAAATTTCTTAACAACACATCAATGGGTCACCAGGCCTCACCCCATACACATATGCGTCATCAAGCCATTGCCCCTGGCAGCAGGAATTTTGGCGGGTGCCCAACATCCGTGCCATATTAAAATCTCATGACAACGTGCTCAATAACAATATAATGATACCACACGAATCAAAATAATTCCAACAATTATTTTCCCAGATTTCAATGAATTTATCAATTCAAATATGAGTTCAATTAAACATGAAATCAACGGAATAACTCTCGAGAGATTTAAAGGAGCATATTGTGTAAAATCCCATACCTCAAAATTATCGCATGAATCTTCACATAAATTCAGCCTCAAAATCTGATTGCACCATCACGTTCCTCTGGTAAAAATAAACAAATTATGTTCTAGCCCCAACACGAGATAACCCCAAATAGTCATATTTTAAAAACTCAGAAAAATCAGATCCAAACGTTATTCGAATCGCCACTTCGACTTCATATTTGGATTCTACACGAAAAATTGAGTCAGGTATGAGTTTTGAGTTTTTTTTAAATCTCATCCGAATTCACTCAAAAAGAAGATCTAAACATTCAAAATTGGCTCTTCTCATTCCACTCGATTTGCCTCTTTGGATTTCGTTTTTGGCCTCTCTTTTTCATCTCCCTTTCCTTATAATCACCCATAATATTCCTTATATAACCCCTATCTCAAACCCTAGCTTGGATCCGAATCTAACACGTATTACTATATTCCCCTTTAATTCAAAATTATCAACTTTACATATTTAAACCATTACAAAATGTCCAAAAGACAATTAAATTTGAATTTAAATATTCAATTCATTTCAAAGAAAAATAAATATAATATCAATATCCATATTAATAAAATAATAATATTATTAAAATTATATACCATATTCATAGATAAAGCCCTCAAAATAACGGGGTATTACAGCAGTATGGGGCATTGATTTGGTCAGACCCCTGCCAAGAGCTATAAACAACTATCAGTTCTTAATAGTGGCAATTGATTATTTCTCCAAATGGATAGAGGCAAAGCCAATGATCATAATTATTGAGCATAAGAATTTCTAGTTCATCAGGAAGAACATCATATGCAGGTATGGCATCCAAAACACCCTCATCTCAGAGAATGGAACCCAATTCAAGAATGTTTCCTTAGAGAAGTCCAACGAAAGAGTAGGGATCAAGAAATTATTTTCTTCCCCTAGATGACCCTAAACAAATGGTCAGACTGAGGTCACAAATCGAATAATCCTTTGTGGGATTAAAAAGAAGTTGGAAAAGGGCAAAGGAAGGTTGATAGAAGAAGTATATGCTGTGCTTTGTGCTTACAGGATGACGTTGAGGAAACCCACAGGGGAAAATCCATTCATGCTATCTCATGGCTCAGAGGCTGTTATCCCAACAGAGATAGGGATACCCACTCACAGAGTTCATACATATGACCCTCAAAGGATTAGGGAAGAGAGAAGATTTGATATTGATTTGATTGAGGAAAGAAGAGAAGATATAGAGTTAAGACAAGCAGCCTATCAGCACAGAACTGAGGTTCTATAATTAGAGGGTAAAGTCAAGACCAATAGCTGTGGGAGACTTAGTCTTTATAAAATGTGGAAAAAAACCAATAAGCTCCATCCCAATTGGCATGGTCCTTATAGGGTCATTGATGAGGTTGTGCCAGGTACCTATCGGCTAGAAAATCTTGAAGGAGAACCTTTCTCCAACCATTGGAATGTCGATCACTTAAAGAAATATTACTTATGATGTTGCAATTGTTCTTATCTTTTTATAATACATGTATTGGTTTATATAAAGGATGTTAATGAAAAAATATCAATGTCATGCTGATACTTTTGTTATAATGTATATGCCTTTAAACATCATTAATTTGGTGAAATATGAGGTGAAACATCATTAACTTGGTGACCTAAGACCTTAAACATCAATAATTTGGTAATGTATGAGGTGAAACATCATTAACTTGGTGACCTCAGACCTTTTAACATCATTAGTTTGGTGAATTATGAGGTGAAACATCATTAACTTGGTGACCTCATACCTTTAAACATCATTAAATTAGTGAAATATGAGGTGATCATCATTAACTTGGTGAACTCAAACCTTTAACATCATTTGTGTGGTGAAATATGAGGTGAAGCATCATTAACTTGGTGACTTAAGACCTTTAAACATCATTAATTTGGTGAAATATGAGGTGAAACATCATTAACTTGGTGACCTCAGACCTTAAACATCATTAATTTGGTGAAGTATGAGGTGAAACGTCATTGACTTAGTGACCTCAGACCTTTTAACATTATTAGTTTTGTGAATTATGAGGTGAAACATCATTAACTTGATGACCTCATACCTTTAAACATCATTAAATTGGTAAAATATGAGGTGAACATCATTAACTTAGTGACCTCGAACCTTTAACATAATTTGTGTGGTGAATTATTAGGTGAAACATCATTAATTTAGTGAAATATTAGGTGTTTGATGTTACTTACTTTGATTCCAATTACTCAAATGGTGTAATATGATGGATAAAGGAAACATCATAGACATGAAATAGCAAAGCAATAAGTAAGAAAAGCAAGACAAATGAAAGCAATGGAACTTCATCATTCGATCCAAAAAAGTGTTACATCGTTCTAAGAGAAGAGGTTATAGTTCATCAAATAAAAGGGTTTATATAAAAGCTTCATAAAAATTTAGACATGCAGAAGAGACACTCAAACACTCAGGCTTCAGCCGACCCACTAGCAGCAGGGTTGCTTGGCTCTAGCACTTGATTGGTAACTTCAACCCCATCATCCTGATGACCAGCATCCTTGGTCTCAGTCACCACAAGCTGGCTTATCTCGACGGAACCACCCTCTTCAACCTCCTGCAGGGCCTTAGAAATCTGAGCATTTCCAAAGTCTAGGCCAATAAAATCCTCGGCCGACAGGCTTCCAGAGCTTTCTTTCTTCATGGAAGCCCATCGACTGGTTGCCTTTATGACCCTCTTTAGATACTCCAGACTGAAGCTAACAAACTCATAGGAGACTTGATACTCCTTGATGATTATCTCTGAAGCATCCTCCATGGAAGCCTTAACTGCAACATCAACCTTGAACTTAAGGCTATCATCCTTTGCTTTTAGGGCCTTGGAATGATCAGTCTTTATGCAAGAGATCTCACCATCCCTCTCTTTCAGATCTTTCTTCAAATCAATAATCTCCCTCTGAAAATCAGCTTCATCCCTTTCAGCATCCTTTCCCTTCTGGATCAGAGGTAACCTCTTCACAGTATAGTCTATAAGATGATGAAGAAAGAGGGCACTCTGTAAAAAGAATAATCAGACACATTAACAACAATGAATGGCTAAGAGTAGAGGTAACATTTAAGAAAATTAAAAAAAATACCTGAACTGCCCTATGAACTGCAAACTCTGCCAGTAGAGGGACATCCATCGAATGAAGAAAGTGTTTATTATCCTCAGTCATTGCGTGGTCAAGGGCATCAGAAGCCCATGCACCGTTGCCAATGAGGTTGTAACCAATTTTCAGCTAAGAAAGTCGAGCTAATAGAGCATCGTCTGAGGAGATTGGTGTACCACGCTCAGTATTTTGAGCTTTGTTGGGCCTTGTATGGGAAGGGTCTGTAGGTACCTTCCTCTTCTTTTATCTCTCAGCAGGAGCTTTCCATTTTTTTGTGTGGGCAGGGGGTGGCACAATCTTGCCACCACGCTTCTCTAGTAGTTTCATGATGTTGGGAGCAGACATATTCCAGAGGTCTTTAGAAACTCCTGTTGATCTCTCTGTAAAAAAAACATCGAAGTCAGAAGATCAGACATATGAACTCTACGAGACCAGACTTGGTGTAAAATATTTTGTTCTAGAGTACTTATGAAGCTCGTCCAAAGGGCCTCTCCCATGACCCATCTGAGACAAATAATAAAGGGTCATCAAATGCACGTACTTGACGAGGTTACCATCTTCTCCCTAACTACGAAGATCCTCAACATTCTTATTATTATTTTGGCTCAATCCAGGGTCTGTTTTGGCCGAAAAAGAGACCTTATCCCACCTCAGGGGAGTACTTGGAACAGATGTTCCACAAGACTCATTAGGTCCAAACTCCCAAGTCCTTGAGGCAAAGAAGAACTGAGGCTTCCAATTATGGTTAGAGGTCTGAGTCACAAGCAAGATCTTCTTCTCAGACTTCCTATCTACAAAGTGATAGTAGGCAGGGTGATTTTTAGTAGATGAGGGTATGCAGAAAGCTAAGAATACCCTAACTAGAAGGTTGGTATGATGAACCACCTTCCAGAGTATGATAGCCCCAACCAAGACCCTCTAGTCATTGGGGGAAAGCTAAAAAGGAGCGAGGTTGATAAAAGAAACAACAACTTGAATAATGGAGTGAATTGGGAGACAAAACTCGAGTTTGAACATCTGCTCATAGACGCAGAGCTTTCCCTCTTGGCCATCGAAGGCTCTCTCATCCTTCAGGGGTTTCCTTAAGGTAAGGGATAAAGTAATGACATAAATATGTCTGAAAATGAGAAGGTCATATTCTGTGATAAAAGTCTTAGGACCATCAACCTTGGAAGTGTCAAATTCACTCCCTCCATCATCATCATTATTATCATCAACATTATAAGTCTGAGCTTCATAAGGGGACCCACCGGGAAACCTCTTCACAAACTCAGCGTCAGTAGCAGCCGATAGAGGAATGGCATCAATAGGTGGGGTAACTGCCACACTGGGCTCTAAGATTTCAAAGGATGAAGACGTACGAGAAGTTATAGCCTCTTGATAGGATGAGGAACGTTCAGAAACCTCTTCTTCCTTAAAGTCTACACTTCCCTTGGGGGAGCCATACATATCCTCTTATAAAGAGTCTATAGAATCAACATCCTCAGAGGTAGACATGGGGTCTGAAGAAGATGGCTCTGACATCTGCTCAGGAGCCTCACGGACTTCAGCAGGTTCATTAGGCTTAGGGTACACCACCTTCAAGGGTCGAGGAAAAATTGGTCTGAGGGGAAAAACCTCAGCCCTATGAGCCTCCTCCTGGGCTAACTCTATCTGCCTAATCCTTTCAAAGGTTTTCTCACGAAGAGATGGAAACTCTTCAACAAGCTTTTACAAAGGTTTGGGCATATGGTGGATGACACTACACTTGAGGGAAAAACTACAAACAGGCAAATAACTTGTACAACCTGAACTAAAGATCAAATAAGGAATCCAAAGGGTTCTCCCCAACAACACCAGGAACACCCTAAGCTAGTTCACCTGAGAACATGGCCAGAAGTTCATCAAAAAACCTAAAATAGGGAGTTTTGTGGCTAAACAACCTCAGAGTATACTGGTTTGGATCCAAGGGTACTCAACCGCTGTAATCCTAACCTTATAACCACTTGACTGTGGTGGAAACCCTAACCAAAAAAAGAAAATCTCGTCGAAAAACTAAAACTGTAAAAGTAATGACCAAAAATGGAAAAAGAAAGGTCAAAGGCAATACCTGACTCGTCGCAAGTGAGGTTGGAAGAGATTAAGAAGTTAGGAAAACCTTGGATCGCAGCACAACAATGGAGGGCTTGAGAGATTTTCAGTTGCAAAAAAACTATAGGGGGGAAAGCTAAAGGAGGAAGAAAGAGAAAATAAGGAAATAAAAGGCTTTTAAACCTTCTCAATGATGGGGTTAGGTTTCCAACACCCTCATCATTGCCCTAGGGAACTCAAAAGGTGCTACTAAAATTGTCATATCTTGAGGAAAACGCAAGTCGCTTCAGTGAATGACATGTGTCTAAGGAACCACTCTAAACCCCAAGACATCAAAACGTTCCTTTATTAGGCTAACTCTCACACCCCTCAGTCACCTACTCACATAGAGGACTAAGGGCTAGGGGGTGATTGTTATGACCGAAGTATACCCTCGTACCCAGGGTCACTAATCTTGGCCTGCCTCACAGGTGAGTTAGCAGGATGGCTACAAAATCCATCGAGAAGATCGTCTCTTGAAAGGTCGGCTCCTCATTGACCAACCTTAGCTGGTTAGCAACGGAGGTCAATAACATCTTATGGGATCAAGACATGGTCAAAATCACACTCTGCCTCAGTCGAAGTTGTAGCCTAACCTTGGCCAGTCTCCCAGGTCGAGGTTAGGCTGATGATTGACAGGACAAAGCAACAATATCAGACTTCCCCAACCTCGTACTCGGCCAGACCAAGGTTATTGCAAATGATGTTAAAATTCCGAGCACACAAAAACACATGAAAGATTTGGAACACGTGGTCTAAGCACTTATAACTAAATCATTCCCCTCACGTGAGGGAATATTTAGTCATTATTATCTACATGAGATCAGTCAGGTGTCAACAGGGCACTAGTTTGATTATCATATACATTCTCATTACATGCTTGGGGGGGTACACTACACCCCCCAAGCACTATATATACTTGTCTTCTCCTACATTGTAAGGGATCGATAATTATAACCCTAGCTGAAACTCTGCTAGTATACACAGTGGAGAGAAAGTGAGAGATTGTATCACAGGCCATTAGTGCCACCATTATAGTGACTCTTACTCACACACTCACAATAGACGTAGGCCGGATTGGCTGAACCATTTACATATCAGTGTTTTTCCTCTTCTCCTCACCTCATTCTACTAGATATATATACACTTGTGCTGCCATTGTTATTACTAACTTGAGCTTCTCAACACCTTATCTGGTGGTGCTGTTTACAACATCATCAATTAGCCTGTAATCCCGAATATACCAATTCGCAATAATTTGTAAGTATACACACAACTTATATCAATCCCATAAGTATCCACTCACTTATGGTACAATTCTCACATAAATGTATATTCCCGAATAATAGCTTATCACGTCTAGCTAATATTCTTTAATCATCCTATTCGCACCTTAGGATTTACTCATATATATTCGGCATATATATATATATATATATATATATATATATATATATATATATATATATATATATATATATATATATATATATATATATATATATACGAACCCGCAGAATAATTTCTCGAAAGTCGTTTGTCCCAAACATCCCTAAAAATTATACCCCGAATTTTATTCTCACAATTCCCAAGGGTCACACATCACTCATTTCATCATCTAGAGGTCCTCTCCCTTTAAATATGATCCCATATTATTTATCTTCCAAAGGAAATTCGTCTTCAATCCCTTTAGGATAAGAATAACCTCTCGAATTGTTCTGCCAAAATCGAACCGAACCCAAGGCCTAAAAAATGAGCTGACCCGGTTCCAAAAAAATGAACCGAACTGATAGCACCAAAAACGAACCGGTTTTATTCCAATAAACGAACCGAATTGCTTCTGGATTGGTTCTATGTGAACAATTTTTTTCCTCTATGAGTTTATCTTCTTCTACACCTCCAGAAATCACTCCAACACTCATCTAACCTAAAATTTATGGTCTTCAACCCCATCAACCATCAATATACTCATCTACACACTAATTTATTCTTGGGATTCATCAAGTTAATTAAGATTTAACCCTATCTTATTGAAACCCTTATTTTCATTTCACCCTTTCAATTTCTCAAGAAGATTTACACCATTAACATGGATTTTAACTCAGATTTCATGTAGGAATATTTTCACATCAAAATCATATGAAAATCATCTCCTAAAAACGCATTTTTATGAAAGAATCCAAAACCCAAAATATTATAGTTTTCATCACCAACTATAATATGAAAAATAAACACACTTAAATCATTAAAGCAAGTTAAACACTTGCCTGGTTGGATAAATCTGATAATCTCGTGCCGGAATCTGCCAGAGCTTGGCCAAAAATCTCCTCTTTTCCTCCTTTTTTTCCCCTTCTTTCTCTTCTTTCTTCTTTCTTTCTTTCCTTCTCTCTTTCTCACGACTTATAAGAGAATAAAATAAGGGTTATCCCATTATTAAACCCCAAATCAACTCGTATGCACACATGTGAGTCACTACTGATCCAAAAAGTCCTCGAAACCCAAACACTACCCCCGGGTACTTTGTTCTGACTATCTCAGCCCTTCCAAGACCAACCATGCACTCGAAATTTCCATAGAAGTCACTTAA